>AP025050.1:12637854-12883504 GCA_036186865.1 Eustoma russellianum
GGTGGAGGTGGGGGGATTTTTATTATTATTTTTAGATGGGATAGGTGGAGGGTAGTGGTTAAAGGAGTAAGGAGATTCCATTCCAAAATAGTGATGATATAAAAATTTTAGACCCAAATATATTTCCTTTAATCACATTCGTTTTGTTCATTTCCTCCGTTTTAAATCTTATTTCTCTAGAAAATTGTTGTATTTTAGATGAATCTTCAAAAATTTTTTTTTATCAAAGTTGACAGTCTATCCAGCACATATAAGACACTTGTATATATTACTTTCCAACTCGTACAAATGACGATTAAAATTGATGCGCAAAATAATAAATGTAATATACAGAACTATAATGAAATTGTAATAAGTGCATCACATTTTAAATGCAACATAAACACTTTAATGTTGTGTTTTTTAAAAAGATTTTAGTAAAGTGTTTTTCTATAACTATATTTTCAAGAAACTGACATGATTAACATACCCAAATACTATAATATACAGGAGTCACACTAAAACTACATAAATGTAATCGGATAGGGTAAAGTATGACTAAATAACTATTCTTTCTAGTAGTGACACAATTATAATCATGCTCAAAATGTTATAGAGATTAAAATAAAATTATAAAAGAGTAAGCAGAATTAATATAATATTAGAAGAGAGATGGGGGAGGGGAGGTGGAGCAAGTGAAGCCTTGCCCCCTTGCATCCGTGCCTGCAAGTTCTGCAAGTTAAACCAATGTAAAATAATCGAAAACATTCACATTAATGAGAAATCTTGAAGCAAAATAAGATAATAACGCCACAAATCATGAGAATTGAAGTTAGCTTGCTATTATGCATGAATGAATCATAGACCCCTCAACTCAGTCCTTGTTACCGATTTTGTCCTTCAAATGGTTTAGTAATCTATAGATTAATGGAAACCTATGGTGAAATGACCATGAAGTATAAGGGATTTTTATTTTTCAAGTGCTTAACCTACCTTTTCAATGGATCTATCGATCAATATTGTACAGGAAAGTCAAGTATTGTCTCGTATGGCAAATTTGGAAAATATTTCAGGGATGTTTTGCTCCAACCATCGCATTTCTTCAACAGGAATGGTTGATGCACACAAGTCATGAAAGAGTTGCTTAATCTCTGTGATTGCCTGCTAAATATGAAGCAGAAGCGTTTCATGCAACGGGCAATAAATGTTCAAGAAGCATATGAAAATCATGACTCTTCATTTCTGATAGCTTGAGTTTGTTCAGATCTACACACTTACCAAAATCAGATGCGTAACTGTCTGTAAATTTCAACTTCTTCACCCATTCTAATAAAACCTTTTATGTGCCTTATCCAACTCATAAGATGCATTTGGCTTCACATCCCTATTCTCTTCATCTTTACATAACTCCAAACCTGGGCGTTTGCAATAAGAAGCCATGTCTTTCATGTTATAATAGTTTGTAAAGGCAATGAGATGAAGAATATGTGTTTGTGATCAAAGATGAAGGTGAAATGGTGTTGGAATAAGCAAAAATAGCTTGACTCATGTCTTGGATCGATCCACGTATCAATTGGATAGACTCATGTGGCTTGAAAATGAAGTTGAGTATTCTGCCGGACATAGATCGATGACATCGATCGATCGATGTCACATAGATCGATCACATCGATCGATCGATGTGTCCTGGGTGAAAAGCTGAAACTTTCTGTCCAACATAGATTGATCACATAGATCGATCGAAGTCACTTCGATCGATCGATGTGACAGATCGATGTTGGTCAGAATGGAATTGGAGCTTACTGTGAGACATCGATCGATCACATCGATCGATCGATGTCCTGACAGAGGTGACTTTTCATGGAAAATCACATCTTATGCACCAAGAGACATGCCATATCACCATGCAACGACCTCCAACGTCTTCTTGGAGTTTAAGAGCCTATAAATAGGCTGTTAACACCCATTAGAAGACACATCTTGCAACATATATTAACTAGCATTCCATATTCTTCTTCTTACACAAAAACACTCTTGTTTTCAGAAAATTCATAGTTTCTCAATCCTATTTGCTGAGGATTAGAGATTGTTGGCTGTTGTATCCTAGGAGGAAGTTTGCCTATAACCCTGCAGCTCAAGTGGGGGCAAATATTCCTTACAGAAAGTGTGTGATACACGCCTCAAGCCAAGTTCCTTTGTTGCTCTTACTCTCTTGTTTGTTGTCTTGTTTCTTCATTTAATAACAATCGTAAGGAATATTTAAGATGGATTCAAAGACGTTTCTGAATCAAGAGAGCATGAAGCTGGACCGATTCGATGGTACTAACTATCTCCGCTGGAAGGACAAGATGTTGTTCCTCCTGACGGCACTTCAGATTGGGTATTGTCTCGACCCAAATCTGAAGGATTTGCCATTTTCAAAAGAAGAAGACTTAAAGGAGGTGAAAGCTACTTGGAGGAAGAGACATGAGGATAACATGCTTTGCCGAGGGCATATCCTCAACAACTTGTCAGATCGTATCTATCTGTTCACGGCAACATCATCACCGAAGGAGATATGGAACGCCTTGGAGTTCAAGTACAACAACGAGAAACAAGGCGCAGACAAATTCCAGGTGATGAAATATTTTAAATTTAAGATGGTTGAAAATCTTTCAATCATGGACCAAGTGCACGAGTTTCAAGTCATTGTTTCTAAACTGAAAGAGTTGGGTGTAGAAGTTTCTGAGGCGTTACAAGTAGGAGGGATCATTGCTAAGCTTCCCCCTAGTTGGAATGACTACAGGAAGAAATTACTGCACTCAACCGAATCCTTTTCCCTTGAACAACTTCAAAAGCATTTGCGAATTGAAGAAGAGACAAGGAGTCTTGTAAAGAGACATGTCTCTGATGATGCACCTAAAGTGCATTATGTCAAAAGGGAAATCAGGGAGTTCGGTTGGAAACAAAAGAAAGAACTCTGATTTTTCTGAATCCACAGACAAAGCAGAATCCAAGAAAGACAAGAGATGCTATAATTGTGGCAAGAAAGGACACTTGAAGAAGGACTGTTGGTTTCGAAAGAAACAAAAACAGGGTGGTAGTTCTCAACCTACCAACAATGCAAACATGGTAAACATTGAGACCGATCAATTGGAAGCAATGGTTTCTGGGTTGCATGTTGGTATGGTAACGGAACTTCATATGGCTACGAACGAAATCACAAATGATTGGTGGTTCGATTCGGGTGCAACTGTACACGTATGCAACAATAGGGCTCTGTTCAAGACCTATCAAGTTGTGGATGATAGCCAACAAGTTCTGATGGGAAACCGCAGCGCCACAAAAGTCTTAGGTAAAGGTAGTGCAGAGTTAGACTTTACTTCTGGTAAGAAGTTGTTATTAGTCAACGTACTATATGTACCTGAGATTTCTAAGAATCTTGTTTCTGCTAGTCTTGTTTGTAAGTGTGGATTCAAGATTGTAATGGAGGGGGACAAAATTATATTGTCCAAAAATGGTATCTTTGTCGGCAAGGGTTATGCTTGCGACGGGATGTTTAAATTAAGTATCAATAAAAATTCCTCGGTTTCTGTTTACTCTGTTGATTCTTCTTTTTCATTGTGGCATGATAGACTTGCACATGTTAGTAATACTACTATTAAGTTCATGTCTAAGCATGCCTTAATTTCTTGTAAAGATGAAAATGAAAGAACATGTGAAGTATGCATACAAGCAAAAATGACAAAGAAGCCGTTTCCGAAAGTTGAACAGAAAACCGAACTCTTAGAACCTGTTCATTCAGATATTTGTGAATTGAACGGAGTTTTAACCCGAGGTGGAAATCGATATTTCATAACTTTCATTGATGACGCCTCTAGATATACTTATGTATATTTACTAAGGCATATAGATGAAGCCTTTGACATGTTCAAAGTCTATAAAATGGAAGTTGAAAATCAATCGGGATTAAAAATCAAAGTTCTAAGAAGTGATCGTGGTGGTGAATATTTTCCTCTTGAATTTAATCAATTCTGTGAGGAGAATGGTATCATACACCAAAAAAGTGCTCCTTATACACCCCAACAAAACGGTTTGGTTGAAAGAAAGAATAGAAGTTTAGTTGAAATGCTAAATGCAATGTTAATAAACTCTGGTTTGCCAAAGAATTTGTGGGGAGAAGCCTTGTTGATGGCTTGTCATATTCATAATAGAATTTCTTCTAAGAAGTTTAAGGTTTCTCCATACGAATTATGGAAGAAACGAAAACCAAATCTAAGTTATCTTAGAGTTTGGGGTTGTCTAGCCTATTATAGAGTTCCGGATCCGAAAAGGACTAAGTTGGGGCCAAGAGCTCTTAAAGGTGTCTTTATTGGATATGCCGAAAACTCTAAGGAGTATAGGATTCTAGATTTAGAATCCAATACGGTTTTTGAATCTAGAGATGTTGAATTTCTTAAGAATAAATTCTTGAGAACATATTCAAATCAAAGTTCAACGAGTGAGAGTTTGAATGAACCGATTGTTGGAGAATACTCCAATGATCATTCTAGTGTTGATGATCAAAATCAAGATTCTCCAACTAAGGTTAGGAGAAGTCAACGTGCTAGAAAGGAAAAGTATTTACATCCGTACTTTATTTCTTCGCAATCTATTATTTTCTTAGTTGAAGGTAATAGGACAAAGGTATTTAACCAAATACCTATTGTACTAAGAGTTGAAAATGATCCAAAATCCTATAAGGAGGCGATGCAATCGAGAGATGCATCGTTTTGGAAGGAAGCAATTGACGATGAGATGAATTCGTTATTGTCTAACAATACGTGGATTCTCGCTGATTTGCCTCCAAGTTCCAAAGCAATTGGATGTAAATGGGTATTTAGAAGAAAATACAATACGGATGGTTCACTTCAAACTTTCAAAGCTAGATTAGTAGCCAAAGGCTTTAGACAACGAGAAAGGATAGACTATTTTGATACATATGCTCCTGTTGCGAGAATAACATCCATTAGAGTGTTGATAGCATTAGCATCCATAAATAACTTGGTTATTCATCAAATGGATGTTAAGACTGCATTTCTCAATGGTGATTTAGACGAAGAGGTCTATATGGAACAACCGGAAGGTTTTGTACTTCCGGAGAATGAGCACAAAGTGTGCAAGTTGATAAGATCATTGTATGGATTGAAATAAGCACCGAAACAATGGCATGAAAAGTTTGAAACTACCATTTTAAAGGATGGTTTCCGTCATAATGGTGCATATAAGTGTGTATATTCCAAGTTTACAGACAAATATGGTGTCATTATTTGTTTATACGTGGATGATATGCTCATTATCGGTACTAATATGGAAGGAGTAAATGAAACTAAGAAGTATTTAACTTCACAATTCCAAATGAAAGATTTGGGTGGGGTAGATACTATCTTGGGGATTAAGGTGTCTAAACATAGTGAGGGTTTTGCTCTTTGTCAATCTCATTACATAAACAAAGTGTTGAATAAGTTCAAACACTTGGAGATCAAAGAAGCAAACACACCATTCGATGCCTCATACAAATTGACTGGACATACCGGTAGAGCGGTAGCTCAATTAGAATATGCTAGTGCAATTGGTAGTTTAATGTATGCTATGCATTGCACTAGACCAGATATTGCCTTTGCGGTGTGTAAATTATCAAGGTATACTAGTAATCCTAGTATAGACCATTGGAAGGCGATTGGGCGAGTACTTGGGTACTTGAAAAAGACTATGGATTATGGATTGTTCTATAATAATTTTCCCGCCGTGTTAGAAGGTTATACTGATGCTAGTTGGATAACTAGTGTTGGTGATAACAAATCTACTACGGGTTGGATATTTACATTGAGTGGTGGTGCTGTTTCTTGGGCTTCAAAGAAACAGACATGCATAACTCATTCTACAATGGAATCCGAATTCATAGCATTGGGGTCTGCAGGTAAAGAAGCGAAATGGCTGAGAAATCTATTATTGGATATAGAGTTGTGGCCACAACCGATGCCAGCCATTTCTTTACACTGTGATAGCCAAGCAACAATGTCTAGAGCTTATAGTAAAATCTATAACGGAAAATCTAGACATGTCAGCCTTAGGCATGATTATATAAGGCAATTAATAATGGATGGTGTAATAGCCATTGCATACGCCAGATCCTGCAATAACCTGGCGGATCCGTTAACAAAGAGTCTATCAAAAGACTTGGTACAAAGTACATCTCTAGGATGGGATTGAGACGTATGGGATAAGTTCACTTATGATAGAAACCCAACCTTGTCTAGCATACCATTAGCCAAAGGTTCAATGGGTAACAACAAGTCACAAAGTGAGGTATTAAAGCACTTCGATTGATCTTTAAAGAATCAAGCCGCACGATATTGATCTTTAAAGAATTGAATGTTAGTGTTAAAGGAGGGTGAGTGTTAAAACACTCTTAATGAAGGATTAAGAGGAATTATCTTAATCTTCACCTATATGAACATAGGAAGTGGTGCCGCTTCGACAAGCAATGATCTTGAAATGTTCATGAATACTAGGGGTAGCACATGGCCATAAAGTGCGGTTTTAAATGGACTTCCATTGAGAGTGTGGTTTCATGTGTATAATGTTTCCAGTTCTAACACATAGGAATCTGATTCAAGGCTTTTTAGCTATCATGATTTCGTTAGAACTTTGAAGTGTTATACTAATAAGAGGTTCAAATCGAAAGATACTTCTTACATGCATGAAATGTCATAAGTTGCTTTATAAACTAAGTGGGGGATTGTTATAATAGTTTGTAAAGGCAATGAGATGAAGAATATGTGTTTGTGATCAAAGATGAAGGTGAAATGGTGTTGGAATAAGCAAGAATAGCTTGACTCATGTCTTGGATCGATCCATGTATCAATTGGATAGACTCATGTGGCTTGAAAATGAAGTTGAGTATTCTGCCGGACATAGATCGATGACATCGATCGATCGATGTGTCCTGGGTGCAAAGCTGAAACTTTCTGTCCAACATAGATTGATCACATAGATCGATCGAAGTGACTTCGATCGATCGATGTGACAGATCGATGTTGGTCAGAATGGAATTGGAGCTTACTGTGAGACATCGATCGATGAAATCGATCGATCGATGTCCTGACAGAGGTGACTTTTCATGGAAAATCACATCTTATGCACCAAGAGACATGCCCTATCGCCATGCAACGACCTCCAACGTCTTCTTGGAGTTTAAGAGCCTATAAATAGGCTGTTAACACCCATTAGAAGACACATCTTGCAACATATATTAACTAGCATTCCATATTCTTCTTCTCACACAAAAACACTCTTGTTTTCAGAAAGTTCATAGTTTCTCAATCATATTTGCTGAGGATTAGAGATTGTTGGCTGTTGTATCCTAGGAGGAAGTTTGCCTATAACCCTGCAGCATCAAGTGGGGGCAAATATTGCTTACGGAAAGTGTGTGATACACGCCTCAAGCCAAGTTCCTTTGTTGTTCTTACTCTCTTGTTTGTTGTCTTGTTTCTTCATTTAATAACATTTCCATGGGTTAATGTTATCAAGATATGATCTGCATGTCAAGGATAGTATTTATTAACTGTTCAAAGAAATTCTTCTCAATAAGCATGACATCCAAGTTGTGCTGGATCAACAAACCTTCCCAATAAAAAAGTTTCCAAAAATATACTCTACCTAGTCCAACCATGAAGACCGTCTTTCTTCAATGACTTCATTATTCTGATAAAATCTGGGTCAGTCACCTTAGGAGAGTTGACACTTCATCCCACAATTCTTCACCATTCTTTCTCTTGGATGGTTCATGAGTTTCCACTCGATTCTTTTAAATACATCTTGCTCTTTGATAAGGATGATCTTTTGGAAGAAATTTTTGATGACGATCAAATTATGAAACTTTAATTCCGTTTGGTCGTGTTTTCAACTTGTCAATCCCTAGCGCGGGAAAAGAAAAAGGATTGTGCTAGGCTGACAACTGGTGTAAAACTTTATCACTGAACATGATTATGGATCAAATTAGAAATGACCCCAATTCAAAGATGTTCTGCATAAGGAACACACCGTATGGTACGACATGTGGTATCTCGGCAAAGAGCGCTGCATATGGAGGGGATAGATCTAGTTTCAAATAAGCAAAGCCCCTGCTGTATGGTCTAAATATAGTGACAATTGAGCTAGGATCGCTGCATCTCCTAGAGAACTCATATGCAATAAAAAAATAAGATAGTCCTTAGACTGTAAGTTAGATACTAAGAGAAGGAATACTTATGTAAGAGTAATATACTAGAAACACGGAACATTAGAACTCTAATAAGGAGTACAATGGATAGGATGATAAGGAGAAAAGTAAATATTTTATGTGTCAAAGAGATAAAGTGGATAGGTGAGAAAGTTAGGATGTTAGACAATTCATTATTTAAACTATGGTACACTAGAAAGAATAAGACAAGGAGCTGTGGTTATTATATATTGCTCAGCAAAAGACAAAGTTGTAGGTGTTATTAAGAAATGATATATAATTATATATCCAAAGATGGAGTTTAGAAAAGGAAAATCAATATTATTGACGTATATGCTCCTCAAGTGGGTTTAAATGAGGCTATAAAGGTTCAATTTTAGAAAGATTTAGAAGATGTAGCGCTTGAAATTCCAATATGTGAGAAGATCTGTATAGAAAAAGATTCAAATGCATATGTATGTAAAGAGAATAAAGATTAAAATGAGGTACATGGTGGATTTGGTTTATAAACATGAACAATGAAGGAAGATCAACTTTGTAGTGGACAATAGCATATGGCCTTATAGTGACTCATACATTTTTTCAAATAATAGACGAACACTTGATTACATTCAGAAGTGGATCAAACAAGCTGCAGATAAACTATTTCTTGACTCCTAGGAGAGGTAGAAGAGCATGTAAGGATTCTAAGGTGATTTCAAGAGAAAGTTTAACAGTGGAACACTCCGTTGTAGTGTTGCATGTTTGTATCCAACATAAAACATTGAGAAAAAAAGGCTTATAGACCCAAGATAAAATGGTGAAACTTGAAGAAAGCTAAGCAAGCAGAGTTTAGAAAGAAGTATTAGAGCAAGAAGTGTTAAGAAATTCAAGTGGTGATGCAAATGATGTATTAGAGGATGTGGCAGTAAAGATAAAGAAAATAGCGAAAAATTCATTTAGCGAGTCAAACCTTCGAGCACCTACAAATAAGAAATCTTTGTAGAAAGAAGAAGTGCAAAACAAAGTAGAAGCTATGAAAACTAGTTATAAGACACTTCAATATTGCAGGAATCAAGATAATTAAGAAAAATATAGATTGGCTAAGAAATAAGCTAAAGAGAACGCAAGGGAAGCCAAATCAAAGGTATTTGAAGATTTTATAAGAGGTTGGAGATAAAAGAAGGTGAAAGAGACGTGTATAAAATTTCTAGAGTGAGAGAAAGGAAGACAGGAGATTTGACTCATGTTAAATACATGAAAGATGAATATAGCAAGATCTTAGTATAGAAAATGACAATACATGATAGATGAAGAAGATACTTTGAGAAACTTTTTAATGAATTAGTAGGAGATGAACTCGTATTATGCAAGTGCGCAACTCTGAAGATGATAGAAACTTAACATATAGTAGGAGAATCTGATTGTTAGAGGTTGAAGATGGTTTAAAAAGGATGAAAAATGGTAAAGCAGTTGGATGCGACGATATTATAATTAAGGCTTGGAAAAAGTATTATTTGGATCACAGATCCTTTTAACAAGATTGTGAAGAAAAGTAAGATGTCTAACTAGTGGAAAAAAACATTTAAGTACCTTTTTTATAATAGCAAAGGAGATACACAAGATTGTGGATATTATAGAGAAATTATGTTAATGAGCCACAAAATGAAGCTTTCGAGCAAGTGATTAAGAAAAGATTTTGCACAGAGACTAATGTATCTAAAAATTAATTAGGATTTATGCCGAGAAGATCAAAAATAGAAGCTATTCATCGCTTGAGAAGATTAATATAGAGATATCGAGAAAGAAAAAAGATTTGAATGCGGTTTTAATTGACTAAGAAAAGGAATATGATAAAGTCCAACGAGTGATTCTTTCAGGAGTGCTTGAAAAGAAATGTGTTAGAGTAGCACATATAGAAATTATTAAAGACATGTATCAGAACACAATTACAAACGTAAGGACTCTAAGAGGACTAAAGACATAGTTCCCTATTACAATGGTTTTACACCAATGGTCGTTATTAAGTTCATTCTTATGTGCTTGAGTTATAGATGAGCTCACTCGACACATTCAAGGCCAAATTCTGTGGAGCATGTTATTTGCAAATGACATTGTGCTGCTGGTTGAGACTAGTGAAGGAGTCAATGCTAAGCTGGAAAATAACGGAAGACACTAAAGGAAATGGCTTCGATTTGAGCCGAAAAAAGAAAGTATATGAAATTTAAATTTAGCAAAAAATAGAATGATCTCAGAACCGTATATGAAACATGAAGTGTTTCATACCAAGAGATTTACCTGAGTGATTGTTTTAGGCATTTAGGATATATTATAGAAAAAGAGGGAGGAATTGGTAGGGTTGTGAATCATAGGGTGCATGCTGGATGGTTAAGTAAAGAAGTGCGTCAGGTCTTCTTTGTGATAAGAAAGTACATTTAAAGCTTAAGAAGAAGTTTTGCAGGACGACAGTAAAACCTGCACTGTTGCATAGGTCTGAATGTTGAGTAGTCAATTACGAGCATGAACAAAGGATGCAAATTGTGAAAATGAGAATGTTAAGATTGATGTATTGACATACAAGAAATGATAAAATAAAAAATAAATATATAAATAAAAAGGTTGTGGTGACTCCTATAGAAGAGAAGGTGAAGAAGTCAAGGTTAATATAGTATCAACATGTATAGAGGCGTCTTACAAATGCACCTGTTAATGGTACGAGACAATAAACGAGTTGAATGTTAATATAGTTCCGACTCATATGACTCAAACTGATTTCATCGTCTCCTAAAACTTTTTAGGTTGAACTGCTAAAACCAAAGTGGAGCTAACAAAAACCAACGTATGGCCAACAAATTCCTTTCTCGACCAATCACCAAAACACGGACATAGTGCCAAAACTTCAACAAATCCAGACCCTAAGTCCAACATGCATTAGCCGAAACCACCGACAAAAAAAAATTAACAAAACCAAAATCACCCAAGCAATTTCCCCAGCAGGAGAACTAGGAAGGAGGAGCTCAGGAGCTCAGAGAAACACTTCATCATCGTTCCCAAATACCCTTCTCAACCTAGTTGGCCAAAGAACCTGTCTAGCAACGTCCATCCACAAGTAACCTGCAATCAAAACCATCAAAATGTCAAACACAAACGAAACCAAAACATGCCAAAGTAATGGACAAATTTCGGATGAGTTGACACTCCAACTTGCCAATTTATTTTGAAATAGCCTCGGATCCCAACATTCACACGCTAATCCCAAAAACTTGTCATTGGGATAAAGCTTAATGGAGACCACTACATCCTATGGGCTATGTAGATGCAAAAGACAGTCAGAGGGAGAGAGAAGAGCTAACAGATAAGTGCGGTACCGCTAACCAACCGAGCCCTCATATGAAAAATAGGAGCGAAATGATCAATGTGTGTTTACATGGTTGATTCAAAATATTAAAATCAACCTTGTGAACAATGCATCGTAGTTGCCGACGACCAATGCTTGTGAGATGGTTTAGCCATTACATATAGCTTGGGGAGAGGTTCATTACAAATTTTCAATCTGTACAAAAATGCCCACTCAATCTGTACAAAACAGCCCACTTAAACAATTGATAAACCTAGAGTCTACTTGAACTCATAAGTATCACGGCGACTTATGGGTGCTGCTATTTTCAATAATTAATAAGTGGAAAAAAAAACCTGGAATGTGTATCTAGTAAATACTTTTTATTTATTAGTATAAGATTGTCTACTTTGTAAAAGAACAATCCAATTCGGTGCTCCTCTCTAATGTATTCCTGAAGAGTCTCATGGAATTACACTTGAATATTATTCTTTCATAACACCCTGTGAGAAGACGTGATCCTAGGCCAAAATCAGGGATGTCAAGAAATTAGGGATGTCAAGAAATCAGCAACACAAATTACGGAAGAAATTTGTAATTAATGTAATTGATTTGATATGAAATCTGTAATTAATTTGATTGAATTCTTTTACCTTGTATAGATAGGGAATCATACTATAAGAGAAGTGGGTGTACATCAATTCATACATACAGAAATACAAGAAAACATTTCTGTCTTTACTATTCCTTACTATTCCTTTATATCCATTGCTTACATGGAATCAGAGCAGGCTGCAATCAGGCCTATTTTTTAATATCTTATCCTACCTTGATCAAGTTATAGTACTACTTCAGGCTCAGAACGTTTGTCATCACTGCCCAGTTTATCCTTCCCTTACCTTTGACCAAAATCAAGAGTATCCGCTTCCTACAAACAGAAACCAAATATGTCACAAATCCCAGAAAAAACCAAATCTGAATCCTCTGAAAGCAGGCCAAGCTTGTCTGCTAATTTCGATATCTCTGAGCAGTTTGCCAAATTCCTGCAACAGAGCTTGAACCTACAACCAACACCACCCCCTCCTGTAAGCTTAGTGCTGAAGATTAAATTAAACAGCACTAATTACAAATTGTGGGAGAGATTGATGAAAATTGCCATCGGAGACAGGGGAGAAGCTCCCACATAACTGAGGTTCCTCCACCTCCCCGCCAATTGACCCATCTTACTCACACTGGGAGTAAAGTGATCAGTTAGTCTACCTGGCTAATTGATAACATGGAGGATAGTCTGGTAACCACCGTCTCTAAATATACAACTGCAAAAGCTCTGAGACGGTTTAGCCGTGACTTACGAATCTGGTAGTGATCCACTGCAGATCTTTGATTTACACAAACAATGCTACACAGTCAAGCAACGCAACAAAACGCTTGAAGCACTTTGGGACCAATTTCAGGGCTTATGAATGAGTATTGACTCATTGGATCCAAATCCAATGGAGTCACCTAATGACATTAACACATATACAAAAAAGATCCAGGAACATCGTCTTTATCAACTGCTGTTGGCAGTTGATGAGCAATTCTCAGACACAAAGAAGAAACTCCTCAAACGTGAACCTCGACCCACCGTAGAAGCAACCTACAATGAACTCAAATGTGTTGAGATTCAGAGGGGGGTTTTGGTGAGCCACCCTCAGATCTTCGATCATCACAGGGGTTTGGTCAATGATTGGTGGCAAAAGGACCACCAGAACAAAGCAACCAGCGAGAGACCATGGACAAAACATCTTCCCGCTTAGGCAAACCATCACGGCAGGGAGACGAAAAAGCCCAACAAGAGTGCAACCATTGTAGAAAAATGGGGCATACCAAGTAGAAATGCTTCCAAATCCACAGTTACCCGGACTGGTGGGAAGATTTCAAACAAAAGGGGCAAGCTTCAGTAGTCCAGGCCATAGAAGAAAGAGGAAATGAGACCAACATAGGCACAGATGGCCAGACAGAGAAATGGAGCATCGCGTTGAAAGGAGCAGCCATGGAAGAACCTAGAAGCAGCGCTGGCGATGGAGGTAAAAGGGTTGGGAAAATTATTCCCAACCTTAGCAATTTAATTAACCCCAACCCCCAATAGGTAATTACTCTGGTGCCCCTGATCTTAAGGAAACGGTCCACTTGGTCCCTGCAGAATCTGGTAAGTGTAATTTGGTCTCTCAATTATGTCCACCAACAGTTCCGCCTTCTCAAACATCTGAAATTCCCTGTCAGTCCTCAGATTCCCTAAAAGTGTCACCTACACCCCTGAACTTGACACAAAATTCCACAATCGCCCTCTCCACTACAAAAAATTCCAATAAGGCTCCCGAGTGGATTTTCGATTATGGAGCCACCGACACAATGAGCAATGACCCGACTTAATTACTCACACACATACCAACAAAACCTTTATCAAAACAGCTAATGGAACCACTATTCCCATTGCTGATAGTGCACAGTCTCAATTTCACCTACTGTTACGTAAAAAATTGTCTGTATGTTCCATCATTATCCACTAAATTATTATCAATCAGTCATGTTACTAAAGAATTAGATTGTGCCGTTCTTATGTATCCTATATTTTGCCTCCTACAGGACTTTCATACGGGGGCGATCATTGGACGTGGTACTGAGTGCCAAGGACTGTATTTTGTTGATGCGGTGATACAACAGGGACAGTCTAATCTTGCCACCGGAACTGTAAATCGTCATGTGTGGTTGTGGCATCGCCGATTAGGCCATCCTTCGTTTGGTTATTTACATCGATTGTTTCCTTCTTTGTTTTCCTCACCTGTTAAACATTTTTCATGTGATACGTGCCTCCAGACAAAACAAACTCGGTCTTCTTATCCCGCTACAAATACTCGGGTCAGTCATATGTTTAATTTGGTGCATTCTGATGTTTGGGCCCCTCTCCATACCGTACTCCACCTGGTTTTCAATATTATGTGATATTCGTTGATAATTTTTCTCGTATGACGTGGCTCTATATCATGAAACATAAATCTGAAGTACACCAGAAATTTATTCATTTTTACCAAATAGTACATACTCAGTTCAACATAAAAATACAAGTTCTTCGATCAGACAACAGAGGGGAATACATGATCAAAGGCCTCAACCAATTCCTACACAATAATGGCACACACAACATCTAAACCCTCAAATCTTCCTCAACCACTTCTTTCATCTTATCACCTCAAATTCAACCTTACCAACCTCCTCACCCAAACCAAATATTGCAGTAAATCCACCATTCAACCATTCCAACTGTCTCACATCATTCTAAATCAACTAAACCACCAATACCAAATATAAGGAACTATTACAAAACAAAGAATTCACCAAAGATGTCACTTTAAGGGCATTTTCAACAATAATCAACAAGTCATAGTGATTCTCAAAAATAGTCCCAAAAGATTATAGTTCTACTCAAATAACAGCCATGGAAGTACATAATAGAGCAACTAACATAATCAAAACAAGAAGTACCAATGTGTTATCCAAGTTTTCACATCAAACTACATGTCCAAATACTCCCAAACAAAACGGAGTCGTCGAGAGAAAAAACCGCATCCTCTTATAAATGACCCGGGCTATGATCATAGATTCTCATGTACCGATGAGTTTTTGGCCGGAGGCCATATCGACAGCTACCTATCTCCTAAATCGCTTACCTACCAAAATCCTTGACTATAATACCCCACTTCAGACCTTATCCTCCTAGTATAATGTACCTTCTACCTTTACGCTCCCCCACGCATATTTGGCTGTACCATTTTTGTTCATACCCCCAAACATGAGTGAACAAAACTTGATCCACGTGCTGAAAAATGTGTTGTTGTTGGCTACGCCACTGCTCAAAAGGCTACCGCTGTTATAATCCTCGCACCCGACGCATCCATGTTACCATAGAATGTGTCTTTCTTGAGATTGAATACTTTTATACCACCCCATCTTCGGTTCAGGGGGAGCCACTAAACGATGGAACCATCGAGTGGCTGGTCCCACCACCTACCTATACGACGACTGATCTAACACGACAAGTAGATGGCACTGAACGCAACACAGCTCCCAACACTATACCGCCCGATGGACCAGTACCACCCAATGATCCTCCAGTCATGAACGACACTTACGAGGTAATAAATTCTGATATAATGAATGAACAGTCTAATCTTGAGTCTGCTGATTATACAATAAATGACCAGTCTAATCTTGAATTCGCTGACCATAACACTGTTTCAGATCCAGAAAATAACCTAGAAACTTCTCCCTTTCACATACAAGAGGAATGCAGGTATACTAATGTTTTTATTGAAAGACAGGAAGTCCGGACATTAACTCCCGGGCCAAGCGTGGAATTCCTCCCAAGCGGTATCCCCCAGAACAAGTATTGAAAACGACCAGGTATCCAGTGAATATCTCTTCGGAAGGATTATCTGAATTAGCTAAAGGTCTCTTTGTGTCCTTGTGTTCAGAAAAGGTTCCAAGAAATGCTGAAGAAGCCTTCAGTCAAACAGCGTGGAGGGAAGCAATGATGACAGAGATCCAAGCACTAGAAAAGAATCAGACATGGGAAAAGTGTTTTCTCTCGTCCAGAAAAAAACCAGTTGGATGCAGGTGGGTGTTTACGGTCAAATACAAGGCTGATAGAAGCATTGATAGATACAAAGCCCAATTGTTAGCGAAAGGATATACCCAAACATATAGAGTAGACTACTCAGAAACGTTCTCCCCTGTAGCTCGCATCGATACGATATGGGTATTATTCTCTGTTGCAACAAATGAAAATTGGCCATTCCATCAATTCGACGTCAAGAATGCGTTCCTAAATGGTGACCTACAGGAAGAAGTATACATGGAACCTCCTCCTGGTTTCTCAGCCGACTTGAAGACAGGAGAAGTGTGCAGGTTAAAGAAAGCCTTGTATGGATTGAAGCAATCACGTCGGGCTTGGTTTGGCAGATTCACTGAGGTTATGAAGCAGGATGGCTATAGACAGAGCAATGCGAACCAAACCCTATTCATCAAACAAAAATGTAATTTGATAACTTGTTTAATTATTTATGTGGATGACATGATAATAATAAGAAGTGATACTGAAGAAATTGCTCATCTTCGAGGACATTTGTTTACTAAGTTTGAGATGAAGGAACTTGGAGGATTGAAGTATTTTTTGAGAATTGAAGTTCTAAGGTAAACCTCGGGTATATACATCTCTCAGAAAAAATACATTCTGGATCTGTTAGCCGAAGTGGGAATGCTCTATTGTAAGCTGTGCGACACACCTATGACAGCAAACCCTAAGTCACAGATGATTGACGGAGCACCCCCCACAGACAAAGGGTAGTATCAACGGTTGGTTGGTAAGTGAATTTATCTGTCACATACACGTCTAGACATAACATTTGCAGTCGGTATGGTAAGTCAGTTCATGCATAGCCCCCGGAAACATCATATGAATGCAGTCTGATGTATTCTACAGTATCTGAAACATACACCAGGGCGAGGCATTGTATATCGGAATAATGGACACCTAAAAATTGAAGCATATACAGATGCTGATTGGGTCAGAAACTTGGTAGATCGAAGGTCCACATCATGATATTTTACACTTGTGGGTGGTAACCTTGTGACCTGGAGAAGCAAGAACCAGAAGGTGGTTGCACTCTCCAATGTTGAAACCGAATATCGGGGGATAGCAAGAGGAGTCACTGAAGTTTTATGGGTACAAAAGCTACTAAAAGACATTAGGGTACAGGTAAACCTACCGACACCGTTACTGTGCGACAATAAAGCCTGAATCAGCATATCTGAAAACCCATTACAACATGATCGGACCAAGTACATAGAAATTGATCGTCACTTTATCAAGAAAAAACTGGAAGGAGGAATATTGAGTTACCGTTCATCCGGTCAGAAGATCAGCTAGCAGATATATTGACTAAGGCAGTTAACGGAAGGTCGTTTGAAAATATCCTGTGCAAGTTAAACGTTGCCAACCCCACCGTTCAACTTGAGGGAGAGTGTGAGAAGACGTGATCCTAGGCCAAGAAATCAGGGATGCCAAGAAATCAGCAACACAAATTAGGGAAGAAATTTGTAATTAATGTAATTAATTTGATAGAAAATCTGTAATTAATTTGATTGAATTCTTTTACCTTGTATAGATAGGGAATCATACTATAAGAGAAGTGGGTGTACATCGATTCATACATACATAAATACAAGAAAAAATTTCTGTCTTTACTATTTCTTAATATTCCTTTCTATCCATTGCTTACACCCCCCCAAGAAAATACGTTTCTAGGTAAGAAGAATCAAAAGATGCTGAACAAATAGATACAGCCATGCCAAAGTTTAGCCTCAAACGAAAATGATAATGTACCTCTTAATCCATTGAAGCTCAAGTCAACCTAAACTATGAGCTTATCCATGTACTTTCTGTTCAAAGGCAAATCCTTCGGAAGTATTATGTACTTTCTTCCACTTCGTGTTCTACTAGTTTGAAGTCAAATGTAATCAAACATGAGGCGTATAACCAAGCAAATCATCATATAAACAGGAAGAATTGTGATGAATATAACCTGATTTTTGAAGCTCTTCTCCACCAGAATTAGCCCACCTCGAGCCACTGCAAGAAGCTTCGAGCAATACCGAGCTACAGAATTTGGGCAAGACCTAGCTACCGGAGCCTTTAATCCGACTGAATCGAGAACGGAGGTTCGCGTCAGGTGTAAAGCAGCGTCATTGGAGACGGAAATTGAACGTAAACCAACGTTGTCGGAAATCGAATGGGGGAATCATTAAGTTCTTTCTTTTTTTCCCTTTTTTATAGTCATGCCTTATATGGTCCCAATTTGCCACTCCATAATTTATTATCAAAAATAAAAATTTGCGGCGGCGCCATAGCCGACGCAAGAATTGATCACAAACTGTAATATATTTGTCCCATTTATCTTTGCAATGGTCGGTCAGTCGCAACGTTAGACATTTTGCGGCGCGAATTATGCAGTCACAAAATTCGGTCGGTCCATTATTTAAAGTTGTCCGCTTTATCTTTGCTATTATCAGCCATCACAAAATGTTAACCATTAACACTGCATGTTTAGCTGTCGGAAATTTCAGTTACAATTCTTCCTTTCTTTTCTAGTGGTTGTCTTCATCGAAGAGCCGCTGTCTTCATCCGAGGTTTAAAAATATAAGAAAAGCTGAACCTTCTGATAAAGCCTTCTTTATGGAGATAAGTGTCAAATTTCACATACTAATCATCATATAACATGTGTCAAAAAAAAAAAATCATCATATAACACGAAACTAACACAAACTCAAGCGAAATCGACAGAAATCGAAAGGAATCGAGAGAAACAGAGAGAGAGAAAGGGGAAGAGCACAAATTGTTTATTGCAACTGAAAATATCTTGATACAATCAGATGAAGAGGAGGAAGCGGTTATTCGCCCCTTCTAAACAGTTAAACCACAGCGAAATTACATAACTGCCCTTCTTTACCTACATCACAACAACAACGACAAAGGGCATTCTTGTCTTTTCCCCGTATTTAAATCCTTCGCGCGTACTCCCTTCTTCTTCCATGCTTTTTTTAATGGGTTGCCCCGAGGTATCCTCCCAGCCGAAAGCCAGAAGACTAATCCTCCGTCTCTGCGGTCAGCACACGAAGTGGTAGGGGACTGGCCAAATGATTTGCTCTATTCACATGAGCGGGGATCGAACCCCCAACCACATGCTTAAAGGACGAGGTGCTGAACCACCACGCCAACCATGTTGGTTTTCTTCTTCCATCCTTCGCTGTTGGTCACCTCTTCCGTCAAGCTCTGGCCCATCATGTAACTACTCTTCCCTCACAGTTTCTTCCACTCACTTCACCAACTAAGCATCCTAATTCTTGAATTCTGCACTCATCTTCTGGTTAGCTCGTCTGGATTGAGTACAAGGCCCCTCAAGTCATCTTGTTTACTCTCCTAGCTATCTTCCACCTCTTGTGCTGCTTTCACATTCATCTTTGACACCCCCCTCAAGCTGAGCTTGGAATAAATGTTGCACATTCCTAACGACCTTATAAAGCTGTTTAACCTCCGGGCATCTAAGGCCTTCGTGAACAGATCCGCCAATTGAAGCTCAGTTCTTATGGGTATTAATTTGATCACTCTCGCCTGTAGTTTATCTCTCACTACATGACAATCAATCTCAATGTGCTTAGTCCTCTCATGAAACACTGGATTTTCCGCTATGTAGATGGCACTTTTGCAGTCACAGAATACTTCCACAGGTTTACAACACTCAATCCCCAGATCCTTCATCAAATATGTGAGCCACTGAATTTCACAAGTGACAAGCGCCATTGCTCTGTATTCTGCTTCTGCTGACGACCTAGATACTGTAGTTTGTTTCTTTGACTTCCAAGACACTAAAGCACCTCCAAGAAACACACATTACCCCGTAATAGATCTCCTTGTCTCATTACAGCCCCCCCAGTCTGCATCCACAAAGGCTTTAAGCTCCAACCCTCCTGTCTTAGGAAGCAATAAGCCTTGCCCCACTGTTCCCTTCAGGTCTCAGCACCCTATGTGTTGCTCTCATATGATTTTGTGTTGGACAATCCAAAAGCTGACTCAACTGTTGCACATGATATGATATATCAGTTCTTGAAATGGTAAGGTAAAGCAGTTTACCAATTAACCTTCTGTATTGTGACACATCCTCCAGCAACGGTGAATCACTATGTGTCAGTCTTAAGTTGCTCTCCATAGGATTCTTTGCTGGCTTGCACTCTAGAAAACCAGCTTGTTCCAGCAACTCTAAAGTGTACTTCCTCTGGTTGACATAAATTCCCCCTTTCGCTTTAGCTACCTCAATTCCAAGAAAAAACTTAAGACCATCTAGATCCTTGATCTGAAATCTGTGATGAAGTGACTGTTTAACTTGCTGTATGGCCTCCTCATCAGAGCAACTAATTATAATGTCATCCACGTATACAAGCAATATCATCAATGAAGAACCCACCATCTTGGTAAATAAAGTATAGTCAGCCTTGGACTGTGTGAAGCCCTGAGATGTCAAAAACTGAGTCAAAGTGGCATTCCACTCCCTGCTTGCCTGCTTCAAGCCATACAGTGACTTCTCCAACTTTCCCACCATATTAGGATCTAGAAGGACCATGCGAGGCGGAGGAGTCATATAAATATCTTCATGTAAATCTCCATGTAGGAATACGTTATTCACGTCCAATTGATGTATGGGCCATTGATACTGAGCCACAAGAGCTAGTACCATTCTAACTGTGGTCATCTTGGCCACTGGAGAGAATGTATCTTGATAATCAACTCCAAACTGTTGATTGTACCCCTTTGCAACCAACCTGGCCTTATATCTCTCCACTGTCCCATCAGATTTCAACTTAGTTTTATACACCCATCTGCAACCAATAGGCTTCTTTCCTTGAGGCAGTTCACAAGTGCCCAAGTCTTGTTAGCTTCCAGAGCAGCTATTTCAGTTGCCATTGCCTCCTACCAAACAGAAGAACTAGCTGGTTCCATATAAGAATTAGGCTCTGTATGTGCACTCAAGCTTAAAGTATATGCTTTGTATTTTGGTGCAAGTGAATCAAGCGTAAAGTACTTATGTAAAGGATATGGACATGTGAGAATTTTATGTTCAGAAATCAAGGAAGCCTTATTACAGCAATAGTCTTGCAAATATGTATGGGGACGTCTTACTCGTTGAATTCTGTTGTTGGTGTATGATCCAGTAGTATTAGCATCATTGTCATGAATAGGGTCAAGAGGAGGTAATTCAACAACTAACTGACCTGGAGGGATTACAGGAAATTTTGGAGGAGATGTAGATGGTGTGGAACTGCAAGGTGAAATAGCTGAATCAGAAGACATATCTTGATTGAGTAAAGGTTCTGATGGTTGGGAATCAGTCATAATGGATGGTACTATAAGGCTCTCAGGTGAAGAAGAATTATGTATTTGGTCAGGCCATATGCTGGATGTAGGCTGAGAATTAAGGTATGACTGGGAACTTGAATCTATGTGCAGATTGCCTTGGGACAAGGACTGGGAAGAAAAGGGAAACACATCTTCATGGAATGTAACATCTCTACATATGTAGATGTCCTTTGTATTCAGGTCCTGCAGTATATACCCCTTCGTTGTGTATGACAAACCTAGAAAAACACTTTTCCTGGCTCTTGGGGCGAACTTGTCACTGTACGCTCGTATGTCAGTCCCAAATGCAAGGCATCCAAACATTCTGAGGTGAGAATAGGTTGGGACTTTGTTATACAAGATCTGGTAGGGTGTTTTGTCTTTGAGTAGGAGTGTTGGAGTAATGTTTATGAGGTAGACAGAATGCTGGACACAGAAGCCCCAATAGGATTAAGGTATATGAGCTTGAAACTTTATAGCCCTTGCCACATATAATATATGTTGGTGTTTTCTCTCAACAATGCCATCTTGTTGTGGGGTGTAAACACAACTGGTTTGGTGAACAATGCCTCTAGCAGCATAGAATGAATTCATATTAAGTTCTTGTCCATTATCAGTCCTAATGGTTTTGATATGGCAATTGAACTGAACAAGAACATATTCACAGAAACTTTGTATGACTGATCTTGTTTCTGACTTACACTTCATCAGATACACCCAACGAAATCTACTATAGTCATCAACAATGGTAAGAAAGTAACATTGTTTGTACGTAGTGGGATATCTATAAGGTCCCTAAATGTCAATATGAACAAGTGAGAATATAGATGAAGACACAGAAGATGAAACTTGAAAAGAATGTCGTTTCTGTTTGGCCAAAGGGCACACTGTACATTTATTTTGAAAATCAGACTCCACTGATTCTACTGGATCTATCTTCTGCACTTCTTTGAGCCTGCTAGATGACAAATGTCCAAGTCTAGCATGCCATATTCTAGGCGTGAGTGACTTAACTGTGAATGCACCTGAAGCTGCATTTGAATGATGAGTGGGGTAACCATGAAGATGATACAGACCATGGTTCCCTCTAGCTGAACCAATCATCTTCCTGGTCCTTAGGTCCTGAATGCAACAAACATCATGATGAAAGAAGATTATAATATGTTTGTGTTTAGTCAATTTGCTTAGGGACAGTAAATTAAAGGCAAATGATGGGACATAAAATACATCATTAAGAGTCAGGTGAGGATTAATTTGAACTGTCCCAACATGTGAAACTGTGGCAAGGGAATTATCTGGAAGCTTAACAAATAAGGAATCAACAGAATGATAAGAATCAAAGAGTTTCAAGTCACAACACACATGATCACTAGCTCCAGAATCCAATATCCATATATTTAAGCTTTTATACAGTACATTACTTGGATTCTTACCATAAACATTAGTCTGCTGTGCTGACATTATGGCATGATGAGTAACCACACCTTTAGAAGACTCACTAGCACCTCTACTTCCTCTATCCTGATGCTCTTGCAGCATATGCAACAACTGTGTATATTGTCCTGATGTCAAGGTTGATGTCACTGCGGGTGCCTGAACGTTACCCTCATATCCTTCAAACTCCTTTTTAATCATCTGATCTTCACACTGTTGTGACTCTGTGTCACCATATACAAGGTTAATTTGACCTTTTGGCTTATATCCTGGTGGATAGCCATGCTTCTTATAACACCTATCAACGGTGTGTCCAATCATGCTACAATAAGTGCAAAACAGTGCTCTGGAATTCTGATTATATTTCTGGTTACCCCTACCAAATCCTCTTCCTCCTGGCTTGCCAGGCAATCCATTTGATCCTAGTGCAACATCATAGGATATGTTTCCATATGAATTCTGTTTACTCTGATTATTAAAATTTACATTCATCACTGGTGACGGACTGTTCACAAACTGATTCTGATTATTAGCATATGTCATCTTTCTCTCCAGTTTGGCTGCCATTGCAAATGCTGCTTTTAGATCAGGTAATGGCGTGGTTAACAGAATCTGTGACTTTACAGCTTCAAAATCCTCATTAAGTCCTTTCAAGAATTTGACAACACAATCATCCTCCACAAACTTATTTATCTTTGAAGTCAAATTACACGTACAACGACTACACTCACAATTAGGAACTGCTCTTAACACAGACAACTCTTCCCAAACTCCTTTTAACTTCGTATAATATTCCGTTATAGAATTATTTTCTTGCTTAATCGCATAAATCGCTTCTTGTAAATCAATAACCTGAAGGAATCAACATTTCCATACCTTGACATCTGATCATTCCAGATCTCTGTTGCAGTGTCCAACCACATGACACTTTGTGCTATACTCGGAGTCAGCAAATTCACCAGCCATGCTGCTACCATGTTATTTGCTTTGATCCACGCATTATGCCTTCGTGTTGCTTTTGCTGGTCGTGGATAGGCTCCATTGATGAATCCTATCTTCTTCTTGGTTTCTAAGGCTCTTCTCATCAGCCTGCTCCAGCCGTGATAGTTATTTCCATCTAATAATGGTTGCACAAGTATTGTAGGATTATCACTCAGATGAACATTGAAAGGATCATCCGTAGGATCTGCTACTGGATGACTACTCGAAGCGGAAGGAGAGGAAGAAGAAGAAGGATTGTTTCCTGCCATGAAACTACCAAAATTCATCTACAAGGCTCTGATACCATGTCAAATTTCACATACTAATCATTATATAACACGAAACTAACACAAACTCAAGCGAAATCGATAGAAATCGAAAGGAATCGAGAGAAACAGAGAGAGAAAAACGGGAAGAGCACAAATTGTTTATTGCAATATCTTAATACAATCAGATCTTGAAATGGTAAGGTAAAGTAGGTTACCAATCAACCTTCTGTATTGTGACACATCCTCCAGCAACGGTGAATCACTATGTGTCAGTCTTAAGCTGCTCTCCATAGGATTCTTTGCTGGCTTGCACTCTAGAAAACCAGCTTGTTCCAGCAACTCTAAAGTGTACTTCCTCTGGTTGACATAAATTCCCCCTTTCGCTTTAGCTACCTCAATTCCAAGAAAAAACTTAAGACCATCTAGATCCTTGATCTGAAATCTGTGATGAAGTGCCTGTTTAACTTGCTGTATGGCCTCCTCATCAGAGCAACTAATTATAATGTCATCCACGTATACAAGCAATATCATCAATGAAGAACCCACCATCTTGGTAAATAAAGTATAGTCAGCCTTGGACTGTGTGAAGCCCTGAGATGTCAAAAACTGAGTCAAAGTGGCATTCCACTCCCTGCTTGCCTGCTTCAAGCCATACAGTGACTTCTCCAACTTTCCCACCATATTAGGATCTATAAGGACCATGCGAGGCGGAGGAGTCATATAAATATCTTCATGTAAATCTCCATGTAGGAATACGTTATTCACGTCCAATTGATGTATGGGCCATTGATACTGAGCCACAAGAGCTAGTACCATTCTAACTGTGGTCATCTTGGCCACTGGAGAGAATGTATCTTGATAATCAACTCCAAACTGTTGATTGTACCCCTTTGCAACCAACCTGGCCTTATATCTCTCCACTGTCCCATCAGATTTCAACTTAGTTTTATACACCCATCTGCAACCAATAGGCTTCTTTCCTTGAGGCAGTTCACAAGTGCCCAAGTCTTGTTAGCTTCCAGAGCAGCTATTTCAGTTGCCATTGCCTCCTACCAAACAGAAGAACTAGCTGGTTCCATATAAGAATTAGGCTCTGTATGTGCACTCAAGCTTAAAGTATATGCTTTGTATTTTGGTGCAAGTGAATCAAGCGTAAAGTACTTATGTAAAGGATATGGACATGTGAGAATTTTATGTTCAGAAATCAAGGAAGCCTTATTACAGCAATAGTCTTGCAAATATGTATGGGGACGTCTTACTCGTTGAATTCTGTTGTTGGTGTATGATCCAGTAGTATTAGCATCATTGTCATGAATAGGGTCAAGAGGAGGTAATTCAACAACTAACTGACCTGGAGGGATTACAGGAAATTTTGGAGGAGATGTAGATGGTGTGGAACTGCAAGGTGAAATAGCTGAATCAGAAGACATATCTTGATTGAGTAAAGGTTCTGATGGTTGGGAATCAGTCATAATGGATGGTACTATAAGGCTCTCAGGTGAAGAAGAATTATGTATTTGGTCAGGCCATATGCTGGATGTAGGCTGAGAATTAAGGTATGACTGGGAACTTGAATCTATGTGCAGATTGCCTTGGGACAAGGACTGGGAAGAAAAGGGAAACACATCTTCATGGAATGTAACATCTCTACATATGTAGATGTCCTTTGTATTCAGGTCCTGCAGTATATACCCCTTCGTTGTGTATGACAAACCTAGAAAAACACTTTTCTGGCTCTTGGGCCGAACTTGTCACCATACGCTCGTATTTATATACATCCTAGTGATAATCCGTCCATGGTGTTGGTGCAACCGTTGTTGGATGGAAACAATTATCATGGATGGAGTAGGTCCGTAAGGAGGGCGTTGGAGTCCAAGAATAAGATAGGTTTTATTGACGGTTCTATTGAAAAACCTGCAGAAGGGGCCAGGCGATATAATTCTTGGATGAAGGCCAACAATATGGTGGCTTCTTGGCTGGTTAACTCAATGATTCCTAGCTTTGGACTAAGCATCATCTGGTTAGATTTTGCAGTTGACATCTGGAGCGATATGAAGTCCAGGTATGAGAACACTGACTCTTTTAGATTATCAGAACTTCAAGAAGAATTTTATTCCATTAGGCAAAAAGGTAGTAATGTGACTGAATACTATACCAAGCTAAAAAGTGTGTGGGAAGAATTGATGGTCTTAAGATCTATTCCCACATGTACATGTCGAAGATGCACATGTAATCTGACAACTGAGATTAACAAGTTTGTGGAAAATGATTGTTTGATAAAGTTTCTGAAAGGATTAAATGATAAATTTGAGGCGGTGAAATCCCAAGTCCTGTTGTCCACCCCATTGCCAGATTTGAAAACTGCCTTCTCTATGGCAGTAAAGTTGGAGAGGAAGTTGAATTATACGGGAGGACAAGGACAGTTTAACAATAATCCATCAGTTGTGATGAATGTTAACAGTGCAGAGAGAGGAAGTGTATCTTGGCAGAAGCAGCGTGGCAGGGGAGTTAGGCGAGACATGCCAAGATCCCAGCAAGGTGGTTCTAGAATACCAGTTTGTAGTTATTGCAATATGAATGGTCATAGAGTTGAGAAGTGCTATAAGAAAGATGGGTATCCCTAGGCTATAAGCATAAGAGTCAGATTTACATGGTGAGCAATGATGGAAACAATGCAATTTTTGAGGATAGTCTGAACGAGGATGAAGGGGAAGGATATGGTGCATATGAAGTCTTGAACACAACAGGGACTAACTCTCAAAATTATATGCCTCAAATGACACCTAGCTTGACACAGGAGTAGTATGCCCAGTTGATGAACCTGTTGCAAGAACATCAAGATGGAGGAAGAAAGGGAGTTACTAATTCTGCGAGTGCTGTGAATGCGCACCATGTTGCTATGTCAGCACAACAAACCAAGACTTCTGGTAAGTTCTTAGACTATGCATTGCATCAAAACCTGAATGTATGGATTTTAGACTCTGGAGCTAGTGATCATATTTGTTCTAGCATTCATCTATTTGCTTCTTGTTATCCTGTTGACACCATATCAATAAAAATGCCTGACCAGTCCTTAGCCCAGGTCACTCATATTGGGTCAGTTCATGTAAACCCCAGCCTTACCCTCACCAATGTCTTCTATGTACCATCCTTTGCCTTCCATTTGCTGTCACTCAGTAAACTTACCCAATCAGATATGTTAGCCATTGGATTTTGTTCTAATGTTTGTCTGATTCAGGACCTCAGAACCAAGAGGATGATTGGTTCAGCTGAGGTAGATCAAGGCTTGTATTATCTTCATGGCACGCCAAAGTTTCCTCCCTGTCACACCAAACCTCTGGCACATGCTGTTAAATCATCAGATATGTTGCTATGGCACTCAAGGCTTCGGCATCCTTCTGCACCAAGACTAAAAGAAATTCAAAAAGTTGAACCACTTGTGATTGTTCCTGAATCCCAACACATGTGTACAATATGTCCTTTAGCCAAACAAAGAAGAACACCCTTTCCTATTTCTAGTTCAGTTTCCTGCAGTCCTTTTTCTCTTGTACACATTGACATTTGGAGTCCATATAAGTACCCAACATTGTACAAACAATATTACTTTCTTACTGTGATTGATGATTACAGTAGATATTGCTGGGTGTATTTGATGAAAAATAAAGGAGAGACCAGGTCCATTGTTAAAAGCTTTTGTCAGTTTGTTTATGTTCACTTTGATGCTAATGTAAAAACTATCCGGACTGATAATGGACCAGAGTTTAGAATGACTTAGTTCTTTGCCACTCATGGCATTTTGCATCAAACCAGCTGCGTTAATACACCACAGCAAAATGGTGTTGTTGAAAGAAAACACCACCATATTCTCAATGTAGCAAGGGCTCTCAGATTTCAGTCTCACTTACCTTCTTCATACTGGGGTTTCTGTGTGCAGCACTTAGTATATCTCATAAATATCACTCCTTCGCCCATCCTTCAACAGAGAACACCTCATGAGTTGTTGTACAAATCCTTGTCTGTCTGTTCTAAATCTCAGAGTTTTTGGGTGTCTGGACTTTGGCAGCAATACTCAGAATCACAAAGAAAAGTTTGCTGCCAAGGCATATAGAAGTGTGTTCTTGGGACTCTCACATACCACAAAAGGATATATATTGCAGAACCTATCCACTAAGGCAATATATATCTCAAGAGATGTATCGTTCTTTGAGTCAATTTTTCCCTTTAGCCCTCAAAAACAGACCAATTCTACCACAAATACTCAGTCACCCATAGAATTTTAATTGCGTGGTCATAGGAATGGGTTTCTGATCTTTGTCGCTAACTTCTCCATTGATATTAAACATCTTGTCCAAATATCCTTTTATTAGTTTTAATAAAAAGCAAACAACAACAACATTATCACATTGACTTAGAGGCTTCCGTCTATAGTGGGATATAAGGGGTCGGATGCATGCAAACATACCCATGTGTTAGAAACACACATATGTTGATTCTCTATGATCCATAATGAAAATTATTGCGTCCAGCTGTGTCGATCAACCGCTACTTCATAATATAAGAAGCGGAAATAATTCAATGAGTCATTTTGTTTTTTGTCATATTTCAAAGTCAAAAAAGAGTGTATCCTTGGCTACATTAGAAATAGAAAAAATAAAGAAAAATAAAAGAGCCTTTCTCGCAAATAAATATAACATGAATAACTAGCCATAATACATTGTTCAAATGGAAAACTAAACAAACTTCAGGGAGTGAAACTCAAGATGTTCCATCATTCACGTACATATGCATCACGGAGAAACAAAAGAAATTTGGGAATGAAAACTTTTTGCATCATTCACATGCATACGGAAGGCAAGCCATGCCTGTTAATCAGAAAATCATGAGAATGGCATCCAAGATTTGTTAACGTGAAAATTACTATTCATGGCCAATGCCATTTTGGGTTGTTTGCAAGTTACAACCCTCACTTTAAACACTTGAAAATTGCTTGATGAAATCATAAACGTGACTGTTAATCTCGTCCGGCTTTTCCTGGTTAATCCAGTGAGCTGCATCTTTGATTACAACAACTTCCTGTAACAATGGCACGTCCTTCTGGAAACTACCATTTTCTATATAATCTTTGACACCAGGCATATGGTAGACCAAGTCTAGTTCCCCCACAACAAACTTAGCAGGTACTTTCACCTGAGCACCAGTCCATGGAGCAATAAGTTCCCAAGTTCTGCAATTTAAACCAATGTAAGCTTTCACATTAATCATCTCGAAAAAATGAGATATAGAATACTTCTTCCGTGTGAAAAATATTTCCTTAGCTGATTTTTTAACCTAATATAATTTACACTACGTTGAAAAGTCAACTAGGACAATATTTTGTGGCGGAGGAGTAATGCTAGCAATTGTGGGAATCAAAGTTTGCAAACAGTATCTTTTATGAATGAAAAAATCAGGAGATGAACTGAAATATACTACTAAAAGAGAATGGAAGACAACGGTAGATAAACTCACTTATTAACAGCCCTGTAGTAATTAATGCCTCCAGTGAAGCCGCTCTTCTCAAACTTGGAGGCATAGTAGTCAACATCTTCTTCTGTCAACCAAACAGGCAAGACAACTTCATCAGGAAAATCCCGAAAAGCTTTGCCTTTAGGCAGATGAATTGGACCAGGAGTGCGGTAGGTGTAGAATTTCTTTAGGACTTCTTTAACACCATGATTCGCAAATTCTTCTTCTATATCTCCGGGTTCCTGAAGAAATGCACTAATTAGGAAAAACACTCAACTTCTTTTTCTTAATGTCATGTTTTCATTGACTTTGTGTAACAAATGGGAGAGGATCACACATTCAGTCTTGCGTCTCATCTTCTGCCCCATTCATTGAGTGTATGGTATATATATTCAGTTTTTCTGATTTGATATATATAGCACGATCTTTCCGGATCTTGCCGGATATACTATAGAATAGAGAGAAGGTGACTAGAAATCATTTCAAATAAGAAATATTCCTCAAGTTAAATTTTCACTTCCTAATGAAAACTTAATCACAATTGAAGGTGTATTGCATTTGATGATAAATGCCAACTTAAATGTGCCATCAATCTCGAGGCATCTCCAACGTTTGAACTCAGACACGATTTAGTCCTCTTACTCAAGCAGCTTATTCTTTCAGAAGTACATTTTTGTATGTCGTCCGATCCGATCTCACTCTTTCTTTCCGACCTATATGTTTGACTCACTGGCCACAGTTATTTAGCTGGTATCCCAAGATTGATGCAAGGAAACGAGCTCAACCGAGATGAATCATGTTCAGCCAAGGTACACCGAGCTGATCATCATTGCTGAGCTGGGGAACAATAAGAAGTGACCGAAGTCAAATGCCGAGCTGAGATGAATATAGGAGCGACAGAGCTGAGCAATAATGGAAGAAGGTGAACTGAACTGATGAAGTACTACTGCCGGGCTAAGGTGATCAAGACAGTAAAGGAATTGCCGAGGTGAAGCTCCAGTCAAGGAGTAAAGCTGAGACAGAACTGTAATATTTAGTCTTGTAAATACCTTATGACCTTTACTGTACATATGGCCGAGCTGATCAAGTAACTAGCTGTTACCATTTTAAACGATAGAAAACACTGTACATAAACAGTAACCACTGTACAAGTGGAAAAATAAAATCGTTAGGCAGAAACAACCCCTACAAAAAGGGGAATAACCTTGTAAATTTATTTTAACTTAAATAAATTCTTAAAATTCGTCAGAGCTAATCTGATTCTCTAGTGCCTACTACATACTGTTTTTCATCAAATCTTAAATTTTATTTAAAATTACTATACCCTTCAGCTCAGCTGAGTACACGGAGGCTACCTCCACTTCCGATCAGGTACCAGGAGTGGTACTTCATCCTCAAATCTCTGATAATTTTTTTATTTTCATCACCAGCCATAAGCTCAATGGAGATAACTGCCTCTCGTGGTCTCGAGGGACAAGGGAAAGGAGGAATGCCTATATGGAACATTCATTGTTCCATATGAAAATGATGCAAACTATTGGTCGTGGAAGTTTGAAAACATCATGATAATGTCGTGGTTGATACGCTCTATGCAACTCGATATTTCTGATGATTTCATGATGTACAATACTGCAGTAGAAGTCTTAGCTGCAGTCAAGGAGATGTCTTCAAAGCAGGACAACATCTTTGAACTCTATGACGTTGAAGCTCATCTTCATGAGCTTAAACAAAGCAATCTGGCTGTGCACAGATATTATAGCCTACTAACAAAGGCATGGCAGCAAATTGATTCCTTCGAAACATATCAGTGGTCTTGTACTACTGATGCTTGACTGTATAAAGAAATAACAAAACGAAAGCGAGTTTTCCGCTTCCTGACTGGACTAAACCCAGAATGCGACAACGCCTGAAGTCAAATCCTGAGTATAAAACCACTAACGACCTTGAAGGCTTCCTTTGCCGAGATCAAATGCGAAGAAAGCCGTAAAAAGGTCATGATGGGCGGTACTGCAAATATGGAGACCATAACTCTGCATACTAAACAACCAGCAGAAGCATCTGGGCTGGCTGTTAAACGACACTTTACTTTTACTGGAAGTAAATGTGCAAATACTGTAAGAATGAAGGCCATACAGTTGATGACTGCTGGAAGTCGCTAGCAATGCTGGTACGAGAAAGGAAACCACCACTGAAGTCCAGCAATGTACCCTGGAGATCTCAACCAAAACCATTCACTGCTAGACAGAGCACTGCATATCTGGTTGGCAACACAGCACAGCTTGCCGCAGCTCGGCAATAATTTTGCTCCTAGCACTGTTAAATTCTAGATTTAATCCAGCGAGAAATCTAAATACTATCGTTGTTTCAGTAATAGTTTTATATAGTGGAGATTCTGAAGCGTATGACCATTGATGTAGTTCAAACACATCAATCTGTTGCCATGCTTTTGTCAACAGTATTAGTATCTGTTTACAGTAAGATTTCCTTGTTTGATTTCATGAAGGTAAGCTTTAATCTCATGTAGTTCGGAGGTATTATGTTATTTGGAATACATTTCCTTGACTGAGCCCATATTTCAGCTAGAGTCTCATGCATCATAAAGTCATCACTGACGTCAAGAAGCATAGATGATGAAGCCAGATCTTCACCAAGGGTCTAGACGACCTCAAGTCTGCTCCGTCAGTTAACTTGAAGTGTTGTCAACTGGGATTGAAGGTTTGTGATTGGAATAGCCTCTAAAATACTCTGCACAAGAAAGCACATGTCAGAGGTCCCGGGGGGTTGGCCCCGGAAAAAACCCTCCGACGCTCAAGTCAGTTTGGGCCATATCTCACTGAGATTATAATTTAAAAGGTGAGTTAGGAGTTTCTCACAGTATGTGCCGAGGAGCAAAGTGTTTGTTTTTGCTTTAGAGTATGAATGTTTGAATTCTGGATTTAGATCTTGCTCCCTTTCATTGGTTGGCTTGCCTTTATAGACCTTTTTGCTGCTTTAAGCCCCGGGTAGTGGATAGTGGATTGGACGTTTGCTTGGGGCAGAAAGCCTAAGGCGCCGTAGGTCTGCTGATGTGATCAGTAGTCTGACTGATGTGACTAATAGGCCGGCTGTTGTGACCATGGCGTGTTCAGAAAGATTGACCAGCTGCAGTCATTATATTTGAGTTGCACCTCTGTTTGAGGGTCCCACAAGGTAATATCGTACTTGGTTCATTTGCTATGGTACGCAGCTGAACTCTGCCGAAGTGCCTGACTAGGCCTTGCCGAAGTGCATGGCTTGGCCTTGCCGAAGTGCAGGACTTGGCCTTATCCCGCTGAAGTGGTCCGAAGTGCGGCATTTGATCATAAACTGAAGTTGGTGCCGAGGTGCAAATCTTGGCATATTCTTCGATGTTATAAGGGCGTCATGATGCCCTGCTGAGGTGCGGCCGAGGCTGAACAGCCATGCTTGGGCGTTGAACTGCTGAACTGCAGTACTTCGAGTGTTGAGCTACTGTAGTTAAACTGTTGACTGTCGTTGACTAACATACGATTTAATTATGGTTTATCATTTGCCCCTAGATTTTGTGTGGCTGAGCTGAACTGCGAAGGCGGACAAATTTTGTTCCTGTGACGTGGCAGACCTTCATTAATCGTGCGGTTATCCTTTTATTTGCGCAGTAATTCCCGCTTTTAATGTAAGCGCTAATTCCGATGCCTTATCATTACTTTTCGGCGATTCCATTCCCCGAGGGAAGGAAATGCGTGAACCTCTGCCTTTTTGAATTTCAAACAAAAAAGTGCAACCTTTCGCTTTCTCTCACTTATAAATAGAGACGATTTCTTCAATTCATTCTGCATTCTCTATTTATCTTTTCCGTCTTTGAAGCATGTCCTTGTCTTCTCCAATGTTCTTCCTTTTAATCTAACCCTTCATTTTTTCTGTAAACATTCCCAAAACATGTATACTCCCTCTTACCCAAAGGATCTGGAGGATGACCGTGAGGCTCAATCTTTTCACGAAAAATTTGATTCTGATAGGGACTATCGTCCTTCAAGGAGGTCATGCCTTACTGGCGGACCCTCTTCGGTTACTGCCATATCCTTCGCCTTAGTACCCCTGCCATCTCTTGGTACAGGTTCTCCTTCAACACATCCCTTTCCAGCGAAGGATTCATTTTGCTGCACTTCAAACATGGATAGGTCAAATAAATCAGTCCTTTCTACAAAACAAGCATCCCGATCCATGGTAACATGGCAGAGCAAAACTTTACTGCAGAAGTTAGGTTTCAAAGAATCACCCTCCTAAGGATGGTTGGAATCATTTTCCAAGTTTATATCTGTTGGAATTGCAGTGCTTGAAATTTGTTGCACTGGCGTCGAATTCAACATAGTCCTTGCCTGAGCTTTATTTATGCTAAGCCTTGCTTTTTTTAAGTGGTTGACCAACTTTGCCGGAGTTTATTTCACTGCTACCATGTCTTGAAGATGGACTGCGGAGAATTTAATCGCAATTGTTTCATGCTTCACTGGAAGAAGAAGGATTTTGAGCGACTGGGGCCTGCCAAGAAGTCTAGTTTCAAAGTGGAGTTGACCTCAAAGAGGAGGAGGAGATTTGCAAAGTAAAATAGGATTTTTCCTGTAGATAGTTGTAGTTGTAATAGATTTTGTTTTTAATGAAAATCCATTTTTCTCAACTTTTGCTCTTCGGCTTCTTTCAGCTTCTTTAACTGTCTTTGTCTTCAGCATGTGAAGTTTTATTTGCTTTATGCAAATATTTGTCTTCAACTTGCTCTATGCTGATAGTTTGCAAGTATTTGTCTTCAGCACTGCGAAGTTTCAATTTTGTTCGCTTTATGCAAATATTTGTATTCAGCTATATCAAAAGCTTCACTTGCTTTATGCAAGTATTTGTCTTCAGCTTTATCAAAAGAGTATCTTTTGGACACCGGTTCTTCGCCGAAGTAATAAGCTTCAGCTTTTATACTTGGCTCTTCAGCTCTGCTGTACCTTGATGAATTTTAAGATGTGGGAAAGCCTTTATCCCCTTTTCATCGACCCTTTTGCTGAGTTTGAATATAGGCAAACTCGTCTTATTGTTGAGATATGCTCAACCTCTCAGTCCTGCTGAGGTGAAGATATAAGGAACTTATCCCTCTGTTGAGATTTGCTCAACCTTCTCAGTCCTGCTGAGGTAAAGATATAAGGAACTTATCCTTCTGTTGAGATTTGCTCAACCTCTCAGTCCTGCTGAGGTAAAGATATAGAGACCTTATCCCGTTGTTGAGACTTGCTCAACCTCTCAGTCCTGCTGAGGTAAAGATATAGGGACCATATCCCGTTGTTGAGACTTGCTCAACCTCTCAGTCCTGCTGAGGTAAAGATATAGGGACCATATCCCGTTGTTGAGACTTGCTCAACCTCTCAGTCCTGCTGAGGTAAAGATATAGGGACCATATCCCGTTGTTGAGACTTGCTCAACCTCTCAGACCTGCTGAGGTGAAAATATAGGGAACTTGTCCAATTGTTGAGTCCTGCTCAACCTCTCAGTCCTGCTGAGGTAAAGATATAGGGACTTTATCCCGTTGTTGAGACTTGCTCAACCTCTCAGACCTGCTGAGGTGAAAATATAGGGAACTTATCCCGCTGTTGAGTCATGCTCAACCTCCCAGACCTGCTAGGGTAAAGATATTGTTGAGATCTGCTCAACCTCCCAGACCTGCTGGGGTAAAGATAATGTTGAGACCTGCTCAACCTCCCACACCTGCTTGGGTAAGAATATCGGGAAACCTGTCCCATCCTGTTGAGACATGCTCAACCTCTCAGACCTGCTGAGGTAAAGATAATGTTGAGACCTGCTCAACCTCCCAGACCTACTGGGGTAAGGATATTGTTGAGACCTGCTCAACCTCCCAGACCTGCTGGGGTAAGAATATCGGGAAACCTGTCCCATCCTGTTGAGACCTGCTCAACCTCTCAGACCTGCTGAGGTAAAGATAATGTTGAGACCTGCTCAACCTCCCAGACCTGCTGGGGTAAAGATATTGTTGAGACTTGCTCAACCTTCCAAACCTGCTGGGGTAAGAATATCGGGAAATCTGTCCCATCCTGTTGAGACCTGCTCAATCTCTCAGACCTGCTGAGGTAAAGATAATGTTGAGACCTGCTCAACCTTCCAGACCTGCTGGGGTAAAGATATTGTTGAGACCTGCTCAACCTCCCAGACCTGCTGGGGTAAAGATATTGTTGAGACCTGCTCAACCTTCCAGACCTGCTGGGGTAAGAATATCGGGAAACCTGTCCCATCCTGTTGAGACCTGCTCAACCTCTCAGACATGCTGAGGTAAAGATAATGTTGAGATTTGCTGGGGTAAAGATATTGTTGAGACCTGCTCAACCTCCCAGACCTGCTGGGGTAAAGATATTGTTGAAACCTGCTCAACCTCCCAGACCTGCTGGGGTAAGAATATCGGGAAACCTGTCCCATCCTGTTGAGACCTGCTCAACCTCTCAGACCTGCTGAGGTAAAGATAATGTTGAGACCTGCTCAACCTCCCAGACCTGCTGGGGTAAAGATAATGTTGAGACCTGCTAAACCTCCCAGACCTGCTGGGGTAAGAATATATATGCCCCCACTTTTGTTGTGGGTGATAGATAGACATAAATTATTGCTTCATGCACCATAAGGTGACTTAATTTTTCCTGGCTGAATGCCAAATAAGAATATAAGAAATTGATCCCTTGATAACATAAGGCCGAGCCAGAAGATACCGGGTGAGCATAAGAAGAAATAAACCATGATTCGATTGAATCAGAGACTGTTGCCGTTATGTCAGCCTTATATGCTCAGGAACCCGTAACCCCCTTTCATCAGGATCCGAATCCTCATCACTTAGAAAACCTTGATGAGACCCGGGTTTACAACTCTCATCTGGAAGGGGTTTACCAAAGTCTAGCCTATCGTGGAGCCTAGACCTCGGACTATAAAAATGTTGGAGGTGACACAACTCGATAAGACGCCCAATCTCTAGCCCGAGCTGCCTACAATCTTCTGTATCATGCCCAATATCTTGGTGATAAAGGCAATACAGTCGATGGTTTCTTTTGTGGATTGGTCCAGCCAGGGGCTGGGGTTCTTTTGCCAGAGATTTTTTCCTCATGTAGGAAAGAATATAGGCTTTTGAAGCCAGCAGAGAGTTCCTTTCCTTTCCTCGGCCTCCTAACCGAATTTTCACAGAGCACCTTTCCTGCAGCGGTGCTTTGTCTTTATTGTCAACTTTTCTGCCATGTTTGAAAGGCAGGGAAACTTTTTGATTACATTTTAAGCTCTGGTGGCTAGACTTTTGTTCTGACCGTCTCGCCTCGGCCATAAACTCAGCCTGACGCCTGGGACAATAACCAGGCCGAGTAGAATACTCCATGTGTTCCAGTGGGTGAGAGTTATTGGAATGGGACCCACTGGACTTTGCTGCAGAGGTCTTCCCCTTCATCTCCCTCACTACTGCTTGGAAGACCTCTGGGTTCTGAGCCACATAGCGAATGGCTCGCATGTGCTCTTCATATGTGAAGGAAATGGTGGGAGTTGAGGATTCTCCCGGCTCAGTAGAGCATTGATCAGTCTGTTGCTGAGAAGACCTTTGGCTCCTCCTGGATGTCATAGGTTGCTTGGACCCTTGACTATCTTTTTTACTCATCTTTCTCTCAATAGCTTCCTAAGATAATTAGAAAAGCTCTGAGTAGCCGTTATAAAAGCGTTGAGTAACTGTTTTCTGGGTTAAGGGACTTAAGGGCCCTCCTTCTAGCGCCAAATGATGAAGCCGGATCTTCACCAAGGGTCTAGACGACCTCAAGTCTGCTCCGTCAGTTAACTTGAAGTGTTGTCAACTGAGATTGAAAGTTTGTGGTTGGAATAGCCTCTAAAATACTCTGCACAAGAAAGCACAGGTCAGAGGTCCTGGGAGGTTGGCCCCGGAAAAAACCCTCCGACGTTCAAGTCAGTTTGGGCCATATCTCACTGAGATTATAATTTAAAAGGTGAGTTAGGAGTTTCTCACAGTATGTGCCGAGGAGCAAAGTGTATGTTTTTGCTTTAGAGTATGAATGTTTGAATTCTGGATTTAGATCTTGCTCCATTTCATTGTCTTGGTTGGCTTGCCTTTATAGACCTTTTCCCGCTTTAAGCCCCGGGTAGTGGATAGTGGATTGGACGTTTGCTTGGGACAGAAAGCCTAAGGCGCCGTAGGTCTGCTGATGTGATCAGTAGTCTGACTGATGTGACTAATAGGCCGGCTGTTGTGACCATGGCGTGTTCAGAAAGATTGACCAGCTGTAGTCATTATATTTGAGTTGCACCTCTGTTTGAGGGTCACACAAGGTAATATCGTACTTGGTTCATTTGATGTGGTACACAGCTGAACTCTGCCGAAGTGCATGGCTAGGCCTTGCCGAAGTGCATGGCTTGGCCTTGCCGAAGTGCATGACTTGGCCTTGTCCCGCTGAAGTGGTCCGAAGTGCGGCATTTGATCATAAACTGAAGTTGGTGCCGAGGTGCAAACCTTGGCATATTCTTCGATGTTATAAGGGCGTCATGATGCCCTGCTGAGGTGCGGCCGAGGCTGAACAGCCATGCTTGGGCGCTGAACTGCTGAACAGCCATGCTTGGGCGCTGAACTGCTGAACTGCAGTAGAGCTACTGGAGTTAAACTGTTGACTGTCGTTGACTAACAGACGATTTAATTATGGTTTATCAATAGACCTTATAAGCCGTGACATTCTCATACTCCTTTCACTCTTCCACTGTCTAAATTTAGGATCAGTTTCATGTGGAGCAATCAGTTTTCCACATAAATAGTCCTTGCTCTTACGTGTCGCAAACATCTCCACCTTTCTGGACCAAGAGATGTAGTTATCTCTGTTGAGTTTGTGACTTGTAATGACAATGGAAAAGTCATCAACCACTGCAATGCCATGAGACCTTGCTCCTGATCTTTGATCAGTAGAAACGACTTCAATGTGTTCAGAGGCAGTAGAAGAAGATGAAGGTATAGCCATGTTTGAATTTAAACAGTAACAGAATTAATTTAGTTCTGGTACCATATAGAAAGTTGATGAAATATTAATCATCAATCTAACTTTGAATGTACAAGATTATGCCTTTTATAGAGACAACAAGAAGGAAACATGCTACCAATCTGCTAACGGCTAGAAAGCACCCACAGGTATCATGTTTCTAACTGCTATATGCTTTGTAATTCTTCTAGCTATTGATTTAGTAGCTTACAGTGTGTATACTATATGTTTTTGTGAGTATATATATGTCTATATGAGTGTATGTATATGTGTATTCTATTGTGTATTTATATAGTACAAGTGTATATTTCTACATATCCTTATGAAAGACAACATGAAGAATATAACTATATGTAGAACAACTGTTGCCATTTTAATATTTCTAAGGAAAAATCATATTTTCATCTCTATATTTTAACGAAATAACTCCTAGTCAAAATAATGAATACGTACATTTAGCGATATGATCCAAGTTAATAATTTAACAATAAGCTATGAGATTTTTACAGAGTAATCTCACATTTTAAACGCAAGCAACCGACACGTAGATCAGAAAGGTCTTAATAACACTGCTGGAGCACTCAATTATTTCGCGACATTCTATTAAAGCCAACCGTGTAAACACAAAAATTTCGGCTTTTTGCCAACTTTATTGGTAATAGCATAAATCAACTTTATTCAATTGGCTAAATCTTTTGAAAGGACACGTTTTGTTTCCATTGTCACATCCTTAAATCTTCTGGAAGGACACGTTTTGTTTCCATTGTCACATCCTTATTAAATGAATGATCAATGGTTGATTATTGAAATCTTCAATTATTTCCACGTAACACGCCTATTAAAATTTTTTCTATACCTGGAATGAACTACCAAAAATATAGGGATAATTATCTTTTGCACCCTTAGTGTTTAGCATAATAGCCAACACCTCTCTTAATGTTTAAAAATACACCTTTACACCCCTTAATGTTTGGACTAAAAGTTAAAATGGCATTTTAAAACATAAAACTAAATTTTTTTAATAAAAGGTCAATAATACCCCTCACTATTCATCTCCTGCCTGATCTTCGTAACTTTGCTTTTGATCAGGATTAGCCAGATCCTTCTCGACGATAGACTTTGGGGAGGGGCTAGATCCTCATTCAATGCACTTGGCATAGGTTTTCGGACATTTGAGATTCTTGTCCCGTTGGCAAGAACACATGCTGACAATGACCTCAGTATTTCATCAGCTTGAATATTCATAAAAATAGTGTCCTGCTCATTAGATTGCTTTTCTAAGTCCTTGTTAGCATTTGGTGTAGAGCTCGGTAGATCCACAAGATTTAAATCACTTTTATATTCATAAGAATCACTTGGATTCATTACCAAAGCCGGTGTACAATCCTTGTCATTTAAGTTTAAATTCAAGAGAACTGGTAGCCGCGTTTGTCCAGATGATTGGCATTCATGGTTCTGATTCCTACTCACCTTTCCTTCACTCTCTTTAACAGGTGAATGGTGCAGTGTTGAATCGTATAAAATGTTGTTTCTGCCAGCATTGTTGAAATCATTAACATCAAATTTTGTCACCTAATGCAAACGATCTGCAGATTTCTGCTGCGGGATCAAACGTCCATGAAGAAACGACGCCGTTGAAATTGAGAGAAAAGAAATCACATTTGATACCTTTGCTTCCCCTTCTTCTGCAAAGCTCAACGAATTAACAGAGCACAACTCCAAGCATAAACGTGCTTTTGGTAATTGAGCAAGTTATAAGGCGTACATGAGAAAAAAGGCTTTAAAATCGGCTGCAAAGGTAACTGTCGATGAAGATGCTGCAACACAACCATGAAGATGATGGTTGTTGCTAGTGGCAGATGCAGGGTGGCGGGAAGGGAAAGGGATAGGGAGATTAGAAGATGAAGATGAAGAGGGTAAGGGCAAAAGAGACAATTCCTATTATATATATTTAAATAACATTTTTTTAATTAAATCAAAGGGGGTAAGTATATATTTTTCAAACATCAGGGGAAAAGGGTGTATTTTTAAACATTAAGGAAGGTATTCGCTATTATGCCAAACACTAAGGGGGCAAAAGGTAATTATCCCAAAAATATATTACGTGCAACAATGTGATACGTAAATGACCACTGTAGTACAAGAAAAAATGACCACTAAATCACTATAACACAGAATACTCGCAATAAAAACAAAGAACTATAAAGGTCGCCTCAGGGGTATAGTCCAGTGGTAAGTGGAAAAGGTGATTGGGGCTAGAACCCCGACGTCCCGAGTTTGAGTCCGTGTGGAGACAATCCTTGTTGAAATATTACAAGGGTTGCCTCTGGGCTGGCTGAGTCTCGAGTGTCCTCTCCCTTTGCAGGGCTGCCGGTGGAGCACATCTCTCGATTTACATCCCACCTGTCTAAGGGGCCTCTGGTACAGGTGGGGGAGAACCCACTCCCACATCAAAGAACTATAAAGGTCGAATAATTTTACGCTTGGAAGGCTCTAAAACCAGGATGTTTTAGTCTTAGACCATCATTGCTAACGACCCGAGTCATATTTCATCGACTGGTTATTAAATTTTTTTTAAAAAAATTGTATTTTAGGTGTATTAGACTCCTGTGTTTACTCAGGGTTCGGGGAGGAAACGAATCGCTTCACGATCTGATATACGCAGCCTTTTTTATACTTTGTGCAAGAGGCTGTTTCCTCGGCTCGAACATGTGACCTCAAGGTTATAAAACATCAACCTTATCAGTTGCTCCGAGACCCGCCCTCTAGTTATTAAATTTTATATTTGCAAAATGACTAATAACCTATACATCAAATATTTATCTCTTGGAATATAACAGTGGAGAGTGATTTACCTGCTTTCCGGAGGTATTACTTTTCCGAATGGTGAGTAAGACTGTAATTTGTTAAGCGGCTAAACTCGAGTCAATTGCATGAGCTTTAACGTCTATTTTCTATTCGATTACCTTAATGCTATTCATCATTGTCTCAATTTTCTAATTTGATAGGGAGAAAATCAAAACCTGTCACTTGGTTAGCTGGTTAGCGACTGTATCACGAATAGGATTGGATATACTGGTCACGAACAAGACACTTCCTTCGTTTAAAAAATACATTCTTTTTATTTTTTTTAAATTCTAAAAATATTGTCTATTTTTTAAAATAATAGTAAGCATTATTAGTCAAAATTTCTATAATATCATTTCAGTTAATACTTACATTATTTCTTTATTTTACCTCAAGTAACCAACTAAAAGAAGGTAAAATCAGAATAGTAGCCTACAAAATTTGATTTTTTTAAGTTGCGTTTACGTCAAAGTAGGACAATAATTTTAAATAGATAAGTTGTTTTTTTTTTTTTTTTGATTGAAGGCAGAGATCAAGATTCATGTGCAAAGAAAGTTTCAATTGGCCTTGTGCCAAACGAGATTCAGATTTCTATCACTTATTGTGCATATGTAAAAAGTTGTTTTTTTCCCCTTTTAATTCTAAAATAAAAAGGTTTCATGCGAGGGTCTTTTCTTGCTAAGAAGTCATAGGACTACCCAAATTGGACATATACCTATTCATAGTTAAGACTTGAGAGCATTAGAGGCTTCAACTACTTCTTCTGTATCAAAATGTTAATAACTCCCACATTGTTTTTCCTATATTCAGCATGCTGAATGGAAGTTACATTCAACATATTGTATATTTTTGTATGTTTATTTGTTATTATGTAATTTTGATTTCTTCAATGGATTTTATACATATAAACAGAAAAGTTTACAACAATATGTAAACTACACAAAAAAGCAAGCACAAATATACAAAATAGAGAACAATAATGATCAAAACATAAAAGCGGTTACCACATATATATATAAACATAGAAAACATACATCTAAAAACATGATGAACTTTAGCATGCTAAATTAAAAAACAACAAATCCTCTAAAATTTGCTATTAAAAACTGACATTAGGAAAGTTAATAAAAATAATTTAGTCTAGTAACTTCTTTTTTTTTGTTATTTATAAAATGTGGATAGTTAATTTAAAACAAACAAAAATAAAAATGTGAAAAATTAAATGAGATGTCAAACTTGCTGATCATTGTGGTGATGAGGTGAACTCTGTGGTCAAAAGTGAAGAGTGTGGTGTGTGATCAGTGTGGTGGTAGCATGACAACGCAGTGTGATCGAAGCAGAGGAGGAAGAAGACGAGCTGGGCGCCAAATTGTTTTGAACCGTCAAAATTACATTTCTGCCCTTACGAATAAAGTAGTGTGCTGTGTTTAGATGAGGACATTTTTGTAATTTCCGTTATTAGCAGTTATTCCTTTCGGTTTGTACGGTATAAACGCTGCAGCTTGAGGATGTGATCCTCAGCTAATTGATGCAACCGTCTTCTTCATTCAAGAGCGGTTATTTTTCCTTCCTCTCCATGCTACCCTGATCCTTTGAGAATTTCTTTTCTCTCATTCAATTTCTTCTGCGATTAGTACTTCGCAGCTTGCTATTTCGACATTTGAAGATTCTCACATGGTATCAGAGAGATTTAGCGAATGAACTTTGGAACGTTTATGGCCAATAGTGGATCCTCACCCTCTGCCTCCACTTCCAATCACAGCAATCATAATGTGGTTGATCCTTCGGAAGATCCTTGTTATATTCACCCAAGCGATAGTCCATCCTTGATATTGGTACAACCATTGCTTGATGGTAACAATTACCACGGTTGGAGCAGAAGTTTTAGAAGAGCGCTAATGTCCAAGAACAAATTAGGATTTATTGATGGATCAATTGAGAAACCGGCTGAAAATGCTAAGAAGTTTAGCATGTGGATTAAGGCTAACAATATGGTGGCATCGTGGTTGATTAGTTCTGCTGTTTCTTCAATCAGCCAGAGCGTAATGTGGCTTGATAACGCTGCGGACATATGGAATGACCTCAAACACAGGTATGGTACTGCGGACGCTTTTAGACTTTCTAATTTACAAGAAGAATTCTATGGTATTAGGCAAGATTCGTTGTCTGTTACTGAGTATTACACGAAATTGAAGGGCGTATGGGAGGAATTGTTGGTGTTAAGGTCTATTCCGAACTGTACATGTAATCGCTGCTCGTGTAATATTGCAACTCAAATTAACAAGTTCATAGAAGATGATTGTGTTATAAAGTTTTTGAAAGGACTTAATAATGACTTTGAAGCTGTGAAATCGCAAGTATTGCTCACTACACCGCTTCCTGATCAAAAAACTGCATTTGCGATGTCTGTTAAGCTTGAGAGGAAACTGGCATATTCCAATTCACAAGTACAGTTTCATAATAATCCTACTGCTGTATTGAGTGTTGGAGGGCATTCCAGATATGGAAGTAAGAATAGTTATGAAGGAGTGATAGGCCAAGGCTCGCAGAAGGCAGTAGGGAGAGGATATAAGAAAGATGGCTTCAAGACTATTTCAGGGAGTTCAAGAACTCCTTACTGCACGTTTTGCAATATGCAGGGACATACTGTTGACCGTTGTTATAAGAAACATGGATATCCTCCAGGGTATAAATCAAGAGGACAATTAGTTGTTGAGCTTCCTACTATTGTGTCAGATAACCATGCTCACTTCAATTCTCCACTACTTAACAGACAACAAAGGGTCCGAAAACCTCCATCTTATCTAAATGACTATCACTGTAATCATCTCACAAATTCTGAACACGCCACTCCTCACAAAAGTGAATACACCAGTCCTCACTCATTATGCAAAACATACACGCTTGCATCTTTGACTCTACAATAGAAAAATTATATATTGAGCACTGGTATACATGTAGAGCCTCAGTCTTATGCAGATGCAGCAATGTCCCCAGCATGGCAAGAGGCCATGGCCACTGAAATTGCTGCCTTAGAAGCCAACCACACTTGGGAGATTGTACGTTTGCTACCTGGGAAGAAAGCTATTGGTTGTAGGTGGGTTTATAAAGTTAAACATAAACCTGATGGGTCAGTGGAAAGATACAAAGCCAGGCTTGTGGCAAAGGGTTATACGCAACAATATGGGGTAGGCTATCAAGATACGTTTTCTCCGGTAGCAAAGTTAACAACAGTGAGGATTGTTTTGGCTATGGCAGCAGGATTGAAATGGCCCGTTCACCAACTTGATGTCAATAATGCATTCTTGCATGGGGACTTACATGAGGATATCTATATGGTGCCACCTCCGGGAATGGTTCCAGCCAGGTCTGATCTGGTGTGTAAGCTTGCAAAGTCGTTATATGGGTTGAAGCAAGCTAGTAGAGAGTGGAACGCAAGATTAACTAAGTTTCTGCAAACATTGGGATTTTCTCAATCCAAGAATGACTATGCTCTCTTCACCAAAGATGTGCAGGGCTCATTACTAGTGCTGTTGGTGTACGTGGACGATATAATTGTCACTTGTGACAATGAGGGGGCCATTGAGGATATCAAAAATGCGTTGCACCAAGATTTCAAATTAAAAATCTGGGAACCTTGAAATACTTCCTGGGAATTGAGGTGGCTAGAGCCAAAGAAGGGATGGTTATCAATCAGCAAAAATATACCTTGCAGTTGTTGGAGCAAGCTGGTTTTTTAGATTCAAAACCTGCTAGGACCCCAATGGAGACCCACGTCAGCTTTACACATGGAGATTCACCCTTAATTGCAGATGCCTCAATGTATAGAAGGTTAATTGGCAAGTTGATTTATCTTACTATTACAAGACCGGATATAGCTTTTCCCGTGCAACAATTGAGTCAATTTCTAGACTGCCCAACAGAGAATCATCTTAAGGCTACACATAGAATTCTGAGATATCTTAAGGGAACTGTTGGGCAAGGTTTGCTGTTCCCAAGTTCAGGAGATCTGAGGCTTAAATGCTTTGTGGACTCTGATTGGGGAGGATGTAAGGAAACCAGGAAGTCAGTAACCGGATACTGCATGTTCTTAGGAGGAGCCTTGGTTTCGTGGAAGGCTAAAAAGCAATCCACCGTGTCTAAGTCGTATGCGGAGGCAGAATACAGAGCTATTGCAGCAGTAGTATGTGAAATACAGTGGTTGCTTTACATGTGCAGAGACTTGAGGATAAGGAGACAGATTCCAGTTGAAGTATTTTGTGACAGTAAAAGTGCGATATACTTGGCAGAGAATCCCGTATTTCATGAGAGAACCAAGCACATTGAAATAGATTGTCACATTGTTAGAGACAAGGTGCAGGAAGGGTTGATTAAAATGATGCCAGTTAGAACTGATCTTCAACTGGCTGATTTGTTTACTAAGGCCTTGGACATGAGAAGGTTGCAATGCTTGCTTGACTCACTTGGGATATACAATCTTTATAACAAGCGTGGCTTGAGGGGGGTGTCAAAGTTGCTGATCATTGTGGTGATGAGGTGAACTCTGTGGTCAAAAGTGAAGAATGTGGTGTGTGATCAGTGTGGTGGTAGCATGACAACGCAGTGTGATCGAAGCAGAGGAGGAAGAAGACGAGCTGGGCGCCAAATTGTTTTGAACCGTCAAAATTACATTTCTGCCCTTACGAATAAAGTAGTGTGCTGTGTTTAGATGAGGACATTTTTGTAATTTCCGTTATTAGCAGTTATTCCTTTAATTTCTGTTTGTACGGTATAAACGCTGCAGCTTGAGGATGTGATCCTCAGCTAATTGATGCAACCGTCTTCTTCATTCAAGAGCGGTTATTTTTCCTTCCTCTCCATGCTACCCTGATTCTTTGAGAATTTCTTTTCTCTCATTCAATTTCTTCTGCGATTAGTACTTCGCAGCTTGCTATTTCGACATTTGAAGATTCTCACATGAGAAGAAGTATGAAATTAGCGACACACATATACTCAAAACTGCCAAACATAAGGTGAATGTATGAAAACAACAAATAAAATGATGTCTTAGTGTCTTAAAATATAGTCAGTTGGTGTTCGTATGGCGATATTACAGCTAGAACAAACAGAAATACTAACCTGGAATCTACACATGTAGTAATCATCACCATACGCCATCCTCGTACCCTCGACGATATCCAGGTGTGGGTTCCTGGGAAAATAAGGAACACTGAGATTGACAAGGGCCTTCACCTTGTCAGGCCTAAATAAACTCAGGTTCCAGGCAACCATGGCACCCCAATCATGACCCACAACAAACACTTTTTCTTCATCAGGTGCGATTTCTCGGAGGAGCGCTATAATGTCTCCAACGATATGGAGAATAGTGAACTTAGAGATGTCATGTGTGGGGGCTCCTGTAGTGTCCCCGTATCCGCGCAGATCAGGAGCCACCGCGCGGTAGCCGTGAGAAGCCATGAAGAGGAGCTGGTGGCGCCAAGAGTACCAGAGCTCAGGGAAACCATGGAGGAAGAGGACTAGTGGGCCTTCACCAAGTTCAGCTATGTGAATATTTATGCCGTTGCCATTTATCATCTTATGCTCTATCTTCTCCATTTTCAGGTCTTTCGCTACTGATCTGAAGAAATGTAAAGTGATAAATATTTAAAGAAATTTGAAGAGGAAGAGAAACGAAGAAATCAAAGCTAATAACTCTTTATTTTGGAGGTGAAAACTAGGCGAGATATGCTGCACAAGTGTGACCAATAAAAATAAAAAAGGGTTAGAAGTTTACGTTTTGGGCACAGTTTTTTGATGATACAAACATTGCTGCAACATATACTATTAGGGTGAAAACAAATGCTATATGTCGGCATCAATATTACTTGTGAAGAAAACAAAGGCCGATTTGTCGACATCAATATTATGTGGGTTGGTGGAGAAAACAATGTCGATAACTTTGATTTTACATCTTTGACTGGTTGGCCTGTGCAGCCGTCTTCATAATTCATCATCATCATTATACAATTAAATTTGTAAAATCATTTGGGTGGAGTATTGACTGGTGTTGTTACGACCGTACTTCCGGTCGGAAAAAGAAAAATAATGTTAAAAAAAGAAAATAAAAGTCAGATAAAGATAAAAATGCACGTTAAATAAAAGTTTGAATAGGAAGTAAGTAGAAGATTTACCGTAGATAAGTTTATTAAGTCGTAACCTCATTTGCCGATAATGTAAAGTAGATTACGATGGTATACCGGGATTAGTCACGCCCAAAAATATGATCGAACGGTAAAACCATGGATATACGGCTAAAATCGGTAATAAACATTTTTGTAAGTTAAGTAACAAATTTTAAACAAGTTTAGTAGGTAACACCTTAAGTTACTAGACTAAAATAAATCAATAAGTTACATGACACGAGTATTTAGCCTCAATAAAAAAAAAAAAAGAAAGTAGACAAACATAAAATAATACCTTCTTCCATATAAGTTAACAAAGAAGACAAATCATCCGAAACCCTTAGGAAAAATCGGTCACACCATGCAGAACAAGAAAAGAAAAAGACTTCCAACTTGTCATAAAATACATGCATGAAACCTTATCATTACCTTGCAAAATTTGTCATAAGTTGCATGCATGACTTATTTTACCCAACCACTCCTTTACACCCTTAAAAAATCAGCCACATGATCAAGAAGGAAGAAGAAATTGTGGTTATATTAATACCCCAATAAAATACCAAGTATAAAAAATTGTGTAGAAACCAAATGATGAAAGTTTGTCTTATTCTACCCACTCTCAACCCCTCTTGGCCGTCACCCGCTAAGTCAATAGGAAGAAGAAAATTTTGTCTTCTTCAACCAAGAAACAATCATGTATTATACCCAAAAGCTTACACACATCTTACATCATTTTCTTAAACTTCTTACACACTTAATAAAACAAGACAAAACCTCTCTCCACCCCATGATTAACAGGCCACCTCATGCTCATATGAGAATATAAGATATTTTATTTTCAACCCACCTGGAATCATCATTCCAAGTGTACCAAAAAGCTTCCATATTTTCTTACACACTTCTTACGTTTCAACCAACCAAACCAATCTCCTTGGCCGGCCATAAACTAGTCTAAAGGGGAAGATATTTTATTTTTCAAACACTCCCCCTTTCTTACACTTTCAAGCCAAGCAACCATCAAATCATCTTCCAACTCTTTTCAAACTTCATGATGGTTCTCCTCCCACTCCCCTCTTCTCTCAACCGCCCCTCTCTATAGAAGAGAGAGAACTCTCTTCTTCCTCTCATTTCACACTTAGCCAATTTTTATTCTCAAACCAAAACTCTCTTTCCTCTTCAAAAAGAAAAACAAAGTCTTCCAACCTCCATTTTAGCTTCTTGGCCAAGAATAGCAAGGGAGAAGGAGAGAAAATTCGTCTCTTCACTTCACTTCATCTCTTCAAGAAAATAGTTAGAATACCTTCCTTCATCAAATGTGTAATGGACAAATTTTTGTAGAACCAAGGAACAAGAAGGAACAAGGTTAGAGCTTCATTTAGAATGAGTTTAAGTTCTTCAATTTATCATTTTCTATAGTTGCTCACTAATGTTCTATTTTCTTCTCTAAACTGTGGTATGTTCAAGGGGGAAAGGAGACGGATTTCTCCAAGCCAAGTGAAGAGATCTTCACTTGGAACTAAGTGATGAAAGACAAGTATTCTTCCTAGATCCTTCATGAATTTCCAAATGTTAATATATGTTCATATAAAAGTTGGATCATTCATGAAGTATATTCAATGTTTTAGTAGCAAGAATATGTAAAATATATGTTTCTATGTGATGTATATTTTGTCATATGTGCACAAATAAAATCAGCCAACACTAAGGGTTTTGTACTTTTATGCATAAATGAAATAAAATGAACATTCGTATGTGATGTATGTAGAAACTAAAGAAAGAAAATGAAGTCATATAATATGTTAAAAAAAGTGCACTAAGAATTTAACTTTCGTACATTTGTGCATGTATTTTTTTCATGGTGGTCATCATTTATGTATTTTCTATGGTGTTCTAGTTTTCATATGTTTTAGTGATATTTTTTAGCATGTTTATGGATGCATCATAAGCATGACTAACATACTAGGTCACAAATGTGTTTTTGATGATCATCATGTTCATATATACATATACACACACACACACGGCTAAGGAGACCATTTTTAGCTCCTCGTTTGAGCCTTGATCATCCATCTTCATGGTGTTGTTGTATTAATGACGTTCATGGCTCAAGAAGGTAACTTTTCAATGTTTCCATCACTTTTATATTGTATGTATTTTTCGTGTGTTCATAACCTTGAAAGTCATCATTTTATGGATACTATTATGCACGCAAAAAGAATAAATGTTAATCTCACATTATATGTATAAGATGAAAAAAGATAAAAGTTATGTGGCTAAGACAAAAGTACCAACAATCGGCCATAAGGTTTAAAGCAACAAGTTGTTACATGTAATGAAAATATATATGTACATATGTACAGGTAATTTTTGGCCATAAGACCATCATGGGAGAAATAATATTTGTCGGTATAAGACATAGTATTTGGCCATAAGGCCTAGATGTGGAATAACTAAGTTGCTTAAACATATACATATATAGGAAAGTACACACGGGCTAAGGTAAATTATGGAACAAATAAAATCAAAATAAGTTGCTAGTTACATATATGTAACCACGGCTTTGAGACCATTTTTGGAACAAATAATCTTATTATATACTTCTATGTGTACATATATATGCAAAGTGACATAATAGAAATTATGGCTACTTTTAGTGTTTCCTATGATATGCTAAAATATGTACATATGAACCTTAAAGAAATTACGTTTTGTTGGCCACTTGGAATATATGTAGGACGTATAATTTAAGAAAATGTTCATGGATGAAATTGTCCAAAAAGTGGATTGTTTTAATGGCTGTTGGGCCGAGAGTTAGGAGGGAAAAAGAAAGCATGTTTTCATGATTTATAGCATGGATTAGGTGCATATGTATGTAGGTTTAAGAACATGATGGTACGAGGATATTTAAGAACATATAGATATGGAATAGATTAGAAACCGAGTGCATGTGCATTCATTTTGCATCTCATGATATGTTTTAAAAGTTTGCATGCATAAAGAATCATACCGACGAGACGATTGATTCCATCGACTCATGTTATGTGATATATGTTTTGGAGGCCTTCACACCGACCAGAGTGGTGGTGTCATGGGCATATAGTATGTTATTGATGACCGAAGGCCGGTATGGCACTGGAACCTAGGAGAAGTTGGTGTCATGGGCATATGTACCCTACCCCTACATTGGCCGAGTGTAACACCTTGTCTGTGACAAGGGATCTCCGCCCTATCGACGTCATCATTGGATACCATGTACATATGATGTAACACTATGTTTGGAACACTGGGAATCATATTTCTACATGAGACTATATGGGGAATCATTCAGTATGTCGTGTGGCATCGTTCTTACATTATGAAAAGTGCTATAGCTATCATATGAGAAGTCATGTTTTGATATGTTTATGGAAGAAGCATGTATCGACATTTTATGGAAAAAATGGATATGGACATCGTTTTGATCTTTCATCATATGGAAATTCTTATGCTATTTTTTTAAAAGGCATCGCATCACAAGAGTATGACATTTACGTGGTTCATAGAGGGACTTGATGTACATGGAGAATAAGAATAAGTATGATGATTATCTTAGACCTTGATTTGAGATATTAAGGATGGACATATATAGATGGTGTTTTATAGACTTGATGGCAGAAGAATGTTTAATTTGATGATGATGTTAATCATATATGTGTAATATGTTACTTGGTTACATTTATGTTATACACTTTATTTATTATGAAGACGTTACATGTTCTTATTCACGCATTATTATTTTATTACCATGTCTCCTCATGTATGATCCATATGACGTATCTAGACTAACTACTTTCTGGGCGATTAGTGTTATCGCTCATACTTGCCTTATCACATCGCAGAGAACATGGACCACGATATAGGTTTATTGAGGATGAGTCCAGATACGTTACCAGTGATCGACGAAGTATGCCGATAGATTATCTTTTGAAGATATTAGACATTTGATCATGATGTATTCAGAAGATTTCATGACTTAGTATGTTATGACTTGTACAGATTGATAATGTAATGTAATGCATGTTGATTGTAAATTGTTTATGTTTATGTTGCTCCGCTATATTGAACTATGATTATGTCGACATGCACATGATGGTCTCGACGTCTTGTACTTCTCGTAGTAGAGTACGGCAGATGCACTGTACCGTGACACTCGTCTGGGACGAGGCGTTTCAGTTGTGGGGCAGACGCGCTTAGAAACCACCAAATAGTATAATGATTTGGCACAAATTTGAGTTATGTTTACATATAATATTCTCTCCTGTTGTTTCTTATGTTTTCTTGGTTGATCTTATATAGGTGTTTAGTTTTCTTGGATGGTCGACTAGAGATTTTATATTAAGTATAGAATCAAGTGAAATCAATTAATAATACAATACAATGGAATTATATAAAGATATATATAACAACAAATGAGATTGTAATTGATCATTGTACGAGATCTATATATATAGACATTTAGTTGGTTGATGAGGAACTAATCATATTTGATTCAAAAGTAATCACATTTAAAATTTCTCATCACTATGGGTGCTAACGAACCGAACCGATTCAAACCGATTCGAATACTATGTTTTTAAATTCAGATTTATTTAGTTAAACGAATTGTTTGGCCCGGATCATTTGCTGTAACGAGCTTAAAATTTGTTTGAATTTGGCTTGAAAACAGTATAACTCTTTATACAAGCCAAATAGATTGCAAACAGTGCGTCTCGTTTTATAAACGAATCTTCTAACTCGGCTTATTTAAGTAAAATTAACAAACAAACTTGAATCAAATACGAATTAAACTCGAACTGTTCGTCAACCGCTTGGTTCGATTAACACCCCTACTCATCACTGACAGAACTTTTGGACTCCAGCCAACATACCGCTTTGGTATCATTTTCGAAGTTACTTATGAATCACTTCGTCTTAGAATTATTGTTTCTTTTCGATTTTAGTTTGTCCTAAAAAGATTGCATACTTTTAAAAATATTTTTTTTAAAAAAAGCAAATATTAACAGTCAAAGTTTCTATATTACTCATTCAACTAAAGCTTATTTAATTTATCTAGTTTACTTCAAATAACGAGCTAAAGGTATAAAAGAAAGAGTAACTCATTAAGTTTGACTTTATTAAATGTTGTTCAAATTTAAGACGATATTTTTAGAATAGAGAATACAGGTTTTTGTAGGAGCCATGCAATTTTTCCTTATATCCATGAAATCCCTTATCCTTAGCTTTTTGAGCATTACACATAGGTTCATTCCACAAAAAAATTAACTATGTATATGGTGAACCAAAAATAATTACCTGTTAGTCAACAACAATCAACAGCAGATTTTGAGCATAAAGTGTTAAGTCCTGCAGGTCGGTACAAAAGCACTTCTGCTCAACCATCCTATCTCGGCTGCATATCTGAGTCAGGTCGGCATTTGCCCAACATGACCAAGACAGATCAGGAATGGGTAGAATAAAGCCACATATGGTATCACAGTATTTTGCATCTCGGTTCGGCAAAGTCATAGTCAACCTCGGCAGAACAATTCATCTCGGCCTCGGCTGCATATTGGCTCTGTCACGCTAAACATTATCGGATAAGATCAAGAGAAGATATTCTCTACCGTCTGTGGGATCCACTAAGCGGTTCTGCAGAATAACTTTCCAGATGTCAAGCGATGATTGATTCATGACAAGGACTTCATTACTAGCCGACCTACACAACAGCTACGGTCTCAGGCTTTAGTCCCATCGCACTGAGCTCAGCAACGGATTAGACCGCCATCTCAGCCACATCACCGTCTCATCAATCGGGCAGGGGGTCAGACCTCCACAATCTCAAGTATAAATACCTCTCTATCCAGACGAGGAAGGGGGATCCGATTTCTTGGAGAACAACTGGAGCATTACTTCTAGAACTCCTTCTCGGCCATAACACGAACTCACAAACTCAGTGAGATCTTTTCCAGGTTATATCTAAACCTTTATTCCAGCATAAATTGCATAGGCAAAATACTCATAACTGACTTAAGCGTTGGAGGGTTTTTTTCTGGGGCAGCGCCCTGGGACCTCTAACGTTTTTCTTCTATCACAGGCTCCATAGACAGATTCAGACAGAAGATTAACGGCACACTTTTTGGGTCATCTCTGATCCACCCGATGAGCCATTCAGACCTCATCAGTATAGATTTGGAGCCGTTATTAAAAGAGCTTTATTTAATTACTTTTCATTTGTTTAACGATAAAATTTAACTATGAGAAGCAAAAAACCTGTAAAAACGAAGGTAATTTCGAATTGAACAAAAAGCATTAACAGCTAAAGGAGGCAAATTTTTTCTTTCAATCAAAAGGAATTGAAGAAAGCCTCCAGCACACTCAGGAAAAGGCCTACTCGTTTCATTCTCCCGTCCTAGATATTGTGGCCGATCTCACATAGAGAGAGGCCTCACATTAATCAGGATGTGATGAGTCTATTCTAATACATAATTTATCGAAAATTTTTCAAGTCATTTCAGAGTTAGTTTGGTTTCTTTTTTATTAGTATTTTATACTTTTGGAGTCGGTAGGTATTTTTAAGTCACTTTTGTTATTTTATTGTTCTTTTATATACTTTTGGAATGTTTCTACAGGTAATAATTGAAGATTCAGGATGTAAAGAAAGCACTTGGGAAACCTAGAAGTGAAAAAGTCAAAATCAATGATAAGTCAATATTAGAAGTCGATTTTCAGACTCTCAGAAATAGATTCCCTAGATATCAGGAATCGATGGTAATAGATCAGCTCACCCAGTTTTTTCTCATCCTACACGTCACTGCGTGACACGTGGCAGCATGGATGAATGGTGAAGCTAGATGAGGGTGACCTACATCTAGCCTCATCACCCACCTCTGTTGCCACGTGTCGCACAGTGACGCGTGGAGTGAGGGGGTTTGGGGTGGGGGATCCTATCCCCATACATTTAGGAATAAGTTACATTAACATACCATATTATTATCATTGTGATCTATACATGTATATATAGAGTCGTGGAACTTATGGAATCAAACTCTCTATCATTTGTGATTGGGGTATTATTTATATATATTTCACTCTCGCAAAACACTAACGATAGCTTTTGGTGTTGATGATAGTTGGTTGTTTGTTTACTTTCCCATAAACTCGGAATTAGATCAAAAGCAAAGCTGACTATTGGAGAATCAATTCTCACGTCTTTCAAAATTGAATCCCGAAACTAATTTTAGGCATATAAATATTTACATTTTTTCTCATTTCTTTGCACTTCACTTTACAGAAACATTTTTTTTCCCTATGAAAAATTGAGAAGGGGAATCGAACTCGAGACACAGAAATGGAATAAATGCTACTCAACCACCTAAAGGTTTTTCGTTTACAGAAACATATATTTATATATACATATATATATTCATATATACATATATATATATATATATATATATTCATATATACATATATACATATACATATATATATACACATATATATATATATGAATTTAGTAGATTTAAAAAAAAAACAATTTAGTAGATTTTCGGATTTCACTCGAGTATTGCTTTTGCTGGAAATCACGACTTTCAAAGTTTTTCGGCTAATTGCTTTGGATGTGCACGGTGATGGACGGCTTCGCTGTTTCGGTTCTAACCTTCAATTTCATTAATTTTTCTATTTCTTCTTAATAATTTAATTTACTGATATTTTTTCTGCATTCTTAGTAGATTAACGCCTTTAGTTTAATTAATTTAGGGTAAGTTTTGGTTATTTAGTTTAACCAAATTGTTTATTTTGCATGCTTTGTTGTTTACTTAGCATTTAATACACGTACTCGTAGTTATTGTTCATCTGCTTCTGTAGTTTACTGTCTTAATTGCCTTCGTAAGTACTAATGCTATACTCTGTTTTCTTAGTGAGTTTGATATATTTCTCAGTATTCTTTTTCCCTCAGTAGTTAATCATGATGCACTCAACAACTTGCTATCTGGCTCTGCTTGTATACACAAAAGGCACGCTTAGCCTAGCTTGGAGTAGGTTGTTAGGTTAATTTGTGTATGTGATGGGTTCTTTCTAGTTAGAGAGATAAACCTTCTCTCTCTTTAGAGATAGAAATCCTTCTGGGTTTTTCCAGATCTTCCTTTCTTGGGCGTTGCTCTGTGAGAGTGTCCATTTTCTCTAGTTAGATCTTCATCTACTAGTACAAGTTTTGTATTTTTCTTGTTTTTCTTGTCTTTATAGAGCACCCATTGTTAGTGTTTAAATGGAGAGCAGGAATTGAAAGACAATAGAACCGAAAGGTTTGAAAAACTTTTTCTTGTATTTCTCATCTTTTCACTCTATTATACAAGTATGATTTATACACTATTTTGACACTTATGCAAGGAAGTTAATCACTAATTTTCCTATTACAATCAATCACGTTAATTACAATATACAAGTTTCATATTTTGCACAAATGCTTGATCCTGTATCTTCTTGACTCCACAATCTCGGGATTTTACCACCATCATTACGCGATTTAATTACGGGACTTGCTAACAATTACGGAACTTGGAACGCTCTCCTTCAAGTTGAACGGTAGGATCTACAACGTTCAACTTGCACAGTTTGGACTCAAAAGATCTTCCACTAATTGCTTTGGTTAACACATCTGCCAACTGGTCCTCAAAGCGAACAAACGGAAGGTCAAAAATTCCTCCTTCTAGTTTTTCTTTAATAAAATGCCGATCAATCTCTATGTGCTTGGTCCGATTATGTTGTACTGAGTTCTCAGAAATACTTATTGAAGCTTTGTTGTCACACATCAGTGGAGTGGGTAGATTGACCGGTAACCCAATATCCTTGAGTAGATTCTGCAGCCATAGTATCTCCGTGGCCCTTTTTGTAATCCCTCGAAACTCTGCCTCAGCACAGGAGAGAGCAACTACTTTCTGCTTTTTGTTTCTCCAAGTTATCAGATTTCCTCCTACAAGTGTAAAATACCCAGAGGTGGACTTTCGATCTACCAAGTTTTCCGCCCAATCAGCATCAGTATATGCATGAATATTCAAATGTCCATTATTTTGAACACAATCCCTCTCCCTTGTGTGTGTTTCAGGTATCGCAAAACACGTCTGACCGCCTCCATATGATGTTCCTGAGGACTGTGCATGAACTGACTGACTAAACCTACTGCATATGCAATGTCAGGCCGTGTGTGTGACAAATAAATGAGCTTTCCTACCAACCGCTGGTACTGTCTTTTATCTGCAGGAGGTGTGTCATCGACTAGTTGTAGTTTATGGTTAGGTGCCATTGGAGTGTCAACCGGCTTACCATCAAGCATTCCGATCTCTGCTAGCAAATCCAGAATGTACTTCCGTTGTGATATATAAATCCCAGTATTCAACCTTAATACTTCAATGCCTAAGAAGTACTTGAGTCCTCCAAGGTCTTTCATCTCAAACTTGGTGAACAAATGTTTTCGAAGCCAAACCATCTCTTCAGTATCATTTCCTGTAATTATCATGCCATCCACATAGATAATTAAACATGTTACCATACCTTTTCTCTTCTTTACAAATAATGTATGATTTGTGTTGCTCTAATAGTAACCATCTTACTTCATGATTGCTGTAAATCTTCTAAACCAAGCTTGAGGAGACTATTTTAGCCCATACAATGCCTTTTTCAACTTACACACTTCCCCTGACTTCAAACCTGCAGAGAAACCAGGAGGTGGATCCATATATACCTCTTCCTTCAGATTGTCGTGTAAGAAGGCATTCTTGATATCGAACTGATGAAGTGGTCAATTCTGAGTAGCTGCAACTGAAAACAACACTTTGATTGTGTTGGTACGGACCGCAGGTGAGAACGTTTCTGAGTAGTCGACTCCATAGGTCTGAGTGAATCCTTTTGCAACCAACCGGGCCTTGTAACATTCAACACTCCCATCAGCTTTGTATTTGACCGTGCACACCCATCGGCACCAAACCGGTTTTTTCCAGTCAAAAAGATACATTTATCCCATGTTTGGCTTCTTTCTAGGCCATCCATCTCGGCAGTCATTGCTTGTTTCCAAACGTGTTTAGTTTAAGTCTATTCAACGGTTCGTGGTACCTGTTCTGTACATAAGAATACAAAAAATCCTCGAGCTATATCAGATATTCCTTTCATAGAAGTATTCACTGGATACCTGGATGCCTTGAATATTCTTTCAGGAGAGTATCATTCTGGGGGTACTCCTTGCTTCGTTGTAGGTGGTAACGCCTGCACCTGCTGCTGCTCAACAAGAGTATTAGTATTGGTTTGTGTTTCTGATGTATTGGTATGGTTATTTATAGTGAGGTCATTGCTGGCATTATGGTCTGGTATTGTGCAGTCCTCATGGTCTGATAAGAAACTAGATTATTCGTTGTTTGTATCCAAATTTATTGCCTGTAGGTCCTCATTCATAGGTGGCGCATCATGAGGAGGTGATTCTGACGTCTTGGGTATTACATGGTTGGGAGCTATAGCACAGTCGGTGCCATCTACTTGCCGTGTTGGGACATCCTTTGAGCAGGTGGGTAATGACACCAACCAATAGAGGGTTCCGTCAGATGATATGGTTTCCCCTTGAACCAGAGAGTGGGGTGTATAATAATAGTTTGTTTCAAGAAAAGTACAGTCCATTTTGAATGCCGTGGGTGCAAGGATTATAACAACGGTACTCCTTCTGTGTGGTAGCATAGCCGACAAAAATGCATTTTCTGGCATAAGGATCAAGCTTATTTCTGTCTTGTTTAGGAGCATGGAAAAACATTGTGCATCCAAACACTGGTGGTGGTAGGGTAAGGGCTGAGGAAATATTATGTTAGGAAGATATCGTTTGAAGTGGTGTTTTATAATTGAGAATTTTGGTGGGCAGGTGATTGATAAGATAAGTAGCAGTCGACACAGCTTCAGGGCAGAAATTCATAGGGACATGAGAGTCACACATCATGGCACGGGTAATTTCAAGAATAACGTGATTTTTTTGCTCGATGACACCATTTTGTTCAGGTGTATAGGGACAGGAGGTTTGATGTATGATACCTGGATCCCAGAAAAATTGGCTTAAGGTTCCATCAAGATATTCACCCCTATTATCGGTTCGAAGGATTTGTATTTTTGTGTTAAACTGAGTATAGATCATGTTGTAAAACTGGATAAATTTTTGAGTGACTTCAGACTTGTGCTTCATAATGTATAACCATGTCATGCGGGAGAAATCATCAATAAATGTCACATTATAATGATAAATAAAAGGAATAGTATAAGGAGATGGGTCCCATATATCAGAATGCACTAATGATAACATACGATTGACCCTGGTATTATTGGCAAAATAAGAGGTACGAGTTTATTTTGCCTAGAGGCATGTGTCACAAGTAAGATCAACTGTTTGGGAAGTAAATAAGGTAGGAAAAAGGCGACATAAATAACCAAATGACGGATGCCCTAGTCGGCAATGCCATAACCACACCTGTCGAGTGGACGTCCCGGTAGCAAGATTAGACTGTCCCTGTTGCACCACCGCATCAACATAGTACAGCCCTTGGCGTTCAGTACCACGCCCAATGATCGCCTTTGTATGAATATCCTGGACAAGACAAAAATTAGGATACATTAATACGATATAATCTAGTGTCTTAGTGAGTTGGCTAACGGATAAAAGCTTTGTTCATAAGGTGGGTACCTATAGGCAATGGTCGAGGGAAATATTTAGAGTAACGGAAATAGAACCTCCACCCATTACTGGAACGGAGGCCCCATTGGCCGTTTCAACACTAGTTTTGGTAGGTTTAGTAAGTGTGACAATGTCGCATAAATCACAGGTCATTGTGTCGGTTGTCCCGTAGTCGAATATCCACTGTCGGGGTTTTTGAACTAAGTGACACTAGGAGGTCATGGTAGGTGAGGGTAAATTGGGCATTTTGGGGGGTTTTTATGGGCGGCAGGGGTAAAGGAGTAATTTGGGACTTGCTGGGGCTACTTTAGTGTTTCTTGAGAAATGAGGCACTGCAGGGCATATTTCAGGGAGATCAGGAGTGTATTTGCCTTTTTAGAAACTTCAGGGACCAATTTAATACTCTTATCAAGTGCAAAGGGTAGGGCGCAAATAACGTACTAACAGGGGCATTTAAAGGTTATTTTTGCGGGTTAGGGTTAAGGAAATCCCTAACCCGTCTACCTCCTGCGCCGTGGTCTTCTTCCTTTCTGCTGTGAGTTGTGGCCGTCACCATGGCTGCACTCCCTTCTTCCTATTTTCACTCTACTACACAAGTATGATTTATACACTATTTTGACACTTATACAAGGAAGTTAATCACTAATTTTTCTATTACAATCAATCGCGTTAATTACAATATACAAGTTTCCTATTTTGCACAAATGCTTGATCCTGTATCTTCTTGACTCTACAATCTCGGGATTTTACCACTATCATTACGCGATTTAATTACGGGACTTGCTAACAATTACGAGACTTGCTAGCACTTAGATCTCCTTCTAGCTTAGTGTTGTGCTGAACAGATATGAAGGCATGTCTGAAATTTATCAAGGTGATTGTTCTGCCGGAGTTCATGACGGAGACGATGGAGTGGTCCGAGCTATGTTCTTGGGAGAAGTAGACGCTAATTCAGTAGTGGTTTTCACGAGATTAGTACAAGGTTAAAGCAGCTGAACATATACCGGTAAAAACCGGAAAGCAGAGCAGATGTTACAACTGTTGTGGGTCCAAACAACTAAAATTGAGGAAGAGTGGTTTCCACGAGAAACTGGATGAGAAGCCGGTTACGGACTATTGCATAGTATTCTATGTAAGAACACAATGAAAAAGGAATTTGAGAATGTGAACTGCCCTTTTGTCTGCTTCTGTTCTAATGAAATAAAATATTGTTATAAAAAATAAAATTCGATAATGTGATTGGAGTGCTAATGTTTTCTAGTATATCGATCTCTACTTCTTTATCTATTTGTTAGATTAAAGTTAAAAGGATTTCATTTGATTTTGACGTTTGATAACTATCCAGCAAACGTTTTGGGTTGTTTCCACTGAAATTAATTCTTAGCCACTTTCTTTCATTAGGTACTTTAATCATTCATATAGATCTTGTGTTCAAAGTCTTGAGACTTCATTCGTGCCATTTTCTCCTTTTTAATTGACATAGCATGACGCATCATTATGGGTCACCGGAAACAACCTCTGTGTGTTTCTAACACTTGGGTATAATTGCATGTTGAAATCTTCAACACCAGTCGAGCTGAAAAGGTTAGCTGAGGACGAGCACAAGCTTGTTGGATTCTGCGATGCTGATTATGCTTGTGATTATGATACCAGACGTTCAACATCTGGCTATGTTTTCTTGCTAGGAACAGGTGTTCTTGGAGCAGTAAAAGACAGCCTATTGTTTCTCTTTCGACAACTGAGGCAGAGTACCGAGCAGCAGCAACAGCAGCGTGTGTGGCTTGTTCAGTTGCCCAAAGAACTGAATCAATCAGTTAAAGATGCTGTAACATTACATTGTGATAATGTTTCCTCAATTCACCTAGCCGGAAATCCAGTATTTCATGCAAGAACAAAGCATGTTGAAATACATTACCACTTTGTTCGAGAAAAGGTGCTGAAGAACGAGATTGCGTTGGAACATGTAAGTTCGGAAGATCAGGTTGCTGATGTGTTTACTAAAGACTTCAGTGGAACAATGATGGTAACATTTCGATCAAAGCTGGGAATGATAAGAGCTGGTGTTGAGAGGGAGTGTTGAGATCTTCAATACCAGCCGAGCTGACAAGGTTAGCTGAGGCCGAGCTGATTGAGGTCAGTAGAGATGCTAAGGTCGGCAAGGTCACCTGAGGTCAAGATGCCGAGGTCGCAGGGATAGCTGAGGCCAAGCTGAAGTTCGGAACGTGCGCTGAAAGTGGAGCACAAGAATAGGGAAGTAAGGCGCAAGAATAGGAGTTAGTTGGATAAGTTAGTGGCCCTTGTTTTTCAGGTTGTTTAGTTAAGTCCTTCCTTATATATAGTTTGTAATAATTAATGAGTAAGTAAGTTGAGCTTTTGCAATTAAAGAGTGTATCTTCTTCAAATTGTTGTGTCTTTCTTCTTTGTGTTCTCGGTGTCTTTCTTCCGTGTGTTCTCGGTTCTCATTCAACGTCGCACACATCCGACCTCCCATATCTCGTCATAGACGAGAACCTCTAAGACAATGGATAATGTTGTTGTTGTATCCTGATAGTGTATGCGGAGGTTTGACTTTTCTAAATATTCTATTGATCTTTAAATAGAGAAAACGGCAAGAAAGAATCCTATGGAAGTCATACTGCCTAAACCCTTGGCTTCTATCTCCCTCATATTACGTGGAAGTGTTGAGCAACAAGATTCAAGAAGTAGCTTAACAAAGAAAATGGAAGACAATAAATGTGTCGATGATGGGGCAACCATATCACATTTATTTTTTTGTAGATGGTTCATTCATCAAAAAATTTGATATTAATCAAATCCCGATCAGATGTGACCATATCTTTGTATTTACTGTATCCTATCCTGAATGTATCATAAGTAGTACAGTATGTATATAATGAATCAATAAAATACGACTTTCATTCATAAGATGATGTCAGAGCGTTGTTGATTTTAAGACTTGTATAAAGGTCATCATTGTCCCAACCACCTCTCTCGACTAAGTGACCAGAAATCGATCCAAGAAATACAACTGTCGCCATACCCAATAACCAGTGAATCAAACAAAAAATTCATCACATAACAACAAACATCATTTCTAAATTCTTACTTGACTCATAAGGACTACAAAACAAATTCCTCATTTTCCCAAGCTGTTTCCCAGCACAACTCACCAAAAGAATCACGCGGTGTTCACATCAAATCAAAGAACAACAGCACTGGTCAAAAATGCCTCTAAAACAATTCCACACTAGACCTGAAGAAATCAATCAGCCAACAAACCGCCAAAGAAACACGAATATTCTACAATCAGCCTCTCGGTTGAGATAGGAACATCACCAAAGGTTGGTTTTGATTTGACCATGCAAACAGAGGGAGAGGGCACAACCTCGGATGACGGGACAAATGCTCATACGCTTCACCAGGCGGCCTAGAGAAGGAAGACAAGTGGCACCTTCATTTCACCCATTGTGGGAGAAAGAAGCACACAGAGAGATATGGTTCCAAAGCGTAAGCTATCCATATTAGTGGGAGAATAAATCGGCGAGAGGCCGTGTGGAGCAAGGGAGGGGACCCACCGTCGTAGGCATCCTGAGGATCACCGCTAGGGGCAGTGGCATCACCAGGAAGAAGGAGGGAGTGGTCAAAAAGCTAAAAAAGATGGAGGCAAGAGAATAGAAGGCAGAGGTGGACAACACAAAAGAGGGGGTCGAAATATGGTACAGGGGTTAGGGAGTTTTATCCTTAACCCTAATTTTTTAAAATTATAAATTTAGTCTCAGATTTTTCCAAAATTACAAATCTACCTTATAGTGTCTCTGATTTTATGAAAATACCCTACAAGTCCGGAGATTTTTCAAAATTGCCTGAGATATTTCAAAATTAAAAGATTTGTATCCAGAAGCTTCAGAAATTATAGACATGATCCTAGATTTTAGAATTTTACCAAAATTCCATCACGTCAGCACCCTTTTTTCTCCGTGTGTCTGTTCTAAAAAACATCATGAGTGGATCACTGACTGTGGAACCATTGATACTATGACATACGATCTTAGAGATCATACCCAACTCTTTACGCCCACCAAATCCCACATTGAGACCGCCAGCTGAGAGTTGATACCAGTTAAGGAGGAGGGTCCATTGCCCTCTCACCATAGTTAAATTGTATAATTGTCTATGCGTTCCTATGTTATTCTGCAAGATGTTGTCACTAAATCAAGTAACAAAAGATCTCAACTATGTGGTGTTCATGTATATTGGCTTTTGCTTTTTACGGGACATCTGTACGAAAGAGATCATTGGATGTGGCAGTGAATGCAGAGGGGCATACTATGTCGATGAGGCGACTGAACAAGGACACACCATGCTTGTTCATAGGATGGTTAACCGATAAATCTAGCTGTGGCACCAAAGTCTAGGTCAAGTATCCTAGGAAACTTGAAAACTTTATTTCCAAGTCTTTTCACTGGTAATACACCTATCTTGCGTAGTGAAAAGTGTATTCATTCAAAGAACCATCACAGTACGTTAAAGCCAAATAATGCCAGAGTCGATTTCATTTTTGCCCTCCTATATTTTGATGTCTAGGGACCCGCACATGTATCGAACCGTAACTGTTTCTAATATTTTGTTATATTTGTGGATGATTTTTCTCATATGAAATGGTTGTACTTGTTACAAAATAAGTAATAATTACATGATAAGTTTATCGAGTTTTTCAACATGGTACATACCCAGTTCACCAAAAAAAACTCCAAATCATCTGCTCTGATAATGGCGGGGACTTCATAAACCATGCCATGCATAGCTTCGTTAAAAAAAATTGGACTAATCCATTAAACTTCATACACCAATACACCATAATAAAATGGTGCAGTTGAGTGGAAAAACCAAAAGCTCCTAATAATGACCCAAGTCATAATGTTTGAGGCTCACGTACCACAATCTTACTGCCTAAAATTGTCACTACCTTGACTTACCTCCTAAATTGATTGCCCAGCAAAATACCCGATCATAAAACTCCATTACAGATTCTGGCTACTCAAACTACTATTCTATCAGTTCTCACTTACCACATAGAATATTCGGTTGCTCCGTATACGTTCATATTCTCAAAACCAAGTGGTCCAAACTTGACCCTATATTGAAAAGTGTCTTTGTTGGATAAGTTATCCATCAAAAAAGGTATCGATGTTACAACCCATCATGTGTTGTATCTATGTCACTATAGACTGCACGTTCCTCGAATATGAGTACTTCTTTCCATAACAGGAGCATCGTGTATTGAGCAAAACTTTGCGTTCTTCTATTCTTTATTCTTTCAATTTCTTAGATATTTATCGATTCAAGTTCCTTCAAATTCGTACCAGGCTAGTTTATGTGAATTATGAGAAATACATCATGCACGTAACTTCTGTCTAAGGAAGTCCGGTTTTAAGTGGAAACATGTGTGATCCCTCTGGCTAAACTTGCGATTTTGCGTGGAATGATAATACTGTTTAGGAGGTTACTGTGATCTTACCTGAGCATTGCTGAATCGGTTCACTTCGTTTTTCTAGATGGAAGGAGAGAGAATTATCTAACCTTGTCTTGTTCTTACCTTTTATGGTAAAAGCAACTTTGACCAATAGATTATACCTACGAGAGATTTTTTTAATGTTCTCGACATATAGATTGTCATAGAAAATGGATTTGACATTCCATATGCAAGCAGAAAACTAAGTGACGAGGAGGCCAAAGCTTTGGAGATACAGAAGAGGCAAGATAGTTTAGCTTCGACATTATCTTAATAACCAAGTGTACTTATCGATCTTAAACAAATTTATGAATACTAAATCTGCAAAAGAGCCTTGGAGAATGATTGTGAATATCAATAGAAGAAACAACGAAGTTAAAAAAGTTTGCTTACAAGAATTTTGGAGGCAGTTTGAAATGCCTCAAATGAAAACAAACGAGTCTGTTGCAGATTTCATATCCAAGGTACGTGATATTGGTAGAAAAATAAACGCAAGCGGTGAAGTCAAAACTGAAGCCCAACTTGTCTAGAAAATTCTCAGATCTTTGACTCAAAAGTTTCACATAAAAAATAGTCATTGAAGCTACCAAGGATCTTAAAGAAATGATTGTTGATTAATTGAAAGGTGAATTACTATCTTATGAAGTCTCATTTGATCAGTAGTCTATTGGTATTATAGAGAAAGCATTGCAAGTTCAGACAATTGTTTCGAAAGATCAAGGGTCGTCAGCAAATCATGCTGAATATAGTCAGCGTAGTCAAAATTTTTGAGGCAGAGGACATGGTCGAGGAAGAGGTTATGGTAGAGGTAATCTTAATTACTGCTGAAATAATCGCGTTTTTAATAAAGATAATCAACATAAAGATTTTCAAAAGGATAAATCAAAAATCCAATGTTTTAATTTCAAAAAGTTTGGACATTTTCAAAGCCATTTTTTTGGTATTAGAGTAGTCCATAAAAGCATGCGAAAGTGGTTGAAAACAGCAACACTAGTCCCCGAGACGTTTTTTTGGCTGATTCGAGTGTTGAAAACAAAACAAAAAATGAATGGATGTTGGATTCTGGTTGCAGCAATCATATGTGTGGAGATAAAGAAATATTTATAGATTTGGATACTTTTGTGAAATCTACTATGAAATTTGGAAATAATTCTGAGGTACATGTTCTTAGTAAAGGAAAGATTGCAATTAGTTTGAAATATGGTTCTTCTAACTTTTTCTCTGATGTATTCTCTGTACCAAGTTTACATCATAATTTACTAAGTATTGGACAATTATCTCTAAAAGGCTATAACACAGCCCTTGATCATGGAGCTTGCACAGTAAGTGATCCGAGGAGAGGACTAATTGCAAAGGTAAACATGATAATAGTCGTTTGTTTCCCCTGTCAATCAACTGTGGCAGTTTACCTTGCTTTAGTTCTGTGACATATGATGATACATGTCTATGGCATCTAAGATTTGGATACTTGAATTTCATAAGTTTGAAGTTCCTTATCAGAAATAAATCTGTTTTAGGATTGCTAAATATTGATTTTCCACAGAAAATTTGTGAGTCGTGTATATTGGCAAAGCAACACACATTTCTGTTTCCGAAGAATAAAGCCTGCAGGGCAAGTACACCACATGAGTTAATCCATTCAGACTTGTGCTACATAGAAGTACCTACAAATGGTGGTTGTAAGTATTTTATAACTTTTATTGATGATTTTAGTAGGAAAACTTGGGTGTATTTTCTTATAAACAAATTTGATGCATGTGATACGTTTAAAAATTTCAAAGTGTACACTGAAAAACAAAGTGGTTTTGTGATCAAAACTTTGAGAGCAGACAGAGGAACTGAGTGTAATGTCTGTGATGATTATCTGGAGATAAATGGTATTAAGCATCAAATGACAGCGAGATATAGACCTCAGCAAAATGGAGTGCCAAAAGGAAAATAGAACGGTTATAAACATGGTAAGATCAATGATGCATTCAAAGAATTTACCAAAATCATTTTGGGCCAATACCGTTACTTATGATGTCTATGTCTTGAACAGGTGTCCTTCAATGAGTATTCAGAAGAAAAAACTCCTTACGAGGTATGGACAGGTAGGAAACCAAATGTTAGACATTTGAAAGTATTTGATTGTATTGCCTATGCTCATGTTCCAGATGTTTTAAGGAAGAAGTTATATGATAAATATGAAAAATGTGTTTTTATTATATATACTCATGAAACAAAAGAATATAAACTCTATAATCCTATTACCAGAAGAGTTGTTATTAGTCGAGATGTCATTTTTTGAAGAGATGGAGGCTTGGGATTGGATAGGAAAAGAGCCTGAGAAAATAGAAAATTCTTCATTTTTGCCTATTATTGGTTCTCGATACAAGAACCAGAACCATCGAGAAAGGTTATTGTGTCTAAACTATTATCGAGTTGTCTACAACGAGAGAGGCGATTACTAGCCCGATTACATGATTATGAAATTGGTAATGACAATGAATTATCCGATGAAGAAGTTATGAATTTTGTCTTATTTGCAGATTGTGATCCAGTGACATTCAAAAAAGCTTTCAGAAATGATAATTGGTTCATGCCATGGATCAAGAGATTCATGCGATTGATAAAAATAACACATGGAAATCGACTACTGTCCCACATGGGAAAAGACCCATTGGAGTAAAATGGGTGTATAATACAAAATATAAAGCAAATGGAGAGATTGATCACTTTAAACCATGAGTTATTGCAAAAGGGTACAAACAAAAGGCATGTATTGATTATTTTGAGGTCTTTATTGTAGGACCTGTATAGCACCATTAGAAGGGGGGTTGAATAGTGTGTGCAGAAAAATTGGTTTTTAAAACTTTTTTATTACCAATTACTTACTTCTGAAAACATATTCTGTTTTCAGATCCTGTGTTTGATTATCTGAATGATCAAGTTATAGACCTCCAAAAATCATAAAATTTAGTGACAATGTACTCTAAGATGTTATGAATGTTTCAGAAAAATTTCAGATTAAAATTCAAATTGTAAGGCCTTCAAAAACCGTTTTTACACAGACTCTTTCAATATGCCAGAAACTGTTCCTTAAAATAAAAAATTTATTCCTATTTAATGACAACTTTAAATGGTCCGAAAATTTTATAGAATGACCCTTATGATGTATACTTTAAAGAGTTGAAATATTTTTTTCGAAATTCCTTTGGTAAGTATATCAACCATATTGATGTTCTCAACTTTTACAGATCTGAAAATCAGATTGCACTAGTCTCGGAACTATGACGTTTGGATGACTTATACTTATCCAAATTCGATGCAACTTCTCTCAAATGCAACATAAGACCTTTGGCTATGTTTCTGAATAGTTTATGTTTTTTTGAAAAACTTTTTTTATTTTTACCATGGCTATGAATACGATGCAGAAAACATGAACTGAAAGTAAAAGTGCTGAAAAGTAATAACATCGAGATTTTTATACTGGTTCGGTCAAATCGACCTACTCCAGTCTTCGAGGATACCTTCCTCGGTATTTACAAAATACAAAAACACCTTCACACAAGGGTGATTGGAGTTATACACCAACTCCGCCCTTCTTAGAACGAGCAAACAAAAACAACCAACACAAATACCACCGCACAAATGAAGGTATGATCACACCTTGATCAACATTGCACAAAAATGGAATGTATATGGGTGTTAAAATCAAAGCATATATAGGATTTAGAATGTAATTATGATAGGATTGAGGCTACGAGCAAGAGAAGAAAATAGGAGAAGAAGAGAATAATCTTGATTGAACTTGTCTGAATATGAACTTTTGGCTTGCATTGTCTTGAACACTTTGCCCCATTTTTATAGGTGCAGAGGATGCCCCCATTGGCTGAGCTCTATAGGACCTGTATAGCACCACTAGAAGGGGGGTTGAATAGTAGGTGCGGAAAATTTGGTTTTTAAAAAGTTTTGAACCAAAAACCTAACTTCTGAAAACAGTTTCTGTTTTCAGATTCTGATTTGAAATAATTTAAAGACCTAGTTAAAGGCCTCCAAAAATTATGCAATTTGGTGATATTTTACTCTCAGATGGTATGAGTATCTCATAAAAATTTCAAATTAAAATTGAACTCCTAACCCTTTGAAAATACGTTTTTGGTTAAATTGCGCAAATCTGCCAGAAACAGTACTCCGATTTGAAAATTTTATTCCAATTGATTGGAGACTCCAAATGGTCTGAAAATTTAATGAAACGACCCTCAATATATTTATTTAAAATTTTTGTAACAGTTTTGAAAAATTCCTTTGGAAAGTATGTCAAATACGTTGATGTTCTCAACCGTTGCAAGTCTGAAAATCAGATTGCCCTATTCTCAGAACTATTAACGTTTGATTGACTTATACTTGTCCAAATGGGTTGAAACTTGCTCCAAATAAAACTTAAGAGGTATAGCTATGTTTCTATAAAAATTTACGATTTTTGAAATTCGTTTGCTATTTTTACGATTGCAACGAAATCAACACAGAAACTGAAACTTGAAAGTAAAGTGCTGAAAGTAAAGACACCAAGGATTTTATACTGGTTCGGTTAATCAACCTACTCTAGTCTTCGAGGACATCTTCCTCAGTTATCACTAAACATAAAATAACACCTTACCACAAGGGTTGCTGGAGTTACACACCAACTCTACCCTTTCACAAACAATACAATCAATCACACGGATCACGAACACCACCACTGAACGGATGAAGGTTAGATCACACCTTGATCAACTTTTTACAACAAATGAAACGTATATGATGGTATAATCAAAGCCTATTCAACATGTTGAATATAAGAACAATAGGCTTGAGAGAAGAAGAAGAAAAAAGAAATGTAGAAAAAGAGAATAGTGGATCCTTTTGCACTTGAGAGACAATGGGAGTTGTCTTGCTTTTGTTTGCTCTTTTCTCTTCTTTTTAATTCATCTTGGCCGGCCCCTTAAGTCATTCTACCACCTTGAGAATTCTCTTTAATGCCCTTGGTAGATTACCTTGTGCAGATATGACACCATCTTGCTCACTTGGCACAACATGATTGGAGAGATGACGTACCTTGCCTACTTGTCACTTGATGATTGATCCAACTTGTCATCCTTAAATGTGCTGAAAAATCTAAAAACAACTCATAAAACATGTGCCAAAAGATATTCAAAATGTTACCGAACAATCACACATTATTCCCCTTCAATTTTGGAATAAAATTGAAGATAAAAATGCACCAAAATTCGTCCATAATAAACAACATGTGTTGAAATTTCAGCATGTGTTGTATTTTGAATTGTTTCCTTGTGTATTGCCTTCTTCAATGTCACCAATCATGTGTGGCTTATTTTCCACCAATTGAAGTGCCAAATAAGATTCATCTAAGCTCCGACATTGATGTAGCAGGCGTGTAGAAAGGCTGCACATGTGCTGAAATTTATTTTGGCAAGCTTTGTCAAATAATACACAATATTTACATATATATCGTAAATTCAAATCAGCCCTAATTTGAATTTTCTAGAACACTTTAACATGTCTTGAATGTGTAAAAAGTGTCTAGATACATGTTACAAGTCATGCCAAAAACGTTCCATGTATTATGTTCGTAGAAAACCGAATTTTCGACTTTCGTCGATTACGCGATTTTTGTCCGATTAAATTCAAACTTTTTGCACATGTTATATATATTATGTCACACATAATATACATAAAATAAATTAAATATTCATCTCATATGGCCGATGTAGTATGCGCCCCATGTGCTACCAAAAATTGAATTTGAAATCTCCACAATTTCGCCTTAATTGTGGGTGATTTGTGTGTGCCAATATGGAATGATTTCATGGCTGAATTTAACATGTGAGACACGAAATTGTTGGCTACTTTTAAAGTATATGGGCTAGCCATCTTTATATGGCAAGTACGTGACATGTTAGCGATGTTTCGGTAGTCACCCGATACGACAATTTTCGGTTTATAACCTTGTAACGTGTCGTTATAATTTTGTCATCACCATGACTTATATCATATGATATAATACCTGAATATACTCATAAATATGAGGTAAGCACAGTGGTGTGACGTTGACGTACGTTTGTAATATATGCAACGTGTCGGTAGTACGTCGGAATATATGTGTATTGTGCCGTTTTATAAAAAAATCTGAATATATATAATATGTATATATATATATATATATAATGTATATATATATAATGTGTATGTGTGTGTGTGTGTATATATATATGTAGGTGTGTATATCCAAATGGGGAGGAGACTTTCCATGTTTCAATTTGTTGCCATCATGCCTTCTCCAAATATATCTCCATTTAATGAACTAATAGTTCATTAACTTAAGTACTTTACTTAATGAACTAGTTTAGTTCATTAATGGTGGCACCTGAAAATAGTTCAAAGACAAAAAATGTTTGCCATATGATGTAAGCTTTAACGCTTCATGGATTGTTAGTACGGCAACAATATATATAAAGTATATAAGGCATGTATATCACAAAACGTGTCATATAATAATTTTGTCATGCATTTCTTAAACACGTAGTATTTAAATCATGTATTTGTGAATCACTCAAACTCTTTTTCTCAACTAGCTCTCCCTTGAAAATTGTGTTGAATACCTTGGAAGATGCCTTGTATAACTTTGTGACACACCCTTGCTTACTTGGCGAAATGTGATTGGACGAACTATGTGTCTTCATCTAGTTGTCACTCCATGATAGACCATCATTTTTCACCTTGGCACTTAATAATATGACCTGGATATTTAACATAAAAATCTGAAACACATGTCAAAAATCACATAAGTTAATTGTCAATCAATCAAGATGTGATTGTCCCTCGATTTTGGAAGAAATTTGAAGCAAATCAAGGCATAAAAATCAACCACTATGAAACATGTCGTTAAATTTCAGCACTTGTTTTGAATTTGAAACCCTTCCTTGTGTGTCTTGTCTTCTTCAATGTCATCAATCAGTTGTGGCTCATCCTCCACCAATCAAAGTGCCAAACAAGCTTTACCTAGGCTCCAAGAAGGCTAAAAATGGCATGTACTCCTCAGTTCACATGTTCTGAAATTGTTTTTGTTATTTTGACACATAATGATGCAATATCTTCACATATATGGTAAATTTCAATCAACCCTTAATTTGTTTTTCTAGAATACTCCAATGCGTCTTAGATGTGTAAAAGTGTCTAGATACATGTTACATACATATGAAAAACGTCTCATGAATATAAGTGTAGAAAACTGAATTTTCGACTGTTGTCGGTTATGCGATTTTTCTCCAATTAATCTTAAACATCTTAGACATGTAAAATATGTTATTTCACAAATAATACACATATTATAAAGTGTAATTTCAGATCCAAAAGCTGATTGTTAAAAACGGCAATGTGTTCAAAAAAATTGAATTTGAACTTCCAACAAATCAAGACAAATTGTAGGTGATTGATGTGTGTAAACATGACATGACTTTGGGGCTTAAGATTTTGGATTGTATATAGGCTGACCATCTTTATATGATAAGTATGTGACATGTCAGTGATGGTTCGGTAGTCAGCCGATGTGGCAATTTTTGGTTTATGGACTACATGTCGACATAATTTTGGTAACTTTGATGTAATATATGATATGGAATCTGTATATACTCACAAATATGATGTGTATATAGTAGTGTGATGTCGACGTACGTTTATGACGTGTTGGTGAAACGTCAAGATAGAAATGTATAATTCATCATTAAAAACATATGTATGTGTATGTGTGTGTGTATCTGTGTGTGTGTGTGTGTGTGCCGTGTGTGTGAGTGTGAAGAGAAGACTTTCCATTCAAAATTTGTTGCCAAGTAGTTATCTCCAAATATATTTCCTTGAGTACTTCATTTAATGAACTAGTTAGTTCATCTCCTTAAGCACTTCATTAAATGAACTAGTTTAGTTCATTTATCATGTCACCTAAAAATAGTATAAAGATAACAAATATTTGCCATTTGATGTAAGCCTTAATGCTTCATGGCACGTTAGTACAACAACAATATATATAAACATGTAATGCATATTTATTATGTACGCATGTCAAGTAACAATCAAATCATGCACTTTGGAAACACGTAACGTTTAAATCATGCATTTTCAAATCACTCAAATCCTAGTTTCTCAACTTTTACTCCTGTTACTAGACTTGACACATTTCGTAAGGTTATTTCTATTGCCGCACAAACTACATGAAAGATTTATTAAATGGATGTTAAATCTTCTTTCTTAAATGGAGTTCTGGAAGAGGAAGTTTATGTTGATCAACCAAATGGATATATTGTCAAAGGGCAAGAAAGTAAGGTCTACCGGTTGAAAAGAACCTTGTACGGACTCAAACAAACTCCACGAGCATGGTATACTTGTATCGATTCTTATCTCATTGAGTATGGTTTTCAAAGATGTCTATATGAGCATACTTTATATGTGAAATATTCTGCTCAAGGAGATATTGTTAGTGTATGTTTATATGTTGATTACCTTATTTTTACCGGTAACAATGCTAAAATGATTTTTGAGTTTAGGAAGGCTATGATTAGTCATTTTGAAAGGGCGTATCTTGGTCTAATGTCTTACTTTCTAGTTTTAGAAGTTTATCAGATGGATAGCAGAATGTTCATTTCACAGAAGAAATATGCTGGTGATATTTTGAAAAAGTTTAAGATGGAATTTGTGAAACCCATTTTAACATTAGTTGAAGAAAAATTGAAGTTAACAAAAGATGCTACCAGTGAGCTAGTTGATCCTACATGCTTCTGAGACTAGATGGAAACTTAAGATATTTGATTGCGACTAGGCTGGATATGACATATGGTGCTGGACTCATCAGTCGTCTCATAGAGTCACCGCGTTAATCATACTTACAAGCAGTTAAATGGATTTTGAGATATGTTATAGGTACAAAAACCCATGGTATATTATATTTTTATACTAATGATATTTCTCTTCTGGGGTACGCAGACAGTGATTGAGCTGGTCACACCATAAAAAGGAAAAGCACATCAGGTTATGCATTTTTCATGGGATTTGACGTTTTCTCATGGTCTTCAAAAAACAACAAGTCATGGCTTTATCTACAGCTGAATTAGCATATATAGCATGACTTACACGAATTATTGGTTTTCTACACCATAAACAAGATGAACCAACAAATATTTATTGTGATAACAATCACCAATTGAGATATCAAAGAATTCAATATTTCATAGACAAAACAAACACATCCATATCAAGTTTTACTTCATTCTTGACCCAGTTCGTGAAAAAGAGATTGCCGTTGATTATTGTCCAATTAAAGAACAAGTTACGAATATTTTTACAAAGCCATTGAAGACGGAGTCATTTTTCAAACCGAAGAAAATGTTTGGATTGATCAAGTTTGAAGATTTTGATTTACGGAGGGCATCGTAGAATTAAATTAAATGAGAATACACATTAGGCAACCATATGTGAACATAATTTTACTTTTTGAATGGGTAGTAGCAATTTCTATTTTGCTTATTTTGTTCACATAGCTTTTTACTAACTTTTTCTATTTTGTTCACATAGTTTTTCAATATAAACATGTGTAGTATTTGCCTGTGAAAAGGCCAGTTTCTTCAACATTGTAACACACCTCCAAAAACAATTCTAAAGCTCCAAAACATGAGCATTGTGTATTGAGCAAAGCTTTGTGTTCTTTTATTCTTTCTTCTTTTAATGTCTTAGACATTTGTCAATTCAAGTACCTTCAAAGATTCAGTTGAATTATAGTGATAAAGGAGAGATGATGATTTGTGAGTATTTTATTTAGAATGTAACATCGGAGAGCATTTTAGTCAACTTTCTGGTGAATCGCAGTCGTCAAATCGACGACTTCCGGCCTCTATTTGGAAACAAGTTTAATATATCATGGCATAATGAGATTTTAATTCAAAACTGCAGCAGCCCACTGAAGGTTGTGCGATTCCGATGAGGTTGTTCAGTTACTGATGACAACAAAACCATCATTTTAAAAAGGGCAAGTGTAACCAACTTGTTTTGTTACAGTCAATATTATTTTGACTTTACAAAGGCACAGTTCGCCTAAGTTTCACTTCAACGGCGCGGGCCTATGTACATAGCCACATTGGTGCAGCACAGGAGACGTATGATGTACCCTCGATGCCAACGAAAATCTCATGTCAGCATCAGCCAGACTCACCAGAAGGCGTTGAAGTTTGGTGACCTCAACCGCATGCATCACCTCGGCTTCAGCCTTCAGCTCAGACTCAGTTGTCACCTCGTTAATATTCTCACTTCAACCACTTCTCACAAGTCGGCCATGGACCCGGTGTACAAATTCATCGTGTTTTAACCATGTTATTCGACACGTGGCGATATGTGGTGGTCTTGCACACACAGGACATCAGCAGGGTAGAACACATAGTACTCTCATATAGCTCCTCAACATACATTGGTCGTTCAGATCATACAAAAGGAGAAAATATTGTCTTCAAAGAACTGTGTTCAATTCCAACGATAAAATAAATCATTCAAATGCCGCAGAGACAGGTTCTTCTTAAATACTCCGGCTAAAACTGTTACACTCAGAAATTTTCGAATTAGCCGTTATGTGTTAATTTAAAACTAGAGTAGCCGTTGAGTATGACAACCCCTTGGAATTAAATTTAATCATAGCAAATCGTTTATGTCCAAGTGATTTATAACTATGTATGGATGTTAAATATTATAGAGTATGAATGAAAGTTAGGCACAAAAGAGATATAAATACAAAAAGAAAGAAAATGCTTAAGGGTGCCATGGGATAGGATAAACTAATTAAAAAATAATAATAATAATAATAATATAAAATAAAGTAAAGAATAAAGATAAACTACCGTTTAAAAAAAGAAATAAATAGAAAAAATAAAAAACAAAGGCGTGATGGTGGGGAAAATGGCCCCCCAAATTCGCTCAGCAATTATGTTAAATGGGGGGCTGACGGTTTAAGAAGGAAGTAACAAAAAAATGAAGAGATCAAAAGCAGAGAGGAGGGCGGCCAGAAAGAAAAGGAAGGAGGAGGAAGGAAAGAAGGGAAGAATAAGAAAAGAGAGAAGGGAGAAAAGAGAGAGGGAATAGAGAAGAGAAAATGAGAAAGGAAAAGGAAGTGAAGCCAACAGGATTCGCTCTAGTCGAGTAATTTGTCTGCAATCAGGTAGGTTCTCTTTTCCCCCTTCAAATTGGTAGAATCCAAGTATGCATTAGTGATATATTATGTGTTTTATAGTTTTAATTGTTGGAATCTATAGCATGTTGTGAATCCGTAAAAGACTTGTGCTTTTGAGGACTGTTGATGCGTAGTATGGTTCTGCGTGCATTTGATTAGATGTTAGAGTTGAATTTGATATCAAAATAGGACAACTTTCTCATGAATATGGCCTTTTAGTTTTTGTTTTGACCTTAGACTAGGTTCCTATAGACTGAAAATAGGCGAAAATGTAGATCGAAATCAAAAAACGGCTGCTGGAGGCTGTGCGGCCGCGCATGGCCTTCACGCGCCCCTGGTAGCTGTAGCAGTTAAATAATTAAAATATATATATACTGCGGGTGGGTCGGACCAGGTGCATGTGGGCCAGACCCGTGCACAGGCCTGACCCTTTTAATCAAGATATATAAAAAACTGAAGCTGAGCCGACCGCGGGCCGGGCTGAATGGCCAACGGACCGGGCCCCAGCTGGCAAGCCCAATTAACTGGAAAAATTTAAAAAAGGAAAATAATGGGAAAGGGCCAGAAAGTCCGAGATTACAGTAGGCAGGGCCGAGAGAATGTGCAGGCATGTGGCTTTCCTGGAAATTAAGTTAATAATAATAATAATAATAAATGAATTCTGTAATTTTTATTAATGTTATTTAATTGATTAAAAATAGTATTAATTATAAGAAAAATATAAATAAATATCAGAAAATTATAAATAAATTACCAAAATTATAAAATGCTGAAATTAATTATTTTCATTAAATTTCTGTGTTTATGATAATTTATTTGTTTCGGATAACTAGGTAGTAAATAGAAATAAATAAGAGAAAAATGAGGAAAAATATAGAAAATGTCTGATAAATGTATGCAAGCCGTAGAAAAATGGTTTTGATGCCATACAACATTTAGTTATTATTCGAATAATAAAAGGACCTAGAGTTGAGCGCCGAAGGATGGTGAGGATGGGTCGGAAAGCCTCAGGCGATATTGTTTTTGCATTCATGGCACTTGCACTGCATTTATGATGGGTCGTGACGTACAAGTCATGGACACTCTGTATGGTGTACGGTGGCGGGAGGCCACGTACACTTAGTATTGTGATTTGTGACTGTAGGTGGGTACGACCCACAGCCACTCAGTAGGTCCTGGGATCATGCATTGCACGGTAGAGATATGGACATCCTGTATGACATGACTTCGTTGCGTGTGACATGCATAGTTATACATGCATCATGAAGTTGCACATTCTTTATCTGGAGTGAATTACTTTTCCGCATTCTTTTTTGTGCTTGTGTTATCTCATGTTCTACGTGTTATGTGCTATGTCATTTCAGTATGCGCGTCTTGTTTTAGTTTGAGGCAGGTGCCTACTGGATGATTTCTCATTACTCACCCCTACTCTCCCCCACCAGGTGAGCATGAGGAAGAGTACGACTATATCTTTGCTGAGGACGGGGATGACACGGTAGTATGGGCAGACTGACGGTCGCACCTAGAATACGAGGAGACCATGCGGCTGTCTGTCATTGCTTCATTGGGATTCCATCAGACATTACCTTGTGTAGATTGATAGACTTTAGATCCTAGTACCTTGACGTTATCGCCAGGACTTTGTTCATTATTTTATTGAATTTTTTTCTTTTTATCAAGGAATTTATTGTTATGGTATTACGTTTCCGCGAAAAAAATTTCTACGTCATTTCTGACATGTAAGAAGTTGATTCGATGCCTTGTAGCTCTTTTAGCAGACTACAGCCGGTGCACCATTCTCGATGCTAGGGCTCGAGAGCGGGACGCTACAAAAACCCTTCTAAACATGGAAAAATTCATAATTGATTTGATAGTCAAAGTTTTCTCTAGAGTAAAATTCTGGAGCCTCTAACACTGTTTCTTGTACACATTTTTCTCTGATAACTATTATTAGTTTCATCATTTACATCATCTGGTAATCCTAAATGAACATCTAATTTTACTAGTTACCACTAGGAGGTTGTAAATTTAGCATCACAAATTCAATTGTTATTCTAATCTTCTGGGAATAAATTATTCTTGGTGTTTGATAAGTTAAAGAAGGCAAATTGTGGTGATGTGATTTTGTTTGTCGCCGTTGATTTGAATTATGCAGATACAATTATGGATAATCCCATGCGGGAATGTTAGAGAGATATGATAGGGGCGTGAACGAAGGGGATGGGAGAGTAGCAGCATGGGAGGGGGAGGGGACAGGATATTAAGGGTGGAGGTGTTATAGATAGTGGTGTTGGTGTTGGTGGTGAAAGATGGGTAAGGGAGGAAGGTACAGGCAGGGAGTATTGGTGAATGTGATATTTTATATTTGTTTTATTTTTTTATAGGAGGCATAATTGCTTGATGCATTTTTTGGAACGAAATAAAAAGAAATATCAATATACGTTTGAAAAGATGCAAATATGAGTTGATAAAAATTTAAATATAAAACATGAATTACCCTTTGTCGCCATAATATTGTGTTTCGTCGTATTGAGGTGTCGTTAAAGTATTAGTCACTAAAATTTTCTTCTTCCAACAAAGTACGGATGAAGTCTTCCGCCAAAACCATTTTCGATGGTAATCGTCAGCATTTTTAAATTCTTTTTATTTTTTATTATTTTTCATCCGTATTTAGTCGGTAATTCATGAGACATTATTTGTACATTAAATCTATGGGTGACAATTTCATACACGACATGAAAACAAGATCCGAATCTGACACAATCTTCGCGGGTATGAGTATGGCTTTGACGGGTTTTACGTACAAATCATGTAAGACCTGAAAGTTACCCGCTAAGAGTGGGTCGTGTCCGGGTATACCCGCGGGTTACCCATTTATATCTGTTATACCCGGTTTTTTAAAAATATATTTTAAATTAAAATTTTAAATTAATAAATTAAAGAAAATTCACCTAAAAAACTAACCTAACTAATATCGGCTAATCCCAAATCCCCCCATTTTCCCATTCCCATTTCCCTTCCTTCTGCCCGTCGCAACCCCCTTCCTCCTTCAGTCCTTATTTCTTTTTCACTTCTTTTTCCATCCCACCATGTTGTTTCATACATTGTAACAGTAGTCGTTTGAATAATTAAAACTTGAAAAATACACGAAACCTAAAAATACCTGAAAAATAAATGAAATGACCCGTACATGACTTGAAATATTTGTACTTGTCAAGTTTGTGGGTATACCCGATATACAATACGAAACCTGACATGTACAGGTTTGGGTATCTACATCCATACACGCAAAACAAACGGGTAAGGTATGGGTCTGGAACTTTGATACACAAAACCCGAAAAACACGAAACACGATACACGACCTGTTTGACACCCCTAATTAAATCCATCTCTAAACAGCAAAGTAGTGTTAATGGACAAGCATTCCTTTGTACAATTCATTCAATGAACGTAATTCAGTTTCTTCAAATATTTTTCAGCTTAAGTTCTTTTAGAGTCCAAATTGATTGTAGATTCGTTTAAGGTTCCACTGTTTTTTGGAAAATTACACTTACATCCCTTGTGGTTTGACTTAATTTCAAAAATCTTCCCTCTCATTTGGAATTATATATTTACCTCTCTTATAGTTTGAGTTAAAACGTATCGGCCAATTTTCGGCAAAACTACAAGGGGTAAACATACCAGAAATTAGCTGGTGCCTTTTTAACCCAAACCATAGGGGACGTAAATGTATAATTCCAAACGAGAGGGGAGGTTTTTGGAATTAAGCCAAACCACAGGGGTTCTAAGTGTAATTTTTCCTTTGCGCTTGTCTAATGAAAATTAGAGATAATAATGATATTCAATGCATGAATGTTTATATATATATATATATATATATATATATATATATATTGATAGAATAGATTTCCTTTTATTATGTACCCCAATTATGGCTGGGTGAAAAACCATATTACATCAGTGTATAGTGTATGTAAAGAGAAAGTATAAAGCAGTGATGATTGTCAACCTCCAATCATATATGATATGCCGCATTAAAACCCTGCCAAGTAAAACCACCCTTGTGGATAAAACCTTGGCGAAGGAAAAAGCGTACATATTTATATGATTGGAGAGGTGACACAATAAAAACATCAAGAAATTTAAATGCCAACGGTAATTTCGTTTCGCCCATGGCTGTATCTTGAAAGGAGCCTGAAACAAAGTCCCAATTATCTGTTGATCTCGAGATAGAAGTCTTTCACTGCGGAGAAGATTGTAGAGCAGCCTAACTGAATGATGAGTTGAAGGTAGCGCTGGTCAGTGCCATTCAAGCAATCCATGTTCCTCAGAAAACCAACAGAAATGCACCAGATGAGTAATATCATAAGCGCAGCAAAATAAGACAATTACTGAAGAAAAGAATTGCAGCAAATCATACCAACGTTGCCTATGTCCATAGACATAGGCAACCATTCTTGTCATTTGCCAACCCATTGAGAGACTTTGGTCAGAATCTTAAATGAGGAGTAGACACATCCAAAGTGAAAGCACCACGAACCTCGCGTGGCAAGGCATTAAACTGTTGATAAATTGTAACTCCCACTGATCTCAATCCATGCGCCGCTAATGAATGTGCCACCGTATTTGCCTCACGAGGACAATATTGAATTGTTGAAGCATTCAATCTTAAGAAACAAGCAAGTCGTTGCAACTCCAATGCATAAGAACCCGTGAAAGTGTCCGCTACTGATAGGTTGTGCAGAATAACACTACAATCCGTTTCAACAACGAGCTGATCATACGTCCGAGAAAAATAGATAAGAGAGAATAGTAAGGCCATGAGTTCCGCACGCAAAGGTATCACTGCAGGTAAACAAAAACATATGGCAGAAACAAAGTCCCCAGTGTGATCACGCAAAATAGCTCCCGCTGCGGCTGAATTCCGTTTGACTGTGGCATCTACATTCAACTTAAATTTTCCAGTTGGCGGGTTTATCCAGCGTATAACCTTTGGAGTACGTCTCCGTATACGTGGTGAGAAGGAGAGCGAAACCAAATTAGGTAAACTCTGTGAAAATTTTCGTCCTTGCGTTGCTGCACACCAAGTGAAAACATGATCTCGAACTCGCTCAAATAATCTCCTGTATGAAAAATTTTCATCCCCATATCGAATACGTGTATATTCTTTCCAAACAACCTAAACCACCAACGAGGGAACCACCGCATGCAATTGCCCTAGCATTGTCGATGAGGAAGACAATCTCCACCAACGCAACAAATATGTCCTAATCGTTGTATTGCATGGCATTGGTCCAACAAAGAGAATTGATATATCTTGCCATAGAGGCTTGATAGCAGTACAATTTAGGAAGAGATGGTGTGTTTGCTCTGAATCGTTCTTACAACAGACGCATTGTGTAGGGTATATAGACTGCCACCGGTGTAAATTGTCAGCAATAGGCAATGCTTGGTGCCATAGTTTCCATAAGAATATCCTCCCTCCCAAAGGAATCGTGGACTAGAAAATGTATTTAGCGTATGGACATGGAGTAGCCGCAGTAAGAATCCCATAGATCGATCTTAGTGAGAATTGACCCAACTTATCCGGTGACCAATATAACTCCTCTGGTGTGACCTGGACATGTTGCTGCATGAACTCATTAGCTCTGCAAATTCGCTTCCATATTGATGAATCATAAATCTGTGCTTGCATTAGCGTTCTGCTGCCATATTTGCTGCGAATAAATTGTGCCCATAGTGATGATGAGTGATGATACGCGCACCATAATTTACTATCACAAGCCTGCTGTAACGGTGACAAATTCCAGATATCCAACCCTCCCATTTCCTTTGGTGTACAAATTTTATCCCAAGCTTTCCAATGATGTCGTCCATTCCACAAAAAATTTGCCATTTTCCTGCTTAGAGTATGAAGTACGCTTTTGGGCAGTCGTGAGCTGGCGATGATATGAATGGGCATAGAACACATTACATGTCGCAATAATATAATTCGACCTGCCATTGAGAGTAGTTTAGATGACCAGGAATTTAACTTCGCATCAAAGTGATCAATTAGTGAAGTACAATACGAAGCGCGATTGATGCCTTTATACAAGTATGAACCCAAATATTTCATCGGTAATGTCGTGAGATTCATACCTAAGGTGGTTGATACTCGGCTCCCAGCGACTGCTGCTCCAGTAATTACTTGGCTTTTATGAAGATTAACTAACTGGCCCGAGGCACGTTGATAGTCATCCAAGAAATGACGGAAACGCTGCAAATTTTGCACTGCTCCATTCAAAAAAATAACTAGATCGTCAGCAAAACCCAAGTGGGTCACCCTTGGTACCCGATCTGCTTGGAACCCATTTATTGTACCAGCATGCATGAGAGCATTTAGACCTCTTGAAAATCCTTCAGAGGATAAAATGAATAAAAGTGGAGAGAGGGGATCACCTTGTTTAACACCACGTGTAACTGGAAAGAAACCAGCCGGTTTACCATTAACCAAAACTGAACACCTTGTAGCCGATAGATTATTTATAAGTATTCGAACAAGCCGCGGATAAAACCCCATGTTTGCTAGCAGATTACCAAGATAAGACCAGCTCACCCGATCAAACGCTTTTGCCATATATATATATATATATATATATATATATATATATATATATATATATATATATATATATATATATATATATATATATATGCATGTATATACTTTTTTTAAAAGAAGATTTTATTGAAAAATGAATTTTGTCATTTTTATATTAAAGACGTTAATACGTATGTGTTTTATTAAGTGAATAGAACTGAATACAAAACAATAATATATATGTGTGTGTGTGTGTGTCTATATATATATATATATAATTGAATAGAATTTAATGAAACATAAAATTTGTCACGTATGTATTTTATTAAGTGAATAGAAATGAATAGAAAATAAAATAGAATTTAATGAAACATAAAATTTGTCTTTTTTAGAAAAAATTACACTTGGAGCCCTTGTGATTTGGCTTAATTCCAAAAACCTCCCCTCTTGTTTGGAATTATACATTTACCTCCCATATGGTTTGGGTTAAAAAGGCACGGGCTAATTTCCGGCATGTATACCCCTGTGGTTTTGCCGGAAATTGGCCGGTGCGTTTTTAACCCAAACTCTAGGGGAGGTAAATGTATAATTCCAAACGAGAAGAAAGATTTTTAGAATTAAGCCAAACCACTGTAGGCTAAGAGTAATTTTTCCTTATTTTCTTGATCTTCCTTCGATTGCCAAGAAAACAGAGGTATCGGAGAGAAAAGAACACATATATGCATATGCACGCAAAACAAAATTTGATGTTGATCTTGTGGGAAATGTGTGTGTGTGTATATGTATGTATATGTGTGTATATATACATATGAGTATGTATATGTATATATGAGGGTGTATACATATGTATGTGTGTGTATGTATATATGTGTGTATATGTATATGTACATATACAATTCACTAAGCAACGATACATTTATTGTACACGTATACAATACCGATGCAAATAATTGGATTCTATGTCATACTATGTGTTGACTGTTCCCTTACTTATAGTGCTATGACTTTACCTTGTTAGTTTCTCCGACTATAAGTCCTTTATGAGCTGGAAAGATTGATTTGCTATGATGACCATGTCTCGTATTTCCCTTGCTTATTACTATACTATGACTTTACCATGTTGTTTTCCACACTATCGATCTACTTTATTAGCCAGCAAAACCAATTTTGTATGAAAACCACCAAGTCCTCTATTATGAGCATGATGCCCTTTTCAATTAGCTGGATAAACGGTCTAGCCTTATGAGCCGAAAGTCCCATTTACAATGAAAATCATCTTGTTCCGTCTTATGAGCTGATTGTCTTATTGATTGAGTTGACTAACCGATCTAGTCTTATAAGCCGGCTTGTCCAGTTTGCTATGACGACTATCCGGTCTGGCCTTATAAAACGGAGATCTCATCCACTTGGTGCTGGTGGTAACTAGTTCCGCAGTCTTTTTTTAAACAACTACCCGACCATCTGTGTGATCATTTTTGGAACCTATGTACCCTTCAAGTATGCACCAGATAGTCGGATCAATTGTAGGATTCCATTATTTACCTCTTTATACCTTTTATTTAAATCTCTTGGTCTAATTACCATCCCGAGCTATACACATATCTTCGGGACTTTATGATCTTTCAAGTAGGCATGATCAACCAAGGCCAATCGAGTTATCATTACCTATGGCTTGGTACAATTAGACCCTGCTTGACTTTACTTGATACAACAACAACACATACTCAACATATCTCAACCACAGCAAAAGTTATTGCTAGGGCCTGAGGAGGTTGAGAGAGAGACAAACAATACCTCCATCCCAAAAGATAGAGAGTTCGCTTCCAGCAAGACCCCCTGTTCTATATGTACCTGTATAAACATATAATGAACGACAAATAATGAAAGACAAAGACAAACACAAAAGTGCAAAGTCAACCTAACGTTGAGAAAGTATCAAGCCCCTATATATCCTCTAGGACGACCCTATATCATGCCTAGACCTCGCTAACCTTAATCATCCGTCTCCGTGAGCTCCTATCCTGGACCATGTTCTCATATAGGTACAAATCTAGTAGGTCATGTCTAATCCGCTCCTCCCAAGTCAGTTTCGGCATGCCTTTACTTTTTTCCCTCAACAATGAAGCTTTCAACTGTTCTGACAGACGCTGCTGTCTATCTCTGCTTGACATGCCCAAACCATCTCAGTCTTCTCTTCCTTAACTTATCCACTATACTAGCCACCCCTAGCTTTTCCCTATATACCTCATTCCTAATCTGGTCTAGCCTTGTATGCCCACACATCCACCTCAGCATCATCATCTCTTCCACTTTCATCTTCTGCGACTGTGTCCTCTTGATGACCCAGCAGTCTGTTCCATATAACATTGTCGGCCGCACTGCCACCCTATAAAATTTTCCCTTTAATTTAGTTGGAAAATTTTTGTCACACAGCACCCTTGAGGACTCTCTCCACCTACACCAGCTTGTTTGAACTCGGTGCGCTACATCACTATCTATGTCCACATCCTGTTGTACAAAGAATCCTAGGTACTTGAACTTACTTACCTATGGTACCACTTGACCCTCGATGGTAAGCTGGCTATTCTCATCATCGGTTGTGCCGCTGAAGTCATAGTGTAGATATTCGGTTTTAGAAAGACTAATCATTAGGCCTTGTTTCTCTAAAGTCCCTTTCCGCTGCTCTAGTCTCATACTCAGGGTATATATACTCTCTGCGACTAATACAATATCGTCAGCAAAAAATATACACCACGAAACTACCTCATGGATCGTCTTTGACAACTCGTCGAGGACAACTGCCAAAAGATATGGGTCAAAGCAAACCCTTGATGGAGGCCTACGTCCACCAGAAAGAAGTTTGTATTCTCCACAGGCATATAGACAGTCGTTTCCGTCCTAGCATACATATCCCTAAATATGTCTATATATTTCATAGGAACTCTTTTTGCATCTAGACTATCCCAAATCAGTCTACGTGGCACACTATCATACGCTTTTTCTAGATCGATGAAGGCCATATGTAGATCGCGCCTTTTCTCCTTATACTTCTCCATCATTCTCCTTAGGATGTGTATTGCTTTTGTAGTTGATCATCCTGGCATGAAACCAAATTGGTTCACCCTAACCTAAGTTTCTTATCTCATTCTAGTGTCGATTACTCTCTCTCATACCTTCATAGTATGGCTTAGCAACTCTATCCCCTGATAATTCCCACAACATCGTACGTCTTCTTTGTTCTTATATGCAGAACAACGACACTCTTTCTCTACTCATCTGGCATTTTTCCTGTTTTGAAAATAAGGCTGAAAAGAGTAGTTAGTCATTTAACCCCTTTCTCTCCCAAATACTTTCATGCCTCAATTGGTATTGTATCTAAGCCAACTGACTTAGCTCTTCCCATCTTCTTAAGTGCTCTCATCATCTCTCCTTGTGTGAAGCTCCAACATTCACATTTATTATGTTGTCGTTTTTTGGATAATGATACTGTCTCTTTCTTCATGGTCGGCTATTCGGCCGTTGAAAAGATTGTGGAAGTACGTTTGTCATTTCCACTTGATGTCTTGTTCTTTGACTAAAACACATCCATCTTCTCCCTTTATAAACTTCCCGCCTTTTAGGTCCTGCCTCTTTCGGTCTCTAGATTTAACAATCTTGAACATAACATGCTCTCCGCCTTTTGTTTCTAATCTCTCGTACATCCTTTTTTAGGCTGCGGTCTTTGCCTCCGCCACTACCTTCTTTGCCTCTTTCCTATCGATTTTATAATTCTCCCTCAATCTCACTTTCCCCTCCCCATCTGTGCGGCTTAACATTTCTCTAAAAGTTCGTTGTTTATACCTTATTTTTTGTTGCACATCTTTGTTCTACGATCACGACTCTTTATGTATGGTTGTCTTTCTTGTTGTTACCCCAAGAGTTTCTCTCGCCACGTGAGTAATAGTACTCACCATAGCCTTCCACATCTGGTTCATGTCCTCACCCAGTCAATCTAATATCGTGGAAATAACCTTGTCTCTAAATATGTTAGTTTTTTCGTCCTTCAGACTTCCCCATCAAATCCTGTGTGGGAATTTTCCAACACTCCTGCTCAGCTTTTAGTTCAATACTATAACTACCACTAATAAACGGTGTTACGTCACTACTGCCTCCCCTGGTATACCCTTGTAGTCCCTCCACAACCGTCGTTTTTCACGCCTCATCAGAAAATAGTCGATCTGTGTATTACGTCCTCCACTATTAATAGTGATCAAAATGTGCTTCATTTTTCTTAAAGAACGAGAGTATAATACCTAGGTCATGAGCTACCGCTAGGTGTAGCAAATTCCTACCCTGCTCGTTTCTGTCTCCATAGCCAAACCCGACATGTGCTGACTGAAAATCATCGGTATCTTTTCTAATGTGGCCATTAAAATCACCTCCTGTACAAATTCGTTCCTCCCTAGGTATTGATTTCAACACTACATCTAAGTAATCCTAAATCTCTTTTTTCTCCTGTTCTCCTAGTCCCAATAGGGGTGCGTAAGGAAACTCATTGTCACTACCTTCTTGTTTAATACTAACTTCAGTACCATAATTCTATCATTATATCTTATTACGTCGATTATGTTTGTGTACAATTCTAACTTTATTAGAAATCCTACCCTATTCTTGGTCTTATCGGACACCCAATACAGCAACTTATACCCATTACACTCTTTAATTCTCCTTCCACCTGGTCTCTTAGAGGCATGCTACATCTATCATACGCCTCTTAAGTACATCTACAACTTCCAACAATTTACTACTTAGAGTTCCTACATTCCAAGAGGCTACATGTAAACTATCCATAGTTTCCTTCCCCTTACCTACACTACTCTTCCTTAACATGGTCTTAATGAAAATTCATGACTCCTTCTAGCAATGTTTGCAATTAAAACCAAATTCTCAAATATAATACTGAAAACGAAAGTTCGCAACCAATGTTGAAAAAAAGCAAAATTAAGGAAACTAAGATCTTAATATTATTTATACACGAGGTATATATACAAGGATTAAAGAAAAAAGAAACTGGAACGAGTAAAGGAAAACCACCAAAATCAAGAATCAAATCCAATTTGAGAGAGACAAACAAATCCAGCAAGAAAAACAGCTTTTAAGGAGATGCACGAGCCAAGGACGACGTTCATGTAACAAGAAATTGCAAGAAAATTATCTGGACTCAAAAGCGACTTGAGAAAATTGAAGAAGAGAGAAAATTGACAAAAACAATATTACATACGTCGTAATTACAAGTACTTTATTGTCTAATGCAATGGCTCGGAGAACAGAGTTCAAGAAACTAAAAGTCGCATCGAAATGCCATCCCACAAAAAAACACAGGAAAATCAGTTGAAATAATAATTAATTACAAAATACAAAAGAAGAAAAAAAAAAGACGAACGGAAGAGTGCGATTGCCCTTCAACGAGGTGTTTAAACGGATCCAAATATAATAAAATTGATACAGATATCTAAATTTCACGTTACTTGATTTGGATCTTGATCGATGCAGTTGAAATTAAGATTCGGCCTGAGATTTCCAGCAATTTCGGTCCAAGAGAGAGAAAATGTATGAAAAAACTCAAGGTGAAGAAATTTATCTTTCCAAACTTGGGTTAATTTTTTCAAGAAATTGACTTTACTTGATGATGAAGGCGGATCTTCACCAAGGGTCAAGATGACCTCGATTTGGCTTCGTCAGTTGGAACAAAGAATTTGTCAACTGGGATTGATAGTATGTAGCTGGAATAGCGCCAAATATCCTACACGGTGTAGCACAGGTCAGAGGTCCCGAGGGGTTGGGCCCGAGAAAAACCCTCCGACGCTCAAGTCAGTTTGGGTCATATTTCAATGAGATTATAATGTAAAGGGATAAGTTGAGAATTTCTCACAGTGTTTGCCGAAGAGCAAGGGGTATGTGTATGTTGTTAAGTCTCCTCCTTTCTTTGTCTTCATCTCCTTACCTTTATAGATTTCTTTTACCCCAAAAACTCTGATGATAGCTTGGGGAAGAAGCTTCGTTTAGGGCAGAGAGCCTAGGACGTCGTAGGTCTGCTGATGTGATCAGTAGTACGGCTGATGTGACTTAGTAGGTCGACCGTTATGACTTTGGCGTGTTCAGGAAGGCTAAATTGTTGTAGTCGATATATTGGAGAAGTATCTCCGTTTGAGGGTCCTTCGAAATAATATCGTAAGGGGTTTATTTTGCTGTGGCACACAGCTGTCTTCTGCCGAAGTGCGCTAGCTGCTGTGATACGCAGCTAAGCCTTGCCGAAGTGCATTACTTTGCCATAAATGAAGTAGTCCGGAGAGCAGAATTTGAACATACGCTGAAGTTAATGCCGAGGTGCAAACCTTAATAGACTCTTCGATGTTATAAGGGCGTCGTGTTGCCCTATTGAGGTGCTGCTGAGGTCGGACAGCCATTCTTAGGCACCAAGCCGCTGAACTGCAGTGCTTCAATATATTGGGCTTTCGGGATTAAACCGTTGACTGTTATTGACTAGCTGACGATCCGGTTATGGTTTATCATTTGCCCCCAGATTTTGTGTGGCTGAGCATAACTGCGAAGGCAGACAAATCTTTGCTTTAATAGTCCCCCGACGTGTCCACCCTTTACTAACCGCGGTAATTTTAATTTTCAAGGTGGGTGCCAATTTCGACACCTCATTATTACTTTTCCGGCGGTTTCATCCCCAAGAGAGGGAAATTCGTGAACCCCTGCCCGTTCGTATTTCAAATAAAAAATGGGGCTTCTTGTTTTCCTTGCTAATTAATAGCAACAATTTCCCTGCTTCAATTTTTCCTCCTTCCTTATTTCGTCCAACCAGTTATTCTGCTATTTTGTCGAACTGCTCTTTCTTCTTCTCTGAAGTTCCTTCTTTTTAGTTTTGATCCCTCATTTCTCTGTAAGCTCCAATTCGCTCATGGCTTCTACTGTTTCCGCCCCATCCTCTTCAGACTCTCAGAACAAAAATACTCCTTCTTATCCGGAGGACATGGAAGGTGACCATGAGGTCCAAACCTCCCATGAGGCATTCGACTCTGATCGGGACAACCGCCCTTTATGGAGGCTACGCCGTACTGGCGGACCTTCTTCGGTGGGCTCTTTGTCCTCTGCCCTAGTACCCCTGCCCTCTCTCGATAGGGGTTCTCCTTCTCCCCCTGTGCAATCTTCACTATGTACTCTAACCGTTGAAGACATTCCTCTTCTCTGTAATGAGTTTAATATTGACGTAGACACTTTTTCTCCAATTCTGCCTCTTCCTCATCAATCTGCGTATGACCCACCGGTTGGGTACGAGGCGGTTTATGATGAGTATTTTAGGACAAGGTTCGACCTTCCTGTCCCCGGCCCCCTTTTCAAAATTCTTAACTTTTTTTAGCTTAGACTCCCACAGATCATGCCCAATGGACTAAAATTCATCGCTAGCTATTTACTTTATTTGAGAGTAGCTGAGGTTGATTTTGACTTAGGTGTTTTTCGGGGGATGTTCGTGTGTAAACACAAAGAGAGCTGGTATTACTTTAGCAGGAGACACCCTAATAAAGTAATAAACCATGCCATAAACATCCCTTCCTCTGTCAAGAACTGGAAAGGGAGGTTCTTTTTTATCAAAGCCACAGGGTTGCCTGAGAGAGCCCTATGGAGGTCGGGCCCCGCAAATAATAAAAGGCCTAGCGAGACGTTCTGCAAGGAAGCCAACAGGTTGTTGCGTCTTCCCCAGGCCGTAGATTGGAAAAGAGTAAACAGGTCAGTCGTGAGGGCGGCTGATCCATACCACATGGGGTCCCTTCATCAGTATGAAGCTCTGGGCTCCACGGCCTTGGCCTCAATCTGGGGTATGTTCATATTTTCGTTTGCGTACCGACCGTTTTTGATGTTGTGGATATTTTCTGAATAGTTTGTTGCCTGTGTTTTTCAAGGAGTCATGGTGTCTGAGAGCCCTAAGAAATCAAATCCCAAGAAGAGGAAAGAAAGGGAGTCAACTTCCTCCTCTGATCAACCTTCTCTTGAGGCCTTGCCTGCCCCCTCCGTCATTTCTTCTCTAAAACAAGGTAAGGGAAGAGCGTTTTCTTTATGGTTGCTGTTATCCAGCTTGTTTGATTTCCCCGCTTCTAATTCAAGTCCTTCCACTGCAGCCAAAATTTCTGCCGACGACTCCACTTCCTCCCATAGGTCCCTTCCACAAGAAATTCAATCTTCAAGGAAGCAGACTTCCGGAGTTCTAACCCTACCCCCAGATCCGGGACAAATGCTGGGGGGAGGATCAAAAGGCCTACCCCCAGTTCCAAGGTCGTTATCAAGGCTTCTCAGGCCAAAGAGATTCCACCTGCCGTACCAACCAAAGACGTCCCCGCTCTTCAAGCACCTACCCCCAATTTAACCCTGTCTGCTCAGGCTGATAATCCATCCCCCGCCACAGCATGTGCCATACAAACTGCCTCCGTTCCTATCTCTCCCCCAAAAGCAGTGTTCATCCGGGACCTCAAGGATGTCCCTACTGGGGGAGTGGAGGTCACTTCGGGAGAGGCCTCCCCCCGTAATCCTTTCGGGAAAATGCCCTACAAGGGGGAGTCTTCTCATCAGTTCCATCGGAGATGGAAAAATTTGGTGTTCGGGGTCACGGATTCTGCTGGTCACCCTGGCGTGGCAAGGAAGTTAGCAGATTTTCCTGTCCTGCCTGTGGATGGGGACTTTTTTGCTTGCCAGGGCTGGGACACTGCCCTGGATACCTTTTATACGAACATGTCCTTGGTAAGTTCTTTTGTTTCGCACATTTGAGCTCCATAATCCTTTCTCGCTTATTATTTGGACGATGTACTGACAACAATAATCGTTGTAGTATCGTGCTCAAGAATGTGACATGCTGCATAGGGCTGAGGAGCTGCGCAGGTTGGTGGTGAAACTTTCGGAGGACAACGCCAGGCTGAAGAGGGCTAATGACACGTTTGCCGAATCGGAGAAGCCCAATAAATCTAAATTGGATGAGATGGAAAATGAGTTGAACTCACTGAGGTCGGCTATGGACTTAACGAAAGCGGAGTTGGACTCCTTAAGGTTTGAAAATTCCGATCTGAAGAAAGGAAAAGAGGATTCCGACGTTCAGCTGGCAGTAGTCAATTCGCAGGTGGATGTCCTGGCCAAGCAGCTTGCAGCGGAGAAACAGACCAAAGACATCCTGACTCATCAACTTGAGGCGGAGAAGAAAAGCAAGGATGAGCTCATTACTCAGCTCAAAGCCCGAACTGAAGAAATCAAGGCGTCCGCAGTGGCTGAGTTCAGGAGATCGGAATATTTTGAAGAAAATGTGATGAGGATGCAAGCTGCAGCTTTAGCCTTGGGACAGACTTCTGCAATTGACTCCTGCCCGGAGTTTTATCCAGACTTAGATAAAATTCATCCCGAGCTGGCTGCTCTTCATAACCCTGAAGCTGAAGCTATATTCGAGAGGCTCTTTGACCAATTTCAAGAAGTTACCGACCTCAGAGGAGCCGATCAGGGAGAGAAGCAATAGTATAGGGCTCTTCCTGTACCTTCAATAACAGTACTCGTTTAATGACAACATTTTTATTTGGTTGGTGAATATGGGTAGTTGTCGTTAACCTGCTCTATGTTAGTAGTTTGCTACTTTAATAGTTGCGCAAGTATTTGTCTTCGACTTGCTCTATGTTAGTAGTTTGCTACTTTTAATAGTTGCGTAAGTATTTGTCTTCGACTTGCTCTATGAGAGATTCATAGTTATGCAAGTATTTGTCTTCGGCTTGCTCTATGTTAGTAGTTTGCTACTTTTAATAGTTGCGCAAGTATTTGTCTTCGACTTGCTCTATGTTAGCAGTTTGCTACTTTTAATAGTTGCGCAAGTATCTGTCTTCAACTTGCTCTATGTTAGTAGTTTGCTACTTTTAATAGTTGCGCAAGTATCTGTCTTCGACTTGCTCTATGTTAGTAGTTTGCTACTTTTAATAGTTGCGCATCTGTCTTTGACTTGCTCTATGTTAGTAGTTTGCTGCTTTTAATAGTTGCGCAAGTATCTGTCTTCGACTTGCTCTATGTTAGTAGTTTGCTACTTTTAATAGTTGCGCAAGTATCTGTCTTCGACTTCCTCTATGTTAGTAGTTTGCTACATTTAATAGTTGCGCAAGTATATGTCTTCGACTTGCTCTATGAGAGATTCATAGTTATGCAAGTATTTTTCTTCGACTTGCTCTATGTTAATAGTTTGCTACTTTTAATAGTTGCGCAAGTATTTGTCTTCGACTTGCTCTATGTTAGTAGTTTGCTACTTTTAATAGTTGCGCAAGTATCTGTCGTCGACTTGCTCTATGTTAGTAGTTTTCTACTTTTAATAGTTGCGCAAGTATCTGTCTTCGACTTGCTCTATGTTAGTAGTTTGCTACTTTTAATAGTTGCGCAAGTATTTGTCTTCGACTTGCTCTATGAGAGATTCATAGTTATGCAAGTATTTGTCTTCGACTTGCTCTATGTTAGTAGTTTGCTACTTTTAATAGTTGCGCAAGTATTTTTCTTCGACTTGCTCTATGAGAGATTCATAGTTATGCAAGTATTTGTCTTCGACTTGCTCTATGTTAGTAGTTTGCTACTTTTAATAGTTGCGCAAGTATTTGTCTTCGACTTGCTCTATGGGAGATTCATAGTTATGCAAGTATTTGTCTTCGACTTGCTCTATGAGAGATTCATAGTTATTCAAGTATTTGTCTTCGACTTGCTCTATGAGAGATTCATAGTTATGCAAGTATTTGTCTTCGACTTTCGTCTTTGCCCGGACACGCATGATTTGAATATAACTTATCCATGCTTTGTTTTGCTGATGACAATAGATACTTAATCCGTTTAAAAGAATCGAATGAGCCGCGAATTAGCTTTGCCATGATTGTTGCTTCATTTGATTTCAAACACCACATGCAACAACTTACATTTCCCTGTCGTTGGTGAAGAAGATTTTTACCAAAGGGCTTTCTGGGAGGAAAAACCCAGGCCTGCCAAGATAGGAATTTTTACTGATGTAGGAGCCTCAGATGGGTGGTATGCCAAGTCCTCGGTAGGGTCTTGCCCTCTAGGGTCTGCAACTTATAAGCCCCATTCGTGCGTGCCTCTTCTATTCGATAAGGCCCCTCCCATCTAGGGTTAAGAGCCCCCAAGGGTGCCGCACGGCTTGCCTGGTTGTTTCGTAACACTAAATCCCCCACCTGATAGGATCTCGGTCGTACACGGGAGTTATAATATTACACAATTAAATTTTTGTACTAGGCCATTCGAATGCGGGCCTGATCCCTCTTTTCTTCCAGTTCATCCAAATTTATTCGTAATTCTTGATCGTTAGTCCCGGCAGAATAGCAATTTGTTCGGGTAGAGCTGGAACCAATCTCGGCTGGGATAACCGCCTCAGTGTCATATACCAAGGAGAATGCTGTTTCCTTGGTGGAGGTGGATGGGGTAGTTCGGTATGCCCATAATATACTAGGAAGTTCATCTACTCAGCTCGTTCCGATCTGGTATAAGCATTTGCGCAACCCATCCTTTATCATTCTGTTGGCTAACTCAACCTGTCCATTAGCTTGGGGATGCGCTACTAAAGTGAATCGTTGTTCAATCTTGAGCTCGGCACACCAGCTCTTAACAGGGTCTTCAGCGAATTGCTTCCCATTATCTTATATAAGAATCCTTGGGAGGCCAAAGCGACAAATAATGTTCTTCCATAAGAATTTCTTGATCTGGTTTCCCGTTACCGTAGCCAAGTGTTCCGCTTCCACCCATTTGGTGAAGTAATCAATGGCGACGACCAGGAATTTGACTGATCCTGGAGCTTGGGACAAAGTTCCGACAAGGTCTATTCCCCATTGTACGAACGGCCATGGACTTAAAATAGAAGAGAGCTCCTGGCTTGGCAAATGCGTCATGGTGGCATTGACTTGGCATGCTGGGCATTTTTTGACTAATTCCTCCGCATCCCGCCGCAGAGTGGGCCAGTAGTGCCCAGCCAGATAGCATTTCCTTGCCAATGACCGAGCACCGGAATGGTTTCCACAGATTCATTGATGTAACTCTTGGAGGATATAATCTCCTTCCTCATAGGGCACACATTTTAACCAAGGCTGGGAAAATGATTTTTTATACAAGCAGTTATTAAAAAGGGCGTACCTGGTGGCTTGCAGTCGGAGGCGTCGGGCCATTCGCTTGTCCTCAGGTTGAACTCCATGTTGTAAGAAATTAACAAGGTCGTCCATCCAGGTGCTGCGGTAATCTATTTGCAGCACATCATTTGCATTATAAGCAAGGTGCTTTACCAGCTTCACAGCTATCTTCTTCCCCAAAGTGGTTGAAGTGGATGATGCCATCCAAGACAACGCGTCGGCCCTTTTGTTGGCAGACCTGGGGATATGCTGCTGAAGTGTTCGAATGCCTGTCCGAGCTGCAGCACTTTGGCCAGATATTTTTTCATACTTTCCTCTTTGGCTTCATAGTCCCCATTGACTTGTGAAACAATTAGCTGAGAATCACTTCGGGATATGATTCGTTCTGCCCCCAACTTTCTCGCAAGGCCCAGCCCTGCTATGAGGGCTTCGTATTCTGCCTCATTGTCGGTTGACTCGAAGTCAAACCGCAAGGCATACTCGAACTCTTCTTGGTTGGGGTTGATGATCAGGAGTCCTGCTCCACAACCATCCTTGGAGGAAGAACCATCCACGTACAATGTCCATTCGCCAATTGCCTTAACTTCTTCCTCCACGGATATCCCTTCGGCTAGGAAATCAGCCAGTGCCTGGGCTTTGATGGAAGTCCTTGATTTGAATTGGATGTCATATTATGCGAGCTCCATGGCCCACTTAGCAGCTCGGCCAGATGTGTCCGGTCTTATAAGATTTGTTTCAAAGGCTGGTCAGTGACCACTATGATGGGATGAGCTTGTAAATAGGGTCTGAACTTCCTTGCCGCTACTACGAGTGCCAAAACTATCTTTTCAGCATTGGGATATCTTACTTCGGACCCACGTAAAATTTTACTGGCAAAATATATGGGCCTTTGTACTCTATCCTGCTCCCTGAGCAGAACCGCACTAACTGCTTCTTTGCACGTCGATAGATATATGTATAACTCTTCCCCTGGCAGAGGTGAGGTGAGCATCGGTACTTCGGCTAGGTGGGATTTCAAATCGTCAAAGGCTTTCTGACATTGTTCATCCCATTGGAAAGCCGTCTTTTTCTTCAGGACCTAGAAAAAAGGAACGGATCTTTCGGCTGATTTGGACAGGAATCTGCTTAGTGCAGCTATTCGACCAGTTAACCTCTGCACCTCCTTTACGTTCCTCGGCGGATGCATGTTTTTGTAAAGCCTCTATTTTAGCGGGGTTTGCCTATACCCCGTCTTTGGAGACCATATACCCCAAGAACTTCCCAGTGCGTACCCCAAAAGTGCATTTTCTCGGGCTTAGTCTCATGCGTGATTCTCTCAACACAGTAAAAACTTCCCTTAAATTTCCTATATATTGACCAAGCGTCCTAGTCTTGATCAGCATATCGTCAATATAAACCTCCATTATCCGGCCAATTTGCTCACTGAACAGGGAATTGACTAGACGTTGATAAGTGGCCCCCGAATTTTTCAACCCGAAAGGCATAGTCAGATAACAGTAAGTCCCTGACTCGGTTATAAAAGCAGTCTTTTCTTGATCCATCAATGCCATGAGGATCTGATGATATCCTTTGAAGTCGTCCAAAAAATCGAAGATTTCATGCCCAAGTGTTGAATCAACCAGCCTGTCAATTTTTGGAAGTGGATAACAATCTTTCGGACATGCTTTGTTGAGGTCAGTGTAATCTATACACATTCTCTAGGACTCGTCTTGTTTAGGGACTACCACTGGGTTAGCCAACCAGACTGGAAAAAGTACTTCCATAATGAACTTTATGGCTATCAACTTCCTAACTTCCTCTTCAACGACTCTGTTCCGTTCTGGAGCGAAATGCCTTTTCTTCTGCTTTACGGGCTTTGCCAGAGGGTCAACATTTAGCTTGTGCTCAGCCAGATGTCGAGGTATCCCCGGCATGTCCTCCGCAGTCCAGGCGAAGATAATTACAAACTCTCTCAACAGATCTTGCAGCTGAACTAGCAGCTCGGATGGCATCCAAGTCCCAAATTTTAAAATGTTTTCAGGTCTACTTGGATCGAGGATGAAGTCCTGCACTGCATCGTCTGATTGTAAACGCTCCTCGCCCGATGGTATCAGCTCGTCAAGATTGACCTGCTGAGGCGGTTCACCTTCCTTGGCGGCAATGGCGTAGCAGCTTTGTGCTACTTGTGTGTCCCCTTGGATTGTGGCCACTCCCCCCGGAGTGGGAAATTTCATGCTAACGTGCAAGGGCGACACAATGGCTTCTAATGCCACCAAGGCGGGGCGACCCAATATGATGTTGTAGGGGGATACGTCTTTGACAACCAGAAAGTATATCCATAGGCATCGATAAGCGGGAGGTTTACCAAAGCTGCAGCTGAGGGTGACCAAACCTGCTGGCCGCACTGCAGCTCCGGTGAAGCCATACAGCGATGAGGTAACCGCTTTCATCAAGGAATCAGGTAACCCCAGCTGCTGATAGACTCGGTAAAAAATTATGTTTACGGCACTGCCAGTGTCCACATAAACGCGTCGGACCTGTACCACCTTGTCCGGAGGAAGGTGCACACATAACTTTACCACCAAATCTGTGTTATTGGAATCCAGGGGAATGGGGTCTTCAGGACCATAAGTCAGCTCTTTCGCCATCTTGGCTCTTTTGGCTGAGGGTTCTGATGAGGTTCCCGAGGAACTAGGTGCTCCTTGGCCAGAATGAGGTGGGCCTCCAGAAATTTTATATATAATAGCGTTGACCTGGGGCTGGCCTACAGCCATTCGCCTCCCTTGCTCTCCATCATCCTCATTTCTGTGGTGCCGGGGTGGAGATTTGGGACGACATCTGTCCTTCTGGGGAGCCCTGCCATAATCCTGGCGGTTGCTTAGGCGCATCCGGGGGTCATAAAATTGTTTTAGATGCCCCTGTTCAATAAGTCGTTTGATAGCCTGAGCCAACTGCCTGCATCCCTCCGTATCGTGCCCGATATCTCTATGATAGTGGCAATAATGTTTAGGATTCCTCTTCCCCTTGGGCCCGTTCATAGTCTCTGGCTCTGTTTTTAGCCCCTCTTTTTCCATGACGGCCAAAATATATTGTTGTGAAGCCAACAGTGGCAAGCCTTCCCTACTACCTTTATCTTTTCCGCCCATTTGATCATACGTGCTGCGTCGATCACGATTTTTTCCCTCATGGCGCCGGTCTTCCTTCTTCGAGCTGGGGCGGCTTTCCTGCCGGGCTGAATGCTCAGCATCCCTTTTTAATCTATTTGCCTCCTCTCCTCGGGCAAACTGATGAGCCTTCTCTAGGCACTCTCTTAAGGTGGTAGGTCCTTCCTCAGCTAACTGCGAGAAAAGGCGACCTGCCCGTAACCTATTCATAAAGGCGGCAGCTTTAACGCCTTCATTTCTGTCACTAACCTGTAGCGACTCGTCCGAGAAGCGTTGCATATATTGTAACACGGATTCACCTGGTCCTTGCCTCAAGGTCATTAGGTGGGATGAATTCTTTACGAATGGAGTGCTGGACACAAACTGTGACTTAAACTTTTGTGCCAGCTGTTTGAAAGACTTCACAGACTTGGAGGGGGGCTCCTGGAACCATCTCCTGGCCTTCCCTCTCAAATATAAAGGGAAAGTCTTGCAACGCAACGTGTCTGGGATATTTTTGAGACTCATTGCGGTTTGAAACTGAAAGAGATGGTCGGTTGGGTCGGTGGTTCCATCATAGGTGTCCATCTTTGGTACCTCAAAACTATCAGGTGCCAGGTATTCAGCTATATCCAAGGAAAAGGGGCTGTCCTAGACTGCTTGCACGAATTCCTGCATGTGCTCTTCGTAGTAAACCCTCGGCCTACGAGGAACCTCCTTGTCCCTAGGAACGCTTTTCAACGATTTTGACCTCACACTCAAGTGAGGCCTGGACGTATGCTCTGACTCCCCAGCCGGGGCCTTGAAACTGTGTCTCCTGGCATTTGCCATGAATCCTTTATGCGGCCTAGTAGAATGGCCTTGTGATAATTCTCTCTGGGGAGGGGGTGGGTCTACCTCCATGTTTTGTACCTCCGGCTGCTTGCCCTTAAGATGTCGTACCATGGCCTCGAACATTTCCATGTTTTCAGCCACACATTTCATCGCCTTTTCCCTTATTTCTTTTGATGTTTCGGGGACAGGATCAGGGTTGGGCATAAGCGATTCAGGTGCCCGAGATACCTGTTCTGTGGCAGCCAAACGCGTAACCATACGCCGTGGCAGGTTGGATGATTCACCCAAACCTTCTCGTCCGCCTTTTGTCATAAGTGATTTCTGGCTGTTTTGTTTTTGCTTAAGGGACTATGGCCCTCCTTCTAGCGCCAAATGATGAAGCCCGATCTTCACCAAGGGTCAAGATGACCTCGATTTAGCTTCGTCAGTTGGAACAAAGAATTTGTCAACTGGGATTGATAATATGTAGCTGGAATAGCGCCAAATATCCTACACGGTGTAGCACAGGTCAAAGGTCCCGAGGGGTTGGTCCCGGGAAAAACCCTCCGACGCTCAAGTCAGTTTGGGTCATATTTCAATGAGATTATAATGTGAAGGGATAAGTTGAGAATTTCTCACAGTGTTTGCCGAAGAGCAAGAGGTATGTGTATGTTGTTAAGTCTCCTCCTTTCTTTGTCTTCATCTCCTTACCTTTATAGATTTCTTTTACCCCAAAAACTCTGATGATAGCTTGGGGAAGAAGCTTCGTTTAGGGCAGAGAGCCTAGGACGTCGTAGGTCTGCTGATGTGATTAGTAGTACGGCTGATGTGACTTAGTAGGTCGACCGTTATGACTTTGGCGTGTTCAGGAAGGCTAAATTGTTGTAGTCGATATATTGGAGAAGTATCTCCGTTTGAGGGTCCTTCGAAATAATATCGTAAGGGGTTTATTTTGCTGTGGTACACAGTTGTCTTCTGCCGAAGTGCGCTAGCTGCTGTGATACGCAGCTGAGCCTTGCCGAAGTGCATGACTTTGCCATAAATGAAGTAGTCCGGAGAGAAGCATTTGAACATACGCTGAAGTTAATGCCGAGGTGCAAACCTTAATAGACTCTTCGATGTTATAAGGGCGTCGTGTTGCCCTATTGAGGTGCTGCTGAGGTCGGACAGCCATTCTTAGACACCAAGCCGCTGAACTGCAGTGCTTCAATATATTGGGCTTTCGGGATTAAACCGTTGACTGTTATTGACTAGCTGACGATCCGGTTATGGTTTATCACTTGATAAACATGTTATTAAGCTACTTTTCATGCATTATACTAGCATCAACCTATCCTATTATGATTCGGCTATTCAAATCCAATCATTCCATTCACTCATATGAGCATGTTGTAACTACAAATGAACTTAAGACTTTTAAAACACACAAATTTGAACTCACCGTGAAACTAAAAATTGTCCAGCAAATTTTTTAGAACAACTTGAATCATCCTAACCGATGCAGTTGTATAATTCATGTTAGGATTAAAACAATATCAATTGATATGCATCAATTATGAGAATTGACTATGAGAAACTGAATTCCAGTTCTGCTCCAACTCTCTTGGAAATCGATTTTCAGTTTTGCAGTTTCTATAATCGATTCTAATTTGTCTAGGATACCTGCAGCATGATTTTTTGCACATGCTACCATAAATCTACATTCAATTTGACACCAATCCATCCCAAACTGTTCCAAACCGTTTGTATCCCCTCATTTAATTGCATGAATATCATATACTTGCTATCTAACTATAAGCCAATATAAATTCCAGCGTTTATTGTAATCATCATATAGTCAACCATGGAACCCGACAATATATTCTAGACGTACGAATATACTCATTGATGAAGCCGGATCTTCACCAAGGGTCTAGACGACCTCAAATTAACTTCATCAGTTAATGTGAAGAGTTGTTAACTGGGATTGAGAATGCGTAGCTGGAATAGCGTCAAATATCCTGCACAAAGAAGCACAGGTCAGAGGTCCCGGGGGGTTGGCCCCGGGAAAAACCCTTCGACGCTCAAGTCATTTTGGGCCATATCTCACTGAGATTATAATTTAAGGGGTGAGTTAGGAGTTTCTCACAGTGTATGGATTTGCTTTAGAGTATGGATGTTTGAAATCCGGATCTGGATCTTGGTCCCTTTCTTTGTCTTGGTTTGGCTTGCTTTTATAGACTTTTCCCGCCTCTGGCTTTTGATAGTAGATAGCGGATTGGACGTTTGCTTGGGGCAGAAAGCCTAGGTCGCTGTAGGTCTGCTGATGTGATCAGTAGTCTGACTGATAGACTAATAGGCCGGCTGTTGTGACCTTGGCGTGTTCAGGTTGATTAACCAGCTGTAGTCATTATATTTGAATTGCACATCTGTTTGAGGGTCCCACAAAGTAATATCGTGCTTGGCTCCTTTGTTGTGGTACACAGCTGAACTCTGCCGAAGTGCATGACTAGGCCTTGCCGAAGTGCATGACTTGGCCTTATCCCGCTGAAGTGGTCCGAAGTGCGGCATTTGAACATAAACTGAAGTTGTTGCCGATGTGCAAACCTTAGCATATTCTTCGATGTTATAAGGGCGTCATGTTGCCCTGCCGAAGTGCAGCCGAGACTGAACAGCCATGCTCGGGTACTGAACCACTTAATTGCGATACTTGCCGAACTGCAGTACTTTTGAGTGCTGAGCTACTGGAGCTAAACCGTTGACTGTTGACTAACAGACGATTTAGTTATGGTCTATCATTTGCCCCAGATTTTGTGTGGCTGAGCTGAACTGCAAAGGTAGACAAATCTTGCTTTAATGGACCCACGACGTGGCAGTCCTTCATAAATTGCGCGGTTATTCTTTTACTTGCGCAGTAATTCCCGCTTTTAATGTAAGCGCTAATTTCAACACCTCATCATTACTTTTTCGGCGGTTTCATTTCCCGAGGGAGGGAAATGCGTGAATTTCTGCCTCTTCGTATTTCAAACGAAAAGTTGTAGCCTTTTATTTTCTCACTTATAAATAGAAACAATTTCCTTGGTTCATTCTTTTCTTCTTTCCTTATCCTGCTCAGCTGGTTATTCTGCTGTATTGTTGAATTGCTCTTCTTCTTCTTCTCCGAAGCTTTCCTTACTCCAGCTCTTTCAACCTTACGTCTTCAATATCTTGTAAGCTTTCTTTATCTTACTCATGGCTTCGTCTTCTTTTACCTTGGAATCCATAGTACCCTCCTCTTCAGTGCATAACTCAATGTGCTCCTTGAAATACAACGACCTTTCCGAACTATGTCAATATTATAAGGTTGACAAGAGTACCTTTGCTTCCATTCTTCCCCTTCCTCATCAACTGCTAATGACCCCCCGACTGGCTACGAAGCAGTTTACGAGGAGTTTTTTAGATCTGACTTTAATTTACCCATTCCAGCTCCCTTACCCCAAATACTGTTCTGTTATAAACTTAGGCTTCCCCAAATAACGCCCAAAGGACTGAGAATTATCCTCAGTTATCTGCTTTATCTAAGAGCATCTGAGAAGAGCTTCTCACTTGCAGTTTTTAGGGAGATATTTGTATGTAATCAGGAGGGTAGTTGGTATAATTTTGATAGGAGATCTCAGAGTAGTAGGGGATCTTTTGTAATAAACCTTCACTATTCTTTCAAAGATTGGAGGGGGAATTTCTTTTTTGTTAAGAGTGTAGGGTTACCTGAAGAAATCCCTTGGAACACTGGTAATGTAAATAACAGGAGGCCAAGGGAACAATTTCGCAATGAAGCCTCTCAATTGCTACTTCCACCCCAGGTCGTAGATTGGAAGAGAGTTAATAGGCAGATTGTAGAGGTTGCTGACCTGGAACATTTGTGTCTGGAATATAATTTTTGACCTCTTATTCCTCTTGCTTTGTGGATAGTTCGGGGTATATGGCAACATTTCTGGAAATCTTTGATTGATTTTGATATTGCATCGGTGTTCTGACTGTTTTGTTCCTGGAATTTTGCAGAAATCATGGTACGTGGGACCCTTGAGAGGCTGAAGAACTTGGTCCCCAGGAAGAGAACATGGTCGGAATGCCAACCCTCCACTTCAGAGCAAGCCTCTGCTAATTCTTCATCTGAAGTGCAGACACGTCCAGGTAGAAGTTTGACATATTCTAGTCTTGAACATGTTTGATTCCTATGCAATCATTTGAATAATTTTTCAGTTGAAACTTCTGATAATCCCCCTCAAGCCAGAACTCAGGTTCCTGTTTCAACCTCAGCTCAACCTAGGGACGGGAATGGGGGAATTGATGCCCCCATTTCAATTCCTTCGTCTCCTGCTGCTGAAGAGGAGAATGCTCCTCCCCTAGTTTGGGTAGCTGACAAGGCCGTGCCTTCCTTCGATCTTTTAAGAGAAGCCCCCGAGGTAAATGCTTCCAGGGAAGGACCTTCTGAGGTGGAGGGAGAGCCTCCAAAAGAAAATGATCTTGAAGGGGAGCCTTCCAGGGAAAACGCACCTAAAGGAGGGTCCTCTGCAAGGAATACCACGGAGGAGGAGCCTTCTTCCCGACCTCGATGGGGCAAACATACGTTAGAATTCAGCTTCAACAATTCTGCCGAAGATCCTGGAGTAGCTAGAAAATTGACAGAAGTGTCAATACTTCCTAAGGATTGGCAGATGTATGACAGTCTGGACTGGAGTGCTGCCTTCAACTCATTCGCCAGTAATATGGCTCTGGTGTGACTTCCTTCTACTTTCCATTTTTTAACTTGACCCTTCATGTTTTTCTTATCCAGTTTGACTTTTGCAGTATCAGGTCCAAGAATTTAACATTCTTAGACGAGCTGAAGAGCTTCATACCAGGTTATTCAAACTCTCTGAGACCAATGCCCACCTCAAAAAGGCATATGATGAGTTAGCTGAGGTGGCAAATCCGAATAGCACAAAGTTGTCCGGGCTGGAGGCTGAGGTGAACAATCTGAAGTCGCAAGTTTCCACACTTACTGAAGACAATTCTAGGCTTCAGATGGCAAAGCAGGATTCAGATTCCAAGCTGGCCTCACTTTTGGAGGAGAACTTCAGGCTTCATGCTGAGAAGCGAGATTCTGACGCTAAGCTGGCTGATGCCAAATCCCAAATGATTGAGCTGAAGGAGACATTGGCCAGAACTGAGTTAGCTTCTTCCAAGGCTCAGGCTGAACTGGAGTTCTACCAAAAAGAAATCAGTAATTTTGATCAAGTATTGTCCAATAGCAGGGCTGAGCTGTACCAGCAACTGGAGGCAGAGAGGAAAAGTAAAGCTGACCTCCTTCAGCAATTTGAACTTCAGGTTGAGGAGATGAAGAAAACCATCGCCGAGTTCAGACAGTCTGAGCTTTTCACCGGAAATTTTTTGAAGATTCAAGTCTCAGCAATCGCTGTTGGGCAAACTTGGGCAATTGATGCTTGTTCGGAGGTCTGCCCCAGCCTGGACAAGAACCATCCTCGTATTGCCGAGCTGTACAACCCTGAGGCTGGGAACCTACTTGAAAACCAAATTGATCTGTTCCAAAGTGGGGTTGATCTTAGAGAGAATGAAGAAGCTGAAAAGTAAAATAGGATTTTTCCTGTAGATAGTTGTAGTTGTAATAGATTTTGTACTTCTATGAAAATCCATTTTTCCCAACTTTTGCCCTTCGGCTTCTTTCAACTTCTTTAAGTGTCTTTGTCTTCAGCATGTGAAGTTGTATCGTTTCGTCTCAATTGTGAATACAAATATTTGTCCTCGGCTATGCAAAGCCTTACTTGCTCTTTTTTCCATAGTTGCAAGTGTTTGTCTTCAGCACTGCGAAGTTTTATTTGCTTTATGCAAATATTTGTCTTCAACTTGTTCTATGCTGATAGTTTGCAAGTATTTGTCTTCAGCTTTGCCAAAAGAGTATCTTTTGTATGCTGGCTTTTAGCTTTCATCCTTGGCTCTTCAGCTCTGCTGTGTCTCCATGAATTTTGAGAGGTGGGAAAAACTTTTATCCCTTTATCAACCCTCTCAGCTTTGCTGAGTTAGAATATAGGTAAACTTGTCTCACTGTTGAGACTTGCTCAACCTCTCGGTCCTGCTGAGGTAAAAACATAGGGAATTCTGCCCCCGGATGTTGAGACCTGTACAACCTTCTCAGACCTGCCGAGGTGAAATGTAGGGAACTTATCCCGCTGTTTAGACCTGCTCAACCTCTCAGACCTGCTGAGGTGAAGATATAGGGAACTTATCCCGCTGTTGAGACCCGCTCAACCTCTCAGACCTACTGAGGTGAAGATATAGGGAACTTATCCCATTGTTGAGACCTGTTCAACCTCTCAGACCTGCTGAGGTGAAGATGTAGGAAACTTATCCCGTTGTTGAGACCTGCTCAACATCTCAGACCTGCTGAGGTGAAGGTATTGTTGAGACCTGCTCAACCTCCCAGAACTGCTGGGGTAAAGATAATGTTGAGACCTGCTCAACCTCCCAGACCTGCTGGGGTAAGAATAATGTTGAGACCTGTTCAACCTCCCAGACCTGCTGGGGTAAAGATAATGTTGAGATCTGCTCAACCTCCCAGACCTGCTGGGGTAAGAATAATGTTGAGACCTGCTCAACCTCCCAGACCTGCTGGGTAAAGATAATGTTGAGACCTGCTCAACCTCCCAGACCTGCTGGGGTAAGAATATCGGAAAACATATCCCATCCTGTTGAGACCTGCTCAACCTCCCAGACCTGCTGGGGTAAAGATATCAGGAAACCTGTGCCATCCTATTGAGACCTGCTCAACCTCCCAGACCTGCTGGGGTAAAGATAATGTTGAGACCTGCTCAACCTCCCAGACCTGCTGGGGTAAGAATAATGTTGAGAGCTGCTCAACCTCCCAGACTTGCTGGGGTAAGAATATCGGGAAACCTGTCCCATCCTGTTGAGACCTGCTCAACCTCCTAGACCTGCTGGGGTAAGAATATCGAGAAACCAGTCCCATCCTGTTGAGACCTACTCAACCTCCCAGGCCTGCTGGGGTAAAGATAATGTTGAAACCTGCTCAACCTCCCAGACCTGCTGGGGTAAAGATATATATGCCCCCACTTTCGTTGTGGGTGGTAGATAGGCAAAAATTATTGCTCCATGCACCATAAGGTGACTTAACTTTTCCTGGCTGAATGCCAAATAAGAATATCCAGTTGGATATAAGAAAATGATCCCTTGATAACATAAGGCTGAGCCAGAAGATACCGGATGAGCACTAGAAGAGATAAACCATGATTCGATTGAATCAGGGACTATTGCCGTTATGTCAGCCTTATATGCTCAGGAACCCGTAACCCCCTTTCATCAAGATCTGAATCCTCATCACTTAGAAAACCTTGATGAGACCCAGGTTTACAACTCTCATCTGGAGGGGGTATACCAAAGTCTAGCCTGTTGTGGAGCCTAGACCTCGGATTATAAAAACGTTGCAGGTGACCCAACTCGATAAGACGTCCAATCTCTTGCCCGAGCTGCCTACAATCTTCTGTATCATGACCAATATCATGATGATAAAGGCAGTACAATCGATGGTTTCTTTTGCGGACCGGTCCAGCCAGGGGCTGGGGTTCTTTCGCCAGAGATTTTTTCCTCATGTAGGACAGAATATGGGCTTTTCAAGCCAGCAGAAAGTTCCTTTCTTTTCCTCGGCCTCATAACCGAATCTTGACAGAGCACCTTTCCTGCAACGGTGCTTTGTCTTTATTGTCAATTTTTCTGCCATGTTTAAATGGCAAGGAGGTTTTCTGAGTACATCTTAAACTCTGGTGGCTATACTTTGGTTCTGGCCGTCTTGCCTCGGCCATAAATTTGGCCTGACGACTGGGACAATAACCAAGCCGAGTGGGAGAATATTCCATATGTTCTAGTGGGTGAGAGTTACCGAAATGGGACCCACTGGACTTTGCTGCAGAGGCCTTCCCTTCATCTCTCTTACTACAGCTTGGAAGACCTCCGGGTTCTGAGCCACATAGCGAATGGCTCGTATGTGCTCCTCATATGTGAAAGCAATGGGAGTTGAGGATTCTCCCGGCTCCATAGAGCATTGATCAGTTTGTTGCTGAGAAGACCTTTGACTCCTCCTGGATGTCATAGGTTGCTTGGACCCTTGACTATCTTTTTTACTCATCTTTCTCTCAATAGCTTTCAAGGGCAATTAGAAAAGCTCTGAGCAATTGTTGGAAAAGCTTTGAGTAGCTATTTTCTGGGTTAAGGGACTAAGGGTGCCCTCCTTCTAGCGCCAAATGATGAAGCCGAATCTTCACCAAGGGTCTAGGCGACCTCAAATTAACTTCGTCAGTTAACGTAAAGAGTTGTTAACTGGGATTGAGAATGCGTAGCTGGAATAGCGCCAAATATCCTGCACAAAGAAGCACAGGTCAGAGGTCCCGGGGGGTTGGCCCCGGGAAAAACCCTCCGACGCTCAAGTCAGTTTGGGCCATATCTCACTGAGATTATAATTTAAGGTGTGAGTTAGGAGTTTCTCACAGTGTATGCCGAGGAGCAAAGTGTATGGATTTGCTTTAGAATATGGATGTTTGAAATCCGGATCTGGATCTTGGTCCCTTTCTTTGTCTTGGTTGGCTTGCTTTTATAGACTTTTCCCGCCTCTGGTTTCTGATAGTAGATAGCGGATTGGACGTTTGCTTGGTGCAGAAAGCCTAGGTCGCTGTAGGTCTGCTGATGTGATCAGTAGTCTGACTGATGTAACTAATAGGCCGGCTGTTGTGACCTTGGCGCGTTCAGGAAGATTAATCAGCTGTAGTCATTATATTTGAATTGCACCTCTGTTTGAGGGTCCCACGAAGTAATATCGTGCTTGGCTCCTTTGCTGTGGTACACAGCTGAACTCTGCCGAAGTGCATGACTAGGCCTTGGCGAAGTGCATGACTAGGCCTTATCTCGCTGAAGTGGTCCGAAGTGCGGCATTTGAACATAAACTGAAGTTGTTGCCGAGGTGCAAACCTTAGCATATTCTTCGATGTTATAAGGGCGTCATGTTGCCCTGCCGAAGTGCAGCCGAGGCTGAACAGCCATGCTCGGGTACTGAACCACTGAACTTCGATACTTGCCTTGCATATTTATCTACAGTTAAATTTCCGGTTGCAGGAAGATGATGCTTACCCTTATGCTTTTTCCCGCTCTTCCGGCCACTAACCCTTCTTTTTCTTTTTACGTAATGTATTATGTGGCTAATTTATTGATATCTTTTTTTTGGGGTACCCTATCTCCTCCTTAATCCTTAGTTATTAAAATTTAAGGTTAACAATAATGGCAGCTGGGATTTTACCCTTTTATCATATAAATATAAATTATATTTTCTGTATATGCATATTCTGCGAGTGTCGGTAATATTACTATTATACCCCTTTATTAAAATTATTTTTCCCGGTCGTTCCACAAACTCATATCGGAAGTTTTATTTTTTCCGGTCGTTCCACAAACTCATATGCGGAAGTTTTCATTTGTATAGACAGTTTTATCTATATACTTGTAGAATAGCATGCAATTTCTACATATAGAGGAAAAGGAAAAAATCTGACAAGGACAGTTTGAAAGTCATATTGTTTTGGGGGGTCGGTAGAAAACGTCGTCAATGAGATAAGTTGAATTTCCTGGTGTATACCCATGTGGTGTAATTGGCTCTGCTGTGGTAGCGTATGCTTAAGAAAGAAATGATGTTTTATAATAAAAAAAAGATGAGTTGAATTTCCTAAATTAGTAAATATTTAATATAATAATAATCAACTTGCAGTAGCTAATTAATGAGACTTTGAAATGAATATGTTCCCATCATGGGTGACTCCAACAACTCATGTTTTCAAAGTCCACCGGGAAGATATGATTAATATCATAGGAAGATAACGTCCAACCAAACAAGAACGTTTGAAAGGGTTGGGATTCCTTTAACAGGTCAAAGGTTCGATTTTAAAGACACGTATATTGTGGGTGTTCCACTGCTGATAGATCGAAGGTTTGGTTTGTAGAGGGACACCTTGTGTGAATTACTGCGTAAGTCCTCATCCAACCTAAAAGGCCAAATTTACATCTTCTACAATACTTTTTCGGACTTCAACGTTGATTCCCGAGCGCATGGCCTCTTTTCCAAACAAGAACGTGGAATCAGGACCTCTGCTTTTCCTGCAAAAGGGGTTCAGTCAACTAATCCCTCAAACAACTCACTTTTTGTTATTCTGTTTCTGCTCCATTTTCGAGTGTCTAATCCACTCTCTGAGTCTCAACCCTTTTCTTGTTACAATTTTTTTTTTTAAATTAAACATAAAGACTAAACATAAAGACTTTAGCATGGAAATAGAAAAATATTATTCAATACTAAACATAAAGACTTTATGAGGATCAATCCATTTTACTTTTTCTTTTTTCTTTATTTGGCAGGGTGAGGAGTGCAAACCAAGTCAAATAATTCGTGGCATATTGAGTTTGAATATATTTTTATTCGATTTGTTTAATTCGATCGAGTTCAAATTTAAACTCGGTTTTAACATGAAACAAGCAAATATTAAAAATATTGATGTTTAAGCTATTAACTTGTGAATGCATTATTTTATATTAATAAATAATAAATTATAGATGATAATCGATAGGTATTGAAATGAAAATAAGTCTTGACATAGAAAATAACAACGATTCAATTAATTGGTTAAAAGTAAATGTTTAGAGATATAGAAATGTTAGAATTAAATTTTGCTTGAAATTTGTTTACATTTAGTTTAAGTTCGACTCGAGTTTAAAGATGTTCAAACAAGCTTAAATTTAAAAACGAAAGGCACACAAAACCGTATTTAAAATCGGCTTCAAAAAATTGTAAAAATAATTGACTCAATAATTTATAGTTGAATCAGGTTGGAGGATCTGTATCCCTAGCATTAGGAGGGGAAGGGGAGAGAGATTTGTTGTTTAGAGAGGAAAAAGATAAAACATAAAAATAAATACAGAAACGTCTTCTATCTCTGCTCACAAATCCGTCATTTTATGTTGCACAATGTCAATGTCGAATTATAAACATTAAAAGAGCAGATACAGCTGAGACTTTATCAAAATATATAAAAAATTTTATAATAATGAAAGATTCAAATGCATATAAATGCACACACAACTTGTAGAATAGGAATAATATAAAGAATTTGAAAGGGAAAAAACATCAGTTAAAATATGGGTAAAGCTATTGCCACATTATTTTTTACACATTCACCATTTTCCTTTACCTATTTTCTGTATTTGTCAAATATGTCCTTGTACGTAATCTTTTCATTCTTTTTTTCCTTCAACATATTTCCAACTTTGCGTTATCTTTTCTAGATTGATGAATCTAGTTTCAGAATAAAAGTCGTACTTTATTGAGTAAATAGTAATGTACAAGACCCTATTTTATATTACAAAGGTACAATCTAAACATAAATGAAGAGATAAGATTACGGGATTTAATTGAGATTTGAATTGATTTCCATATCAAATGTTCCTAATTTAGAAGATATGGATCTTATCTCTTAACACTTCCCTCAAGTTGTGTTGTAGGATCATCAGTAACCAACTTGCACAATACCGACTTAAAAGCTCTCCCGGTGACTGATTTAGTGAGGGTATCTGCTAACTGATCTCCGGACCATAAGAGTGGGATCTCAACTATACCTTCCTCGAGCTTTTCTTTAATAAAATGTCAATACACCTTAACATGTTGAGTCCGATCATGCTGCACTGATGTTTCAGAAATACTGATTGCAGCCTTGTTGTCGCACATCGACTGAGCGAGAGTCGCAGTGAAAAACCAATCTTACACATTAACTTTTTTTTAACCATATACTGATTTTCGTAATCCATCTAAACTCCGCTTCTACGCTTGTGAATGCTGCCACCCCCGTTTAATGCTCCTCCATGTAACTCAATTTCCATCAAATAAAGCAAAGTACCCTAAAGTGGGCTGCTTATCATTCGGATTACTTGCCCAACCTGTATTGATAGATACCTCCCCATCTAGGTGTCCATGTTTTCTGAACAGTATATCTCGTCCTGGAGTCCCCTTTATGTACCTGACTATCTTTCTTATTGTTGTCATATGTTCTTCCTGTGGGTGATGCATGAATTAACTTACCACTCAGACAGCGTAGGCAATATCCAGTCTCGTGTATAAAAGATAGATCAATTTAACCACTAGCCTTTAATATTGCTCTCGATCTGCCACTGGAGCCCCTTCTGTCACTTGCAAATTATGATTTACAACTATTGGAGTGTCACTTGGCTTACAGTTTAGTATCCCTATTTCAGTCAATAAGTCAAGGATATACTTCTATTGAGATATGAATATTCTTTCACTAGATCGAAGAACCTCAACCAAATAAAATGTTTTAAGCATCCTACGTCTTTCATCTCGAATTCTGTAAGCAAATTATGTCGAAGTCGTGCATTTTCTTCCCTATTGCTCCCATTGATAATCATGTCGCCCATATATATAATCATGCATGTGATCAAATCTCCCTCTTTCTAAAGAACAAAGTATGATAGGCATTGTTATGTTTATACCTGTTCTGTTTAATAGCCATTGTGAATATCCTAAACCATGCATGTAGAGCTTATTTTAACCCATATAAAGTCTTTTTTAGTCTACAAACCTCAGCATTCTAAAACTCTACTGACAGCCCTGGTGGAATCTTTATATACACTTCTTCCTTCAGTTTTCTGTACTGCAAAGCATTCTTGGCATTAAACTGACAGAGTATCCAATCTTTCTTTGCTGCTACTGAAAACAACACTCTAATATTATCAATCTTATTGACTGGTGAAAACGTCTTAGAGTATTCAATCCTATATGTCTGTGTATAACTTTTCACCACAAGTCTCACCTTATATGGCTCAATAGTTCTGTCTGCTTGATATTTGATGGTGAAGACCCATCGACAACCAACTGGCTTCTTTCCTTTTGGCTGTAAACATCTCTCCCATGTCTCATTCTTTTTCAGCGTTTCTATTTCTATTTTCATTGCCTCCTGCCACTCTACGCTCTCACTAGCCGCCCAAGTTGTCCTTGGAATGGACTCTGAGCACGGCGAAGTCAGTAGCACCTTTGAACTTTCTTCAACTCTCTCCAGCCAGATTAACTGGATATCTCGAGGACTAGAATAATTGCTCAGGTGAGAATATTCCAAGTGGGACACCTTTGTTCCTCCTCAATAGCAAAATTCAAACGTGTCTCTTGATCAAATCATCAGTATTATCCATATTGTATAAAACAAAAAGTTCTTGATTAGGGTGTAAATCACTTACCTCTTTATGGATATCCAACGAAATTAACTCATCGAGAGTGGTAACTGGCTCGTCAAACCTTCCTAAGTTAAGAGAAGTCGGCTTGGCGGCGTCATCTACTTGCCTTTGTTGGACAATCTCTAGACAGCTGAAACTTTGTAACCAATCTAGTGAATCTCTCAAATTCTCCCAATGAGTCCAGGATTGGGTATCAAAAAATACTCGGACTTAATGAATACACCGTCCATGGCTACATTTTGGCGGGTGACATAGCCAAAAAATACACATTTCTCAGCATAGGGGTCTAGTTTTGCATTGTCATTTTTTAGATATGTATAAAACGGCGCATCCAAAGATGCAGGGAAGGTTAAGAACTAATGGAATGGATGTTTGAGTGGCTAACATTTTTAATGGAGTTTTATAAAGAAAGATTTTTGTGGGAAGTCAGTTCAGGAGGTACATGGAAGTGGAAACAGCTGGGGCCAAAAATGTTCGAAAGCACGTGATTTAAGAATCATAGCTCTTGTCGTTTCAAGGATGTTAAGGTTTTTTTGGTTCCCTACACAATTTTTTTGTAGTTTTTTAGGACACGTCGTTTGATGTAACAAACCATTATCTTGGAAGAATTTTGGTACAGACTCGATCACATATTCTCAGCCATTATCTGAGCGAAGGATCTGGATTGTGGTGTTATACTGAGTTCGGACCATGTGAAAGAAATGGACAAACTTTTATGGAACTTTGGATTTGTATTTTAGGAAGTTCACCCATGTCATTCAAGGAAATCATCAATGGATAATAAGGAATACTGAAATTGAATGTGATTAGGAACATGTACCACCCCATATATTAGAGTGCACTAATGCATTGTTTTGCTAACATGTATATTATTTAATCAAAAAGTAGTTCGGTGACTTTTTGCACAAATACATGTCTCAAAAGGCATATGAACTGTTTTATTGGTAAATAGATTGAGAAATAAAAAATTAAGATAACTAAATAAGGGGTGACCTAGGTGTCGATGCCATAGCCACAACAGTCTATTGACCATCTTGTGAGCGAGCATACACTGACCTTGTTGAGCAACCTCGTCAACGTAGTATAAACCTCCTATCTCACTGCCACGTCCATTGATCTCCCTCATATGCATGTCCTGCAAAAGACAGAAATGGAGATACGTGTGGAGCATACAGTTTAGTTCCTTGGTGATATAAGTGAGAGCTAACAATTTTGAGAACAACGTAGGCACATAGAAGCAGTTATCTAATCACATTCATGGAAAAATCACAATGGCACCACCATTATGTATTAGAACTAGTTCTCTGCTGACGTTTTAATATGTGTCTATGGAGTTTGGAGAGGTGTATAAAGTCTTTAGGATCTTTGGTCATAGTTTCAATGACCCGCAACCGAAGATACACTCAGTGGATTGGGGGGTATGTGTAGAGGTCGTGGTTGGAGTGTGAAGTGCGCATGACATTTTTGTTGGGTGGTGGGTCTCTAGGGGCAGATCAATAATTTGAGAGAGGTTTAAGGGGGGAGGGGGAATCTGTAATTTTGAAAACATACAACAACAACAACAACATTACCCTATTGCCTTAGAGGATCCCGTCTATGGCGGGGTATGGAGGGTCAGATGTACGAAACTATATCCATGTGTTAGAAACACACAGAGGTTGTTTCTCGATGACCCAAAATGATGCGTCGAGTTATGTCGAACAACTGCTACTTCACAATATAAGAAGCGCGGCCAATTTAGTGAGTCATTTTACTTTATTCTATCATATTCTAAAGTTAAGGAAGAATGTGTCCTTGAAAATATTTTGCTTTATTCCACTGTAATTTTGAAAACATGTGGGGTCAAATTTGTAATTTCAGAAGAGGTTAGTGGCAAATATGTAATTTCCTAGAATTTTTAGGGCATATTTGTATTTTTTGAAACCCGAGGATTGAAATTTCAGTATCTGTAACTGGAGGGGCAACTTAAAAAAGTGTATCAAATTAAAAGGGGTTGGGCTGGAAACCCCAACCCTACCCTTAAAGTTTTTGGCCTATTCTCTTTCTATTCTCCATTTTTCCTTTTTCTCTATTTGTTGCACCGCCATCAAATCGTCCGTCATGAGCTATTCATCCTCTATCCAGGTGGCTTCTTTCGATATTGGTGTCCTTCAGGGTACCCACAGTAACGGTCCCTCTTCCAGCATCTTTTTGGTTAGGTGAATTTTGGTAATCCAATCATGTCTAATATTTAATCAACTGAAAGCACATTTTCTTTGTGTGTTTTTTCATCCACAGAGAAGATCTGAGATATATTCTCTTCCCTCTCAAAAACTACTGTGAAGAGTCTAAAAATGAAAAACCAGTGGTCCGAACGTGTGTTGGTGTGATTGCGGATGTTCGAACCTGTGTCCCTTTACTCGAGTTGCAGTGTTTCTGGTGGCCAATTCAAAACCAACCCCCAATGATGCTTCCGTATCAACTGAGAGCGCTGATTTTAGAATAGCCACCCTGGCTTCCTCCCTCTTAATTGTGCCATATGCAGCCTCAATCGGTGGCAACGATTCTCTCTTTAGTATTTCTCTTTTTACCATTTCAAATTTATTGTCGATAGCCGTTAGGAGTTGGAACAACCTGTTATTTTATATGTTTCGGTTGCATATGTTGATACTGTTGGGACCTTTCATTGAATTTATGTCTAACTATCTATTATCATCCAAATGTTCTAGAATTTGTTCCATACTTCATCAAGGATGCCAGTTCCTTATCAAATTGAATTGGCTCTCTTGTGCAAGTTAAATACTCATAGTGCATCAGTTTCTGAAAATAAGTGATGGCAAGTCCATCCGAAAGGGTTTTAGCTGTTGCACATTGAGATAAGTTATTCATTAAGTTTGGTTAGATTTTTTGAATTAACCAAGTGAAAACACACTCCTCATCTTGTTCTCACCGTGCATAGATAGGCTCCGTTGAAAGGAGGGAGGGGTTGGAGGTACCCTTGTGAGGTGGGTGCTCCTTCCCTTTCCTCTGATCGCTTTCTGTATCAAGATTGCCTACACCGAGTAATTCTTGCTGTTGAGTTTTATTCTGATAGATAAGCTCTCAGAATTCGGTTGGCTTCGTGGTGCATTAAGGCTGTTGCATAGAAGGTTTGCAAGTTGGATCGTATGTTCATTAGGAAAGTTGCTCGTTTTTGGCTGTGTTTCGATTTATGGAATTTCACTTAGGTTTGACATGGTTCTTCGTTCATTTGTAGGATGGACTCTAGATTTTGATGATATGATGTGGGTTATTTTTAGTCACTTGGTCGAGAAAAGTAAAAGAACAAGGCGATGCTGATTTTGTTTTTGAGCCCGAGTAACTCGACAAAGAAACTAGCTGGTGGTTTTTGTTATGTATATTTCTGGTAGTGTTTGATTTTGGTTGTTTAGGTTGGTTCATTATTTTTCTGGAGAGTTTCTCTTGAAATTGTTTGGTCGTTTGCTTTTGGCATGTAGCCGGATTTAGTTGTTTTTAGTTAACTAGAATGAGATTAGGACGGTGATGAACTCGTTTCTGAGTCTTATAGATCACACATCCTTGGTCTCATACTATGTTTTACAATGAAAGTTGTATTTCATTTGAGTAAACTGTAATGTACAGAGTCCTGTGTTATATTACGAAGATACAATCTAAACATAGATGAAGAGAAAATTACAAAATTTGATTGGAATTTGAATTGATTCCCATATCAAATATTCCTAAAAGATCCATTCTTATCTTTTTAACAAATCTTCTTCCTAAATAAGCTGGTAAGAGGGGGGCAATCGGAGAACAAAATGAAAAGCCAAGAATCTTTCTTGCCCTTCTCGATCATTGTCAAATTAGTAATTCTAACAACGAATTCAATATCAAACGAATAGAAGACCTGAAACTATGTTAATTGCACAGAAGAATGGAGAGGAAAGAGGTTATTCTTCATTGCCACAACCATCCAAACTCTGCATGCATATATACAGATTTTCGTCTAGGGAAGAAGAAGAAAATAATGTAAAAAGACTATTCTACCCTTACTAACAACTCTCCTCTAAATGAATTATAAAGGGTATAAATGTCATATCCCATGTTTAAACTGCTCCCGCCATCCAGCCTTCTTCTTCAGCGCATCTCTTCCACCTTCTGCACATTCTTGCGCGTCCTGATCCCGCAAAACGCGGATAGCCCACGTGACTCTCGTCCAAGACTCCCACAGCATTCTCCAACCTGTCATCTTGTGATCTTGGCCTTCAATTTGTGATTTGATCCAACAGCCTTCATTCATTTCATGCCACAATCAGCAGATTGTGCTTCTTCCTCTCATTCTTCCATTTTTGCATTCACTGCAACACCCCCCCCCCTCAAACCTGACTTACTAAAGATATTGCATACTCCCATAGCTGAAGTCAAGTTCTGTATCGCAACTGAATCTAAAGCTTTTGAAAAGACATTAGCCAGCTGGAATTCAGATTTAACAGGCACAAGACGAATTACTCCTTGTTGATATTTGTCCCTGACTATGTGACAGTCGATTTCAATGTGCTTAGTCCTCTCGTGAAACACAGGGCTCTCTACAATGTATATTGCACTTTTGTTATCACAAAATAGCTCTACTGGACATGATTGTTTACTTCCCAGATCTTCCAACAAATACAAAAGCCATTGAATCTCACATGTTGCCATTGCCAAAGCCCTGTACTCAGCTTCTGAAGAAGACTTTGACATCGTGTCTTACTTCTTAGCCTTCCATGACACCAATGAATCCCCTAGGAACATGCAGTATCCAGTCACAGACTTCCTAGTCTCTATGCATCCACCCCAATCAGAGTCAGCAAATCCTTTTAGCTCCAATTTTCCACTGCTAGAATTGAACAACCCCTATCCTGCTATACCTTTTAAATATCTTAGCAACCTATATGCTTGTAGCGCCCCGCTCCCGAGCCCTAGCATCGAGAACAGTGCACCCGCCGTATCTTCCTAAGGAGAATACAAGGCGTCGATACAAATCAACTATACGTCATCATAATAACGTAACTCAATTTCAGCGAAAGTCATTACTAAAACCCTCGATAAAATAATCATCATCATTAACACAATGTCTGAAAATTTCTAAATCAGAACAATAGTCAAATGTATGTAAACACTAATCTCGAAAATATATAAACCTCGAATATCGAAATAACCGCCTCAACCAACCCTCGAAAGTCCCGTCTGAATATCCTTAGTCTTGAAATCTCCCGTCTCGATCTTCTACGATACACTAATACATGTGTAAGCATACCCTAACTTCTCCTACCTACAAAACTGGTGAGTGGTAGTGTGAGCCAAATCAACGGGCTCAGTAAGCAGCCTACATATACTTGTTATAAAAATCATACATGCAGAAGCAAGTACAAATAACCTTTATAGTTAACATACAAATCCTTAGTCCACAAATAATTTCACTCGATTATTTTTAACAGACAAGACTTCGAAAATAAATACAAAATAAATAATTCATCAGCCCAATCTACCTTACCGTGATGCATGCTCTTCTCAAGCATGACATACATCAAACAGATAATCATATAGACAAAGAAGGGGACAATACATACCAATGAAGTAAATAAGCCGCAGAAAGTAAGTCATTCCACATAATAATGCGCAACTTCATGATGCATGTCCAGCTATGCATGTCACACGCAACGAAATCATGTCACACAGGATGTCAATATCTCTACCATGCAATGCATGAACCCGGGTCCTACTGAGTGGCTGTGGGTCGTACCCACCCACAGTCACCATACTGAGTGTGTGTGGCCGCGCCACCGTACACCATCTTGAGTGTGCGTGGCCCCTGGCTCATCCTCACCATCCTCCGCCACCGTACACCATCCTGAGCGCCCGTGACCCGTACGTCACGAACCGCCATAATGCAATGCACGTGCCATGAATGCAAACAACACAATCGCCTGAGGCCCCTAGCTCATCTCTCACCATCCTCCGGCACTCAAATCTAGGTTCATTTAAAGATCGCCTGAGGCCCCTGGCCCATCCTCACCATCCTTCGGCACTCAAATCTAGGTTCAATTATTATCCGAGTAATGATTTAACGTTGTTTGTCGTCAAATCCATTTTCACATGGCTTGTATACGTTTATCATACATTTTCTATATTTTCCCTCATTTTCTCCTATTTATTTTTATTTATTACCTAATTATTTGAATTAAATAAACTATTACAATTACCTAAATTTAATGGAAATAATTTAATTTCACCATTCTATAATTTCTGGAATTTATTTCTAATTTTTTTGATATTTATATATATCTTCCTATAATTATTACTATTTAAAAGTAATTAAGTAACATTTATATTATGTTCTGGGTCAAGACATGCCACCGCAACCGGTCCGTTGGCCATTTGGCCTGGCTCGACTGCCTGTCTGACCTGGCTCTCGTTTCTTTCATCTCATTTTCATTTCTATTTTCATTTCTGTTCTTCTCATCTTTCCTTAATCTGGTGCATCCACACTGATACATACACACAGTTCACATATATCACATATGCACACATTTCACATATAGAGGAAATCCAGTTACAGATATGCAACAAATAACACACTGATGCATGATAAACATAACAAGCACAAATATACCGCTTACATCTGATGCATGACAACACAACGAGCACAAATAGACCATTTACCTCTGATGCATGACAGTATAACGAGCATAGATAGACCAGTTACCTCGAATCCGGTATTTACTTCTTTCTCTTCCAGGCTCGAATCTAAACAATTGTAGTATAAAAATCAATAACTAATAAAGGTTAATTCGACTTACTTAAAATAATTAGTTCATAGCCCAAATAAAGCTGTTAACCTACATGCATATAAAGCTGAAATTCCTAATTCAAATATATCTACATGCATATCATATTTTAATTCAAAGCCCAAATATTTCTATTCATCCAAATTCCCAGGCGATCAAATTTTCTTTTTTCTTTTACTTGCACACGTATTTATTTTTTTCTTTTTTTTCCTTTTCGGAACCCTAAGCATACATATTCATGTATAAACGAAAAACTCAATCTACCAATTATATATTGATGCACACTTACAACACCCTACACACATGCATATATCTATCAACAAACAAGTTATTCAATCAAAATTATTTCATAATTCACATAAGGTAGACATAATAAAATTGGTTGTATGAATTCTAAGTATAGGAGAGGAATACTTACTTTGGTTGTAGGATTGTCTAAATTTTTCTTTTTTTTCTTTTCCTTTTCTTCTTCCTCCCCTTTCTTGTTTCTTTCCTATTCTTTTCTTGCTTCAGTGGGTCAACGTGTGTATGTGTGAATTTGCATAGAGGTTGGGGGGGTTGGTTAAATAAAAGGGTTTTTTTTCCTTTAAGGGAAGTGGGTAGCTTTAACCGGGTGTGAGGGAGAAAGTAGGGGAGGGGATTAAGGAGTGATAGTGGGAGTTGGTTGGGGAAGTTTTATCCTTTAAGATTTTTTTTTATTTTTTGTTCACACATCCTACACACGTGCACTTTTAACCTATATATATATATATATATATATATATATATATATATATATATATATATATATATATATATTATATAAGAGTCTATATTATTGAAGAAATGCCTCACTTATGGCAGAGGAATACCGTAATACATAGTCATCGTAAGTAAACCACATATACAAAGATCGAATGATTACTGTCCTCCAGTCATATATGATATGCCGCATTAAAACCTTGCCAAGTAAAACCACCCTTGTGGATAAAACCTTGGCGAAGAAAAAAGCGTACATATTTATACGACTGTCATTGGATCTAAATACAATGATAGGAAAAAACTGTGGAACAAAATATTCAGCTTGGGTCCTCTGAGCAAGCAACCGCGTGATGGAAGCTGAAGCAGGAGTTCGGAGATACTGGGTTCCTCCAACATGTACCTCATGATAGCAAGAAGATGTAAGAATCAAACTCATATAAGTTGTAAAGTGTGTGAAGGAATGACTGAGTAACATACCGACGCCACCTTGATTCGTTCTGAACCAAGGTGACCACATTGCATGTAGGCGTTTTGTGTCGCGCCCCATCCAGCACTCCATCGTTGACGTCACCTCCACCCAGCACTCAAGCATTTGTAGCCAATGAAAGGTCATGAAACAAGCCATGTGATGCAATAGCAAAATGCACAGAAGATAAAAGCTACTAAATTGAAGGAAGAAAGCAAAATTGCATACCCGCGTTGCCTGGGTCAAAGAAGACCACAGGCAACATAATATGAGACACGCCAACACAATGTGAGACATGGTTAGGCACGTAATGCTGGAAGCTGAAGATCTAGAATTAGTGCACCCCGAACGTCATAAGGCAAATCTGGAAGCTGCGCATAATGAGCGACACCGGCTACTCGGTATCCATAACGCACAAGGCTATGAGCTGTAGAATTGGCTTCTCTGGGACAATATTGAATTAAGGAGTTGTTGAGCCCTAGTAACAAGGCTGTCTGAGTGATGTCGTCCCCTAATGCGCCTGTGTATACCCGCGAACCATCTAGCATGGATAATAGAATCTGGCAATCCGTTTCTACTATTAATTGAGTGTAGTATCTGGCATAGTAAGCGTCTGCCAACATCAATGTCATCAGCTCTGCCCTCAACGGACTTACCCAAGGCAATGCAAAGGCTATGGCGGAGATGAGGGCCAGGAGCAACTTTTAATTTATTATGAGCCCAAACGATGGATTCAATAAGGATTGCAGCCCCCGCTGCCATCGCCTGTCCTACAGTGGCATCCACATTAAGCTTCATCCGGCCTGTAGGAGGTAATATCCAACGTACTATCCGTATCCGTGTTGATCGTAGAGGAGGCGAAAAATTTAGCGCAACCAACTGAGGTATATTTGATGCAAACTTCTTACCCTTCACCGAGAGACACCAATTGTATAAAGATATTCTTACGTGCTCAAATAAGCGAGTCGACACAAACGAATCAGAACCATATCGCACTGCCGGTACTCCTTCCATATATTCCACAGTACCACCGACGGGGTGACTACGCGCAGCTGGCCATGCATGGAGGAGGACGATGAACTGCGCCACCACTTGAGCAAATGAGCCTTAATTGTGTTACTGCTCGGAAGGGGACCAGAGAAGATGTGCGATATTTCAACCCATATAGGCTTGATTGCTGTACAATGAAGAAAAACATGATCCTGGTCATCCGAAGCCATGCGCAAAAAGCACATTGTGAAGGAAAGATAGTTGACCAAATGCGCATATTATTAACCATAGGCAAAGAGTTGGTCCACATTCTTCACAAGAAGACACGTATACTTGGTGGCATGGTCTTCCATCAAACATAACGAAACACGCTCTGCGTCGGATGTGAGTTAACTACTGCAGTGTAGGCCGATTTGATTGAGAATTGTCCGTTGGGATCCAGAAGCCATTGATAAGAATGTCCAGTCGAAATAGTGTGTGCCATCATAAAATCATTAACTGCACAAATTCGTTTCCAGACAGAAGAATCATATATATGACAGTATAGAGAGGGGCGGTTTTCATACTTTCTTTTGGTGTAATCAACCCACAGGGAACTGGTATGATGATATTTCCACCACAATTGACTGTCGTACGATTTCTGGGTGTGCAAAATGTGTCGAATGCCCAGACCCCCTTCTGAGTATGGCCGCGATACAGATGACCAAGAGCGCCATTGATGTCGGTCCTTCCAGAGAAAAGCTGCCATTTTGCGGTTAAGAATATTAACAACACCCTTCGGAAGTTGTGAACTGGCAATAATATGTATGGGAATGGAGTTTAGCACATGCTTTATTAAGACCAATCTGCCGGCCATTGATAAGAGCCTGTTGGACCAAGAGTGTTATTTTGCATCAAAATGATTTATCAGAGGCACACAATATCTGGCACGATTAATCCCACGATACAGAAAAGAGCCAAGGTATTTAATAGGCAATGATGAAAGGCGCATGCCCAAAATGGATGCCGAATGTTGCCCCGAAGCTCCACTGCCTACCACAATCTGACTTTTATGATAGTTTACCAGCTGTCCTAACGCCTGCTGATATAATGTCAAAAAAGAATGGAACCTAGACAAATTTCTGCTGTTTCCATTCAGGAAGATGAGGAGGTCATCTGCAAACCCTAAATGTGACACACATGGCACTCGACCTGCCGTGAATCCCTTGATTGCACCCGTAGAGATCAAGGCTTTTAAGCCTCGTGAAAATCCTTCAGACGATAAGATAAACAATAACGGCGAAAGGGGGTCTCCTTGTTTGACACCTCTCCCTATAGCGAAAGAATCCGTGTGACTGCCATTAACCAGAATGGAACATCGAGTGTAATGGAAATTATTTATAATAAGACGAATAAAGCGTGAATGGAACCCCATACGCTTCAAGATGCCTTCTAGATAATTCCAGCTAACTCTGTCAAAAGCTTTTGCCATATCCAATTTGATAATCAAGTGACCTCCCCTCGGACGCACACATATATATATATATATGTATATATATATATATGTATATATATATATATGTATATATATATATATATGTATATATATATATATATTTGTTTTGCAATTAATTTTAGGATCTTTTTGTATTTTTCATTTTTAACTAAATCTTTTTTTTAAAACAAACACGGTTATGACAATGCTGCCTTTAAATGTAGCTCTGTAGGTTTATCTAGAAATTGGCTTAACCGTTGAACCGCAAATAATATGTCTAGCCTTGTTATAATAAGATACAACAGTTTGCCAATAAGCCTTCCATAACTGGGCACATCTGTTATTAGGTCTGAATCATCATGGGCTAGCTTAGCATTCTGTTCCATAGGAGTTTTTGCAGGTTTTGCACCCAAAAGGCTTGACTGATCTACTACCTCCAGTGCATACTTCCTCTAGCAAAGCATGAACCCTCCTGTGACCGAGCTACTTCAATGCCAAAGAAGTATTTCAAGGGCCCTAAGTCTTTGATATGAAATGTCTGATGTAATGAGTCCTTAAGAGCTTGGATCTGTGTGATTGAATCACTAGCCACAATGATATCATCCACATACACTAGCATAACCAGAAAAGAGTTGGAAGTCCGTTTGATAAACATGTAATCATGTTTTGACTGCACATAGCCCTGACTAACCAAAAAATTGGTTAATTTGATATTCCATTCACGAATGGACTGTTTTAAAACATATAAGGATTTGTGAAGTTTGCACACCATATTGTCTGCATGAGCACATATACTTTCAGGTAATGTCATATAAAGTTTTTGGCTTAGGTCACCATGTAAGAAAGCATTATTTACGTCCAATTAATGTACATGACAATGCTTCAAGGAGGACACTGCAAGGAGTAATCTAACTGTGGTCAGTTTAGCAACAGGTGAGAAAGTGTCAGTATAGTCAATCCCCAGTTGTTGTACAAAGCCCTTTGCTACAAGTCAGGTCTTGTACCTCTCTATACTGCCATCAGACTTGTACTTAATCTTATATACCCATTTGCAACCAATAGGCCGTTTACCAGCTGGTAGTGGGACAAGGGACCAAGTGTGATTAGCTTCTAGTGTAGCCAATTCAATTTGCATTGTCTTCTGCCAGTTAACAGATGTGGTTGCCTCTTAATAAGATGATGGTTCCTGTTGCAAACTAATATTAAGAGCATAGGATCTATATTTAGAGGTTAAAGCATCAAATGACATGTAAGCCTCAATTGGGTAAAGAGAGTGTATAGGTGATGGAGAGACACAAGGTACAGAATGAGGAGATGAGTTGTGTATCAGTCTACAGTAATAGTCTTGGAGATAGCTGGGGGATGTTTGACTCTGGTAGGTTTGGAATATTCGGGCCTGTTCATTTGAATTGAAGGTAGGTGTACCTCTATTACAGTACAGGGTTAAGATTCAGGCTGAGATGAAGTAGATGGGTTAGAGTTGGAGTCATCTAGTGGTTCCTGTGACATATCACTGACTCCTCTAGGTGACAAAGGAACAAGTTGAAATGAAGATGATGAAGAGTGTAGTGTTTGGTCAGATGACTGAGTTGATGCACCAGAATCATTGGACAATGGTTGTATGTCATGTGTATCTGGGGTCTGGTGTGCATGAGGTAGTGTTGTATCTAGTATATTGTCACCAGTAAATGGAAAAGTGTGTTCATAAAATTGAACATCTCTAGAAATGAATATTTTCTTTGTAGAAATGTTCAACAACAGATATTCGTTAGTGTGATATGGTAATCCAAGGTAAACAGAAGGGATGGATCTGGACTTAAACTTGGTTTTGTGTGTATAATTGTTGTTGGCAAAAGTCAAACAATCAAACACTATGAGACTCTTGTATGAAGGTGTAGTTTGAAATAAAAGTTGATGAGGTGACTGTTTGTGAAGCAGTGGTGTAGGCAAAATGTTGATTATATGAACTGCATATTGCACACAGAACCCACAGTAACATATAGGCATGTTTGCCTGGAATTTAAGGGATCTTGCAATATTGAGGATATGTTGGCGTTTGCATTCAACAATGCCATTTTGTTGAGGAGTGTAGGCACAGCTAGTTTGATGTACAATACCCTTTGCCATAAAGAAATGATTCATTTGGAACTCTTGGCCATTATCTGTTCTGATGCACTTGATATTTTTATCAAACTGAGTTGCAACATATTGATAAAAGCTTTGAACAATATTTCTAGCTTCTGATTTTTTGCTTCATAAGATACGAACAAGTATATCTTGTACGGTCATCGACAAGGGTAAGAAAATAGCGGTGACCATGTATAGTTGGGTGTTTATAGGGACTCCAAATATCAATGTGGACAAGATCAAAAGGGAATTTAGACAAAGATTTAGGCACATGAAATGGATTTCTTTTCATTTTGGTCAACAGGCACATAATACAGTTGCTTGAAACATCATTAGCACGTACAGAATCATCAAGTTTTTGCAACTCTTTTATTCTAGGTAAAGAGGCATGGCCTAATCTATAGTGCCATAGAAGTGAACTATCTGAAATCTGATCAGCAACTGACATACAACAAGGAGAAACAACCTCTGATTTAGAAACACCATGGAGATAATACAAGCCATTATGTAGTTCAGCTAAGCCAATCGTCTTCAGGGACACACGTTCCTGAATGACACAATAATTTTCCAAGAATTGAACAAACAAAGAAGGAATAGAAAGTAACTTTCTAAGTGGGAGAAGATTATAAGAAAATGATGGAACATAAAGTACATTATGTATGGTCAGACATGGATTTATGATAATAGAACCAATGTGAGTGGCTGAGATTAAGAGATTATTAGGTAGCTTTATAGAGATGCATTTAACAGACTTGAAGGAATGAAATAGATTGAGGTTACATGCTATATGATCTGTAGCCCCTGAATCTAGAATCCATATGTTCAATTATTAGAATGACATTTACCTCGATCATTATCCAAGAATGCAGGCATCACTGCTCCCTGGTTTCCAGCAATAGACTTTCCATGTGACATCATAGACATTTTCTTCTCATCCATGCTCAATATTGCCATCAACCTTTGAGTCTATTCAGGTGTAAGCAATGGTGCCTAATATGACTTATCACTCTAATCCACAGGAGCAATCTCAACCTCTCCATTCACAACCTCTGTTAGATTGGCTTGGCACTTGAACTTAAAGCCCAGTGGATACCCATGTTTTTTGTAACATATTTGCTCAACATATCCAATCATTCCACAGTGTGTACATTGTGGTCTCTTAGAGTTATCAGTGAAGAACCAGCCACTCCCTCTTCTGAAACCATTACCACCTCCTCTACTTACATATGCATTAGCACTAGCAGTCATTGCCTCAGAATTCTCTATCATAAGTGTGGTTGGATTATTACTAAAGCCTCCTTGAGAACTTAAGCTATTTAACTTCCTTTCATACTTCAAAGCCATTGCAAATACAACATCAATCTTAGGCAACGGGGTCATCACAAACACTTGTGATTTTACAGGGTCAAATTCCTCATTTAGTCCTTTGAGAACTTTATAACGTTTTCAGTATCAACAAATTTATGCATTCTGTCTCCTAAATCACACCTACAACCACGACAGGTACAGGTTGGAATAGGTCTCTCACAGCATTCTCCAACCTGTCATCTTGTGATCTCGACCTTCAATTTGTGATTTGATCCAACAGCCTTCATTTATTTCATGCCACAATCAGCAGATTGTGCTTCTTCCTCTCCTTCTTCTATTTTTTGCATTCACTGCAATAATCATATAGGATGATTCTGCATTCTCTTTGTAGCCGAATTGATTTTTAATTTTTAGTCGTCGAAGCTCCTCGTACAAACCAAAATCGGAAAGGCAAGGTGGAAAGATCATCCAACAAAATTTTCTTCTTTATATGATTGCGCATCTACTTCGTTTTCTTCTTCATCGATTCCTCATCTATTTGGCGATCTAGCAAATCCTATTGTGATTCCTAAATTTTTCATTTGTGATGAAGATCATTTGATACGTATTCTGAATCTTTCAATAAAGGGTTATTTTAACTGAAAAACTTTGGTATGCCCAGTGTCAAAAGTTCATTAGGATCATATTAGCGTTGGACCGTGCACCTGCAATAAACACCACTAGAGGGGGTGAATAGTGGTCAGCGGAAATTACACTACAAGCTTTTGTTAAAATCCCCTTTGAAAACAGAATCTGAGACCACTTCAGATTCAGAACCCGTTTTTAAAAATTCACAAATAATTGTACACAATTCCAAAAATTATGAAACTTTCCACAATTAAACTTCAATGAGTTAAAAAGACTCTGTCCAAAAATCAGACAAAAATAAGATTTTTTGACCCTTCAAACAAATAAAAAAATTCAGATGGTCAATCTGGACAGAATTGGACAGAATGTTGCTGATTTTGCAAATAGTGTTTCTCTTTGAATACTCAACCAAAAAGGTTGAACTGTATATAAAAACACTCCTTAGGATGTGTAGATGAAGTTTCCAAAAGGCCCTGACCTTAAACAATTCTGGAAAAATACAGAATTTAAGTTTTCTCAAAACTGGTCAGATTACAGCCAGATTGGATCAGTTATCTTGCAAAGACTGAAAGGCTAACTTTCCCTTGCTCAAATCAAGTGATACTTGTTGCAAATGAAAGCTAACAGTATGAAGTATAACTCCACCAAAAATTACAAATTTTGAAAATGTTTAGCTATTTTTTCAAATTGTGTGAAGTTGGGTGAAAACTGCAGTCAAAAACGGGCAGAAAACAGAAATAAAGAAACAAGAGAAGAACACCGAGGATTTATCCTGGTTCGGTCAATGGGACCTACTCCAGTCCCAAGGAACACCTTTCCTTGGATTTCACTATGAAATGAACACCTTACAACAAGAGCCAAGCTTGATCCTTGGGTTATACACCAACCCTACTCAAGACTTGGATAATAACCTTCTAAGCAACACTTAGTTGCAACACCTCTAACACCTATTGATGTAGCCTTATAAAGATGGCTAATCAATCTTACAAATGAAGCTCAAGAGGCTTGTAGCTCACCACAATACAACAAGAACACCTTTTCTACGATGAACAAAACAACAACAATAAGAAGATGAAGATGAAAGCTACAGAATTCAACAAATGCTTGTGAGCTTCAAGTGTGTTTCATCTTCTTCACCATTGCCTCTATTTATAGTGTGAAATGAGCCTTGAAGATAAGAATGCACATGTGTCACCATCTTCATCATCAATGATTGGTCCACCTTGGCAAAATGATGTGGCCGAAAGTTTCAACTAAAAAGTGGCTTGGAATTGTCTTGAATTATCCTTAGCAAGAATAGATAATAAGAGAAGATAATTTCTCAACTTCTTGGCACAAGAATAGGCATGTGAGCTTTTACTTTTTCAAATCAAAAATTCAGCTTCAAAGTGAGATAGTAGCCGTTGGCTACTTTTGCCTTTTTCCAAAAATAATTTTGTTTTTCCTTAATAAAATGAGAAAGGATAATACCACCAAATTATCCCCAACTTCAAGAACCATAATAGGACATGTGAAGTCTTCATTTGACTTCAAAAATCTGCTGAAATTTCACCAAGAAAAAGCATATAGCCGTTGGCTATATTTGAAATTTCCAAGTTGGCAATTTTGCCAACTAGCTCCTTTTTTGGTTGGTCCACTTGTCTCCAACTCATAAAATGAATAATGTACCACCTCCAACTGTAAACTCACGTTTTTCAACATATATATAAGTGTAGCAACTCAGATTTTTGAAGAAGAAATAAATAGATAACAATTGACAAGATTATGTCAACGTGTAACACCGAAATTCTCCAATATTTCTTCTAATATGTTGAGATCATTTCCACACCTTTGACGCCTTTAATATCTCTGAATAATGATGATAAATGTTCTCTTATAACATATATAAGAGAGTCTTCAAGAAAAAATAGAATGTGACATCTCAAATCGTCACATATCCAGCTATAGTCAATAATATCATCGGTTGAGAGAATAAGATATAAGATCATCATATTATCTTCAAAATAATAATAACACAGCTCCAGAATGAAGATAATAAGATGATCAAGAGATTCCTTGAGTGAAAATACCATAAATACCCTTGGGGGTAAAATGACCAAAATACCCCTGGTGTGAGAAAACTCCAGAAATGACCCCGATGATCAGAAATAATCACAATTCCACCTTTGTCATGATAAATAGATGAGAATACATCCTTGAAATATTTTCATCATGTGATGTTCCTACAAAACTCAAAATACCAATTTTGCCCTTTTTGGTAAGTTATAGAAACTTCCAAGGCATGTTAGTCACAAGACAATAATAATCACCTAGTAATCACATAATGAACATGTATAATTCATATACAAATGAAAACAATCATTTTAACACATTTTAGAAAATTATTTCTAAAAACCCTAGACATCGATCGATCGAAGTGCCTTAGCTTCAGAGATCGATGTCTCACAGAAAGTTTCAGGTTTTGTGTCTGACCTACATCGATCGATCGAAGTGAGAGTTCGATGTATATCGATCGATCGATGTGTCTCAGGTTTAGAGATCGATGTCTCACAGAAAGGTCTTGAACTTTTCTGCCTTACATAGATCGATCGATGTGAGAGATCCATGTACATAGATCGATCGATGTGCAACAACCTGAGAGATCGATGTCAACTTTTTCAACTTTTAATCACTTATAACACCAAGTGTGACATTTTTAAGTATTCACCAGTTAAAATCATGACTTTGAAAATTATCCAAACATATTTCTCAACAATTAGGTGTTTGAGAAAATAGCAATGACATCTTAGCTTTAACAGAGAGTTTGCTCCAGCGTTGGCTATAAACTTAATACTATTGTTCATAAAACCAACTTCAATGATGCATCGAAGATGACATTGGATCATGTATGCAAAGTGGTAAAGACGGATGAATGGTAAAGAAAGCCAGACTGAGTCTCTAGTCAAATCTCTGACAAAGTAATGTGTCATCAAAACGATTTGCAGATGATTCAAACTTTAATGCATCAATTAAACTGATTAAAGTAGAATTCAAATCAAAATAGACCGAATTTGTACAAGTTGCAAGATCATTAAGACTCACATTAAGTTAATATTATTAAAAGTTCAAGAGCACTAAAAAGAGAATGAGAGATAGATGGAATAGACTAAAATGTCAGTGCGTTGAACTGGATCAGATTTGACGATTTAAGCTTAACTGATGAATTTGAGGTTTGCACAACCTTTATTTTGGTCCAAAGTCCTTGTAAATGTTCCATAACCTTAACTCTAGCTTTAATAATGTAGCCGACTTTTTAATTGATTAGGTAATTTAGAAATAAGTTAAGTCTTGTAGGTTAAGATAGATGAGTTTTAGAAGTTTGTCTTCCTTTTGTCTTAGGTTTTGCTTGTCTATAAATATGGAACTTCTTTCTATGTTTTGGACACAAATTTTTTCATAAGTCATAAAAATGAGCCTCTTTGCTCACCAATTTTGTGTGCAAGTAGAATCTTGTTTACTCGAGTTCTTTCTTTTACTTAATTATTTGAGCAAGAGTTTTCTGAATTCATCTCTAGTTGTGTTCAAGATACTTTTTTAAGAGTCTTCTACAGTTCTTGGACTGAAAATATTAAGCAGATCGAAGGATACTCAACGTGTGTATAGACGAGGGGTCTAACAAGATTCTTTATGAATCTGTGTTCTTTAACTGGTCTATCAAAGTTCTTTGCTATTTTTTTTCTATTTTCTTTAGCTGTGTGTTTTTGTCTTCTTATTCTTCGTGTGTTTTACGTATTCTTTATATATTATTTGTGTTCTTCATAAGTTATCGAAAAGAGATTTTCTGAGCCAGGTGTATTTTGTTTATGCAGTATCACGAAACAAAGGTTTGTAATATAACATAACAGTAGTTTTTAAAAAATTTAAAAAATAAAATTTCTTAGACGTTTCCCTTTTCTAAATCAAACAACATGCTGTTGGTTATTTTTCGCCATTTAAATTATTCACTATTTTCATAACAATGAATTATTATTTTGAATAAAAATTAGTTCCCAGAGTAGGGGGAAAGAGATCCCTTTTTATTTTGTGTTTTAAAATATTGCAATAGAAAAGATGATAACAATAATTTTGATTTATTTAAAATATGTTTAGTAAAAGTAAGTATTCAATGTATTAATGTGGAAGTATTTGGGAGAGGAACGGGTTCAATGGCTAACTACGCTATTCAATCTTATCTTCAAAACAGGAAAAATGCCAGATGAGTGGAGAAAGAGTGTCGTGGTCCCCCTATATAAGAACAAATGAGACACACAGTGTTATAGGAATTACAAAGAGATTAAGTTATTAAGTCATACTATGAAGTTATATGAGAGAGTAATCGACATAAGGATTAGGGGAAAAACTCATGTTACGGTGAACCAATTTGGTTTTATGTCAGGGAGGTCAACTACGGAAGCAATACACATCCTAAGGAGATTGATAGAGAAGTATAGGGAGAAGAAGCGCGATCTACATATGGTTTTCACCGATCTTGAAAAAGAATATGATAGTGTGCCATGTAACCTAATCTGGGATAGTCTAGATGCAAGAGGAGTTCCTATCAAGTATACAGACATAATTAAGGATATATATGTTAGGACGAAAAAAACTGTTCGTACGCCTGTGGGGAATACAAGCTTCTTCTCGGTGGAGTTAGGCCTCCATCAAGGATCTGCGTTGAGCCTATTTCTTTTCACAGTTGTCCTTGATGAGTTGCCAAAGCCGATCCAAGAGTCAGTTTCGTGGTGTATGTTTTTTGCTGACGATATTGTATTAGTCGTAGAGAGTAGACATATTCTGAGTATGAGACTAGACCAGCGGAGAGGTGTTTTAGAGAGAAAAGGCTTAAGGATTAGTTGTTCTAAGACCGAGTATCTACATTGTGGCTTCAGCGGCGCAGCTGACAGTGAGAATAGTCAGCTCATCATCGAGGGTCAAGTGGTACCATAGGCAAGTAAGTTCAAGTACCTAGGATCATTTGTACAGCAGGATGTGGACATAGATAGTAATGTAGCACACCGAGTTTAGGCAAACTGGTGTAGATGGAGACGGCCTCAAGGGTGTTGTGTGACAAGAATTTTCCAACTAAATTAAAGGCAAAATTTTATAGGGTGGCAGTGAGGCCAGTAATGTCATATGAAACAAACTGTTGGGCCATCAAGAGGACACAGTCGCAGAAGATGGAAGTGGCAGAGATGAGGATGCTGAGGTGGATGTGTGGGCATACAAGATTAGACTGGATCAGAAATGATGTGTTTCGGAAAAGGTTAGAGGTTGCTATTATAGCTGATAAGATAAGCAAGGGGAAGCTGAGATGGTTTGGACATGTCAAAAGAAGACAGACAACAGCATCTGTCAGAGCAGTTGAAAGCCTCATTGTAGAGGGGAAGAGGAGTAAAGACATGCCCAAACTGACTTGGGATGAGCAGATTAGACATGACCTACTAGATTTGTACCTCTCTGAGGACATGGTGCACTAGATTTGTACCTCTCTGAGGACATGGTGCAGTATAAGAATTCATGGAGGCAGAGAATTAATGTTAACGATGTTTAGACAGGATAGAGGGGCACCTTAGATTATATTTAGGGGCTTAGATACTATCTATGCTTTATATGGACTTTGCATTTTTTTTGTTTTTGTTTTTGTTTTTGTCTTGCATTGTATGTGCATAATGTTTATGGCTATTTTAATAACGAAAACTACATATTTGTCTTTACTGAATTTCCTCACTAAAACACTAGCACATCATTTCCCTATTATTGTGTAATTTATCCAGGTACATATAAAACCGGGAGTTTTACTGGAATCAAACTCTTTATCCTTTGGGGTAGAGGTATTGTTTGCCTGCCGCTCACCCTCCCCAGACCCTGACGATATCTTTTGCTGCCGTTCGGATGTACATGGTATGATTGATTGAATGTGGAAGTGAAAAATTATTGTTTAGGGTCTTGAGCTCTCTTTTTCAAATTTTTGATTTTTTTCGTGCCTTTTATAATCATTTTAAAATACAAGAATATGTGTTTAAATCTGAAGCTCTAGCTGGCTCTGAACGAAAATATTCCTACTTATTAAAACCTTTATATTGCCGAGTAGCTCCTACTACTTTGATACTTCGATATTTTATATCAATTCCATTACTCAATAATCCATTACTAAACTACTAAATAATAAATAGTACTCCGTATTAATAATTTCACCTTATAATAAATTTGCCTAGTTAATAACATTCTTACATACGGACAGTATAGTAACATACTTTTCATAATATTTTTAAAAATACGTGATATTTAAGCAAAGAAAAAAAAGCAAAATACATATTCAATTTAAAACTACAAAAAGAAGAAGCTCCTATATTCTAATTTTATTCAGATTGTTTTTATTCAATTCTATTCATGGCATCATGAAAATCATGTGAAAAGCACTCGCAGAAATAAAATAGTTACAATAATCTACCCTAATAAGTCAATATAAAAAACAATAGTTATTTTGTCTCAAAAATATTGTCATAATTTAATTGAAACATACTTAAAAAGTCAAATTTTATAAGTTATTATTTATATTCTATATTTATATTCTATCTTTAGTATGAATGCTCGTAGTTCACATTTTCTGTCTTATTTATCCCATTCTATTGGAGATGAGATCACCTCATCCACTTTCTCCTCACCCTACACGTCAGTAGAGTGACCTGCATCTAGTTTCACCACACATCTTTGCTGCTACGTGTCACGTGGTGACACATAGGGTGAAGGATTTGGGGTGAGAGGATCTTAACCCATTCTACTGAATAATCTTAGAGCAAAGGTGACCTCACCCCGGGACCCCACCGTCTCAGCGCTAAGCATCATGTGTAGAGGATACAAATCAGGAGTCTAGCGGCCTCCTAGGTTGTGTCCTAGGTTGTGTGAGATATTACGCAGTGACTCACATAAGGTGTCCTCCCATAAACCAGGCCTTCGGTCTAGCAGAAGAGGAACACCTACACTATGCGCGTCCCTAGAATTGAACTCTTGACCTCTTAGAGTAAATCCCAACTCAAATATCAACTAGACTATTCCCTGGAGGCTTTAATGAATAATCTTGACTTTAGTTCTGCAAAAGCATTTTATTATTCTATTTGTTAGGGAAGGTGACAAAACTCTCCTAAGAAAATATTGCTAGTTCATGGCCATTTTGGTCATTTTACTCACTCCCGCGTCAAACCTCGGCCGTCAACTGCCTCACTTCCCCCAGTTTCAACTTACACCAACTACGAAATTTCCCGATTCCTTCCTCGCCTTTTCCTCTCAATTTCCTCACCTTTTCCCTTCATATAAAGCTAATTAAACGCACAATCTCCCTGCTTTCATCTTTAAATCCATATTCTCACTTCGGATTGAATAATTCCCTCGCAAACAAACCACTGCTTTTTAAACCCAAATCCAAAGAAAACATTCCACTGGAAAATCCAGACAAAATGGGTGATGACGATTATCCCGCTCCGACTCGGTTCACCATCCCGGAAAGATCAAAATCCTTTGCATTAAGCGGTAGAATTATGCTCAGTGCAGTCATCATATTGTTCTTCGTAGTTGTTCTAATGGTAGCCCTTCATCTTTATGCAAGATGGTATCTCCTCCGCGCCAGGCGCCGCCAGCTACTCCGCCGCCGCCTTCGTTTAGCCGAAGCTCGCAGAGTGTCCCAATTCGTGTTTTATGTTGACAATAATCCCACAACCGTCATTCTCGCCGACCCGGCTAACCGGGGCCTTGAATCCTCGGTTCTAAGCTCGCTTCCGGTTTTTGTTTACTCATCCAAGACCCACCCGGAACCGCTCGATTGCGCCGTCTGTTTATCGGAGTTTGAAGAAAACGATAAGGGTCGACTTTTGCCCAAGTGTAATCACTCTTTCCACATTGAGTGCATTGATATGTGGTTCCATTCAAATTCTACATGCCCACTTTGTCGAGCCCCGGTCGAACCGGTCACTCAGCCGCAGAATTGCGTGTCTGGTTTGGACGAACCGGAAAGACCAGGAAATGAAACCCTCGCGTCGAGCTGTGATTTATGTGTGGCGTGTCAACACGAGGACGGAAACAGTTCAACGACGTCGTTGGGTTCCCGGCGGAAGGGTACGGATTTCCGAATAGAAGTACCGTTGAGAAATGGACTGGAAGAAGAGTTCGGCCTGAGTTCACCGGCGGGTGGACAACTCAAATCTCCTGGGAGTGGGTATTTGGCAATGAAAATGAAAAGAGTACTAAGTATGGGCGGCCGTAAAACACCGGCAAGTGAGGCTTCAAGAACGCCGTCCGGAGCAAGGACCTCCGAGGAGTTTGATTTAGAGAAGGGCTTGCCGGAATTATCGCCGAGGTAGAAATAATTAGTAACTAAATCTGTAAATTTTAGAAGTATAAATAATGAAAAAGCCACGTGATGCTGCCATGGGGGGTGAAACACGGTGAGCCGCCGGTGAAGAATGTTGAAGCCGCCGGTTGAAACGCCTCTTTTGAGAACCCGAAGTGTATTCTTGACAAGAGATATTTGTATTTTTATATTAGAAAAATGTACGAATATGTAAAGTCTTGCAAAAGGTCAGTTGTTGTATACGTGGGATGCGTCAAGAAGATGTAGATAAATGTGTACACGTTTTGTGGTGGTGGCACGCGTTCTTGGGCTCGGAAAATGGATTGACTTGTACATAACACATGCAACGGTTGGATGTTTGTCAATTGAAATAAGTGGAAGAATAATCTTAGTGTCTATGCCTATCTATGTCCCTAAATATACTTTAAAGTGTCTCTATATATAACCTATACCTCGTTAACCCTAACGATAGCTTTTGCTGTCGTTGGGATATACTGGGTTCGGATGATGATGATGATCCTCTTCTTTATCCACAAATTATTAATCCCATGACCAAATTATCCTGTAACTGTTGACGTTTTCCTTTTTCTTTTAGGTTTTAGGAGTTTTATTTTTATTTTATAATCTTTACTTTAATAATTTATAATTCATATTTAAATATATATAAAAAATCTGGTATGACAATTATAAATAGGTAATCCGCGGATGTACCTAAACACGACCGATTTTAACGAGTAAGTTTCAGGTATTACTCGATTTGTACGCGAAACACTCCAAGACTATAACAACACACACGAGAAGCATGTCACGTCCGGATCGTGTTTTCTTTTTTTTTTCTTTTTTTTTAGTTTCTGAGATTGTCACCCTGACCTTTTCCCATGGCTCAGACGTACCACTTCCATTTTCTTTGGTTTACAAAGGATACGTTCTTTAGTCTTAGAGCTCTACAATCAAATTGTTGCAAACCACCACATTTTCTCTGTCTCTCTGTTTCAAAAAATACACTCTACTGTTATCCAGACCACCGGAATAATTTATGAAAAAAATAATCTCATCTTATGTATATATATTTTCAGATGTATGCTCAGTTCGCCGATTTTCTTAAGAAAATCTAGTTAATAGTTTTGAAATTTCTTTCCGTTTTCGTTGAACATTGAGTCGACAACAAAGAGAGGGAGTTTGTGTTATGAAATGTTGGAATACTTGCTTTGTTGATGTTTTTTGAATCATTGTTATGATATTTTTGAATATTTAAGTGGAATGATAGAAATGATTTCTCCTTCTCCGTTACAAGCCCAATAAATTGAGAAATTTCAGCTATAATTTTGGCAATCTACTGAGGAACAAGGCAAAGTTTGTCCAGCTGATTGCAGAAGCGGGGAAGAAGAGGGGTACACGTACGGAACAATAGATTGGGGTTTTCGTCGCCAAGGGCAATATAGTCTATTCGTCTTAAATTTAGAATAGATGATCTGGATTATCGTTATACGGAGTGGAAATAACTATTCTTACTTTCTGAGGTTTTGTTTTGTTTAATAATGCCATATCTTTGTCGTAGTGAACATACTTTTAAAAGTAGAAAATAAATGGTAGGAAAAAGTTACATATTAGCACACAAAATGTATAAATTGATTGATTGATTTACTTTGCTGAGTGAAAAATGTATTGGGTGCACGAAATACAAGATATCTCAATAGATACCTTATGATCCATAGTATTGACATGTAAAGAGAAGATATCTTAATAGATATCCTAGTGTTTTGACATGTAAAGAGAAGATCTTATGTCACTTCACTCATTTTACAGAATGCAAAGGTGTATGACCTAAAAAAATCCCACATTGCAAGGTTGCATGATATATGGTTTAAGTGTTAAATGTCAATAATGATTAGTCATTTTTAGTCCAACCAGAATAAAAAGATTGATTCAATTAACATATTAGTGTTTACTCAAAGTGACGTCAGTCTGGTCAGAATCGACAGTAGGCATGAAACCGGTTGGGCAAAATCCAAATTGCTACAAATACTGTATCAACTCCAACTAGCGCCGGGGCAAAATGACTAAATTCATAACGTTAGAGGAATGATAGTCACTTATTGAGGTAAAACTAGGACGCTCACCAATTAAGGACGGTGAAATGTAATGTAAAGACCTAAAGAAATGTTGGAAAAATTAGAAAGAATTTGAGTTAGCAACGTGCTTTGAGCTAAGTTATGATTAGCTTCACTAATGATTAGTAGAGTAGATAATTTTAGTCCTTTGAATCACTCAATTTCGATAACGAGTGATTGGAAAATGAATGTTCAAAATAAGAGGAAAAATCAGCTCAGCTCGGTCTGTGTCTGGGCATGGGTTGCGGACTGAGCTGATGGACTCAGGTTGTGGATTGAGCTGCATACCTGATGGGCTCCGGTTGCGGACTGGGCTACAGGCCGGGTTGCGAGCTGCAGATTCCAGGTCGGGTTCTGTAGCACCGGGTCAGATCTTATCAGCTGGGGTGAATTTGTTTCAGTTCAAACTCTCCAGGTTGTTAAGATAAGCTAAGGTTAAATTTTGAAAAGTTGTTCAGATTTAACTGGCCGAGCTGACCAGAATTTGTTATGGTCTGATGGCACAAATTGAACAATTATTTGATCTGACGGCTGAGGACAGACTTGATGCGGTTATTTGATTCATTGGTTTATGCCGAGCTGGTATATGATCCTACGGCTAAGACTGAACTAACTATAAAAGACTGACCTCAGAATTCCCTATAAATAGTGGCCGAGGTGACTTCTGTGGACACAAACTCTGAACAATTCCTAAGTTCTTCTCTTTCTCTGCAATCTCCCTCGCTGCATATTCATTCTCTCCCTCATACAACACTCTGCATTCCAAGTAACTGAGAAGTTCAGGGCATCTTAAAAGTTCGTAAAGTTCAACGATGCAATACTGCTCGTCTGAACTGACCTTCGTTGTATCCTAGGAGACGATTGCTCCATCCGGTTAGACACAATATACCAGAGCAATACGTCTTAAGGACAGAGTCCTTGACTCACCTCGGATCTCTGCTCAGGTAGAGCTGTGAAAGTGATTGCCGAGCTGAACTCAGCTGACCGTAGGATAGCGCATCACTATTGTGATACAGTGTTGCTGTGCTGAGCTCTGCTCTGTGCCGAGCTCTGCTGTAGTGCTTAGAACATTCGTTGTTCTGCAGCGTTGCCTTGCTGAGCTCTGCTTTGTGCCGAGCTCTGCTGTTTGGCTGAGGACATTCGTTGTTCTACAGTACTGCCTTGCGAGTTTTGTTCGGCTGAAGCGGCTGAGAGCACAACTGTTGTTTGTTGTGCTGAGGTGCCGAGGTCGGCAGGTCGGTGATCAACCCAGAACGCAAATACAATTATGCTGACTGGACTGATCTGATATGTCTGACTTTAGTTCAGCTCGGTTGGAAGGCTGATAGCACAGAACCACCGTTTAGAAGTGCTATTCTGTTTAAGTCGGCTGACTGTCCAGAACGCAAACTCAATTGCGGTATCTGAACTGTCCTGATTTTACAAAATAGTCCAGCCTACTCTGAACTCGGTAGGCCAGCTATTACTGTATAGAAGTCAATTTGTTGGACTTGAATTATTTCCAACCAGAAATAGGATGAGTGCGGTAACTCCATATTTTCTGCCAAAATTTCATCCATCCAAAAAGGTAAGGACACTACACCTTTTACCTACATAACGCGTCTTGTTGCTATCACCGATTATGGTATGTCTGAAAGCACTATTTTATTAGCCCTAAATGCACCCACTATTTCATTAGCTGTTCACTATATAAATTGAAACTCGGTGTTGCTGTCACCGGTGTATTTGGAACCATTATTTTATATGATAATTACCTTTACGGTCTTAATATTTGGCATAATCTATGATATCGCCATTTATGTTTAAAAATACATCTTTTGTTATAAACTCTAAAGAGAAAAGAGAAACAAGAAAAATTTGTATCTCAAGGTCTGTCTTTCATATCTGATATGTGGTCCTATTTATAGGACTCAATGGAGTGAAGATAAACTTGGACAAACCCTTTTGAATATCTATATCTAATCTGATATACAAAAGAGACACGTAATATTTTGGATATCCACATCTACTATAATGTCTATCTCTACAATGTATATCAACATCATGTTTATCCTTGATATTCCAGTATATCCATAACATCTTTATCTCTTTTCATGTTTAAAAAACTATCTTTGTCCCCCGTTATTTGGATAACAATTTTATTTTTAATATATAATGAATTTAAAATAACACTTCTTTAATATTATCCTGAATGGGCCATTTTAGCCTTTATTTTACAAATAAAAAAAGACTTTCTCACCTTCCATTTTCTTCCCCAACACTTCCTCTTTTATGCAGATACGGTATTACTCTTCCACTAGTGAGAATACATGAATAATATTTTAGAAATACCGCCCTCTTTCTTTGAAAAAAGGGGCTTATATAATTCAATATTGTTCACCAAGTAACATAAGATTACAAATAGGTGTGCAGGTTGTGATTACATGGACTTTCATCGGCAGTTTTTCCGTCACTGCGCCATCTCCGGAATAATTGATTTCATCTTTGGTGATGCTTCAGCTGTATTCCAAAACTTCAAAATAGTCCGTCAGGAAACCTGTGAAAAATCTTGGTAAACACTCAAATCAACAACGAAAGAAAACAGCTCAAGCAAAATCAATGAAGAAGACTAATAATTATGAACGAAAATATCAAGCAGAGAATTTCATTGATGCAAAAGTGTTGCAGAAAACTTAACTTCCCTTCTACAATTCGTCCGCTGCATATATGGAGAAAAAACAGAAAATGTACAAAATTACAAGAATGTCCCCTAACTGAATGAATTTAAAACACAACAAGAAGGGTATAGCGGTCATTTCACACTTTTAAACCATCCTCTTGCCAAACTGCTTCTTCCTCCTTCCGTTCCTTCGATCTACTCCCTGCGTCATTCTTGAATTCACCACGCGCTCCCTTGCATCTTTTCCATCTAACAAACAAACACAATTGTTGAAAAATATGATTGGATAATTTTCAAGTCATGATTTTAAGTGTTGAATACATAAAAAGGTCACAAAGTTGAAATAAAGTTGAAACAACTGAAAAATTGACATCGATCTCTGCATGGATCTCTCAGCCAGAGATCGATGTATATATAGATCTCTACATAGATCTCTCAGTCAGAGATCGATGTATATAGATCTCTACATCGATCGATCGATGTCACACAGAGTCAAAAACTGAAACTCAATGTGAGACATCGATCTCTCAACTAGAGGTACATCGATCGATCGATGTATACATAAGTCTCTAAAATTGAGACATAGATCGATCGATGTCTAGTGTTTTTGGAGAATTTTTTTAAAAAATGATAAAATGATTGTTTTCATTTACATATGTTTCATATATGTATATTACTTGTTTTTGATGATAATAATAGTGTTTTGTCACTAATGTGCCTTGGAAGTTTCTACAACTTACCAAAAAGGGCAAATGTGGTATTTTGAGTTCTTGTAGGTACATGACACGGAGAAAGTCATAGAAGGGCTTCATTATTTCTTATTTATTATCACAAAGATGTTATTATATCTATTTCTGACTATCAGGGTCATTTTTGGAGTTTTTTTCTCACCAGGAGCATTTTGGTTATTTTACACCACAAGGGCGATTTCATCTTTTTACTCAAGGAATCTCTTGAGTATCTTATTATCTTCATTCTGGAGTTTACTTATGGTGATTTTGAAGATTAGTTGGTGGTTTTCTATCTTATTTTCTCATTTGATGATATTAACGACAGTAGCGGGATATGTGACGAGTTGTGATGCCACATTCTGTTTTTTTTTCTTGAGGACCATCTTATATGCGTTATTGGAGAGTCTCAATCATCATTTTGCAGATATTTTTAAAGGTGTTAATTTTGTGGAATTCATCACAACATATAAGGAGAAATTGTGGGAATTTCGACACCTATATATTGACATAATCTTGTCAACTATTATTTGTTGATTTCTTCTTCAAAAATCTGAGTTGAAACAAATGAAAAAATGACATCGATCTCTGTATAGTTCTCTCAGCCAGAGATCGATGTACATAGATCTCTACATCGATCGATCGATGTCACGCAGAGTCAAAAACTCAAATTCAATGTGAGACATCGATCTCTCAACCAGAGGTATATCGATAGATCGATGTATACATTAGTCTCTAAAATTGAGACATAGATCTATCGATGTCTAGTGTTTTTGGAGAAATTTTCCTAAAAAGTGATAAAATGATACTTTTCATTTACATATGTTGTATATTACTTTTTTTGATGATAATAATAGTGTTTTGTCACTAATGTGTCTTAGAAGTTTCTACAACTTACCAAAAAGTGCAAAAGTGGCATTTTGAGTTCTTGTAGGTACATGACACGGAGAAAGTCATCCAAGGACTTCATTATTTCTTATTTATCATCACAAAGGTGTTATTATATCTATTTCTGACCATCGAGGTCCTTTTTGGAGTTTTCATTCACCAGGGGCATTTTGTTCATTTTACACCACAAGGCGATTTCGTCATTTTACTCAAAGAATCTCTTGAGTATCTTATTATCTTCATTTTGAAGTTTATTTATGGTGTTCTTGAAGATTAGTTGGTGGTTTTCTATCTTATTCTCTCATTTAATGATATTATCGACATTAGCGGGATGTGTGACGAGTTGTGATGTCACATTCTATTTTTTTTCTTGAGGACCGTCTCATATGTGTTATTGGAGAGTCTCAATCATCATTATGCAGATATTTTAAAGGTGTTAATGTTGTGGAATTCATCACAATATCTAAGGAGAAATTGTGAGAATTTCGATATTATATGTTGACATAATCTTGTCAACTATTATTTGTTGATTTCTTCTTCAAAAATATGAGTTGATATTCATATTTACAAGCCTCAAAACGCGTATATACAGGTGGAAATGATGGTGTACTCATTTTATGACTTGGTGACAAATGGACCAACCAAAAAGAAGCTTGTTGGCAAAATTACCAACCTGGAATTTTCAAAGTTGAAAAAAAGGGCTACTTTGTCTTGGTTGGAGCTGAATTTTGTTTGAAATTTTCAGCCATCACTTGCCTATTCTCATGGCAAGAAGTTGAAGGGATAGTGGAGAAGTTATGCCATCTTATCCTACCATATTATCTTCATTATTTTCAAGACAAATTGAGGTGGAAATTTCGGCCAATATGTGTACAAAGGTGGACCAATTATGATGTTTCATTTTGCAAGTGGACAAAGTGATTATGTGGCCAAACAACGGTATGAAGACACTTAGGCATTGATGATGAAGATAGTGACACATTGGAGTTCTTATCCTCAAGGCTCATTTCACCCTATAAATAGAAGGCATAGGTGAAGAAAAAGAACACACAACTTTCAAGCAAACTTGAAGATCATTCTTGCTATTCTTTTCTTCTTGATTCTTTCTTTGTGTAGCTAAGGTGTTTCATTTCTTGTTGTTGTTGAGCTATAGATACATGCCTCCTTGGGTTATTTTTGTAAGATTGGTTATCCAAGTTTATAAGACTACACCAATAGGTGATAGAGGTGTTGCAACCAAGAGTTACATAGAGGTGTTCATCCAAGTCTTGGATATGGTTGGTGTTTAACCCAAGGATCAAGCTTGGTTCTTGTTGTAAGTTTGTTCATACCATAGTGAAATCCAAGGAAAGATGTTCCTTGGGACTGGAGTAGGTCACATTGACCGAACCAGGATAAATCTTTGGTGTTCTTGTCTTCTTTGAACTTTTCTATTTTTCTGCCTTTTTTCGCTGCAGATTTCACACAACTTCTCACGTTTTGAAAAAATAGCAAAACAATTTTAAAATTTGTGATTTTTGGTGGAGTTATACTTCAGACTGTTAGCTTTCATTTGCAACAAGAATAACTTGATTTGAGCTAGGAAAAATTAGTCTTTAAGTCGTTGCAAAATAACTGCTCCTATCTTGCTGCAATCTGACCAGTTTTGTAAAAAACTTGAATTCTGTTTTAATCCAGAATTGTTTAAGGTTAGTGCCTTTTGGAAACATAAACTAGACATCCTAAGGAGTGTTTTGACATAAAGATCATCCTTTTTGGTTGAGTATTCAAAGAGTAACATGTTTTCAAAGTTCAACAACATTCTGTCAATTCTGTACAAATTGACCACCTGATTCTTTTTATTTGTTTGAAGGGACAACAATCTCATTTTATCTAGTTTTTGGAAAGAGTCTTGCCAAGATATTGAAGTTAAGTTCTGAAAATTTTAATAATTTTTAGAGTTGTGTACATTGATTTTCAAATTCTACAAAAACGGATACTAAATCTGAGAAGGTCTGAGATTCTGTTAAAGGATAGTAGTGTAATTTCCGCTAACCACTATTCACCCCCTCTCTAGTGGTGTTTACTACAGGTGTACGGTCCAACAATTGGTATCAGAGCGAGGCAACACCACTCAAAGAAGCAAGATTCAACACTATACGAACAAGACAAGGCCAAGAAACAACAGTTCTTTGTAGCCTGCACATCTCAAATCAAAGGTACATACAATGGCTATAGTTTCTCAAAAAGGTGAGTTGGAAGGTATGTCTACACAACGTCTTCTTTTCGATGGTAATAATTTCGTTCATTGGAAACTTAGGATGAGGCTATTCTTAATGGCTATAGACATCGAATTATGGTCTATAATTGAAGATAGGCCGTACATTCTAATGAAAATTGTATAAGTTAGTGAAGTAACACAAGAAGTAGAAAAATATAAAAGTGAATGGTCATATGAAGATAAAAAGAAAATGTCCATGAATGCTAAAGTTGTGCAACTACTTTTGAATGGACTAACGACTTCTGAAGCAGGATATGTTTCAAATTGCACAAGTGCACACAATATGTGGAAATCAATAGAATTAAATCATGAAGATACTAGTGGAATAAAAGAGTCAAAAATAAACATGCTTATGACTAACTCGAATCGTTTAAAATGTTGACAAACGAATCTATAACATCTATGGATTTAAGGATTAATAATATTTTCAATGCGCTTGAAGCTTTAGGTCAATCTTTTACCAGCAATGAAAAGGTTCAAAAAGTGCTAGGAGTCTTCCTGCTGAATGAGATCCGAAGGTAACAGCAATCGAGGAGACAAAGTCAATCACTAAAATGGATGAATTGATTGGTTCACTTAGAGTTTACGAGGTAAAACTGAACCAACGAAATTCCGAATCATATAAATCATCCGGTAAGTCTATTGCTTTCAAATAACTGAGTCACATACAAATAATGATGATAGTAATAGCGATAATGAATTAGACGATGATTTAATATTAATAGCTAGAAAACTTAGAAAGTTTTTCAAACAACCAAATAGAAATGGAAAACAATCTTCTTCTACTTCTTCTCAACCTAAGAAAAACTCTAATAATAAGTGGTATAATAAAGAGTTAAAATGCTATGAATTTGGTCAAAAAGGACATATTTCATATGATTACCCAACAAAGAGAAATAATAATAACAACAATAATAAATAAGTCAAGGACAAGGAGGCACAAAATCTTAAGACAAAGGAGTCCAAGTTAAGAAGAGGCAAACGAGCAATGAAGGCGAGCACATGAAGCGACTCGTCCAACTCAGAATCTGATATTAAGGAAGCTCAAGTCTACTTCGTATCCAACGAGGTAAGATTTTCATCTAATGTAGATTCTGATAATGAAATGTCATTTGATGAGATGTATGAAGAATTTCTAAAGATGCATGCTCACTATAAAAGGCTGTTTAAAGAAAAGAAGAAACTATTTGAAGAAAATGACAAGTTGAAGACGTCCAACTTGGAATTTTCCGATCAATTAGAATCTTTTAAACAAGAGTCTACTAACACTCTTGATTCTTTAGAGATTAAAATTCAATCATATAGGAAAAATGAACATGCATTAAAAGCCAAAAATAGCTTGTTAAATCTAAGTTAGAAAGTTGTGAAAATGAAATATCACAACTTAAAGTATCAAAACAAGACTTGGAAAAAATGTTAGAACAATTTAAATCTGGCACGAACATGCTTGACACACTTATGTCGTCACAAAAATGTGGAAATGATAAGAAGGGCTTAGGGTATATAGAAGAAAATGACAAGTCAGGCAACAAGACTAACTTTGTGTCATCTAAGTCTAAGTTGACGTATAATACAACAATATCAACTTTGCCTGCTACACCTTCTTCTGCATATTCCAAGGTAAAACTGCGACATGCACCCACAAAAGCGCACACATATAAACGTGTAACTAGGTAAAACTTTGCATCTAGACAACCTAGAAATCATGCCTATATGTATACAAATGTAACTAAACATAATGAAATGCAACCAACTCATTATAATGCATATAGGCCTAAATATAGACAGCATTCATATAAGACTTATAGAAATGCATATGAACACACACCATATAAGAAACAAAATCATATACCTTATTTTAGCTATGAAAATCGGCCACAAAATAGTATATATAAACTAAGGTATAATATGTATGACAATGCATCACTTTTTAAATGGAATAGTCAAGTACATGTTAATTCTTTATATTCAACTAATGTCAAATATGTGCCTAGAAGGTACATCCAAGTTTGGATACCTAAGGGATATTTAAACAAGGATGGCGCCCCTAACATTCAAGGACCCAAGTAAAGGGTAACTAAAACTTTATCTCCATTGTAGGAAAATTGTAAGGAATGCAAGAAGGAGACAAAGTCAAAGAATCTAAAAACCAAGTGGTTTTTAGACAGCGGCTGCTCAAAACACATGACAGACAACCCCAAGTTATTCACCTAACTGGAGCAAATCGAGAATGGAGGAAAGGTGACATTTGGTGACAACAACAAAGGAAAAGTTGTTGGAAAAGGAACAATTGGGGATTCTAACACATTTCAAATACAATGTGTGTTGTTAGTAATCAATCTTTCTTACAACTTATTAAGTATTTCACAACTTATAGATTCCGGTTATCATGTTTCTTTCTCTCTAATTCTTGTAATTTAATAAATGATAAGGGATAAATTGTATTAAAAGGAAATAAGGATGGTAACATTTATACCCTTTCCTTAGATAACATGTTAGATGCTAAGGTTAAGTTTTTAATATCACATGACTTAGATGTGAACTTATGACATAGACGACTAGGCCATATAGGAATTTCAACTATTGAAAAGTTATCTAAGTGGAACTTAATTAGAGGCATGCCTAAGTTAGACTTAGATAATTTTCAACTATATGAAACTCTTATAAAAGGAAAACACATTAAAGAAACAATGAAACCAAAACATGAAGTGAGTCTAGTATTGTACTAGAATTGTTTCACTTAGACTTATTTGGTCCAAGTAGGACAAGAAGTCTAGGTGGACACTACTATGTGTGTGTCATAGTAGATGATTACTCACGATACACGTGGACATTGTTCTTAACACACAAAGACGATGCTCCATTGGCAATCAAAACTCTTATCAAGCAACTCAAAAATCTTTACGAAGAAAATGTTAAACGAATTAGAAGTGATAGAGATGGAGAATTTAAAAACAAAGGTGTAGTCAAGTTTTATGAATTACATGGAATAAAACATGAATTCTCACCACCTAGAACACCACAACTCAATGGAGTTGTTGAACGTAAAAATAGAACAATTCAAGAAATTTCTAGAACAATGTTGTGTAAAAACAAAGTACCTAAATATTTATGGGCTGAAGCTGTAAGTTGTGCTTGTTATATTATAAATAAGCTTTCAATTAGAAAGAAGTTAAACAAAACACCTTACATATTATTAAATAATAGACAACCTAAGGTTGATTATCTTAGATTTTTTGGTTGTAAATGTTTTGTGTTGAACAATAAGGATAATCTAGACAGGTTTGAACAAAAGTCTACTGAATGCATATTTGTTGGTTATTCAACTAATTCTAGAGCATATAGATGTTATAATCCTGCATCTAGAAAGATAATTAATCCATACATGTGAAATTCAATGAGAATGCATGTTTTTAAATTAGTGATAAAACTCAACATAAATATGAGAATAATGTTGAAAATATGTTTGATGATGATGATATATTACTTGAGCATGTTCATGATAATCTAGAACCAACTCCCCCTGAACAAGATATGCATAGACCCTTAGATGAAATAAATCAAGAAATTTTGCAATTGGAAGATAGTACAACTAACTTGCAAGATGATCCAATCGTATACGATAATTTGACACAAATGAGACATTTGAACAAGATGAGGGTGAACCTAGTCAACATAGGAATTGGTGGCTTATAAAAAACAAACATAAACACCCTCAATAGTTAATCATTGGGGATCCAAGTGTTGGAGTTAGAACACGTAGAAACATAAGTCAATCTAAAGGACATAGCTTAATCTCACACTTAGAACCTAAGAATGTTAAGGAAGCCTTAGGTGATATATCATGGATAGATGTCATGCATGAGGAATTGAATCAATTCACAAGGAACAACGTGCGAGAGTTAGTACCTAAACCTGAAAATAAGTCTATAATATGAACGAAATGGGTATTTATAAATAAAATGGATGAACAAAAAAATATTACACGAAATAAGGCTAGGTTAATTGCACAATGTTATAATCAACAAGATAGAATAGATTGTGAAGAAACTTTTGCACCCGTTGCACGACTAGAAGCAATTAGACTGTTACTTGCTATTGCAAGTTTAACCAACATCAAACTCTTCCAAATAGATGTCAAGAGTGCATTCTTGAATGGACACATCCAAGAAGAGGTGTTTGTGAAACAACCCCCTGGATTCGAAGATCCAAAGAATCCTAACCATGTCACAAGCTAAAGAAAGCTTTATATGGTTTGAAACAAGCTCCAAAAGCTTGGTATGATAGATTTGCAAACTTTCTTATTGCAAATAATTATCAAAGGGGGACCATATACAACACATTATTCCTAAGAAGAAAAGTTAACGACTTATTTATCGTTCAAATATATGTAGATGACATAATCTTTGGATCAACCAACCGTACCTTAATAAAAGACTTCTAAGAGTGTATGAAGTCAGAATTTGAAATGTCAATGGTAGGAGAGTTGAACTATTTCTTAGGACTACAAATCAAACAAACCTCTCAAGAAATCCATATTAGCCAACTTAAGTATGTCAATGATATGATTACAAAGTTTGTCTTTGAAGAGTTGAAACCAACACCTACCCCTATGAGCGTTAGCATCAAACTAGACAAAGATGAAAACGGTAAACCTTTTGATGACACACTATATAGGTCTATGATTGGATCATTGCTGTATTTAACTGCATCAAGACCTGATATAATGTTTAGTGTTTGTATATGTGCTAGGTTTCAATCTTGTCCTAAGGCATCTCATTACAATGCAGTGGAAAAGATCTTTAGATATCTTAAACACACACCTCACTTAGGACTTTGGTATGATAGAAACGCTAAGTTGAGACTGTATGCTTATAGTGATGCTGATTATGGTGACTACAAATTAAATAGAAAATCTACTAGTGGTACATGTCAATTCATAGGAACCAACTTGATCTCTTGGTTTTTTAAAAAGCAAGCTAGTGTAGCTCTTTCTACCACCGAAGCCGAGTACATAGCCTTAAGCTTACCCAAATACTTTGGTTTAAACAACAACTTAGTGATTTTGACATTAAAATGAATAAGATTCCAATTTTCTGCGATAGCACAAGTGCGATCAATCTTTCTCAGAATCCGGTACTTCATTCTAAGGCCAAACACATTGAGGTAAGATACCATTTCCTTCGAGACCATGTTCAAAATGGCAACATAATCATAGATCATGTAAGAACTGATCATCAAATAGCTGACATATTCACCAAATCCCTTAATGAAGCCACATTTGAAAACTTACGAGCAAAGTTAGGAATGATAATCTACGATACTATTGCATAATTCTATCTTTTGCATGATTTGCAAAATAAAGGGGGAGATAGAATAAGAACACGAACTTAGTTGTTAAGTCATGATTTGAGTTGAATAATGTGTTAAGGTCAATCGGTATAAGTTTTAATGCGTTAAATTGACTTGAAGCATAGGTTAAGGGGGAGAGTATAAGTTGAGGGGGAGCACATATATTAAAAACATAAGTTTTTGAAAGTTTGAAAACAATTGGTATAGAATTGGTGAAACAATTGGTAGTTGATGAGGTTTTCAAAACAATTCAATTGGGATAAAATTGGTAGATATGTGATAAACAATTGATAAAGAGTTGTGACATTAGAATCATGTAAAGTTATTTTGAAAATCATCCAAAAGGAGGAGAATGTTGAGAAATATGTTTGGATAATTTTCAAAGTTATGATTTTAAGTGTTGAATACATAAAAAGGTCAAAAAGTTGAAATAAAGTTTAAACAAATGAAAAAATGACATCGATCTCTACATAGATCTCTCAGCCAGAGATCGATGTATACATAGATCTCTAGATAGATCTCTCAGTCAGAGATCGATGTACGTAGATCTCTACATCGATTGATGTAACACAAAGTCAAAAACTCAAACTCTATGTGAGACATCTATCTCTCAACCAGAGGTACATCGATCGATCGATGTATACATCAGTCTCTAAAATTGAGACATAGATCGATCGATGTCTAGTGTTTTTGGAGGAATTTTTCTAAAAAGTGATAAAATGATCTTTTTCATTTACATATGTTTCATATATGTATATTACTTTTTTTTTGCTAACAATAATAGTGTTTTGTTACTAATGTGCCTTGGAAGTTTCTACAACTTACCAAAACGGGCAAAAGTGGTATTTTGAGTTCTTGTAGGTACATGACACGGAGGAAGTCATGCAAGGACTTCATTATTTCTTATTTATCATCACAAAGGTGTTATTATATCTATTTTTGACCATCGAGGTCCTTTTTGGAGTTTTCTTTCACTAGGGGCATTTTGGTCATTTTACACCACAAGGCAATTTTGTCATTTTACTCAAGAATCTCTTGAGTATCTTATTATCTTCATTTTGAAGTTTATTTATGGTGTTCTTGAAGATTAGTTGGTGGTTTTCTATCTTATTCTCTCATTTGATGATATTATCGACATTAGCGGGATGTGTGACGAGTTGTGATGTCACATTCTATTTTTTTCTTGAGGACCGTCTCATATGTGTTATTGGAGATTCTCAATCATCATTTTTCATAGATTTTAGAGGTGTTAATGTTGTGGAATTCATCACAACATATAAGGAGAAATTTTGGAAATTTCGATATTATATGTTGACATAATCTTGTCAACTATTATTTGTTGATTTCTTCTTCAAAAATATGAGTTGATATTCATATTTACAAGCCTCAAAAGGTGTATATACAGATGGAAATAATGGTGTACTCATTTTATGACTTAGTGACAAATGGACCAACCAAAAAGAAACAAATTTCAAAGTTGAAAAAAACGGTAACTTTGGCTTCGTTGGAGCTGATTTTTGTTTGAAATTTTCAGCCATCACATGCCTATTCTCATGGAAAGAAGTTGAAGGGATAGTGAAGAAGTTATGCCATCTTATCCTACTATATTATCTTCATTATTTTCAAGACAAATTGAGGTGAAAATTTCGGCCAATATGTGTACAAAGGTGGACCAATTATGTTGTTTCATTTTGCCAAGTGGACAAAGTGGTTCTGTGGCCAACCAATGGTGTGAAGACACTTAAGCATTAATAATGAAGATAGTGACACATTGGAGTTCTAATCCTCAAGGCTCATTTCACCCTATAAATAGAAGGCAAAGGTGAAGAAAAAGAATACACAACTTTCAAGCAAACTTGAAGATCATTCTTGCTATTCTCTTCTTCTTGATTCTTTCTTTGTGTAGCTAAGTTGTTTCATTTCTTGTTGTTGTTGAGTTGTATATACATGCCTCCTTGGGTTATTTTTGTAAGATTGGTTATCCAAGTTTATAAGGCTACACCAATAGGTGATATAGGTGTTGCAAGCAAAAGTTGCATAGAGGTGTTCATCCAAGTTTTGAATAGGGTTGGTGTTTAACCCAAAGATCAAGCTTGGTTCTTGTTGTAAGTTTGTTCATACCATAGTGAAATCCAAGGAAAGGTATTCCTTGGGACTGGAGTAGGTCACATTGACTGAACCAGGATAAAACTTTGGTTTTCTTGTCTTCTTTAAACTTTTCTGTTTTTCTGACTATTTTTGTTGCAGATTTCACACAATTTCTCACGTTTTGAAAAAATAGCAAAACACTTATAAAATTCGTGATTTTTGGTGGAGTTATACTTCAGACTGTTATCTTTCATTTGCAACAAGAATAACTTGATTTGAATAAGGAAAAATTAGTCTTTCAATCATTGCAAAATAACTGCTCCAATCTTGATTTGATCTGACTAGTTTTGTAAAAACTTGAATTCTGTTTTAATCCAGAATTATTTAAGGTTAGTGCCTTTGGAAACATAAACTAGACATCCTAAGGAGTGTTTTGACATAAATATCAACCTTTTTGGTTGAATATTCAAAGAGTAACACGTTTTCGAAGTTAAGTAACATTCTGTCCCAATTGACCACCTGAATCTTTTTATTTGTTTGAAGGGCGAAACAATCTCATTTTTATCTAGTTTTTGGAAAGAGTTTTGCCAAGACATTGGAGTTATGTTTTGAAAATTTTCATAATTTTTATAGTTTTGTACACTAATTTTTGAATTTTACAAAAAGGGTACTGAATATGAGTAGGTCTGAGATTCTGTTTTTAAAAGGGATTTTGTTAAAGAGTAGTAGTGTAATTTCCGCTAACCAATATTCACCCCCCTCTAGTGGTGTTTACTGCAGGTGCACAGTCCAACAACAATTTCCAAGCATCTGAATCGTTGATTGCTACATTGATCCAACTGTCATTTAGCCTGCTTGACACGGATCATGACCTTCAGCTGCTGACTTTGGCTTCTGCTCCACTTCTATCACTGCTACTGTCTTCAACATCCCCCCGTGAGCTGGGCTTGGTGTACAAATTATGCAATCCAAGTGTAGATGCTAACTGGTTAAATCTTTTAATATCAAGGGCTTTAGTGAACACATCAGCTACTTGTAACTCCGTCCTAATAATCATCAATTTTAATATCCCTTCTTGCACCTTATTTCTAACAACATGACAATCAATTTCTATGTTCTTCAGTACGCTCATGGAAAACAGGATTTTCAACTATATATATAGCACTCTTGCAGTCACAGAACACCTCCACTTGAATTTGCTCTTTCACCTTGAGTTCTTTCAACAAAGCTAGTAGCCATACAACTTCACAAGTCACCATTGCCATGGCCCTGTACTCAGCCTCAGCAGAAGATATTAAAACCGCAGTCTATTTCTTAGCCTTCCAAGACACTAATGCATCTTCAAGGAACACAACATACCCTGTGATTGACTTCCTAGTATCACTGCAACCTCCCCAATCAGCATCAACAAATACCTTGAGGTTAAGACCTCAACTTCTTGGAAATAACATGTTACAACCTAGAGTTAAAAAATAAATAAAATATATATGTGTGTAACCAGTAAGGTGTAAAAAAAAGTTACTATCTTGACTCTCCATTATCCCCACTGCCCTATTAATTTTCATAACCCCCACCACTAATCCCATAACTTCCTCATTACTCTCTTAATCCTATTACATTAAATAGGTTGCATTTATTCTTTTCCTCACAAAATTTCAGCCGATTACGTTGAGAAAAGAAAAAGGGAAACTGTCATAAGATAGGGGAAGAAAGAGGGAGGAGAAAAGAGGGGGAAAAGAAGGTTATGCTCCATCCCAACCTTTCATATAGCAAGCAAAAGAATTTTCTTTGGTCAAATTATGTTCCACAGCCGAGGCAATATTTGGAGGGAAGAAAGAAAATTTTGGCAACTCATTCCGAATTACAATTGTTTACGGTATAGCATACGAATCATGTAAGTAACCTTGATGTATTTACTATGATTTTGGCAAACTATATGTTTATATTTTCGGTACTAACTTGGATCATGCATTAGTATTCTTGAATTGCATAAATGAATTTTATAAAAATATGTCCGTTTGTATATATGTGTAGTTGAATTGTATGTATCGATTATATATATATATATATGTGTGTGATATGAATGTGCGTCCGTATGTATATATGAAAATGAAACAAAAGGACGATTTCAAATCTCGGCTCAAATGTTAAAACCCGTTTGTAACAAGTGAGGTATTTGAAAGCCCATGAAATGATTTACATTAAAAATTTTGAGGTGTCTGGTGTATGTGTGTATATGTTACGAACGAAAATTATTTAGTTTGTCAATGGAGGACACTGCCGAATGTAAGGTGGCATAAATGTGCATGACTATGTTGTTTGCTGAATGTGTATCCATTCGTATATGAGTTAGACAAAGGGAAAAAGTGATATTCACATGACTTATTTGCATATTTATATATAAATGTCATATGTATGTGTCGACCAGAAATGATACAAATTTAGTAATCTAAATCTATGCTCAATTGTTATGATGTGGTGTGTAACCGATGTGGTACATGCTATATATTCTAAATTGATGACACCTTCATAAAATATAATTTAATAAACATTGCACTGTGCATATTCACTTATATATATATATATATATATATATATATATATATATATATGATTATGATTTGTAATGGTTGCTTGTTAAATGACCAAAATAAAATAGATTGGAATTTGAAGAAGTGTGTTTTAGGCCAGTGGCTGATGGGTATAGGTTATGGCTAATTTTGCTTAATTATGATTTTATGCATATTAAATTGGCGTGTTGGTATCAATTTTGGAGGAGAAGTGGGATGAGGGAAGTACGTGTACGTATATACGTGTATATGCACATGTATGGGCATGAGCATATATACGTGTATATGTACATGATTGGGATTGGTTTTGGTATTTTTGGTATATTTGGAGATTAATTGGACTGTTTGTTTGGTTTCTTCGAATTTGGTCCTTTTTGGTAAATTTGGCTAACTTTTGTACTTGGAAAATAATTTTGAAAATTTGCATTTATATTTTGAAATTCACCCTATAATGTGAAATATATTGTTAAGCTGGGTTGATTCCTATTTTGGTGATCGAGCGCTACAGATGTAACTAACTCGTCAGGGACAAGGTTTCTGTATGCCTATTTGGATTGCTGCAGATATAATTACCTCGTCAGGGACAGGGCTTCTGTATGCATATTCGGCCCTGAGCATAACTACCTAGTCTGGGACAGGGTGCAAATGCATATATTTGATGCTATAGACGTAAGGACCTAGTCTGGGACAGGGTGTCTATAGTATATTTGGTTTTTGGAGGAATCAATTCGTAAATCTTACAGTATAAGTCACTTGTAGGGAAAGTGCTATAGCCATTGTATTTGATTTTGGACTTTGGACCGATTAAACTGGATTTTGGTTATTTGGATTTTTGGACCAGTTTAATTGGATATGGACATTGGTTTTGGACATTGTATTTGGACATTGGACATTGAAATTGGAAACTTTGGCTTTGAAAATATTGGAACATTGGCATTGCATCGTTTCGGAAATTGCATCATGTTTTGGCTTGGACTAACCTTTGCTTGGCTATCGTTTGGTTTGACTTGGTTATTGGGGTATTTCATTGTATATCTCTGTTAGGTCTATTTTCTATTATTGTTTTGGATGTTAGGGGTAAAACTATAAAATTCATTTGCGAATGGGAAGCATGTTATTTCCAGTAATTGTTATTTATTGTTACTACCTTTGATTCCACGTGCATGATCTCATTGTAAATATGCTAAGGTTACTTGCTGGGCAAAGTGTCGCTCATACCACTCTTTATCATTTTTTTCAGATGACCTAGAGTACGATTTAGTGTACGTCGAGGATGATGTTGAGCGAGGATATTGACCGATGGACCGAGGACATTGTTGATATTTGGGCTAGAGAGGGTAGTTTCATTTTATGTACTTGTGGAGACTTAGACTTTTACCTTTATTTCCGATGATGTATTATTGACTATTGGTTAGACCACTGTACGTACTTATTATTTATGATGATTTGAGGTCTTATTTGACTTCCACTGACATCGATTTGCGTCATGCTACTGACGTGTTTTGCATCGGTATCGACGCCTTGTATTTTTCTTAGCGAAATTCGGCGGGTGAGTCGTTTCGAGTACTAGGGCTCGGGACGGGTCGCAACAGTTTGTATCAGAGCATGACTCTAGATCCACAGCGGAAACGTAGATTTAGGCCATGGTCTTAGCAATTAAATTACGATTTTGCCCATAAGTCACGATCTTAGAAATAAGTGATGGATCCGATTATGAGTGGATCTTGAACATAAGTAGTGATCTTAGTCATAAGCGACGATTATATTCTAAGCATGATCGTAGAATTAAGAAATAACCTGAGACTTAAGGTGACAATCGGTTAAGGGACACGTATACCTAGAGTATACCGTAAGATTTTGATTACTTTCCTTAATTAGATTTCGATCATACCCTTTGCACAATCCCTTAACCGTGAGAATAAGTAACCCTAATTGAATAGTATATTGTTAAAAATATTAAGCTGCAAAATTAACCGGAATGCCCTACCACAGACGTCGGTTGATGTATTAATTTAGATGGACCAGGAAGTTATTCCCCTAGCAGCAGCATGAGACCTCGTACCATTAGGGTAACTGAAGCAGGTTTATGCTTCGACCTTAACAGTAGTGTCGGAATGCGATTAGGTGCAAGTTGAGATCGTAGCTACTAAGGAATGATATATAGAAGAATGATAGAACTAAGTATCGATTTATAAGCATTATGATCTAGTAAAGTTTAGTGAGAGATATTGTACAAAGGAATTTATAGTCTAGGGTTAAGATGTTGGAAGTAGTGTTATCAAAATAGGTCGACGATATTAATCTTATTAGAGGTATTGATCGATAGCGACATGCAAGAATTGACTATAGTATGTGCCTTGGAATGATAAATTGTCACAAAATCTTTATTGATTTCTAGAAACATTAAGTTATTTGACTTGAATTCGGTAGGAAAGAAATGAAAAAGACTAAGCATGAACAAGTAGAGGTGACTTTTTGTATGAGATTTAACTAAGTTAAAAATTGGCGGTTGAAATAACCAATTAAAGGAGAACGGTGGATCAGCGTGGCGCGCGGAAGCATGGAGAACTAGAATAAATTAAGTCGATCAATATTTAATGTGCCATGCTAGGATTGGAGAAACTAAGTTAAGGATGTTATCATAATAGACAAACGGTACATAGGTGAATTTTCATTTGACAGTAAGTATGACTTAGAAGAATTATACGAAGTATTGGACTGTAAATTTCCAAATAGCCCACTATTTTCATATAAGCATGTACACCAAGATATATTCTATATTATAAAGGTACTTCAAAAAAAATGATGCTTCTAAGTATTTCAACTAGTTTTGTTTTTTTATATAGTATATTAACTTCACAAGGCTATATTCCCTTTCTGTATTTGTATATCAACGTAATGGACTTTCGCCTACCCCTGACAACCCTGAGAAAAATAGATATATTTTAAAAGGTTGATGTTTGCGAAAAAGGATATGTTTATATACTTTGTGTATACTATAAAAAATTTTCATTTAAGCTATCCCTACTTGGTAAAAAAATGTTATTTGCCGACTAACAATATTGCAAGCATTTTATCTCTGTTTTTTATCCGCTTGCGAGAAACTCAGTTAATTTTTGTGAAGCAAAACAAAAAAGTAGTCTTCAAATATATATATTTCTTTTGGAAAAGAAAAGATATCGTGTTCAAATTGTTTTATCAAACCTTACGTTATTGAGCTCAATTGTTTTAATGCGGTTTTACTGTCATACTTTTGTGAACAAGTTATATCATTGTTTTTATAAGAGGTCATGTAAGACACCGCTTGCGAAAACAAATACATAATACTTTGATTCTTGTGTTCACAAAAAAACTAGAACGAATATTATTTTGACTATTAAAGCTATATTCCAAATCATGGCTACGCAAGCTACCTTTTATTTGAAGAAAGCATGTCCATACTCATATTCGTATATTAGGCTGCTGGTAATATGCCGAAGGAATAAAGATATGGTCATAGAGTTAGTTCGTAAGTATATAAGAAGTGATTTGAAGACTCAATCCTGTGCTAAAGGAGAGTAATGATTAACATATTGGAATACTCAATGGGTATTTAGTTTGGTTATAAATCTAGGAGGTGAATCACAAATGATGATTTTAAGAATTCGTAATTGTAGGTTACAAGTATATAAGTTGAATAATACAAGTTAAGTGATATAAGTGAAATTGAGGGCTTAACGATCTAGAGGTAAGGTTGATATGATGATAGTTGTGATGTATATTAGGTGAATGGATTAAGTAGGACTACACTAATCTGTAAACCATGCAATACGCAAGTTTCGAGGACAAAACTTTTTGTAACGGGAAGAAATGTTACAACCTAGAGTTAAAAAAATAAATAAAATATATATGTGTGTAACCGGTAATGGTGTAAAAAAAGTTACTATCTTGACTCTCCATTATCCTCACTACCCTCTTAATTTTCATAACCTCCATCACTAATCCCATAACTTCCTCATTACTCTCTTAATCCTATTACATTAAATAGGCTGCATTTGTTCTTTCCCCCACAAAATTTCAGCCGGTTACATTGAGGAAAGAAAAGGGAAATTGTCGTAAGATAGGGGAAGAAAGAGGGAGGAGAAAAGAGGGGGGAAAAAGAAGGTTGTGCTCCAACCCAACCTTTCATATAGCAAGCAAAAGAATTTTCTTTGGTCAAATTATGTTCCACAGCTGAGGCAATATTTGGAGGAAAGAAAGAAAATTGTGGCAACTCATTCCGAATTACAATTGTTTAAGGTATAGTATACGAATCATGTAAGTAACCTTGGTGTATTTACTATGATTTTGGCAAACTATATGTTTATATTTTCGGTACTAACTTGGATCATGCATTAGTATTCTTGAATTGCATAAATGAATTTTATAAAATATGTCCGTTTGTATATATGTGTATGTTGAATTGTATGTATCGATTAAATATACGTGTATATATATATATGATATGAATGTGCGGCCGTATGTATATATGAAAATGAAACAAATGGACAATTTCAAATCTTGGCTCAAATGTTAAAACCCGTTTGTAACAAGTGCGGTATTTGAAAGCCCATGAAATGATGCTTTACATTAAAAATTTTGAGGTGTCTGGTGTATGTGTGTATATGTTACGAACGAAAATTATTTAGTTTGTTAATGGAGGACACTGCCGAATGTAAGTTGGCATAAATGTGGATGACTATGTTGTTTCCTGAATGTGTATCCATTCGTATATGAGTTAGACAAAGGGAAAAAGTGACATTCACATGACTTATTTGCATATTTATATATAAATGTAATATGTATGTGTCGACCAGAAATGATACAAATTTAGTAACCTAAATCTATGCTCAATTGTTAAGATGTGGTGTGTAACCGATATGGTACATGCTATATATTCTAAATTGATTCCACCTTCATAAAATATAATTCAATAAACATTTCACTGTGCATATTCACATATATATATATATATATATATATATATATATGTGTGTGTGTGTGTGTGATATTATGATTTGTAATGGTTGCTTGTTAAATGACCAAAATAAAATAAATTAGAATTTGAAGAAGTGTACTTTAGACCAGTGGCTGATGGGTATATGTTATGGCTGATTTTGCTAAATGTATGATTTTATGCATATTGAATTGGCGTGTCGGTATCAATTTTGGAGGAGAAGTGAGATGAGGGAAGTACGTGCACGTATATACGTGTATATTCACATGTATGGGCGTGAGCATATATACGTGTATATGTACATGATTGGGATTGGTATTGGTATTTTTGGTATATTTGGAGATTAATTGGACTGTTTGTTTGGTTTCTTCGAATTTGGTCCTTTTTGGTAAATTTGGCTAACTTTTGTACTTGGAAAATAATTTTGAAAATTTGCATTTATATTTTGAAATTCACCCTATAATGTGAAATATATTGTTAAGCTGGGTTGATTCCTATTTTGGTGATCGAGCGCTACAGATGTAACTAACTCGTCAGGGACAGGGTTTCTGTATGCCTATTTGGATTGCTGCAGATATAATTACCTCGTCAGAGACAGGGCTTCTGTATGCATATTCGGCCCTGAGCATAACTACCTAGTCTGGGACAGGGTGCAAAGGCATATATTTGATGCTATAGACGTAACGACCTAGTCTGGGACAGGGTGTCTATAGTATATTTGGTTTTTGGAGGAATCAATTCGTAAGTCTTACAGTATAAGTCACTTGTAGGGAAAGTGCTATAGCCATTGCATTTGATTTTGGACTTTGGACCGATTAAACTGGATTTTGGTTATTTAGATTTTTGGACCAGTTTAATTGGATATGGACATTGGTTTTGGACATTGTATTTGGACATTGGACATTGAAATTGGAAACTTTGGCTTTGAAAATATTGGAACATTGGTATTGCATCGTTTCGGAAATTGCATCATGTTTTGGCTTGGACTAACCTTTGCTTGGCTATCGTTTGGTTTGACTTGGTTATTGGGGTATTTCATTGTATATCTCTGTTAGGTCTATTTGCTATTGTTGTTTTGGATGTTACGGGTAAAATTATAAAATTCATTTGCGAATGAGAAGCATATTATTTCCAGTAATGTTATTTATTGTTACTACCTTTGATTCCACGTGCATGATCCCATGGTAAATATGTTAAGGTTACTTGCTGGGCGAAGTGTTGCTCATACCACTCTTTATCATTTTTTTCAGATGCTTTGGAGTACGATTTAGTGTACGTCGAGGATGATGTTGAGTGAGGACATTGACCGCTGGACCGAGGACATTGTTGATATTTGGACTAGAGAGGGTAATTTCATTTTATGTACTTGTGGAGACTTAGACTTTTACCTTTATTTCCGATGATGTATTATTGACTATTGATTAGACCACTGTACGTACTTATTATTTATGATGATTTGAGGTCTTATTTGACTTCCGCTGACATTGATTTGCGCCATGCTGCTGACGTGTTTTGCATCGATATCGACGCCTTGTATTTTTCTTAGCGAAATACGGCTGGTGAGTCGTTTCGAGTACTAGGGCTCGGGACGGGTCGCTACATAACATGCCCTGACCAATAGTTCCTTTCACTTATCTCGGAACTCTATCTGCTGCCTTTAGGTGATTTTCTGTGGGGCAATATAAGAACTGACTTAATTTCTGAATAGAAAAGGATATATCTGGTCTAGTTATGATAAGGTAGATAAGCTTCCCAACTAGCTTTCTGCACTTTGACACTTCTAGAAGCAGAGATGAATCATCTTTGGCTAGGCTAACATGACTTTCCATAGGGCTTTTAGCTGGTTTGACATCCAAAAATCCTGTCTGTTCAAGGAGCTCAATGGTGTATTTCTTCTGATTAATGTGCAGTCCTCCCTTTGCTTGAGCCACTTCTATACCCAGAAAGTACTTGAGTCTACACAAATCTTTGATCTTGAACTCATCATGTAAGGCCTTTTTCACATCTGCAATGACCCCCTCATTGTCACAAGTGACAATGATGTTATCAACATAAACTAATAGACACAGAAAAGAAGAGCCAAAAGGTTTTAGGAAGAAAGAGTAATCAGACTTGAATTGCTGGAAACCATGAGCAAACAGAAACTTAGTCAAGGTGGCATTCAACTCTCTACTAGCCTGTTTAAGACCATAAAGAGATTTTTGAAGCTTACATACTAGACTAGGTTTAGGTAAGATAATCCCAGGAGGTGGTGTCATATAGATGTCTTCATGGAGGTCCCCATGAAGAAAGGCATTGCTGATATCCAGTTGGTGGATATGCCAATGCTGTTGAGCAGCCAGTGCCAAAATCACCTTAACTGTAGTCATTTTTGCTACATGAGAAAATGTCTCCTGATAATCAATACCATACTGTTGGATATATCCCTTTGCTACAAGCCTGGCCTTGTATCTCTCCACCTGTCCATCAAGCTTCAACTTGACCTTGTAAACCCATTTACTTCCAATGAGTGTCTTATCTGGGGGCAAGATCAACAGTTTCCACGTCCGATTAGCATCCAAAGCAGCAATCTCACATCTCATAGCCTTCTGCATAACTGTTGGGTTCCCTATGTGCAACAAGACTCAAAGCATATGATTTATATTCTGGAGCTAAATAATCATAAGACAGAAAATGATGTAAAGAATAAGGAGAAATACAAGCTTGGTTACAGTAATAGTCTTGCAAGTATGCTGGTACAGTCTTAGTACGTTTGGGGCCTATTTTTCACTGAACGTTCAGGCTGTGTAGTAGCAGTTGGTAAGGGTAAGTCAATGACCAGTTCAGAAGGAGACAAATCAACAGATGGAGGAGTAATAGAAGTTGGAGGTGATAGACTGGGAGTTGAAGAAGGGGAAGAATGAGACTCTGATGAGGAAGGAGAAGAAGGTATAGCCAAGGTGGGAGGTTCCTCAGGGTGTAAAGGACTATTGGAGGTAGAAGAAGAAGAAAAGGGATGGAAAGGTGAAGGAGTATCAAAGCTGGGAGATGTCAGAACAGGAGGAGAGCCATTAACAACAGGAATAGACGGTGAAGTCACTGCTGCATCAGAGGCATAAGGGAAAACTTATTCATAAACGACATCTCTGGACACACATTCATCCTTATTTTTAAGATCTTGAAGGATGTAACCCTTAGTAGTGTATGATAATCCCAAGAAAACACTTCTTCTGGCACTAGGAGCAAACTTCTCCTTATGTGATTAGGTGTTGCTTCCAAAAGCTAGGCATTCAAAAACTTTAAGGTTACCGTAACAAGGGACTGACTTGTAAAGGAGTTGGTATGGAGTTGAATTGTTAAGAACTGGTGTTGGGGTAATATTTATAAGATAGACTGAATGTTGGACACAAACCCCCTGTAGGAAGAAGAAATTTTGGATTGAAACCTGAGGGCCCTAGCAATAGACAAGAGATATTGGTGTTTTCTTTCAACCAGTCTATTTTGTTGAGGCGTATTCACACAACTGGTTTGATGTATAATGCCATGGGTGGAATAAAATGAAGGCATGTTAAACTCTTACTCATTGTCAGTTCTGATGATTTTGATTTTTGCATCAAACTGTACAGAAACATATTGATGAAAGCTTTGTATTATATGCCTTGCTTCTGATTTAGATTTCAACAAGTAAAGCCAACAAAATCTGGAGTAATCATCTACAATAGTAAGGAAATATTTTTGACTGTACATTGTAGAGTATTTATAAGGCCCCCATATGTCCATGTGTACAAGAGAAAAGGGGCAATATGTAACTAAAGCGGAAATGGGGAATGGTGTGCGTTTTTTTGCAAGGGGACATACTTCACAACTACAATCATCATTTGGTACTACTACTAAGGGCTTTAATTTCTGAACTTCTTTTATCCTTGGTGTTGACATGTGTCCCAATCTTGAATGCCAAAGCAGTGAATCTAAATATGTGTTGGCTGCACAACAGTACAGGTAGAGAATGAAGAAGAGACTGTTAGTGATGAAGACTTGCAAGGACCTTGTAGATGATACAGACCCTGGTTCACTTCAGCTGAACCAATCATCTGCTTGGTCTGTACATCCTGTATGAAGCACAAATTAGAATGAAAAGTAATAGCGAAGAAATTATGTTTGGTGAGCTGACTCACGGAGATCAAGTTGAAGGAAAAGGTAGGCACATGAAAAACATTAGTAAGCACTAACTGTGGGTTTACTGTGACTATTCCAACATGAGTCACAGGTGCAAAGTTTCTGTCTGGTAGTCTAACACAAAGACAAGAAACTGGATAAAAGGTGTCAAACAGTTCAAGGAATGAACAAACATGATCACTAGCTCCAGAATCTAAAATCAATGTATTTAAGTTTTGAGCATATAGGTTACCTGACACATTACCTTCCAGAGTGACTTTCTGAGCTGACATTGTGGCATGAGGTGTGTTGTTGCTTATGCCACCCTCTGGAATAGATTTTCTACCTTTTCCTTGTCTCTCCTGCAGCAAACTAACAAGTTGGGCATATTACTCGTGTCAGTCCCTGTGGCAGTTGGGTACCAGGACTAAAGTGTTCCTGATAATATCCTTCATAAGCTTCATACAACTCACAATCCACCCGACTCCCAGTCTCACAAAACTGTTGTGCCTCATTATTACTGCACACATCTCCACTTACCATATTCACATGTGCCCTTGCTTTAAAACCAAGAGGATATCTATGTTTCTTGTAACACCTATCTATAGTGTGTCCTGTCATATTACAATGAGTACAATATGGTACTCTGGCACCACCTGATGCAAACCTACCACCATCTCTTCTGCATCCCCTACCAAAGACCTCTGAGACCCCACTGCACCATAGACATTAGGTCTTGGCACATAAGAATTAGGTCTAGAATTAGAATTTATGTTCATCAATGTTGACGGATTGTTAACAAAATGTCCTGATGTTTCAGTATAGGTAAGCTTCCTCTCAAGTTTTACAGCCATAGTAAAGGCTGACTTCAGATCAGACAATGGAGTAGTTAATAGGATCTGAGATTTAACAGCCTCAAATTCATCATTAAATCCTTTTAAAAACTTGATTACACAATCATTTTCCAGGAACTTGTTAAATTGAACAGCCAAGTTGCAAGTGCATCTTCTACATGCACAACTTGGTACACATCTTAGTACTGACAATTCTTCCCAAATTGCCTTTAATTTGGTGTAATAATCAGTCACATAGTTATTACCTTGAGTTATCCCGTAAAACTCCTCTTGCAGATCTGATAGTCTGAACGCATCTGCACTTCCGTATCTGAATTTCAAGTCACTACATATATCTGCTGCTACATCTATCCAGGTAATACTTTGTGCTATGCTAGCAGACAATGAATTAATCAACCATGAAGGCACCGTACTATTGGCTTTCAACCAGGTGTTATCTTCTTGTACCTTCTATTGGTTTAGGAATACTTCCATCCACAAAACTAACCTTGTTTTTGGCCTCTAATGCTCGTCTTGCCACTCTACTCCAACTATGGTAATTGCTTCCTTCAAGTAATGGTTGCACCAGAACTAGCACTGGACTATCACTAGGATGTATATAGTATGGATCCTCTAAAGGATCATTCATGATAGGATTCGGATTCGGATAATTAGAAGGTTGGGGGAGATTGATTGTTATTATTTGAAGCCATAAATGTGCCAAAGTTCATCAAGGTTGCTCTGATACTATGTGAAAAATCTTGGTAAACACTCAAATCAACAACGAATGGAAATAGCTCAAGCAAAATCAATGAAGAAGATGAATAATGATGAATGAAAATATCAAGCAATTTGATAGAATTTCATTGATGCAAAAATGTTGCAGAAAACTTAATTTTCCTTCTACAATTCGTCCGCTACATATATGGAGAAGAAACAGAAATGTAGAAAATTAAAAGAATGTCCTCTAACTGAATTAATTTCAAATAAAACAAGGAGGGTATAACGGTCATTTCACACTTTTAAACCATCCTCGCGCCAAACTGCTTATTCCTCCTTTCATTTCTTCGAACTACTCCCTGCGTCATTCTTGAATTCACCACGTGCTCCTTTGCATCTTCTCCATCCAATAAACAAACACAACTTCCAAGCATCTCAATCGTTGATTGCTGCATTGATCCAACGGTCATTTAGCCCGCTTGACACGGATCATGAACTTCGCTGCTGATTTCGGCTTCTGCTTCACTTCTGTCACTGCTACTGTCTTCAACAAAACCATTGTAGGACAATTCTGCACAGTGACAGCTCAGGGAAGCAAAAAAACCCACTAGAATGGGCACCATCATTCTACGAAACTGCACGATAGAACTCGAGCAAGACTACTTCACCACCACGTGGGACGGCCCTGGAAGGGATTCTCAAGAACAATGGCGATGCAATCTTACATTGGTGGATTTATAGCACAATGAGGATGGTTCCAAACTCGCATTTGACACTCTAGGGTGCGAGAACACCAGAAAAGAGGCGCAGGTGCAAATGCAGATCGTCGAGTGAGGTGGAAGCGCATTCAGCTTATGGCGCCCAAAACCGATATTAGCTTCACTCCCGGCTCTTTTTATTGAGGGAAATCAATGGATTCTAGGCACCGGCATTCCTTAGAGCCCGACATGATCAGAGTTCAGGAACATGAAAAAAAATATATAAAATTTTGTCGTTGTAACATTGTAAAGTTTCTTTTCCTTCTCATGAACATGTTATATGTAGCACCCCGACGCGGACAGCGGATCCAAACCGGTGCACCAGTCGTAGCTTACTAAGAAGACTACAAGACGTCTCATCTCTCGAATACACATCATCAATGACGTAAGAGAAATAAGCGCGGAAACATGTATAAAATAAAATCTAAAACCATTAACTTTGTATTCCCAAAAACATAAGTAATTAAAATTGGTTATGGATGCGGCCATCTACATCCTCAATGCACGAAAGAGAGCTAAGGTAATAAGAAACATCTAAAACAAATCCCAAGATAAGCTCTAAACGTCCCATTCAGCCCACTCGCCGTCGTCTTCTATGAAAATCATGTCATAACTAGGCTCATCTGCAAAACAAAGGTAGTACCCTTAGCGAAAATGCTAGCAAGTAACCCGCTTATAAGACATACGGGATCAACACATGGCAAGACATGAGTAATATTTAAATCAAGGGGGATGGGGCACATGTCTTGTATACTTTCAAGAGCATAGATTAATAGCATGACAACATAAGAGCAGTAACTCATAAACATTCAACAGTTCAATAACAATCAAATTACAAATCAATCATACCGTAGCTACTCACGTGATGCATGACAAAATATGCACTACGCTACACAATCACAAATTCTTATGCAATTCTTTTCGAAACAGTGCAATGCATGTCACAATGTCCGGCCACATAACTTTATACCCTGTGGTGGGCCACAGCTTGTCTTTATACACTGTGACACACCACAACTCAACTTTATACCCTGTAATGTGCCACAGCTTGTCTTTATACCCTATGACACATTACAGTTCACTTTATACCCTATGATGGTTACAGCTTGTCTTTATACCCAGTAACGCATCACAGCTCATTTTGCAAAATTTATACCCTGTGTCTAGGCACAACTCTTATCAAATCATAATGCAAATGCAAGTGCCATGATTCAAGAATGTACGTTCACATATCAATCACATTCTCCAATTGCATACTTCAATCACATTTTCACTCTTATCGTATCTTCACAAGCTTAACCTACCTCACATAAACTTTCACACTAAGGATACGAGGAATGAAGTAAACTCTTCTCACACGTTCCATTTGAACCCTATCGAAGCTTCAAACATTCATTCTTAACCCCTTAGATCATATACCTTAAAGTCCGGTTCAAATACATCACGAAGTCTTCCCCGTTGATTCACCATCCTAAGTCGTGTTCCTAAGACTTAAACTAGCCTCAACCAGGTCCTAAGAAGTCACTAAGGTCACCCCAATGGATCCCCTAGCTTTCCTCTTCCTTCACTTAATTTTCCACAAAACAGATGGACGTCATACTCTGACGTCGATCGATCGACGTCCATCTGAGGGACGTCGATCTCTCACTCAACCTACGTCGATCGATCGACGTTCATCTGAGACACGTCGATCTCTCACTCATCCTACGTCGATCGATCTACATACATCTGAAACATGTCAGCCCCTCACTTGCTATACGTCGATCGATCGACGTACGTCATACCCTGACGTCGATCGATCGACGTCATCGCTCCCAGAAACTTCATCCTGCGATTTCCGCAGAAACTGCAGAAATAACCCCCAATTCGAACCCAACTTCCTTCCAAACCATTCCAAGCCTATTCCTCACTATCAATCCATCCTTAATTCACCAAAGACAACACCTTTAACATACAAATCAAGGATTCAAGCCTAGCACTCAAAGTAATCATCAAATCAAGCCCAAAATCTCAACTTTTCACTCTCCCTTCCCTTCAACCGTAATTATCGACAAGTAGGGGTAAATGGATTGGGATTTGAAGAATTTCACAAAATCAATAACAACAACAATTGATTTCCAACATACTGTGGCCAAATCTCAAAACCAAATCACATAAATCACGTATAGATCCACGAAAAGAAATTACTGCATGGTGATCCAATTTGATATCAAAAATAGGCCTTTTTCTTTGGCAAATAGTAGGAACTTATAAGTAGATTACTTGCCAGTGATTACTCGAAAACGGATTGAAGAATGAACGAAGAACGGATTGATTCCTGAAGAATTTTTTTCTCCTAGGGTTGCAAGATGCCAAAGAATCGCCTAAGGGAGAGGGGGAGAGAATGGCGTCGGTTTCTCTTCTAAAATAAGGAGAAACTGACGTCTTGTCAGTTTTGATATTTGAAAGGATGAAATTTGAGTTTCTAAATTATATCTTATTATCTCATTTATCTTAAAGGATTAAATTCTAATATTTAATTCTAAAATTAAATGCTACTTAATTCTATATTTAATCCTTTCAATAAATTCCAATTAATTCTAATACTTAATTCTTAATTCATTGTTATTAATTGTATTCATCCTATTTAATTTTCATTTATCCTTTATTTATTTTTACGGACGGTGCGGGGCATAACATTCCACCCCCTTACAAAAAGTTTCGTCCTCGAAACTGACGTACCTTATTGGAAGAGGTGTGGATATAGCTCCTTCGTTTGCTCCTCAAGCTTCCACGTGGCTTCACTCTCTGTATGGTTACTCCATTGAACTTTGACATACGGAATCACGCGCTTGCGTAGAACTTGGTCTTTCTTATCCACAATCTTCACTGGATATTCTTCATAAGTGACATCCTCCCTAACATCCAATGGTTGGGCCTCAAGGATATGACTCGAATCTGATACGTATTTCCTCAGTTGAGACACATGAAATATGTTATGGACTTGCGACAAACTCGGAGGCAAGGCTAATCGATATGCTCTTTCACCAACTTTACCAAGCACCTCGTATGGACTAATATATCTAGGGCTTAACTTGCCCTTCATTCCAAACCTCGCCACTCCCTTGGTGGGTGAAACTCGTAGATAAACCTTTTCACCTTCCTCAAACTCCAAGGGTCGCCTTTTTGTATCGGCCCAACTCCTACTGCGATCTTGCGCCACCCTTAGCCTATCTCTTATGATTTTCACTTTCTTAATTGTCTGCTCGACCAACTCCGGCGCTGTGATCGTTCTTTCTCCAACCTTGTCCCAACAAACCGGAGACCTGCACTTGCGTCCGTATAGAGCCTCAAACGGCACCATGCCGATTGCACTGTGATGGCTGTTATTGTATGAGAACTCCATCAGCTTCAGCATACTATCCCAGTTTCCTTTAAAATCCAAAACACATGCCCTCAGCATATCTTCTAATGTCTGGATTGTCCTCTCTGACTGTCCATCTGTCTGAGGATGATAAGCAGTGTCCATCCTCAGTTCAGTGCCCATAGCTTTCTGGAAAGCCATCCAAAATTTAGAAGTGAATCTGGGATCACGGTCTGATACAATACTGACAGGAACTCCATGCAAGCTCACAATGTTATCCACATATATGTTGGACAATTTCTCACAAGAGGTACCATATGGCATGATTATGAAATGAGCTGTCTTTGTCAAGCAATCTACAATTACCCAAATCATCTCATTCCCATTTCTGGTTTTGGGCAACCCCATCACAAAGTCCATAGTCATATGTTCCCACTTCCATTCTGAGATTTCAAGTGGCATCATCAGACCGTCAGGTCGTTGATGTTCTGCTTTGACTTGTTGGCATATTAGACACCTTTCAACATACTCTGCGATAGATCTTTTCATTCCTATCCACCAATAATTTCCTTTGAGGTCCTTGTACATTTTCGTGCTTCCAGGGTGAATGGATAGCCTTGAGTTATGAGCTTCGCGTAGCAACTCCTTTCGAAGCTCATCATTATCAGGTACACATAACCGATTCTGGAACCATAGACTTCCATCTTCCCTCAACTGGAAATCTTTTACTGGCCCCGTAGACAACTTGTCGCGGATTTCTTTCAGTGTTGTATCATCATATTGTGCTCCTTTAATTCTGTCTACCAAATCCGGGGTTATATATAAGGCGGTAAGGACATTTTCTACTGAGTCTATAACATCCAAACCAAACTCCTCAATCTCTCGTTCCAACGGAGACTGTCACGCATGGCTAGACTTTCTGCTTAATGCGTCTGCCACTCTGTTTGCTTTACCCGGATGGTAGTTGATGGTTAGGTCGTAATCTTTAAGTAATTCCAACCATCTCCTTTGTCTCATGTTAAGCTCCTTCTGCGAGAATAAATATTTTAAGCTCTTGTGGTCAGTGAACACGACACACTTTTCTATAGACAAATAGTGCCTCCAGATCTTAAGAGCAAATACTACAGCCGTGAGCTCTAAATCGTGCGTCGGGTAGTTCTGCTCATATGGTTTCATGTCTCGATGCGTACGAAATAACTCGTTCATTTTGCATCAAGACACATCCTATAAACAGAAAGTTAGTCTAAGACTGGCACATGTATATACAATGCATTAATTGTAAGGATATACATACCTAGTCCTTTCTTGGACGCATCACTATAGATCACGAAACCGTCGGTGCCGGAGGGTTGCGCCAACACCGGGGCAGTGGTCAATCTCTTCTTGAGCTCAGAAAAGCTCTGCTCGCATTCAGCAGTCCATTCAAACTTAGTCTTCTTCTGAGTAAGTCAACTCAAAGGAACCGCTATTGTTGAGAATCCCTCAACAAACTTCCTATAGTAGCCTGCCAAGCCTAGGAAGCTTCTAACTTCGGTCACGTTTGTAGGTCTAGGCCATTCAGTGATGGCTTCTATCTTCTTGGGATCCACAGAGATTCCATCCTCTGAAATTACATGACTGAGAAAGGCTACACTTCTTAGCCAAAATTCACACTTGCTGAATTTGACATAAAGCTTCTGTTGCCTCAAAATTTCCAACAAGAGTGTTCTGCATAGGATTGTTCATCGGGGGAGTAAACCAAAATATCATCGATGAACACCACAACGAATTTATCCAGTTGTTCCCGGAACATGGTGTTCATCAAGTCCATAAAAGCTGCTGGGGCATTAGCCAATCTGAAAGGCATCACCAAAAACTCATAATGCCCATATCGAGTCCGAAAAGCTGTTTTAGGGACGTCACCTGCTTTCATGAGTAACTGATGATATCCCTGACGAAGGTCAATTTTCGAGAACCATCGAGCTCCCTTTAGTTGATCGAATAAATCCTCAATCCTTGCCAGAGGATATTTGTTCTTAATCGTTATCTTGTTCAACTCTCGGTAATTGATACATAACCGCATGCTGCCATCCTTCTTCTTGACAAATAAAACTGGAGCTCCCCAGGGTGATACGTTAGGACGAATCAACTTCTTATCTAACAACTCCTGAAGTTGTCCCTTTAGCTCCTTAAGTTCAGCTGGAGCCATTCTGTAGGGTGCCTTAGATATAGGCTCGGCTCCGGGGATCAAGTTGATCTCGAACTCCACTTTTCTTGATAGGGGAACTCCCGACAATTCATCCGGAAATACGTCCTTAAATTCATTGATCACCAGAATCTGATCTATGGAGGGAACTTCTTGCTTCGCGTCTAATGCATATACCATAAATCCCTCTACTCCCTTCTTCAAAGCCTTGAAAGCCCTAATCGCCATCAAGTATATCTTCTTCAGAGCTTTGGTTAACTTGACGTTCCCTTGAACTATCACTTCATTCATTTCGGGATCCTTAACGGTCACTTGCTTAAGTCTGCAGTCAATATTGGCAGGATACTTGGTCAGCCAATCCATGCCCAATATCACATCAAAATCCCTCATCGCAATTGGGACCAATGTCACGGGAAACACCTTCCCCTCCAACTCCAACTCACAATCTTTGTACTGGTGGTGTGAAACCAGCACTTGTTCACCAGCTTCCTGCACCCTGAAGGGGGTTTCAAGCCATTCGGGTAGACAGTCCAGTCCTTTGACGAATCGCTTAGAGATGAACGAGTGACTCGCTCCACTATCAAACAATACGTTCGCAGGCACTTTATTAACTAGAATCGCACCTAAACACAAAAAGTGTAGCACACAAAGGTTTTCACGTATAGCATATTTAATTTCCAACTTAAACGACTAAAATTCAACTTAAACAACTAATATTTAACTCAAGTCGTACCTGTCACAACGTCCGTGCTCTCCTGCACTTCAACGTCTGTCATTGCATGGACTATGACATTGGTCCTGGGCCTAGCTCTCTGTTGCTGTGATGGCCCGGTATCTCCCTGTGGCTTTTGCTTCCACTCGGGGCAATCTTTGATTCTGTGGCCCGTCTTGCCACACTTAAAACATGCTCCCGTCTTCTTTCAACATTCCCTAACATGACTTTTCTGACAATGTGGGCACACTCCGGGCGCCTGACGGTCGGGTTGACTCTGCTTTAGTGCCCTCTGAAACTTTCCCATCTGGCCTTTTCTAGGAATCTTGACCCAACGTCTGGGTCTGCTCCCACTCCTATCATCTCTCGGCCTCTTGTTGGTATCGTCACGAGCCTCTCTAGGCTGTGACCTGCACATGTCACTCTCCACACGGTAACAAACATCCAACATCTTTTCAAAAATTTTCAGGCTAGACCCCGCTATAGCTGTCCAAATGCGAGGGTTCAATCCTTGCTCGAACTTGAGCATCTTCATTCTATTGTTTTCCAACACCATGGGCGTGAACTTTTCCAGGGCGTGGAACCTGTCAGCATAATCCGAGATGGACATCATGTCCTGCCCAGCTTATCAAACTGCCTCATCTTCTCCAGAATGGCAGTTTCAGGAACGTAATAATCTTTGTAGGCCTCAACGAAATGTCTCCATAGGATAGGAGGAGTCATCTTCGGCAAAATACCATTCCACCAGGAATTTGCTCTGCCACTCAGTAAAGGCGTGGCTACATCGACCTTAAGTTCTTCAGGCACTTGCACCAGCCTGAAGCATTTCTCTACTTCGTCTAACCAAAACTCGGCCACCTCTGGATCAGTGGTCCCTTTGAAGGTTGGGGCATGCATCTTTCACATCTTCCCAATGTAATACCTTATACCATGCTGAGGTGGTGGCGGAGGAGGGTGCTGTTGTTGCTGTTGCTGTTGAGCAAATCCTTGTGCTATCACTGTGATAGCGTCCATTAGTTCCTGGGGAACTACCATCTGCAGTGGTGGAGGGTTCTCGTTCCTGTTTCCACTGTTTCCTTGGTTATCTCTTCTGGGAGGCATGGTCTGCAAAATCAACGCTTATCAGCATTCAGCGATTCCAAAAGTAAATACTGAAGGCCCATATGCGTTGTACAAGGCGGAACTCGTAAACCGGAAGAAAATAAAACTGATGGTGAATTAAGTTTTATCGCGCTCGCATACACCCAACCCAATCAAACTTATATTTAAAATCATGTACTTAGACCTAAAGGTCAACTTAGGGTCAAAATCATAGCTTAAGACTCTACATGACATAACCTAGGTCTCCGAGGTAGATCTGAAGCCTAGTCTCTGATACCACCTGTAGCGCCCTGACCCAGACAGCGGATCCGAACCGGTGCACCCGTCATAGCTTACTGAGAAGACTACAAGACGTCTCATCTCTCGAATACACATTATCAATGACGTAAGAGAAATAAGGGTGGAAACATGTATAAAATAAAATCTAAAACCATTAACTTTGTATTCCCAAAAACATAAGTAATTAAAATTGGTTATGGATGTGGCCATCTAAATCCTCAAAGCACGAAAGAGAGCTAAGGTAATAAGAAACATCTAAAACAAATCCCAAGATAAGCTCTAAACGTCCCATTCAGCCCGCTCGCCGTCGTCTTCTATGAAAATCATGTCATAACTAGGCTCATCTGCAAAACAAAGGTAGTACCTTAGCGAAAACGCTAGCAAGTAACCCGCTTATAAGACATACATGATCAACACATGGCAAGACATGGGTAATATTTAAATCAAGGGGGATGGGGCACATGTCTAGTATACTTTCAAGAGAATAGATTAATAGCATGACAACATAAGAGAAGTAACTCATAAACATTCAACAGTTCAATAACAATCAAGTTACAAATCAATCATACCGTAGCGACTCATGTGATGCATGACAAAATATGCACTACACTACACAATCACAAATGCTTATGCAATTCTTTTCAAAACAGTGCAATGCATGTCACAATATCCGGTCACATAACTTTATACACTGTGATGGGCCACAACTTGTCTTTATACCCTGTGACGCACCACAGCTCAACTTTATACCCTATAAAGTGCCATAGCTTGTCTTTATACCCTACGACACATTACATCTCACTTTATACCCTGTGATGGTTACAGCTTGTCTTTATACCCTGTAACGCATCACAGCTCATTTCGCAAACTTTATACCCTGTGCCGAGGCACAACTCTTATCAAATCATAATGCAAATGCAAGTGCCATGATTCAAGAATGTACGTTCACATATCAATCACATTCTCCAATTGCATACTTCAATCACATTTTCACTCTTATCGTATCTTCACAAGCTTAACCTACCTCACATAAGCTTTCACACTAAGGATATGAGGAATGAAGTAAACTCTTCTCACACGTTCCTATCGAAGCTTCAAACATTCATTCTTAACCCCTTAGATCATATACCTTAAAGTCCGGTTCAAATACATTACGAAGTCTTCCCCGTTGATTCACCATCCTAAGTCGTGTTCCTAAGACTTAAACTAGCCTCAACCAGGTCCTAAGAAGTCACTAAGGTCACCCCAATGGATCCCCTAGCTTCCCTCTTCCTTCCCTTAATTTTCCACAAAACAGATGGACGTCATACCCTGACGTCGATCTCTCACTCAACCTATGTCGATCGATCGACGTTCATCTGAGACACGTCGATCTCTCACTCATCCTACGTCGATTGATCTACGTACATCTAAAGCACGTCAGCCCCTCACTTGCTATACATCGATCGATTGACGTACGTCATACCCTGACGTCAATCGATCGACGTCATCGCTCCCAGAAACTTCATCCTGCGATTTCTGCAGAAACTACAGAAATAACCCCCAATTCAAACCCAACTTCCTTCCAAACCATTCCAAGCCTATTCCTCACTATCAATCCATCCTTAATTCACCAAAGACAACACCTTTAACATACAAATCAAGGATTCAAGCCTAGCACTCAAAGTAATCATCAAATCAAGCCCAAAATCTCAACTTTTCACTCTTCCTTTCCTTCAACCGCAATTATCGACAAGTAGGGGTAAAGGGATTGGGATTTGCAGAATTTCACAAAATCAATAACAACAACAATTGATTTCTAACATACTGTGACCAAATCTCAAAACCAAATCACATAAATCACGTATAGATCCACGAAAAGAAATTACTGCATGGTGATCCAATTTGATATCAAAAATAGGCCTTTTTCTTTCGCAAATCGTAGGAACTTATAAGTAGATTACTTGCCTGTGATTACTCGAAAACGGATTGAAGAATGAACGAAGAACGGATTGATTCCTGAAGAAGTTTTTTCTCCTAGGGTTGCAAGATGCCAAAGAATCGCCTAAGGGAGAGGGGGAGAGAATGGCGTCGGTTTCTCTTCTGAAATAAGGAGAAACTGACGTCGTGTCAGTTTTGATATGGGAAAGGATGGAATTTGAGTTTCTAAACTATATCCCATTATCTCATTTATCTTAAAGGATTAAATTCTAATATTTAATTCTAAAATTAAGTGCTACTTAATTCTATATTTAATCCTTTCAATAAATTCCAATTAGTTCTAATACTTAATTCTTAATTCATTGTTATTAATTGTCTTCATCCTATTTAATTTTTATTTATTTTTTATTTATTTTTACGGAGGATGCGGAGCATACCATTATATATACTGATAATGCTGTTACCAGTTTTCCATGGTTAAGTTCATTTTCTTTCGAAGTGAAGGCAAATGCTTGAACAACCAAAAGTTGCTTCGGTGGAACATTTTTTTTGTCTTTTTTGTAAAAAAAATCGATACCTTCTAAAGTTTATTAACATCCCTCTGTTATTGCGGAATACAAGGAAAATCACTCTCGTCACCTAAGCAGGTCAACGTTAAAGAAAGCAGAAGTAAGATATATACTAGCAAAATATAGTGACACTGTCTAATAAAGCACTAGATAGAAAATCATAAGCATATCAAATGCCAGAACCCAGCACGCAAAAAAAGTTTTACCACAAGAATCTATTATATAAGTTTGTAAAGTCAATGAAAAGAAAAATGAGGGTTGATTGGAGCTTAAATAGGCAAAAATAACTTGGCACATGACATGGATCGAAACATGTCTCATTTGGATCGATGCGTATGACTGAAAAAATGAAGTTGAGTATTATGCCAGACTCCAATCGATCACATCGATCGATCGAAGTGACTTAGATCGACCACTTAGATCGATCGATGTATCCAGGATGCAGAAGTGTCTAACAATACATGGATTCTCTTTGATTTGCCTCCGAGTACCAATGCAATTGGATGTAAATGAGTATTTAGAAGGAAATATAATATGGATGGTTTAATTCAAACTTTTAAGGCTAGATTGGCTGCCAAGGGTTTTAGATAAAGATAAGGGATAGATTATTTTGATACATATGCTCATATTGCAAGAATAACGTATATTAAAATGTTGATAGCTTTAGCATCCATCAATAATATGTTTATTCATCAAATGGATGTTAAGACTACATTTCTCAGTGGTGATTTAGACAAAGAAGTCTATATAGAACAACCAGAAGGTTTTGTTCTACCAGGTAATGAGCACAAAGTGTGTAAATTCGTAAGGTCATTGTATAGATTGAAATAAGCACCGAAACAATGGCATAAAAAGTTTGACACTACTATTTTGAAAAATGGTTTTAAGCATAACAGTACGGATAAGTGTGTACATTCTAAGGTTATGGACAAATATGGTGTTATTATTTATTTGTACGTAGATGACATGTTGATTGTTAGCACTAATATGGAAGAAGTAAATGAAACGAAGAAGTATTTAACTTCACAATTCCAAATGAAAGATTTGGGTGAGGTAGATACTATCTTGGAAATAAAAGTGTTCAAACATAGTGGAGGTATTTCTCTTTGTCAATCTCATCATATACACAAAGTGTTGAATAAGTTCAAACATTTGGAGGTTAAAGAAGCAAACATACCATATGATGTCTCATACAAATTGACTGGACATACCGTAGAGCAGTAGCTCAACTTGAATTTGCTAGTGTAATTGGTAGTTTAATGTATGCTATATATTGCTCTAGACCTGATATTGCCATTGCGGTATGTAAATTATCAAGGTATACTAGTAATCCTAGTATGAACCATTGAAAGGCAATTGGAAGAGTACTTGGATACTTGAAAAGAACTATGAATTACGGATTATATTATAATAATTTTCCCTCTACGTTAGAAAGTTATACTGATACTAGTTGGATAACTACTTTAAGAAATCTACTACGGGTTGGGTGTTTACATTAAGTGGTGGTGCAGTTCCTTGGGCTTCAATGAAACAAACATGTACACTCCACCATGGAACACAAATTCATAGCGTTGGGGGCTGCAGGTAAGGAAGCGGAATGGCTGAGAAATTCACTATTGGATATAGAGTTGCGGCCACAACCGATGCCAGCCATTTCCTTACACTATGATAGCCAAGAAACGATGTCTAGAGCTTATAGTAAAATATATAACGGTAAATCCAGACATGTCAGCCTTAGACATGATTATGCAAGGCAACTGATTATGGATGGTGTGATAGACATTGCATATGTCAAATCCTGCAATAACCTAGCGGATCCATTGACAAAGAGTCTACTAAAAGACTTGGTACAAAATACATCTTTAGGATGCGATTAAGACATATGGTATAAGTTCACATGTGATGGAAACCCAACTTTTCCTAGCATACCGCTATTCAAAGGTTCAGAAAGTAATAACAAGTCACAAAATGAGGGATTAAAGGACTAATATTGATCTTTCAAAAATCAACCACACTGCACAGATCTTTAAAGAATTGGAATATTAGTGTTAGAGGAGGGTGAGTGTTAAAGGACTCTTAATGAAGGATTAAGAAGAAATATCTTAATCTTCACCTATATGAACATGGGAAGTGGTATTACTTCGACAAGCAAAGATCTTGAAATGTTCATGAATACTATGGAAAGCACAAGGCCATAAAGTGCAGTTTAAGATGAACTTTAGGGAGAATGTGGTTTTATGTGTATAATATTGTGGTTCTAGCACATAGGAATCTGATCAAGGCATTCGAGCTATCGAGATTTTGTTAGAACTTTGAAGTGTTATACTAATAAAAGGTTCAAATCGAAAGATATTTTTTAGATGCATGAAATGTCATAAATTGCTTTACAAACTAAATAGGGGATTGTTATATTAGTTTTGAAAGGTAATAGAAAAAAGAATGATGCTTAATTGGAGTTTAAATAAGCAAGAATAGCTTGTCACATCAATGCATCGATCTGTGTCTCAGTTTGATCGATCCATGTGGTTGGAAAAATAAAGCTGAGTATTCGCCAGACTTCGATCGATCACATCAATCGATCGAAGTGACTTAGATCGATCGATGTATCTTGGGTGCAAATTTAGAGTATATTGTCCAATATAGATCGATTACATAGACCAATCGATGTGAATTCAATCGGTACTTCGATCGATTGAAGTGTCTTGGGTGAAAAGGTAGAGCACACTGTGAAACTTTGATCGATCACATCGATCGATCGAACACATCGATCGATCGAAGTGACCAACATGTGCGACTTTTCATCTAAATTTGCAACTTATGCACCAAGAAACATATCCAATGAACGGTTTGGAACATCTGAAATGGTGTTCAAGGGTTTATAAAAAGGCTCTTTTAACACATTTCAAATACCTTAATCTCAAGTTCAATCTTACAATCAAATTCTTCTTCCTTTTCAATAAATTCTCAAATTCGAAAGTTCATTTGAGTTTTTTCCTTATTGTTGAGATAAGAAACCTTTGACTTGTTATATCCTAGGAGGAAACTTGCCTATAACTCTGCAGCAACTAGTGAGGGCAAATATTCCTTACTGAAAGTGTGTCAACACGCCTCAAGTTATCTCTCAATCACTACTTCTTCTACTTTCCTCACTTGATTGTTTCATAAAGAATCCTGTCGCACAATTCAGAATAGAGGATCTCAAAGTAGAAGTAAAATTCACCAACTAATGAGTGGCTTGGTTAGCGTCATGATAGACATGCGATATAGAAGCCGCATAGCACGTCTCAATTGAACCAACCTTTTTTAAAAAAAATTTTGTAGCTGCCAATGAACATCACTCTCACACAACATATGAAGTGTTATGAATGAAAGTCGTATTTCATTAGGCTAAAACATACATTGCTTATATGTATAGTACATCACCTATCTCTATTTTAGGAATACAATCAATCGTAAGAAAGTACATTAAGTATATAAATTATTATGCCTTCCTAATTTGTGTGATTCTTTCTAATTGGAGTGATACGATTATATGATTTCCTCTTTGTCAACACTCCCTCTCAAGTTAGGCAGTAGGATTGTCAATGCCTAACTTGCAAAGTACTAAGTCAAAGATTCTTCCAGTGACTGAGGATATCAGCTAGCTGATGTTGAGACTTTACAAATGGAATCTTAATGATACCTTCTTCGAGCTTCTCTTCAATGAAATGCATCAACCTCCACAAGTTGGGTTGGTTGTGCTACACTGAATTATAGGAGACACTTATCACCGTCTTCTTATCACATATCAGCTTAGTAAGCAGTCATAGAGAAACCAATCTCGTGCATTAACTTCTTTAGCCAAAGAACATCCATAACACCCTTCACAATTCCTCTGTGTTCAGCTTATGCACTTAATAATGGTACTATCTTATATTTCTTGCTTCACCACAAAACTAAATTTCCTCTAACCATGACAAAGTTCCCGAAAGTGGACCTTTAGTCATTACGGTTGCCTGCCCATCAACATGAGTATATACCTCCAGGCCTAAGTGTCCATGCTTTAGAAACAGTATTTCCCTGCCTGGAGTTTCCTTCAAATACCGTACTATCCTCACTACTGGCTCTCTGTGTTCTTCTTGTAGTGGATGCATAAATTGGCTTACAACTCCCACGGCATATGCTATATCTTGTCTTGTGTAAGAGAGATAAATTAAATTTCCCACAAGTCTCTCATACTGTTCTCGACTCGCTCACAGTGTCCCTTCCTTTATATGTAGTTTATGATTCAAACACATCGGTGTCTCACTTGGTTTGCAAGCAATCAACCTAACCTCATCTAGCAAGTCAAAGATATATTTTCTCTGTGATATAAAGATTTCTTTTTTTGACTGGAAAACTTCAATTCTAAGGATGTATTTCATCCACCTAATTCATTCATCTCAAATTCCACAAATAGATTCTCTCGGAGCTGTGTGATTTCCTCCTCATCACTTTCTGTGATGATCATATCATCCACTTATATAATTAGACATGTGATTGGGTCCACTCTTTTCTTAAAGAATAAAGTATGTTCAGTGTTACTTTGTGAGTATCCATTCTTTTTTATGACTACAGTGAACCTTTCAAACCATACTCTTGGTGACTGTTTTAAACTTTATAAAGCCTTTCAGAGTCGACAAACTTCACTCTTTCAAAACTCATCAAAAATACCTGATGGAGCTTCTATATACACCTCTTCCTTCAGTTCCTCATATAGGAAAACATTCTTAACATCAAACTGATGAACAGCCAATCTCTGTTAGCCCCAACTAAGAACAATACTCTGATGGTATCAATCTTCAGAACCAAAGAAAACATCTATAAGTAATCAATCCCATAATTTTGTGTGTATAGTTTCGCCACAAGTATGGCCTTGTATCGCTTGACCGTCCCATCTGTGCTGTATTTGATGGTAACACACACCTACAGTCCACCGGATTATTTTCTTTTGTCAACACACATTTTTTCTGTCTCATTCTTTTTCTAAGGCATCCATTTCTGCTTTCATTACTTCTCTCCACTCAGCATTCTTACTTGCCTCTTGAACTGCTCGTGGAATGGAATCAGAGCACAAAGTAGAAAAGAACACCTTTGCACATTCTGCAATTCTCCCCTGGCTACATTGACATGTTTTCTAGAAGTGTATGATACCTGTTCTGGTGAGTACCTGTCAGGTGGTATACTCCTCCTCTTCTTTTCATGAGGAAGCTGTATCTGTCTCTTAATCAGATCATCAGTATTATCCAAATCAGGCAAAATAGGAAGTTTCTCATTAGAGTGTGGACCACTTAACTCTTGTTGGACATTTAGTAAAAGAGTCTCATAGGTAGTGGGAGCTGGCTCATTGGCCGTTCCTTCATTAGGAGAGGCCTGCTCGATGGCGCCATCTGCTCATTCTTATTAGACAGTATTTGGTCAACTTAAGTTATGTAACCAATCTAAGGACTCATTCAATTTCTTCCCCTGAGGCCTAGGTTGAGTATTAAAAAAAACTACTAAGATTCAAGGAAAAACCAGTCCATTGTGACACAGATTCGATGGATAACAAGATTATAGCACGTAGCCTTTTTTGTGGATGACATACCTGACGAACACATATTTTCCGGCATATGATTCCAGCTTTCAACGTTCATTTTTTGGGATACGTATACAAACCTAGCAGCTTAAAAAATAAGGGGAAAGTGTCAGGACTAACGGAGTGGTTGTTTGAGTGGTTAGTGTTTGTAGCAGAGATTTACGGCCAATGAATTTTGTGGGTAGTCGGCTTAGGAGGTAAATTTAAGTAGACACAACTTTGGATCAGAAGTGTTTAAGAATATGTGACTCAAGCAACATAGCTCGTGTCATTTCGAGGATGATACGATTTTTCTTTTAGCTACAATATTTTTGTGTATTTGGGCAGGTTGTTTGATGTATCAAGCCCTTATCTCAGAAGAATTATTTCAGAGGCTCGTTCATGTATTCTTGGCCATTATCTGAGCAAAGAATCTGATCTGATTTTGTATTATGTTTCGACCTGTGAAAGAAATGGATAAATTTTTTTGAGACTTCAGATTTCTGATTCAGGAAGTATACTCATGTCATGCGAGAAGAATTAATAATGAATAATAAGTATTGAAATTGACTATGATTAAATATATATTCTGCCCCCATATGTCAGAATGCACCAATGAAAAGATATTGCTAACACGAGAATTATTTGGTCGAGCATTGTGATTTTTTGCACGAATACATGTTTCGTAAGTCATATGAACTGTCTTATTATTAAAAAAACTAGGAAATAGAATTTTAAGGTAACTAAATGAAGGATAATCTAAACGTGGTGCCATAGCGAAACTTGCCTATTGACCGTCCGTGAGCGAGCATAGACCGTACTTGTTGAGCGACCTTGTCAACGTAGTACAAGCTTCTTCGCTTAGTGCTATGCCCAATTATCTTCTTCACATGTGTCTCCTACAAGAGGCAAAAATGAGGGTACATGAAAACCACACATTTGAGTTCTTTGGTGACACTACTAAGAGATGATTTCTTCGAGGATAAAGACAGTTATTGAGTCGCATATGTATGGAAACCATAATGGAGATCGCATTGACAAAAACTAATTCACCGCTAGAAGTTTCAATGTGTGTTTCTGAGAGTTAAAAGAGATGTAGAAACTCTTTAGGGTCATTGATCATAGTGTCAGTGGCTTCACCATCGAAGATCTACTCAACGGATTTGTGTGGAGTAGGGGACTTTTTGGTTTGGGTATGAAAGGCCAGGGGCAAATATGTAATTTTGGTAAACTGTAGGGGGCACATATGTAATTTTAGAAAATGTAGGGGACTGCTTTTTAATTTCATGAACTGTTAGGAGTGAATCTACGATTCTATCGAATTTCTGGAGCGAATTTACAGAATTTGAAACTACAAAGGGCAAATTAAAGACTCAAATTTGAAAATGAAATTAAAAGACTTCAAATTTGAAGTGCGTGACCCAACCTAATGCCTCCCTCCATTTTAACGTCTCTTTCTTCCTTCTCTGCGATTTTGCTCTTTCTTTCTTCCTTGACTGAGTTTGCATTTTGTATCTCAATTTTTTTTGCTACCACGAGAGTATCCATATAAACTAGCCGCTAGAGGAAGAACACTCGGAGGCACGGGCTCCTGAACAAAACCTTCATTCTCATAGTCACTACTTTCCGACCTTGACTGCTTAATAGAGTCAACAACATTGTTGAACAGCCAAGCATCAATCTCATGTGCCTTCTGCTTAACCAACCCCTCTTCACCCATTTTCTCACCGTCGTCAGAAATGACCAGCAAAAGCGGAAATGACCAGCAAAAGCGGAGAATCGATATATGGTGCAAAAATTCAAGGATGAGAACTTCGTGACGAAGCACACGGGGGTTTTGTTGATGCCGAACACGAGTCAGAATACTAATGGGTCTCAGTTCTTTTTGTGCAATGTGGTGACACCATGGCTTGAGGGGAAACACATGTTTTTGTTGAAGAAGTAGTCTGCAGAAATAAATAGTGACCAGCCGAGCTGAGGTGCCTAGCTAAAGTGAGCATAACCAATCAGTGACTAGCCCAGCTGAGGTGCCTAGCTGAAGTAAAGGCAGAAGTAAAGGAGTATCTAGCCAAGGTGTCATACCGAGGTGATGACCAAAGATGAGCAGGGAAAAAGATAAAGGAGTACTGAGCTGAATTCCTAAGCTGAATGAGGCAAAAGTAAACAAGTACCGAACCGAGGTGCCAAGCCGAGGTGAGGTCAGAAGTAAAAGTACCATGAGCTGAGATGAAGTGCTGAGCGAAAACATACAGTACCGAGGTGACAGAAAGAATGTCGAAGCAAGGTGACAAAGTGAAGGCACTAAATGTAAACAACAATGACGGATGCCAAGCTGAGGAGACGAGGTGAAAGCATAAACAAATGAACCATGTTGTGCTGAGCAAAACAACAGCAGAATAAAGATTAACAGCCATAACAAAGATTAACAGCGGCAACAGAAACAACACTGTCGAGTTAAAATACTTAGACAAATAAGAAACCTCGGAGGCAGCACTGAAGAGATGAACAGATGAACAGTGCAAAGGAAGTTTTTATACGAATATACTATACATACATCCACTAGCTCAGTGGATCAAATAAACAATTGTAAATAGAATATAGCCGTTAGAAAGCGAAATGGTGGCTTGAGATGTCTTATCTCTTCCAAGCCTTATAAAAGGAAAACTCATGTACATTCAAAAATGAAAGGTCTTGTTAGAAGAACTGAAAGTCTGGATAAATTTTTACATTATTCAGCCTCCAATTCAACTCTTCTATTTTACAATTATTCTTTCATATTCTACAACGTGTGCTACTCGAATGCTTTAAAACAATTGATTCCACTTCCGCACTCTGCAACTCTGAAAATCCAACATGGTATCAGAGCCATGAGTGCAGAAGAAGAAGAAGAAGAAGAAGCTGTGAAGAGAATACGTTTGGCCAAACATTTTTCTCCTCTGTTTGAAAACTCTGATTTTAGAAAAAACTTACCTAGGCGAGCCTTTATCAATTGCTAAAATGCTTTCTTGAAAACTCTTCACTCTTCATCTTTATACCACTTTTCTGATTTTTTCTCTGGGCTGTGAAGAACCATTGCCTTAGGTAGAAAGCTTCATCTCTGGTCTGTGAAGAGCCGTTGCTTTTGGTAGAAATCTTCATCGGCACATAGTTTTTTTTAAAAATCTTTCATTTTGTAGCAGGCTGTGAAGAGCCTTAGCCTTGTGCTGAAATCTTCAAATCCAAACATGTTTTTAAATCTTGTTTTTCAATCAGCTGAGAAGAGTCTTAGCCACCGAACAAAAATCTTTTTAATAGATCTTGAAGAACCTTAGCACCGAGCTGAAATCTTCACAGGTTATGAAGAACCATAGCAGCCGAGCTGAAATCTTTTGAGACTTAAGTCTCAGTCTTGTAAATTCTTCTTGGTTGCTACACTGAAGCTCTTAAACGAGGAAAAGACATTCATTGACCTCTATTGCTTGGTAGGAACATGTTCAAGTTTCTCCTGCAGCACATCCTTTGGATGTCTTCTTCTCAGCTGACTGTGCACATGTTTTTTAACACTTGTAAATATTTTTTTCTAAACTCTGCTGAACTGGCTTTGGACCTTGGTTTAATACTGAAATCTTCTGTTCTTAAAAAGGCAATAAGAGCCTTGGCCGCAAGGCTAAAATATTAAAAGAAGGTCACAATACCTTAATATCAATCAACTTGTTATCTAGAAACAAGATTGATTTCCTGTTCTTCAGAGATAGGCCTGATTGCCATAATTTCTGAAAAACCCTATGTGTGTGTATGTGTATTGTATGTGTGTATGTGTGTAGTACTTCGAGATCGGCCTAATAGCGATCTCCTAAAACTTTGTGTATAAAGTTTCTTGAGGACGGCCAAAGTGTCATCTCTTCAACTTCAAGAATATTCATAAAATGGAGGTTGGCTGAAGTGCCATACTTATAAACTCTTCCAAGGTCATAGAGCCAAGGTCGTATTCTTCCAAAGCCTTAGAGCCGAGGTCGTATTCCATCAGCCCTTCCAAAGCCATAGAGCCGAGGTCGTATTCTTCCAAAGCCTTAGAGACGAGGTCGTATTCCTCATTAATGGACAAGGATCTCACTGTGCTATTCTAAGCTATGAATCTCTCTGAGCTTTTTTTATATTAGGCCAAAAGAGCCTTAGCTCCAGAGCTGAAATCCTCTTATTAGGCCATCCATAGAGCCTTTGCCATAGTGCAGAAATCTATTTAACTTGACTTGGCCTGAAGAGCCATGACTGTGATGTTGAAATCTTCTTGAATTGCTAAAACTGTTGAGAAATATGTTTAGATAATTTTCAAAGTCATGATTTTAAATGTTGAATGCATAATAATGTCACACATGGTGTTATAAATGATTAAAAGTTGAAAAGTGAAGAAAAATGACATCAATCTCTCAGGTTAATACACTTCGATCGATCGATGTTCATCGAACCTTCACATCGATCGATCCATGTAAGGCAGAGAAAAACTAAGACCTTACTATGAGACATCAATCTCTAAACCTGAGACATATCGATCGATCGATATATACATCAAACTCTCACTTCGATCGATCGATCAATGTAGGTCAGAGACAAACTCTAAAACTTTGAGCCATCGATCTCTCAAGCAGAGGCACTTCGATCGATCGATGTCTAGGGATTTTAGAAATATTTTTCTAAAAATGTAAAAAAATGGTTGTTTTCATTTGTACATGATTTATATGTGTTTATCATATTGTTATTATGTGTTTTTTATGAATATAGATGTCTTGTGACTAATGTGCCTTGGAAGTTTCTACAAATTACCAAAAAGAGCAAAATTGGTATTTTGAGTTTGTGTAAGTACTTGACATGGTGAAAATGGTTCAAGGACACCTTTATCTCTTATTTATCATCACAAAGGTGTTATTATATCTATTTCTGACCATCGGATCATTTTAAAGTTTTCTCTCACCAGGAGTATTTTGGTTATTTTACCCCCGCGGGCAGTTTCGGTATTTTTACTCAAGGAATCTCTTGAGTATCTTATCATCTTTATTTTGGAGTTCATTTATGGTCTTCTTGAAGATTATTTGGCCGTTTTCTATTATATTTCTTTATTTGGTGATATTATCGACATCGACGGTATATGTGACGGTTTTCATGTCACACTTTATTTTCTTCTTGAAGACTCTTATGGATGTGTTATTGGAGGTTCCTAGTCATATTTTTGCAGAGATTTAAATGAATTTATTGGTGCAAAATTCATCATAACATACAAGAAGAAATTGTGGGAATTTTGATGTTATAAGTTAACATAATCTTGTCAACTATTATTTGTTGATTTCTCTTCTAAAAATCTGAGTTGATATACATATATACAGACTAAAAAAATATGTATATACAGGTGAAAATGATGGTGTATTTATTTTATGACTTTATGCCAAGTGGACCAATCAAATACAATTGGAAAATTTTGAATTGTAGCCAACGGCTACAAGGCTGTTTTTGGCAGATTTTTTGAGCCAAATGGCAGCCCTCACATGCCCTATTCTCATGGAAAGGAGTTGAGGGATTTGTGACATATTCCCTCTTATTATCTTCATTTTGCAAAGGATAAATCAAGACAAGTCAAGGTGTAAAAATCGGCCAAAGCTGAAATTCCTAGGTGGACCAATCATTTTTCTCTATGTTGCCAAGTGTACAAGGTGATTATATGGCCAACCAATGATGTGAAGACAATTAAGACATGATGATGAAGATGGTGACACGCTGGAGGTCTTATCTTCAAGGCCTATTTCACACTATAAATAGGAGGCAAAGGTGAAGAAGAAGAACACACAACCTTGAAGCAAACTTGAAGATTATTCTTGCTATTCTCTTCTTCTTGATTCTTTCTTTGTGTAGCTAAGGTGTTTCATTTCTTCTTATTGTTGAGCTACATTATACATGCTTTCCTAGGTTGATTTTGTAAGATTGGTTATCCAAGTTCATAAGGCTACACCAATAAGTGATAGATGTGTTTCAACCAAGAGTGCATAGAGGTGTTCATCCAAGTCTTGAATAGGGTTGGTGTTTAACCCAATGATCAAGCTTGGTTCTTGTTGTATTCAATATGTGGCAAACAATCTTCTTAATTCTTTAAGTTCTTCTGAATTAGAGAACGTAAAAGTTGAGACAACGTCCTATTAACTACTTCGTTTTGACTGTCAGTCTGTGGATGAGCAGTAGTAGAAAATAAGAGTGTAGGTGTTATTGCTTTCTTACTACTTTTTTGTTTTTCTGCTCGTTTTACTGCATTTTTCACCAAACTTCATACATCTTGAAAAATAGCAAAACACTTTCACAATTTGTGGTTTTTGATGGAGTTAAGCTTCAGACTGTTAGCTTTTATTTGCAACAAGAATCACTTGATTTGAACAAAGGAAGGTTATTCTTTCAGTCGTTGCAAGATAACTGCTCTATCTTGGTTGCAATCTGACCAGTTTTAAGAAAACTTGAATTCTGTTTTCATCAAGGATAGCTTCAGGTCAGGGTCTTTTGGAAACATAAACTAGGCTTCCTAAGGAGTGTTTTGACATAAAGAACAACCTTTTTGGTTGAGTAATTAAAGGGAGACACATTTTCAAAGTTCAGCACTATTCTGTCTAATTATGTCCAGATTGACCATCTGAATCTTTTTATTTGGTTAAAGGGTCAAACAATCTTATTGTATCATTTTTGGATAGAGTCTAGTTAAGACATTGAAGTTAATTTCTGAAAAGTTTCATAAATTTTGGAGTTGTGCACACAGAGTTTTGAATTTTTCAAAAATGGGTATTGAATCTGAGGAGGTCTCAGATTATTTTTTCAAAGGGGATTTTGTTAAAGGGTAGTAGTGTAATTTTCGCTAACCACTATTCACCCTCTCCCTCTAGTGGTGTTTACTACAGGTGTACGGTCTAAAAATTGGTATCAGAGCGAGGTGAACACCATACTAAGAAACAAGATTCAACACCATACGAAGAAGACAAGGCCAAGAAACAACAATTTATAGTAGTCTGCTCATCTCAAATCAAAGGTACAAATAATGACTATTGTTTCTCATAAAGGTGAGCTGGAAGGTATGTCTACACAACGCCTTCCACTTTTTGATGGAAATAATTTTGTTCATTAGAAACTTAGAATGGCTATAGACATCGACTTAAGGTCTATAGTTGAAGATGAGCCGCATATTCCAATGAAAGTTGTACAAGTAAACGGCGTAACTCAAGAAGTAGAAAAATATAAAAAGTGAATGGTCAACCGAAGATAAAAAGAAAATGTCTATGAATGCTAAAGATATACAATTTCTTTTAAGAAGATTTACGACTTCTGAAGCAGGATATGTTTCAAACTGCACAAATGCACATGACATGCTTATGATTGAACTTGAATCATTTAAAATGTTGTCGAACGAATCCATAACATCAATGGATTTGAGGATTACTAATATTTTCAATGCCCTTGGAACTTTAGGTAAATTATTTACCAACAACGAGAAGGTTCAAAAGGTGCTGCGAAGCCTTCCTTCTAAATGGGATCCTAAAGCCACGGCAATTGAAGAAACAAAATCAATCACAAAAAAGACGAATTGATCGGCTCACTTAGAGTTTACGAGGTAAAACTGAACCAATAAAAATCCTAGTCATCTAAATCATCTGGTTAGTCTATTGCTTTCAAATCAAATGAGTCACATAAATAATGATGATAGTAATAGCGATAATGAATTAGACGACGATTTAATATTAATAGCCAGAAAACTTAGAAAGTTTTTCAAACTGGCTAATAGAAATGGAAAACAATCTTCTTCTACTTCTTCTCAATTTAGGAAAAATAATTCGAATAACTCTAATAATAACAAGTGGTATAACAAAGAGTTAAAATGCTATGAATGTGGGCAAAAAGGGCTCATTTCTTATGATTGTCCGACAAAGAAAAATGACAACAACAAGAATAATAATAACAATAAACAAGACAAGGAGGCACAAAAGCTTAAGGCAAAGGAGTCCAAGTCAAGAAGAGGAAAACGAGCAACGAAGGCGAGCATGTGGAGCAACTCGTCCGATTCAGAATCAGACTCTGAGGAAGCTCAAATCTACTTTGTATCCAACGAGGTAAGTGTTGAGAAAAAGGGGTTTGAGTGATTACAAAATGCATGATTTAAATAACGTGTATTAAAGAAATGCATGACATATTTTATGACATGACACGTTTTGCATAAAACTTGCCTTATATAGTTCATATATATTGTTGTCGTACTAACGAGCCATGAAGCTTTAAAGCTTACATCAAATGGCAAGCATTTGTTGTGTTTGAACTATTTTCAGGTGCCATCATTAATTAACTAAACTAGTTCATTAAGTGAAGTACTTAGTTAAATAAACTAAGTAGTTCATTAAAGGAAGCCATATTTGGAAAAGGCACAAAGGCAACAAGTTGAAGAAAGAAAAGTTCTCCACCCTCTTCACACGCCATTATATTTTTTTATATAACGGAAATTTTATTAAAAGTCTCGCTTTTGGTGGAGGAAAACCCTGTTACAAGCGTCATTGTATGCAAATAAGTGAATCAAAAAACTAAGTATTGTATATCTCCAGTCGTATACGATATGCCGCATTAAAACCTTGCCAAGAAAAACCACCCTTGTGGATAAAAACTTGGCGAAGGGAAAAGCATACATATTTATACGGCCATCCTTGATAAATAAGCTATTGAAATGTAAATACATGGAAGGAATTAATGTATAGTCGAAAGCAATATCGTCTCGTTGTCTTGGAAGAGAACTTGATGTTGATGATGGATCGCGGATGGAGGAAAAGAAATCCATGCGATCATCTTGTGTCCGCTTAAAGCTTAGCAAGGCCGCCCTCGTTAGCAGTGTATGCAGTAATGTCCAGCACAACAAAAGAGACACAGATGTGAGGCTAAGATATTCATATGTAAATGTAATTGGGATCGACACATAAGGAATAAATAGTTTAATCATTGAAAACACACCAGTGTTGCCTGTGTTAGAAAACACAGACAACAACCAGGGGATATAGCCAAGCAAAATGCAACCCATACGCCATAGCCAAAAACAGACGTGAAGAGCAAAGGGAGCACCTCATCTCATCCGCAGCATACATGAAGGCCATGCAAATGAAGCATCCAATCCATGTACATGTGAGGAATAAAACAGCATTAAAAGTGATTATGAAGCACAATAATAACTGTAGTACCGATGGAGTACAAAGCATACCAAGTCTGCCTGTATCCTTCAGGATACAGGCAGAAGAAGGAGAAGCATGCCAATCCATTAGGAAGACTTGATTAATGAACCCGCAAATGGGAAGTGGATAAATCTAGCGAAATGGAAGCACGCACTAGTGGAGGTAGCGATTGAGATGTGTAATTTTGCGTGCAAGGATTCATCATTGCATGCTGAGCCAGATATGTGCAGCCATATTTGCCTCCCTGTAGATATATAAAAAGTCCACTTGATGAAGGTGTGTTAATGTATGTAGTAGGCGAAGAAAATAATTGTTGTGAGCCAAGCATGGCTGCGAAACACATGTGATGAGCTGCCTACAATCCGTCTCTAATATGATTGAGCGATATAGAGGAAGAAAGTATAATAAACCGAAGACTGCAGCCTGTATTTCTGCATTGAAAGGAGTGCATGGCGGCAAGCGAAAAGAAATTGCTCCCACACAGCAACCAGCATGGTCGCGTAATATGGCACCACCGGCTGCGTAATGCCTGTCAACTGCTGCGTCAACATTTAACTTTAAACGGCCTGAAGGCGGTGTGTGCCAATGTACCAATTGAGGCCATGGGAAACGTAGCTTGGAAAGCCACGAAAGCTGTGGAAATGAAGTTGCAGCTAACTTCGTGTCGTCTATAATTTTGCTCCATATGTCTATGTCAGAATGAACTGAGGCCCGAAGAGAAGTCAAAGCAAAAAAGGTTTGCTATCCATATACTAGTGAGGTGTATGATCACCAAATGCTATACAGAATAATTGCCGGGACAATTATTTTTAAAACACCATGGAGCGAAGTGAACGTTGAACGATACCACCAAGATATCAAAAATTGTCGAAGATGTAGCGATGAAGGCGGAGGGCAATGTAGCTCATATGCAAAGAAATTCCATAAAGGGCGAACACCATCACAGAGCATAAATATGTGATCCACCGTAGCTGACGCTTGCTTGCAAAATGGACATTGTGTTGGGCGTGACGAAATATAGGTACCAATGTAATCCTCAAACGGCAACGCTGAATGAAATAATCGCCATAAAACAGCTGTATAGATGGTGAGTGGTGCTCGTACCAAATAAATTTAGCAGAGAGCTGCGTGGGATGCATGTTACGGCAAATATCATAGGTTGTACGTAATGTGAATTCCCCAGTGGGCGAAGGGATCCAGCTAAGAAATGAACCATGGCCTTCAGTGTGAATATGACAAATAGAATGAATTCTACAAATGAGCTTCCAAACTGGAGAGTCAGGCAACCGTGGGATGTAATCCTGGCGTCCACCATATTTTATGTGAATGAACTTACTCCATAGGGTGTTGTTCTGCTGACAAGTCCACCAAATACGACAGTGATAAGCCTGCTGTAATGAACTGAGATCTCAAAGGCCCAAACCTCCTTCCTCACGAGGAGTGGTGATAGAAGCCCAAGCAACCCAATGATGGCGATGCCCCCAATAAAATGTAGCCATTTTCCTACCAATAATTTTTATAATTGACTTGGGCAATCCACCTGCGGCAAGAATATGTACTGGAAGAGATGATAGCACTGAACGAAGCAAAATGAGGCGCCCTACGGAAGAGATCAATCGAGAGTGCCAGCCCTGCAGACGGTCATCAATATTTTGCAATAATGAACCACGATATCTTGCACGGTTGATGCCCTTGTGCAAATAAGAACCTAGATATCGAAAAGGTAAAGCGGTACTGCGCATGCCAAGCAAAGCCTCAAAACCACGTCGCTGTCCCAGTGATACGTTTGCCGAAGGAATAAAACTGCTTTTTTGAAAATTTACTTTCTGCCCCAAGGCTGTTTCATAGTGAGTTAAGAACTCATGGAACCGTCGTAAATTACGATGCGTGCCTCGTAAAAATACCAAAAGATCATCTGCATAGGCCAAGTGTGTAATAGCGAAAGGAAACCTACCTAAACGGAAGGGTTGTAGCACTCCAGATGCGACCAATGCCTTCAAGCCCCTACTGAAAACCTCAGAAGCTAAAATAAAGAGCAACGGGGATAGTGGGTCACCCTGTTTTACTCCCCGATAGGGGCGAAATGTGGCAGATGGTTGACCATTAATTAATACTGCTAGTGTGGTAGCTCGCAGATGATTGATAATAATGCGAATGAAGAACCCAGAAAAGCCAAAACGCTGTAATAATAAATCCAGGTATTCCCAACTGACTCTGTCAAATGCTTTCATCATATCTAATTTCAAACATAGCTGCGGACCGCCCTTATCTAGCATATGTATCATCTCATGTGCCAGTAAAACTTGTGTAGAGATGTCATAGCCTGGTAAGAACCCTGTCTGCTCCGGAGATATTAATTTAGGAAGCAATTTATTCAAACATGTTGCAATGATCCGTTTACAGACTTTACTTAGAAAATTAGTGAGGCATATGGGGCGAAAATCGCTGAATGTAGCAGGGGCTGTTTTCTTTGGTATCAAAGTTATTAAGGCACTAGCCATTACCTTAGGTTGCGGCACACCAAGAAAAAATTCATGTACTGCTTTCACCACATCCGCATGAATAATAACCCAGCACGAACGATAAAACTTACCATGGAAGCCATCTGGTCCAGCTGCGCTTTGAGGGTCTAGGTGCCATACTGCCGTTTTGACCTCTTCTGGCAAAGGCAGCTACGTGAGCAAATCATTATCCAACACCGAGACGAGCCATGGAATATGCCTTAGGATTTCATCAAAATTATGTGCATCCTCTCGAGCGAATAAGGAGGTATAGAAATTAACAGCCTCCGCCATGATTGCTGTAGGTGTAGTATATTGTTCCCCAGTAGTTGCTCGTATTTATTGTATGCGCAGTTGTGTTCTTCGCCCTTTACTATCGAATGAAAATAATGCGTGTTGGCATCTCCTTCTTTTAGCCATCGAACCCGAGCCTTTTACTTCCAAAAATGTAACTCAGAATTAGCAGCACGGAGGTATACTGCCTTCGCTCAATTGTATTCTTCACGAGTGGCCTCATTTGGCATAGCCTCCCAACTAGACTCAGCTTTAGTAAGATCTTCCTCAGCATGTTTAACATTTGAGAATATATTGCCGAAAATATCTTTGTTCCATCTTTGAATGTCTTTCTTTAAATGGAACAGCTTCGAGTAGAAACCATACATACCTCCTGTGGTGGGATAAGATGCCCAGGCATTCTTTACATAAGTTTGAAATTCTGGATGCAACAACCAAGAATCCAAGAAACGAAAAGATTTACGCCCTTCAACCGTGCTGATGCGACAGAGAAACAACAGAGGAGTATGATCCGATGTAACTCGTGGTAATGCTGAAGCTGCATGTCGTTAAATATATCATGAAAGGAAGAATTAATGAATAACCAATCCAATATCCTGCGAACTCTGCCAAGTCCTCTACCATCAACCCATGTGTACCGAGACCCTGTGAAAGGCGGTGCCATTAAAGAGCAAGTTTCAATGCAGTCATTGAAATATTGTAGTATATTGAGTGAGGGATTGGAGCGTCCATCATGATCGTCAATAGTATGGAATGTATTAAAATCTCCTCCAACTATCCATGGTAAGGTGGATGCTGCAGAAAAATCACAGATAGAGTGCCACAATGGGCGACGCAAAAGTGGACTGTGTTTGGCCTATACCACTGATAAAACAAAGGTGAGATGGAGTGGATGAAACAGCAATGTGAAGTAAACGATTTGATCATGATCCTGCGTTGACAACATATTGAATTCTGAGTCACGCCAAAAAAACCATATATGTTCTGAGACCGAAGAATAATGATTTGAAAAGACAAGATCCAAAGCAAAACGAGAAATACTAGACACTGCATGTTTCGGTTCAATCGAAGCTAACAAATTTAACCGGTGATCACGTATCAGATGATGCAACCTAGGCATGGAGGCACGCATGCCTCTTATGTTCCATATTAGGGTATTCATTGAGAAAGATGAGGATCACTTCCCTGAGAGATACGTGAGGCACTACGCGTAAGGATGGTAGAGGGTGGTAAAGGAGGCAAATCTTTCCTCGCACGACGTCTGCGATGAGGAACTACCGGTATAAATGGTGCATCAAGCGAGGGCTCCTCCAACCGAGATATTAAAACCTCCACCTTAGGTGATGGTGGGATCAGATGCATTCGGCGTATCACATCATCAGGAACTTGTGACATATTCATTGTATGATATCTAGTAGGCAAATCAGTGTCCGATGAGTGACCCAAATCACAGTGCTTTGAATCATACAACGGAGCATCCGCTGGCTCCTCGCATATATCATCGCCGACTGTAATGGGATCAAGTTGAGGATCAGTAGCAGGCATAGTGGGCACAGAATCTTGAAGCAGTGGTACAGGAGATGGATTGTTGGATGTCTCTACCGGTGGCTTCTTTTTAACTGGCGTCCATCTCTGCGTTTTCGGACGAGCCGGCGGAGGCGGCGGAGGTGGTGGCACTGATGGTGGTGTTTCTGGAGGGCATGATGTCGTAGCATGTCCTAACCGATGACAGGAAGCACAGAACAAAGGCAAATCTTCGTAAATGACTGACTGCAGGATCAATCTGTTCTTGGCTTGTAAATAAATTTTCTGGGGCAGCTCTTGGGAGACGTCAACTTCCCACGCAAATTCTAGCGACTGACGGCCGTAGACCGTCTATTGTTGCCACATCCAATTTTAGTGGTGAACCAATAGGACACACTATTTCGAATAGTGCATCACGACAACGAAGATGTATTGGCAATCCTGGGAGTGCAACCCATACCAGAACAATGGGCACATCAGCGGATGGATCAAAATCAACAGTCCATTTTGTTATATGCATATGACATCTTGATATATGCCATGATCGGCAATAAAAGCATCGGAGATAGTCTGCTTCATTGCGGAAATTTAACAATATGTGGGTTTGATCAATAAGAGTAATGAGTAGGTCATGATGAAATCCAGTTTTTTCAAATACATCACGTATCACTTTCAACGGAGGACGACCATATCAGAAAGTTCCATCCAATGAGTATCTGAATGGCGCAGCAAGGGCATCAATTTTAGAGTCGAGGAATGAAATCATAGGAATACCTTTGTGTTGCGAAACAGTTTTCAGTGAGATGCTGATTTTCTGCGCCGAACTTTCGCCGGAAACGATTGCTGCAAATATCGGCGGCGGCATTGATGACATGATGAAGAAATAGGAAAATAACGGAGGGCGCGTATCAGCGAAGGAGGAAAATCTACAGCAAACAGAGAATGGCCGGCGGCGGGTAGAATAACTGAGAGAAAGTCGACGGCAGCGGCTAATGCCGCCGGATCGCCGCTAGTCACCAGAGATGCGCCATCCGAGTTTACATATCAACCCCCACACGCCATTATATATATACATATATATATATACATATATGTATATATACATATATATATATATATACATATATGTGTATATATATATGTATATACATATATGTGTGTATATATATATATATACATATATATATATATACATATAATATATATATATACATATATATATATATATACATATATATATATATATATACATATATATATAGTCAGATTTTTTTTAACAAAGGCACATGCACATATATTCCAACATACTACCGACACGTTATATATTTTACGTACGTACGTTAACATCACACCACTATATTTAACTCATATTTATGAGTATATTCAGGTCTTATATCATATGATATGAAATTCAGCACATGTATACTCTTCATCACACGCCTAGTCAGCCATGTTGAAGCATATGTGGAGCTTTGTTGGCATCTTAATTGGCCAAGAATCAAGCATGCAATATTGGTGACATAAAGAAAGGAACTACAAAAGGTAACATTTCAAACTTTTTCACATTTGTGACACATGCTGAAAATTCAGCATGTGTTGTCTTAGGCTGGCTGATTTTTCCACTTAATGAGCCATATTTACTATCTTGAATCATGTGGATTAATTTTGAAAGATGTTATGGCAATGTTTTGAATATATTATGGAATTAATATGATGATATCTTTGAATATCACACATGCTGAAAATTTCAGCATGTGTGGGAATGCATGTGGCCAAATTCATGGCCCCTTGGTGACTAATTTTTATTTCAAATTTAGTAGAAATGTCTTGTACTAAATAATGATTGATTTCTTCTATATTTTCAATGAATTAATCAAATACAAACTTGGCAACAATTTGAATAAATTTTGAATATCACACATGCTGAAATTTCAGCATGTGTAAAGAGCATGTGGTCGATTTCTTTGTAAGGAAATGGTGAAAATTTGTCTTGCTAATTATGTGGGATGATTATGTGACTTATGGCAACACTTTTATGGCTAATTGGCACATGTTTTTAAGGTTTATTTTCATATTTATCTAGTGACAACTTCCATCCAATCAATGAGTGCCAAGTAAGCAAGAGCTTAATGATCATCGAATGAGGAGTTGCCAAGTAAGCAATGAAATGTCACAATGATGCAATATACTCTTCCAATGACTTAGAAGATAATTTTCAAGAGGAAGACCAAGCATCAAGGGGGCGGCCATATGGAGATAAAATGGAAAGAAGAGAGCAAACAAAATACAAGACAAGTCTTGCAAATTGATGTGCTAAAAACGTTTTTGATCTTCTACCTTTCTTTCTTTCTTATCTCTAAAAGCCTATTGTATTTACATTCATACATCTTGAATAGGCTTCTTACATACCACCCTATACTCTTTATTATTGTAAAAGATTGATCAATGTGTGATTAATCTTGCACTTGCAAGGTGGTGGTGTTCGTGATCGTTGTATTCACATACAAGGTTTGTAAAGGGTTGGAGTTGGTGTGTAACTCTCCATCAACCCTGTGTTAAGGTGTTATTTGTGTTTTGTGATTAGTGCTAACCGAGGAAGGTGTCCTCGAAGACTGGAGTAGGTTGTTTTAACCGAACCAGTATAAAATTCCTGGTGTTATTTACTTTCAGAACTTACTTTCAATTTCAGCACTGTGCATCGTTTTTCATCACGTTATTAAAAATAGTAAAAAAAATTCAAAAATCACAAAAATTTCCAGAATCATAGCCACACGTCTTAAGGTTATTTTGGCGTAAGCTTCAACTCTTTTGGACAAGTATAAGTCATCCAAATGTCCAAAGTTCTGAGACTAGTGCAGTCTGATTTTCAGGCTTGCAAAGGTTGAGACTTTGAACGTATTTGACTAACTTCCCAAAAGAATTTTTCACAAATGTTTCAACCCAATTAAATAAAACTAATAAGGGGTTAGTCATTAAAGTTTCAGAGTATTTGGAGTTACGGTTAAATAGGAATTAAATTTTCAAATCAGACTACCGTTTCTGGCAGATTTGCGCAATCTGACCACCAACGATTTTCAAGGGGTTAGAGGTTGAATTTTAATCTGAAATTTTTTGGAGATACTCAGAACATCTGATTCTAAGTTATCTCCAAATTTCAGAATTTTGGAAGACCTGCAACCTAGTTTTCAAAACGTTTCAAAACTAGTCCTGAAAACCGAAAGTGTTTTTAGAAGTTGGGTTTTTGGTTTAAAACAATTTTAAAAACCACATTTTCCGCACCCACTATTCAACCCCCCTTTCTAGTGGTGCCTTGCAGATCCTACAAGTGGTATCAGAGCGCAGGAACACTCACAACAAAAGGATCCAACGATCTAAGTGAGATGGCAACCACTAGCTACAACACCGTGCAAGAAGGAATGTCAACTATAAGGCCTCCTCTTTTCGATGGTGAGTCCTTTATTCAATGGAAATTAAGAATGAAACTTTTTCTCATGGCCATTGATATTGATCTATGGTCCATCATAGAAGACTGTCCATTTGTTCCTTCTAAGTTGTCCATTGTTGATGGTGTCACACTAGAGGTTATAAAAACGAAACAAGAATACACTAGTGATGACAAAAAGAGGTTGAGTATGAATGCTAAAGCCATGCAACTAATTTTAAATGGTCTAACTAAAAGTGAGTCTAGTTACGTGTCTAATTGTTCGAGTGCTCAAGAGATGTGGAAAATTCTTGAAATGAAACTTGAAAGGACTAGCCAAGTAAAGGAGTCCAAGATTAATATGCTTATGTTCACACTTGAGTCCTTTAAATTATTTCCAAATGATTCTATTGTTGAGATGGATTTACAATTGACTAACATCTATAATTCTCTTGAGTCTCTTGGTAAAGCTTTCTCCACGAAGGAAAAGGTCCAGAAGGTACTACGAAGTCTTCCATCTGAATGGGACCGTAAAGTCACAGCAATAGAGGAAAGTAAGGAAACCAAATCAATAAAAATGGAGGAACTAATCGGATCTTTAAAGGTATATGAAAACAAACTCACTTTAAGACATTCTGAGTCTATTTTCAAAAATGACAAGGCTATAGCATTTAAATCAAATGAATAAGTCGTAGATGATAGTGACATAGATTCTGATGATGAGGGTTTAATCACGATGGCTAAAAGATTAAGAAAAAACTTAAGAGAATCGATTAAACATAAGTCTACTTCATCTAAGGACCATAAAAATAACAATAAGGGAATAAAGTGTTATGAATGTGGACAACCTGGACACTTGTCATATGATTGCCAGAACAAGGACAAACCAACGAACAAATACCTTGACAAGGATCGAATCAAAACTAGACTCGTCTCAGAACCTAAACAAAGGAGAAGAGCCTTCAAAGCATCCATTTGGAGTGACACATCCAACTCTGAGACTGACGATACGGAAGAACAAAAGGCACAAGTATGCTTTACATATAAGGCATCAAATGAGGTATCTTCCGACTCTGATTGTGATTCTGAATGCTCTTATGATGATTTGTTCGGTCAATATTTAGAGTTACATAAGTTCTCAAAGACTCTTGCAAAAAAAAGAAGCGATTAATTGAAGAAGAGAAATTGTTAGAATCCTCTAACACAAATCTTGTTTCTCAATTAAACGATTCAAAAGAAGAGTCTTCCTGCATCATAAATTCATTAAAGTCTGAAATTTCATCATTGACGTCCGAGAACACTAAACTGAAAACCGAGATTTCAAAGTTGAAATCAAGGAATGAAGATCTAGAAAAGACTAGAAAACAATTTGATATGGGATCTAACATGCTAGATCGCATTATTTTATCACAAAAACATGACAGTGATAAAACCGGATTAGGATGCATGGAGACAAACGAAGCATCATCTAAACCATCCAAGTTTGTTTTGTCTAAGAAAGTAGACACATCAAAGGCATACGTAGAGCCTAAAGTAACGCAAAGACCCCCTCTCCCTTCATCTCGTCATATCTCTTCTTCATATCATACGAAGTATAATTATGTGCCGTATAAATATAAGAAGAAGACTAGTACACCACTCATCTTATCTCATCGTGCTTCTTATTCTTCATATCATACAAAGTGCAATCATGTGCCATATAGAAAGCCACTGATGCATATGCGACATTCATATCATAAAAATGCATCTAGATCACTCTCCGTGCATGCAAACCAAAAACAAAAACCATACCATATGCATGATGGGATTCTCGGCCAAAGGCCAAACGCATTTGCCCCTAACGTATATTATATTGCGTTTTCATCACCTTTCTCACCTTTTGGAAGACCTAAAAAGGGCACCCAAATTTGGGTACCAAAAGGGACACTCTCAAAGGGTTGAATAAATAACCCTTAAGAACGTACTTTTGATGTTATTTGAAATGCATGATTTTTTGCTATCTTCATCTTTACATGCGCTTTTGATTGTCTTTCAAAAATAAAGGGGGAGAGAATGCATGATTTAAGAGGGACAAAGAAAGATTAATTGCACAAATCAAGGGAGAGAGAATTAAAAATTCAAATTTGAATTTGTGCACTATTGGAGGGGGAGTGAAAAAATTTAAATCATGAACGTAGGTTATTTTGTAAATCATCAAAAGGGGGAGATTGTTGAGAAAAAGGGGTTTGAGTGATTACAAAATGCATGATTTAAATAACGTGTATTAAAGAAATTCATGACATATTTTATGACATGGCACGTTTTGCATAAAACTTGCCTTATATAGTTCATATAAATTGTTGTCGTACTAACGAGCCATGAAGCTTTAAAGCTTACATCAAATGGCAAGCATTTGTTGTGTTTGAACTATTTTCAGGTTCCATCATTATGAACTAAACTAGTTCATTAAGTGAAGTATTTAGTTAAATAAACTAAGTAGTTCATTAAAAGAAGCCATATTTGGAAAAAGCACAAAGGCAACAAGTTGAACAAATCAATAGATGGAACGAAACTAGCAGCAACTTCGGTGCGACAATTTTCGTGGTTTCCCAAACTTCATTCTCCGCGTCCTCATATAGTGCGTTGGTATCCTCCGCCTTCAGGAAGACTAAAGTTAAATATCGATGCAGCGGTTGGTAGACATTATGCAGCAGGGGGTGCTATTTTGCGAAACCACGCTGGTTACTATGTGGGGGCAATTTCTTTTCGCTTGCCACCAAGTATTCCTTTCAATGATGAAATCCAAACAGCGGTTTTCGGGTTATTATATTTTCTTCCATTACATCGATCCCTTATCATTGAATCAGATTATGCTCAGATTTTCACCCGTTTGTCGCGGCCACATTCGGTATTCGGGAACTTTCATCTCAGGTTACTACAGACATTAATACATCTACATCGACTGGACTTTCATCATATTTACAGAGAGGCAAATATGGCGGCTCACTACTTGGCTCAGCAGGCTATGTTAAATCCTTGTACGCAATCTTACACCTCCCACACTCTTCCCTCATTAGTGCGTGGCGCTATCTCGTTAGATCTCTTGTCAGTAAGCTTGCGCTTCAAATGATCTATTCGCGTCTTCCAAATAGATTAGCATTCATCTCATCATTCTGCCTGTACCTTGTGGGGTGCAGGCAGACCCGGTACGCCTTACACTCAATTGGTCTTCATGTTTGCTTTATACATTCACTCTCTGCTTAACTTATCCATTTTCCTCGCATGTGCATGGACGGGAATGATCATCTTTATGCTCATCGCGGCTGAGAAAACTTCTATGGGTGCTCTACAATCAACTTCAGCTTCGATTTCTTCCATGGTGGATCCTGCTCGACATGTTTTTTTGTATAATGGCTTAGCATGTGAATCTTCATTGTACTATAATTTATTTCGACACTCCAAACATATAAATATGTACGCTTTTTCCTTCACCAAGGTTTTATCTACAAGGGTGGTTTTACTTGGCAAGGTTTTAATGCAGCATATCATATATGATTGGAGACTATAAATTATCACCTTTTTACATTCGCTTTTCGCTTACACTGACTCAATGATGTAATAAGGTTTTCTTCCGCCATAAGTGAGGTTTAATTTGCAATAAAATTCCCTTATATATATATATATATATATTCAGATTTCTTTTAAAAAGGCACATGCACATATATTCCAACGTACTACCGACACGTTATATATTTTACGTACATACGTTAACGTCACACCACTATATTTAACTCATATTTATGAGTATATTCAGGTCTTATATCATATGATATAAGTCATGGTGATGACAAATTTATTACGACACGTTAAAAGGTTATAAACCAAAAATTATCGTATCGGGTGAATACCGAAACTTCGCCAACGTGTCACGTACTTGCCGTATATAGATGGCCAGCCCCTACACTTCAAAAATGGCCACAAATTTTGTGGCTTACATGGTATGTACATCCATAAAATCATTCCATGATGGTACACACAAATCACCCTCAATTAAGGCCAAATTATGGAAATTCCAAATTCAGTTTTGTCACATGTTGGGCGCCACTTTAGATCAGCCTAAGCGATGAATATTAAAGTTTAATTTATGTATATTATGTGTAACATAATACATATAACATGTGCAAAAAGTTGGAATTTAATCGGAGAAAAATCGGGTAATCGACAAACGTCGAAAATTCAGTTTTCTACAAACACGACCCGTAGAACATTTTTGGCATAGGATATAACATGTATCTAGACACTTTTTAAATACTTCATACATTCTAAAGTGTTATAGAAAAATCAATTAAGGGCTGATTGGAATATATCATATGTGTATAATTATATGTGCACTATTTTACAAAATTTGCAAAAAAAACAAATTCAGCACATGTATACTCTTCATCACACGCCTAGTCAGCCATGTTGAAGCATATGTGGAGCTTTTTTGGCATCTTAATTGGCCAAGAATGAAGCATGCAATGTTGGTGACATAAAGAAAGGAACTACAAAAGGTAACATTTCAAACTTTGTCACATTTGTGACACATGCTGAAAATTCAGCATGTGTTGTCTTAGGCTGGCCGATTTTTTCACTTAATGGGACATATTTACTATCTTGAATCATGTGGATTAATTGAAAGATGTTATGGCAATGTTTTGAATATATTATGGAATTAATATGGTGATATCTTTGAATACCACACATGCTGAAAAGTTCAGCATGTGTGGGAATGCATGTGGCCGAATTCATGGCCCCTTGGTGACTAATTTTTATTTCAAATTTAGTAGAAATGTCTTGTACTAAATGATGATTGATTTCTTCTTTATTTTCAAGAAATTAATCAAATAAAAACTTGGCAACAATTTAAATAAAGTATGAATATCACACATGCTGAAATTTCAGCATGTGTAAAGAGCATGTGGCCGATTTCTTTGTAAGGAAATGGTGAAAATTTGTCTTGCTAATTATGTGAGATGATTATGTGACTTATGACAACACTTTTATGGCTAATTGGCACATGTTTTTAAGGTTTATTTTCAGATTTATCTAGTCATCAAATGATGACAACTTCCATCCAATCAATGAGTGTCAAATAAGCAAGAGCTTAATGATCATCCAATGAGGAGTTGCCAAGTAAGCAAGGAAATGTCACAATGATGCAATATACTCTTCCAAGGACTTAGAAGATAATTTTTGAGAGGAAGACCAAGCATCAAGGGGGCGACCATATGGATATAAAATGGAAAGAAGAGAGAAAACAAAAATACAAAATAAGTCTTGCAAATTGAAGTGCTAAAAACGTTTTTGATCTTCTACCTTTCTTTCTTTCTTCTCTCTAAAAGCCTATTGTATTCATATTCATACATCTTGAATAGGCTTCTCACATACCACCCTATACTCTTTATCATTGTAAAAGATTGATCAAGGTGTGATCAATCTTGCACTTGCAAGGTGGTGGTGTTCGTGATCGTTGTATTCACATACAAGGTTTGTAAAGGGTTGGAGTTGGTGTGTAACTCCATCAACCATGTGGTAAGGTGTGATTTGTTTTTTGTGATTAGTGCTAACCGATGAAGGTGTCCTCGAAGACTGGAGTAGGTTGTTTTAACCGAACCAGTATAAAATTCCTGGTGTTATTTACTTTCAGCACTTACTTTCAATTTCAGCACTGTGCATCGTTTTTCATCACGTTATTAAAAATAGTAACCGAATTTCAAAAATCACAAAAATTTCTAGAATTATAGCCACACGTCTTAAGGTTATTTTGGCGCATGTTTCAACCCTTTTGGACAAGTATAAGGCATCCAAACGTCCAAAGTTCTGAGACTAGTGCAGTCTGATTTTCAGGCTTGCAAAGGTTGAGACTTTGAACATATTTGACTAACTTTCCAAAATAATTTTTCAAAACGGTTTCAACCCAATTAAATACAACTAATAAGGGGTTAGTCATTAAATTTCCAGAGCATTTGGAGTTATGGTTAAATAGGAATTAATTTTTCAAATTAGACTACTGTTTCTGGCATAATCTGACCACCAACGATTTTTCAAGGGGTTAGAGGTTGAATTTTAATCTGAAATTTTTAGGAGATACTCAGAACATCTGAGACTAAGTTCTCTCCAAAGTTCAGAATTTTTGAAGACCTGAAACCTAGTTTTCAAAACGTTTCAAAACTGGTCCTGAAAACAGAAACTGTTATTAGATGTTGGGTTTTTGGTTTAAAACAATTTTAAAAACCACATTTTCCGCACCCGCTATTCAACCCCCCCTTCTAGTGTTGCCTTGCATATCCTACAGTAAGTTCTTCATCTGATCTAGATTCTAATAATTAAATGTCTTTCGATGAAATGTACGAAGACTTTTTAAAGATGCATGCTCACTGTAAAATGTTGTCTAAAGAGAAAAAGAAACTAACTGAAGAAAATGACAAGTTGAAGACGTCCAACTTGGAATTTTCCAATCACTTAGAATCTTTTAAACAAGAGTCTACAAATACTTTTGACTCTTTAGAAATTAAAATTGAGTCATATTAGAAAAATGAACATGCATTAACAACCGAAAATAGCTTGTTAAAAACTAAGTTAGATAATTGTGAAAAAGAGATTTCTCAACTTAAATCATCTAAACTAGACTTAGAAAATATGTTAGAACAATTTAAGTCTGGAACTGATGTTGTACCCAACGGAAATTCTTCTATATCTCCGGCTCTTATGAGGTGAGTCACTCAGACATTAGCCATCCAAGTACATTTTATTAAATTCCATTTAAGTTATTTTATTATTGCTTATTTAAATTTCCTTAAAGTAAATATTATAATAAATAGTATGACACTACAAGTATATCTTATGAAACGAGTGAAATGACAAAAATATCCTCCCAACTCTTATAGGGAATTCGGCCAACATGGGTCTAGGAGACTCTAGAATTCTCCTAGATTCTTAAAATTTTAAGTATTAAGACCACCATTAAAAATAAAATAAAATAAAGACATGGGAGGGAAAGTGGTCAAATGGTGCAAGACACAAAAGACGCTTTCTATACACATAGAGAATTTTCTTGTCTCTTTTTGGTCAAGAGACCGCCGACCCCTCTCCCTGTGATGTTCCATGAGATTGCCTTGCATGGCATCAAAAGTAACAAGTAGTCAAAAGGATCAAAACACCAAGACACTCTCATGATCATGCCCACACCCATGAAGAATCTTCTTCTTCTTTTCTTGGAAAACCTCCGGCACATGTATCCCTTCTTCTACCCCATGAGATTTTCTTCAAGTTGTCCTAGAATCTTCCCTCCTTCCCCAACTCACAATACTCTCAAAGGTTCCTCTCAAGACAACCACTAAAGCCTCTTGCACACTTAGGCAATTCTACCAGCATCATCATTTCATACGACTAGATGGAGCTAGGAGACTCAAGGCTATCTTCATCTTCAAGCTCTAAATCTAATCTAGGTAAGTTGCATGTTAAATTTCCAAAATGAATTCCACATTTCAAATTGTAAAGCTCTCATTTTTCTTTTTTCCCTACAAAAAACCGTGACCTCCCATGGTCAATAGGTGAAGACCCTTCAAGCTATTAAGAGAAGCTAACATCTTGCTGGGTTGAATTCATTTCAATCTCCATTCAAGCTCCATTTTGGTAAGGGAATCATAGCCTCAATCTAGTTCTTTCTTCATTTAAAATAGTAGCTAATGTTGATCTCTCCCCCCTTCCAAAACCGTGTGCTATATTGAAGTTGGAGGAAAATTTCTATCCATTTTACCCAAGGCTCAAGCTAGGGGAAATTTTCTAAGATTAAAGATCCAAGTATACTCTAGACAATCTTGACTTATTTGTGAAAGTGTATGCTTGAATGACTAGCCATTTTTAAGATATGAATCTTAGTTGAAGAACTAAGTGTAAAGCATGAGAAATTAGTTGTTTCTTAAGAAAGATGATTTGCATGTGTGTGATTCTCCCTAAGATGTGTTGTTTTCCTAAACTAAATATGATATGAGGACAATTCTTTACAAAACAGGGCTGTTTTGGATGGTTAATGGAATAGTGAATTAATTCTTGTTAAGAATAGGCTTTGTGAAGCATGAAATGTATGAAAATGGCTTGTTTTATGGGGCTGTTTTGGCGTGAGTTTGGTGAAGCTTAAAGAACATTGTGAAACTTGGAATTCTCAGGTTAAACTGTATAATTAGTGGTTAGTATGTTATTTTGGGAAATGAAGTTGGTTGGGGTAACACCCAATGCTTTAACAACAAAAGTGATGAAATGATGATTTCCTAACTGGACAGTTTTGAGTAGCAACTTGGTTGGCTTTAAAACGAACTTTAGGAATGTGTAAATGAGCTAAATTTTGCTGTTTTGGTAGCTGTATGTGTGTAGTAAATTTGTGAGGTGGAATTTTCTGTAAAAGGAGTTGTGGATTATCCTCAATGGAATTTTTAGTGAGAATGGGTCGCTACAGATTCTGCATGTACCTAAACTTAGAAAAATAATTAAATGACCCTTTTAAACCTATTGGATTGACTTGAAATTTTTATGGTATTTACCTAAGACATAGATGTACACGTCCATGTAAGGAAATCAGCTTGAAACCACTGTTTTGGGGGTTAACAACTGAGATGAAGGTCACGGTGCAAAACTGGGAAACAGGACAGTTTGATGGCATGAGTTGTGAGGCCTTGATCTTGTTTAATTAGACCTGTATGTGATGTTTGGGCATATAAATATTGTTTCTTAGTGTGTTAGCTATGTTTTCCAGGAGATGGCCCAAATTGAACAACGTTTTATGGCTCTTGAAACTGAGGTAAGGCGGTACTGCGCGGCAGAATCCTGCAGTACCCCTTGATGATCATTTAGTGTTTTGAGGACCTTATACATCTCGGAATGTTGCGAAATTTTTATGGCATATATCTAAGATCCCATTATGTATGTGTTTGGCATAAGTTTCTAGAATTAATCTCTAAACTGATGATGTTGAGACTGTGCAAACAGGACAGTGCTACTGGACTATTTTCCAGCTTACGAAACAAGTTAGAATATGTCTTCCATGATGTATTTAGTCACGCATTTCATGTTGCATATCACGCATTACGTTGTCCATGTTCATGCAAATTATAAGACTGATTTTATGCCAAAGAATGATAAGAAAACCCTTTTTGAAAATAAGTTTTCAGTTTTTGAAAGAAAAGACTCCTGTGGTACCATTAATTCCTGGCCAGCACAACCTGCTCCAGATCCGGGGTTAATTGATCTGATGATGAGTATGACCTTCCAGGCCCGGAGATAATAGACCTGAGAATGATGATTATGATCATTTAGGCCCGGAGATAATAGGCCTAATGATGACGATTTATGACCGCCCAGGTCCGGAGATAATAGACCTGATGATGATGATTGATGTATGACCGTTTTCAGATCCAGAAATAATAGATCTGAACCTGCTCTACTCTTGTTTTATGACGACTATGTTTTGAAAGAAAGAATGATCGAAATTGGTCTTCACTCTATCATGTTGCACTACATTTGCATATTCATACGTATTGCATATGAGTGTGAGTAGGATGCTTAGTCTATTATCACTAAGTTATGATTTTATTATGTTGCGGTTATTGAGTTGAAAGACAGGTATGTCGGAAAAGTTGAGATTCTTGGGATTTGGTTCTTGTTTATACTTTCCATTTAATTCTTGATTGTTTATGGTGTACTTGCTGGTGACTTTGTCACTCACCCTTTTATTTTTCCCCAGAGTCTACAGGAAACGGGGTAGAGTGGATTGATGATGAGCCTAGAGTTCCATATCCGTAGAAGTGCGAGTGGATGGCAGCTTAAGGATTTTCTTATGATGGGTTTATGTCTTGATGGACTTATGTTGGGGACTTTAATTTTGGACTTTTCTTTATTTTGCGAACATGGTTGTAAACTTCATGTCGGATATTCGGAATGTTTTACTTAAAAGTTTTTATTCTGCCTAAGTTTCGCTTACCTGTTAAGATGAAGGCATGAAAGCCCATATTTGTTATGGACTGTGACATGTTATGCATTGACGCCTGGTACTCTCCGTAGCGAAGTACGGCAGGTGCACCGTACGCGGGCAGGCCGAGTACGGGGCGCTATAGGTGGTATCAGAGCCCAGGTTCTAGATTCGGGCAGAATATAGAACTAAGTTATGATTATAGAAATCTAAGTTTGATCTTAGACCTAAGTCATGATCTTAGAAGAGTGTCGAATTTAGACTAAGATAACTTAGGCGGGAATTAGGTCCTTAATCTAATGATTGAACCCTAGTTGATAAGATTTTAAATGCCTTAGAATTTAATCTGAATCTTATCTCCTATTCTCTTTGTTTGAGTTTTCTTTAAAGTATGAATTTATTTCTGTGAGATATCCTGAATTTTAACGCTCCGTAGTGCAGATGGCTTGACCTCGTGGCAAACCCGCTAGAGCCCGATCTGCTGCACAGGAGCCGGTTCCTCCGCAACCTCAAGAGCCTATTCCTCCTCCACCTGCTCATGTCCCTCCAACACCACCACCGCAAGATCAAAACCCACCTCCGGTTCAGAATAATCCTCCACCTCAGGGACCTTTACCTCAGATGATTCCTGATATTCATGCCTTTCAGGCTTTCTGCCAGACTGTGACGCAGATTGGCCAGGTTATGATGCAGCAGAATGCCTCTCCTCAGCTACATGAGCCTGTTAGGGATGCACATTATTATTTTGAGAAATTGAAGAGAGACAATGTACCACCATTTGACGGAAAATCAGATTCCGATGCTGCGGAAAAGTGGCTTGATGAAGTGGAGAACTGTTTTCAATTGATCCGTGCACCCGAAGAACTGAAAACACAAGCGGTTAGACCATTTTGTTGGAGAATCGAATCAGTGGTGGAAAGCTAATTTGCAATCTTTACCGAGAACAATATCATGGGAGAGATTCTTACAAGAGTTCAACAAGTTTTACATACCTCCATCAGTTAAACTGCAGAAGAGACATGAGTTCGAGTCACTGAAGCAAGAGCAAGGAATGACTGTTGCGGACTATGCCAATAAGTTCATAGCTTTAAGGAGATTTCAGCCGCGACGATGAATGATGAAGAGACTAAGATGTTGAAATTTGAAAGGGGATTAAATCCGAGGATAAGGACTTGGCTGGTTAATGCAAATCCCGCAAATTTTGGAGCATTGCTTGATGCCTGCTACAGGATTGAGAGGGACATCATCCGCCATGATGAGATTGGTTAGAAAAGGGAAGAGAATTATCTGATAGTGGGGGATCTCGTAAGACAGCGAAGCAGAATTTCAGAGGACCCGGTCGTCAAGAAAAGAATCAGAATCGTTTTCAACGTCGCTCGCAGCAAAAAAATCAACCGAGAAATCAGGGTCAGCAGCAGCCAGCTATTCCAGCTTGTCCTCATTGCCAAAATCACCATGTGGGAGAATTCTTCATTCAGGAAGGGAAATGTTTCGGATGTGGTAAGGTGGGCCATGTGCTTAAGAACTGTCCAGACAAGGAGACTACGTGTTTTGGATGTGGAAAAGTCGGTCACAAGATCAAAGACTGCCCAGACAATGGCACTATCATCTTTATTTGCAAGAAATAAAGTCTATGTAAAGTGAGAAAAATCATCAATGATAACACATGCATAATGGCATCCACTAATACTCTTAGTACGACTAGGACCAAACAAATCAATGTGTAGTAATTCTAAAACTCTAGATGTGCTAATTTCATTTTTGTGTTTAAGTGACTCGCGTGTTTGTTTGCCTTTAATACAAGATTCACACAACTGAAATTTGTCTAAATCAAGTTTAGACAATCATCGTATTAGATTCTTTCGTTGATGTTTTTCAAGCGTTGACATGCCAATGTGTCCTAATCCCCTATGCCACAAATTTACGTTAGGTTCATTTGACATAAAACATTTAACTCTAGCGTCTAACATGTCATCCATAGAAAGTTTAAAAATATTTCTTTCTCTTTTTCCTTTTAATACCGTTTCTCCATTTTTATTTATTATATTGCAATATGGATGAGTGAAACACACATCAAAATCGTTGTCAATAAACTGTGAGATGCTAAGTAGATTATAGGATAGATTACTTACCAAGAAGACATTGGAGATTTGAAGAGTACTTAGGCTTCCAATTGTACCTTTTCCAATGATTCTTCCTTCATTGTTGTCTCCAAAGGTCACGGATCCACCTTTTGTAACCTTCTTCAACTTTGAGAACAAGCTCGGGTCACCCGTCATGTGCCTCGAGCAACCACTGTCAAAGAACCACTTGATTGATGTGCCTTTAGATGCATGGGTTCCCTGCAGTGTACAACAACGATTTAAGTACCCTTTTATTTTGGATCCTTACGAGTTAGTTATTCACCTCTTTGTAAGGGTGCCTTTCGGTACCCATACTTGGGTGATCTTTCTTGGTCTAGCAAATGGTGAGAATGTAGATGAAGAAACAACATAGTAGACATAAGGTGAGAATATATTTGGCCTTTGGCCGAGTATTCCCTTATGCATATTGTATGGTTGTCGTTTTTGATATGTTCTTGTGTTTGTGTGCATAATGCGTGATCTAGATGCATGGAACGAATGTCGTGTATGGATTAATGGTTTCTTCTCATATCTATACGGCACATAATTATATCTTGTATGAAATGAAAAAGAAGCATAATGAGATGAAGGGAGAGGGGGTCTAGGTGTCTTCTTAGGCGCCACATATGTCTTGGGTGTTTCTATTTTCTTAGACAAAATGAATTTGGTTGGTTTATTTAATGTCTCATTTTTATCAATGTATCCTAATCCGGTTTTATCACTATCATGTTTTTGTGATGAAATGATGCGATCTAGCAAGTTAGTTCTGGTGTCAAATTGTTTCACCATTTTCTCTAAATCCGTACTCTTTGATTTCAAATTTGTAATCTCAGATTTCATTTTATTATTTTGTGTCGTTAATGATGAGATCTCTAATTTCAATGCATTGATGATGCAAGACGACTCTTCTTTTGAATCGTTTAATTGAGAAACAAGGTTCGTGCTAGAAGATTCTAACAACTTCTTATCTTTAGTTAATCGTTTCTTTTCTTTTGCGAGAGTCTTTTTGAATTTATGCAATTCTAAATATTGACTAAATAGATCATTATATGAAGGTTCAGAATCAGAGTCAGAATCGGAAAATACCTTGTTTGATGTTTTGGGTACAAAGCATACTTGTGCTATCTCTTTTTCGGTATCAGTCTCAGAGTCGGATGTGTCACTCCAAGTGGAGTCCTTGAGAGCTCTTCTCCTTTGTTTAGGTTCTGAGACGAGTCTAGTTTTGGTCTGATCCTTGTCAAGGTGTTTGTTTGTTTGTTTGTCCTTGTTAGGGCAGTCATATGACAAGTGTCCAAGTTTTTCGCATTCATAGCACTTTACGTCCTTGTCATTAGTTTTATTTTTATTTCTTTTAGTCGAAGTAGCCTTAGGTTTGTTTTTAAATGAATTTCTCATACATATTTTCAAACCTTTAGCCAATAGTATTAGGTCATCATTGTGTGATTCGGAATCACTGTCATCTACGTGATCGGAAGAAGTAGAGACGTATTCATTTGATGTAAAAGCAATAGTCTTACCTTGTTTTGACGTTGATTCCGATTTCCTTAATGTAAGTTTGTTTTCGTATACCTTTAGTGATCCGATTAGTTCCTCCATTTTTATTGATTTCGTTTCTTTACTCTCCTCAATTGCTGTGACTTTAGGGTCCCATTCGGATGGGAGACTTCTTAATACCTTTTGGACCTTTTCCTGCGTAGAGAAAGATTTGCCAAGAGACTCAAGAGAATCATAGATGTTAGTCAATTGTAAATCCATATCAACAATAGACTCATTTGGCAATAATTTGAAAGATTCAAGTGTGGACATAAGCATATTAATCTTAGACTCCTTTACTTGGCTAGTCCCTTCATGTTTCATCTCAAGAATTCTCCACATATCTTGGGCACTAGAGCAATTAGATATGTAACTAGATTCACTTTTGCTTAGCCCGTTTAAAAGTAATTGCATGGCTCTAGCATTCATACTTAATCTCTTTTTATCATCACTAGTATATTCTTGTTTTGGTTTTACAACCTCTAATGTGACACCATCAACAATAGATAATTTAGAGGGAACAAAAGGACCGTCTTCTATTATAGACCACAAATCAATATCAATAGCTATAAGAAATAGTTTCATTCTAAGTTTCCATTGGACGAATGACTCGCCATCAAAAAGAGGAGGCCTTTGATTCAACATACCTTCTTGTTCGGTTTTGAAGCTAGTGGTTGCCATCTCACTAAGATTGTTGGATCTCAATTCCGTGAGTGTGCCTGCGCTGTGAGACCACTTGTAGGACCTGTAAGGCACCACTAGAAAGGGGGGTTGAATAGTGGGTGCGTAAAATTTGGTTTGTAAAATATTTTTACCCAAAAACCCAACTTCTTAAAACAATTTCTGTTTTCAGATCCTGATTTGAAATGTTTAAAAGACCAGGTTACCGATCTTCAAAAATTCTGAAATTTGGAGAGATTTTACTCTCAGAGTTTTTGAGTATCCTCTAAAAATTTCAGATCAAAATTCAACCTCTAACCATTTTAAAAATTGTTTGTGGTCAGATTGCGCAAATCTGCCAGAAACAGTAGTCTGATTTGAAAATTTTATTCCGATTAATCCTTAACTTCAAATTGACAAACCCCCTAAGATATTTATTTTAATAGGATGAAACAGTTTTGAAAACTTTTTTTAGGAAGTATGTCAAATACGTTCAAGTTCTCAACCTTTGCAAGTCTAAATATCAGATTGCACTAGTCTCAGAACTGTTAATGTTTGATTGACTTATACTTATCCAAATGAGTTGAAACTTGCGCCAAATGAAACTCAAGAGGTCTGGCTATGTTTCTGCAAAATGTTACAATTTTTTAAATTCGTTTACTATTTTTAAGATTGCAACAAAATGGATGCAGAATGCTGGAAATGAAAGTACTATGCAGTAAAGTAAAGAGCACAAGGAATTTTATACTGGTTCGGTTAAATCAACCTACTCCAGTCTTCGAGGAAACCTTCCTCAATTATTACTAAACAAAATTAACACCTTACCACAAGGGTTGCTGGAGTTACACACCAACTCCAACCCTTAAACAAACAATACAAGTTGTTGTACCCAACAAAAATCGTATTGTACTTGAGACTCGCATGAAAAGGCGTAATAAAATGTTAGTTCTTCCAAGTGCATGTTATTAAGTTTTACCACTTCTCCATAATTATTTTTCCCTAAATTGAATATTATAAGAAATGATATAATTATATAAGTGTGTCTTATGAAACATGTGAAATGACAAAAATACACTCCCAACCCCTTAAAGAATTCGGCCAACATGGAGAGGGGGATCTAGAAGTCTCCTTAGTTTTACCATTTTTTTTAGTCTTGAGACCACAATAAAAATAAGATAAAAAATCAAGGCATGGGAGACAAAGGGGTCAAAATGTGAGACACCAAGAAGTGCTTTCTCCTTTCTAAGCACACATGGGAATTTCCTTGTCCCCCATTTTGACCCAAACCGCCGGCTCCCCTTCCCCTTCTACACCATGAAGCTTTCTTCCGTTTAACTAGAAGCTTCTCCTTCATCTCCAGCTCTCAACATTCTCAAGAGCTACCTCAAACATACCACTAAAGACTCATTGAACACTTAGGCAATTTCTCTATCATCCTCATTTCATACGGTTGATAGGAGCTAGGAGACTCAAGGCTACCTCCATCTTCAAGCTCCAAGTTTCCTCTAGGTGAGTAACATCTTAGCTTCTAAAATGGATTCCATTTTCTCTTAAATGTAAAGCTTACATTTTGGTTGTTTTACCTCACCAAAACTGTGACCCCAACATGGTCACTAGGTGAAGTTCCTTCAAGGTACTAGGTGGCACCAAACATTTGGTGGGTTGAACCTCTTGCAATCCCCATTTGAACCTCATTTTGGTAAGCTAATCTAGCTTCAAACTAGCTCCATTATGTCTTTAAATAGTAGCTAACATTTACTTCCACTCTTTCTCTCTCAACCGTATGCCATAGGAAGAGGTTGGAGTAAACTCTACTCTATTTCAACCAAGGCACAAGCTAGAGAAAGATCTGAGCTCAAACAGGCAAGTATACTCTAAGCAATCTTGACTTATTTGTGAAAGTGTATGCTTGAATGACTAGCCATTTCTAATATATGAATCTTAGTTGAAGATGCTAAATTCAAAGCATGAGAAATAGTGGTTTCATAAGAGAAAGTGTTTGCATGTGGGTGATTCTCTCTATGGATGTGTTGCATGCCTAATGTAAACATGGTATGAGACATTTTTCTCTCAACAGGGGACGGTTTTTAAGGGCAAATGGATAATGAACTAATTTTTGTGAAGAATAGATCTTATGAAGCACAAGATGTATGAAAATGGCATGATTGAATGATCTACTATATGGATGTGTTATGTGCTCAAACTTGAATATGCTATGAAGTCTACTACTCACATAAAACGGTCTGTCTATGGTGGTTATTTGATGCATGAATTAGTTTTGCTAAAAGTAAACCTTATATGGTGTAAAATGGAGGAAGGCGGCGTGTGCTATGTGCAAAATTGCAAGGCTGTTTTGGTGTGATTCATGTGTAGCCTAAAGACCATTATAAGACATGGAATGATTATGTTAAAATAGAAATTTAGTGGATAGTAAGTCATTTTAGAGAAATAAATCTAGTTGGAAAGTATTGAACAAGAAAAAATGATAAAAGGTAAATCTGCTGGAGCTGGACAGTTTTGAGTGACGTATTGTATGACCTGAAAACAAACCTTAGGAGTGTGAAATTTGGCTGAATTTTGGTATGATGGTAGCCTTGTATGTTTAGTAAACGTGTGAGGTAGAATTTTGGTAAAAGGACTTGTGGTTTGATCTTAATAAATGTTTTAGTGACAACTGGTCACCACATATTCTATATGTACCTAGTTTTGGAAAAATAATTAGATGACCCCTCTAAACCTATTGGATTGCCTTGAAGTTTTTATGGTAATTACCTAAGAACCAGATGAACATGTCCATGTAAAGAAATTAGCTTAGAACCAATGTTTTAAGGGTTGACAACTGAGTTGAAGTTTGTGTTACAAAACTGGAAAACAGGACAGATTAATGGCATGAGTTTTGAGACCTTGATCTTGTTGATTTGGAGTTGTATGGGCTGTGTGGGTATATGAATATTATTCCTTGGTGTGTTTAGTATGTTTTCCAGGCGATAGCCCAAATTAAATAAGATTTTATGGCTTTGAAACTAAGGTAAGGACGAGTACTGCACTGCTGGATTCAGCAGTATCCCTTTTCAGTAAATTAATGATTTAAGGGTTTTAATCACCTCGAAACGTTATGAAATTTTTATGACATGCAACTAAGATCCCATTTTGCATATGTGTGGCATAAGTTTCTGAAAATGGGCTCTCAATTGATAAGTTTGAGGCCGTATGAACAAGAGCGTTAATGCTGGAATATTTTTCCAGCTTAAAGAACAAGTCCGTACATGTGTTATGTGATGCATTTAGTCATGAATTGCATATTGCACATCATGCATTGCATTTTCTCCATTTACATGATTTATGAAACTGATTTTATGTCAAAGAAATTTAAGAAAGCTCTTTTTGAAGGAAAGATTTCAGATTTTTGAAAGAAAAACTCCTATCAGTACCTAAATTTCTGGCCAGCACAACTCGCTCCTGATTCGGGGTTAATTGATCTGATGATGATTATGACCGTTCAGGCCCGGAGAGAATAGACCTGACGATGATGATTGATTGTATGACCGTTTTTGGATCCGGAAATAATAGATCCAAAGGGACGCCTTATAGAGTTCAAGCAGCTGGCGATCAGGTGCTTGTATCTCACCAACTGTATAAGAACTGTGAGATTGAGTTCGACGAGCAACGATTTGCAGCAGATCTGATCCCGATAGCCATGAGTGATTTCGATATAATTCTCGAAATGGACTGGCTCTCCAAGAATTACACACACATTGATTGCAGTGAAAGGCGGGTTACTATTAAGGACCCAACGCGTGAGGAAGCAACTTTTCATGAAATTGACTACACATATGCCTTTTCTCTTGTTACTAAGTTCACTACAGTCAGATTGCTTTTAGCTGTGTCTTCTTTGCAACACTGGCATGTGCATCAGTTGGATATAAACAGTTTTTTCCTATATGGTGACCTAAGCCAAGAGATTTACATGACTTTTACCTGATGGGATTTCTGCTCCTACATCCAACACAGTCTGCAGGCTTCATAAATCTTTCTATGGCCTAAAGCAGGCTAGTAGGGAATGGAACTTAAAACTCATACGTTTTCTACTGAATCAAGGTTGTGTTCAATCAAACATAATTATACCATGTTCACTAGAAAAACATCAGATGCTTTCTTAGTTCTTTTAGTCTATGTTGATGATATCATTGTTGCTGGTAATTCTCTTCCTTTGACCAATAAACTTAAGGAAGCTTTGCACCAAGATTTTCAGATCAAAGATTTGGGTCCCTTAAAGTATTTTCTTGGCATTGAGGTGGCGAGGTCACATGGGAGATTATGATATGTCAAAAGAAATATGCATTGGAATTGGTGGAGCAGGCAGGCTTCTTAGGTTCTAAGCCAGCTAAAAGTCCAATGGAACAAAATTTAAAGCTAGCACATGGAGACTCCACACTTATACCAGATGTTCTAGGGTATAGGAGACTCATTGGTAAGATGTTGTACCTTACTATAACCAAACCTGATATTGCTTTTGTAGTGCAACAGTTGAGTCACTTTCTTGACACACCTACTGAGCTACACCTTAAAGCAGTACATAGATTGCTTAGATATTTGAAAGGTACAGTAGGACAAGGATTGTTCTATCCTAGCGCAGGCAAACTAGAGTTAAAGGGCTTTGCTGATTCAGATTGGGGAGGATGTGTTGAGTCTAGGAAGTCAGTCAAAGGCTACTGTATATTTTTTGGTGATTCTCTAGGTGTCTTGGAAGGCCAAGAGGAAAAGCACTATATCCAGATCCTCATCTGAAGCAAAATACAGAGCTTTGGCATTGGCAACATGTGAGGTCCAATGGCTTTTATACTTGCTAAATGATTTGGGCATAAGGCACTCTAAAATCGTTGAATTGTTCTGTGACAATAATAGTGCAATTCACATTATGGAGAATCCAGTGTTTCATGAAAGAAAAAAAAACATATAGAAATTGATTGTCAGGTTGTAAGGGATAAGTATCAGCAAGGGGTAATTATTCCTATGCCAGTCAAAACTGAGTATCAACTGGCAGATGTCTTTACAAAGACACTTGATTCGATGACACTTTAGAACCTGAATTCTGTTATGGGTATATCCAATACTTTCAGCATGTCAGGTTCGAGGGTGGGGGTGTTGCATGACAATTGAAGGCAAAAAACACAAAGAAGAACAATCCTATCATAAGCAGCATTGGAGCAGCAATAACCATTGGATCAAAAAAAAGGATCAAAGGCCAAAATGCTGAGATGATGAGCTGGCAGTCCTTCTAGATGTTGTAACTGTTTGGAGCGTGCAGATTCCAAGGAATCTAGAATGGAGGTTGTGTCAGAGGAAGGGAACTTGGCCCGAGAAGAAGAAATGCTGGTGGGAGAGTTTTAAACATGTGAAATGACTTTATTGCTCTTATTTTTACGTTTGTGTAATGATAGAAAGTAAGGGTAGAATTGTCTTTTCACCATTTTTCTTCTTCCCTCTCAATTTGAATGTATAAATTGGATCCGGGTTATTCTGCAAGACCCAATGGATTGAACACAAAATTCTTTCAAATTTTCTTCACCAAATTCTCTCAATTTTTCTTCAATGTACTTCTTGTTTTTGGCACTTTTGATTTCAGTAGTCAATTTTGACAATATTCTCCATTTATTCTTGCAATTGATCTTCCAATTTATTTTTCTCTCCCTGTCTGTTCTTCCTTGTTACCACCGTGCACCGCCGACTACCATTTTTCTTCCTTATACTTGATTTCTTGCGAGCATGTGGTATTGTGCCAATCAAAAACATTATACATCTTCCTAATTTCTCCTTTTCTGGTGATTTTGAAGAGAAAAAAATTGTTTGCCAATTTCACGAAGCAAAATTTAGCTTGCGTCTTTTAGAATTCAGTGCCCAAAAATTGCTGAACTGTTTTCCAAAATTGTTCGTCTTCCTCTTGCCTTTGATCTCTCTCCATCTCCACCACTGTTAAAGTCATATTCTTCCACCATCTTTTCCTTGTTTCATCCTTTTTTGATTTTCTTTCATATTCACCTTCATCTGGATCTTTTGATGTGTGGAAATTTGGTGACTCTTTAGAAATTTGTTCGTTTGTTTATCTTTTAAAAGTCATGTTCCAGAGTTTATTTTATTTGATATCGTTCAAAAGTCGACTGTAATCATGATTCCAGCAGTATTTCTGTTTTTTAGGATTTGATTTCTGATTTTCGATTGAACTTTCTTAGATTGAAAACAGCTTACGTCTACAGTCAAGTTATTTACTGATTGTCCATCTTCTACTTACTTCCTGAATTCCCTCATTTCTTGGAAGTGATTTCTTCCTGAATTCCCTCGTTTCTTGGAAGTGATTTTCTGTTTTTCCTGATTTTACTTCAATTGTTCTTGCTGAAGAGCAGCAAGAACAATAGCAATTCGTACAAATGTTCCCAATAAAAGTCTTTTGGCACAAGATCTTAGTTTTGGTGTTAGTTACAATCATTGATAGAAGGAGTCATGACTTTTCTGTGAGACCATGTCTAATGAAGATGGGTGTATGTAAGAGAAAGAAAAAGGAGGATATTTTATGTATAGCCTCTTGGAATGTCGGAACTCTAAGTGGTAAATTGTTAGAGGTAGTAGATGTACTTAAGAGGCATAGGATAGATTTAGCATGCCTAAAAGAGACTAGGTGGAAGGGGAATAAAGGTAGAGAGTGTAATGGGTATAAGTTACTCTACACAGGGTCCGATGGGACCAAGAATGAGGTAGGATTTCTAATAAAGTTAGAATTGTGCACGAACGTGATCGATGTGATAAGATATAATGATAGAGTTATGATGCTGAAATTAATACTAAACAAGGAGATGATGGCAATGGTTTGCGCCTACGCACCCCAAGTAGGACTAGGAGAATATGAGAAGAAAGAGTTTTGGGATTGCTTAGATGTAGTGTGAAGGGCAATACTTAGGGAGAAACGAATGTGTATAGGAGGTGATTTTAATGGCCACATTGAAAAGGATACCGATGGTTTTCAGTCGACACATGGCGGGTTTGGTTATGGAGATAAAAATGAGCAGGGTAGGGATCTGCTAAACCTCGCGGTGGCCCACGACCTAGGTATTATAAACTCTTCTTTAAGAAAAAAGAATCACATTTGATCATTTTTAGCAGCGGAGTACGTAACATGCAGATCAACTATTTTCTGATGAGATGTGCAGACCGACAATTATGGAGGGACTGCAAGGTTATACCAAAGAAGACAGCAGTGACGCAACACCGTTTACTAGTCGTAGTTATAGCCTTGATCCAAAAGCTGAGCCAGAGAGTTAATATATTACCACCCAGGATTCGATGGGAAAGTATGAACGATGAAAAAATTAACATATTTAGAGACAAGGTCATCTCAACGAAATCATATCGACTGGTTAATGACACAAACCAGATGTGGGTAGTTATGATAACTACCATTACTCATGCGGTGAGGGAACTCTTGGGATAACAACAGAAAAGACAACTGTACATAAAGAGTTATGATGGTGGAACGAGGATGTGAACAAAAAATAGACAAGCAAAGGAGTTTTAGAGAGCTGTTACGCTGCACAGACAGGGAGGAGAAACTGAGAGTGTGGGAAACTACAAAATCGCCAAGAAGGAAGCAAAGAAGGCAGTGACAGAGGCAAAGAACAGAGCCTATAAAATGATGTATGAAAGGCTAGAAACAAAAGATGGAGAATGTGATATGTTCAAGATTGTCAAAGCTAGAGATTGAAAGAGACAAGACCTAGGAGTCGTGAAGTTTATAAAGGGATAAGATGGGCATATTTTTGTCAAAGAAAAAGACATCAAGGGGAAATGGCAACATAATTTCACAACTTTTTTAACAAGAGAAGGGTCGACCACGAAGAAAGAGAAAGCATCACTAGCCAAAAAAGACAACATAATAATTGCGAATGTCAGAGCATCACACAAGGAGAGATGATGAGAGCACTTATGAAGATGAGAAGAGCTAAGGCAGTTGGCTTGGATAACATACCCATTGAGGCGTTGAAGTGTTTGGGAGAGGAAGAGGTTCAATGGCTAACTACCCTATTCAACCTTATTTCCAGAACAGAAAAAATGTCAGATGAATGTAGAAGGAGTGTAGTGGTCCCTCTATATAAGAAAAAAAGAGACGCACAGTATTGTTGAAATTACAGGGGGATTAAATTGCGAAGCCATACTATGAAGTTATGTGAGAGTAATCGGCACTAGAATAATGTGAGAAACTTAAGTTACGGTAAACCAATTTGGCTTTATGCCAACACGGTCAACTACAAAAGCAATACACATTCTAAGAAGATTGTTGGAGAAGTATAGAGAGAAGAAACGCGATCTACATATGGTTTTCATCGATCTTGAAAAAAACGTATGATAGTGTGCCATGTAGACTGATTTGGGATATTCTGGATGCAATAAGGGTTTCTATGAAGTATTTAGACATAATTAGGGATATGTATGCTAGGACGAAAACAACCATTCATACGCCCGTAGGGAATACGGACTTCTTCCCGATGGAGGTATGCCTCTATCAAGGGTCCGCTTTGAGCCTCTTTTTTTCCGCAGTTGTCCTAGACGAGTTGTCAAATCCGATCTAAGAGACAGTCCCATGGTGTATGCTTATTGTTGACGATATTGTATTAGTTGCGGAAAGTAAACATAACCTGAACATGAGACTAGAGGAGTGACGAGGTGCTTTAGAGAGAGAAGGCCTAAGGATTAGTCGTTCTAAGACCGAGTATCTGCACTGCGACTTCAGCGGCGCAGCCAACGATGAGAATAGTCAACTCACCATCGAAGGTCAAGTGGTCCCAAAAGTAAGTAAGTTCAAGTACCTAGGATCATTTGTATGGCAGGAAAGTGACATAGATAGTGACATGATACACCGAACATAGATAGTGACATGATACACCGAGTTCAGGCAGATTGGTGTAGGCGGAGGGTGGCCTCAGGGGTGCTTTGTGATAAGAATTTTCTAACTAAATTAAAGAAAAATTTTTATAGGGTGGCAGTGTGGCCGGCAATGTTATTTGGAGCAGACTGTTGGGCGATCAAGAGGACACAGTCGCAGAAGATGGAAATGGCAGAGATGAGGATGATGAGGTGGATGTGTGGGCATACAAGGCTAGACAGGATAAGAAATGAGGTATATAGAGAAAGGTTAGGGGTAGCTAGTATAGCAGATAAGATAAGAGAGGGAAGACTGAGATTGCTGGGCATGTCAAGAGGAGACAGACAATGGCGTCTGTCAGAGCAGTTGAAAGCCTCACTATAGAGGGAAAGAGGATTAGAAGCAGACTCAAACTGACTTGGGATGAGCAAATTAGACATAACTTGCTAGAGTTGCACCTCTCTGAGGACATGATCTTAGTAAGAGTTCATGGAGGCAGAGGATTAGATACCCTTTACACTTTAGGATGACTTACATTTTTTTGTTTTCATCTTTGTCTCTCAATTATTTGTGCATATCCACTGTTATGTCTATTTTTAATATCAGAAGCTTTCTATTTATGTTTAATAAAATCCCTTCACTAATGCATATTCCTATTATTGTGCTATCTATGCGGGTATATATAGAGTATGGGGTTTCACTGGAAGCAAACTCACTATCCCTTGAGATAGAGGTGTTTACATGTCTCTTATTCTTCCCAGACCCTAGCGATAGCTTTTGCTGTCATTAAGATATACTGGGTATGATTGTTGTTGTCGTCTGTCTTGGTTGTTACAAATCATGCTGCAATATTTCTCTAATATCCGGCTTTCTGTGAAAATTCCGTGTAATTGAAGAAAGGGAAATCGAGGGAATTTTACGTGCAAAGAGAGAGAGAGAATTTGATGTGGAGAGGAATGTCAGAGAAAAGGAGGAGGATAAACGCTGATGTGTAAGGAGTGTCAGAAGACATCCATAGTTGTGTTTTACAGTTCAGTGCCAACAGCATTAGAATCCTGCAACGTATTTGTCGTTTAAGTTTTAGTTTTTTGCATGCCTTTTGTAAATAAAGAATTTTTGATGTATATTACGCATTCCAGAGAGCATGAGGCATAATAGCTTCAAGGTTTTCTGAAAGTTGCATGCTTTGAAATTTGAAATTTTTGTTTGAGGGGGGGGGGGGGGGGGGGGGGGTGGGGGTGAATGGATGATGCAGAGTCCAAACCTCCATTTGTGGCCATTTATGCCTGACTAGCTTTACTTTGTTTTTAGTGGATCAAATATGCTAATTAAAATTCATTTGTGGGTATATTACAAATGAAAGTCGCACATCATTTGTTTTCGTTCCACTATTCACTTGGACCAGTGTAATCTTCGAGCTTTGGACGACCGAAAAGAGGCTGTCATGAATGATTTGAAATATCCAACTAAAAATATCTTCTTGTAAAACCTTGGGGCATTGTATAAATAAAATAAGGACTTTTCAAAAAGGGTTAATCACCATTTGATGCGAATTTCACCTATCACCCTTTATGTTTTAAAACACACCCTTAACACCTCCTGGACTATTGGACTGATGTAGAAATGACATTTTCATGTAAAAATAGCCAGAAATGACTTACACATAAGGATATTTCGGTCATTTCTGGTTTTCATCATCTTCTACCTTCAATATCCACATTCCAAACTTCATTATGTTATCATCCTCCTGAAGAAGATTTCTCAATTCTGCCCTTAAAACCCTTATTTCCTGAACTGTATGCTTACCATAGACTGCAGAGTACCAGAATTGAAAGCCTGAATTGGTCAAATAGAATAACAAGTAGGAAGCTTGTAGACCATTTCACGGTGTTCAAAGTAACATTTTTTTTTTGGTTGGGTGGAGGGTGTTTCAGAGTAGATTGAATTTTTTTGTCTCTACAGATATTTAGATTATAAGGTATGCGAAGGGAGCACTCAAGGTCTGTACTTGAATACGACTGTTGGGGTGTGTATTTTTCTCCCCTCACCTTGGTGCTTGATTTGATAAATTTATTTAGTTCTAGTACTATGTTGAAAATTCTTAAAGGTAGGGGATAAAGTGGTGAAATTTGGTTAATGGGATTGATTTTCTATTGGATCTAATGGCATTTATTCAGTTAAATCACTGACCCTTTTAGTTTCCAAGATGATTAGAAGCAAAAAAATCCACAAATGTTCCCTTGTGAAATTTAATTTCTAAGTTAGATGTTTGGGTTGAACATACTCCGCCACCATTTCTATCTCTTGACCAAGAATACCTAGCCAAGAATCCAAGCGAAAAAGAAAAACTGCTAAAATTTATTCAGAAAATACAGTAGAGAGGAGAGTACATATATGAAGAATTTGCTGAACCTTTCTTCTGTACCAGTGATAATATGTGGGTCGGTTCTTTCCAAATACTACCATAATCAATTTCCCATAGATAGTCAAGATGAAGATGTCACTGGTAATCTTCTGACTTATCAAAATTAATCAAAATCTATGATTCATCTAATGATACAATGATAAAATGCCCACGAATGAATTAAATTTGACTATTAAGATCGCTTCCTCTGTATTACAAAAAAAAAAAAACTATCGAGGGCAAATCCTTATGCTTTTAGATGGTCTTCATCGGAAAATCTCCCTCTGCAACATTATGCACCACATCAGCGAAACTTTTGGTGAGGGTCATATTTCCCGTCGAGTCATCCATGGCCTGAGGACGTTCAACTCAATGGCAGATGGCGGCGCACTCTCCAGGGCCACGGGTGCACTTTTTGTTTCAAATGATAATATATTTAATCAAGTTGCTTCTTGTGTCTCAATGGAGACGATGACGATGGAAAAGATGGAAATGAAGATTGGAATATGGAGATTGGAGATGGAAGATAATGAAAACCAGAAATGACCGAAATACTCTTATGTATAAGGTATTTCTGGCGATTTTTACCTGAAAATGTCATTTTCACGTCAGTCCAATAGTTCAGGAGTGTTAAAGGTATGTTTTAAAACATAAGGGAGGTAAAGGGTGAAATTCGCATACTCTTTCGGGTGGTTGCCCAATGCTTTGGAGGAAAAATTGGGGGTCAACTCAAACTGTCTCAAGTGATCTCCCATATACAATTGGAGTTGTATAGGAGAATACAATAATCATATCGAGAAAGCAGGAGGCAGATGGTCCTTCTGCTGAAGAAATCTGAGATGGTTGCCCGTGGACAGTAAAACATGTTCGAGCTGAAAGAAACTTGCTCACGAAAGTAGCCGACGACTTCATTGTATAACTTTATTACATCTTTCAAGATGCTGATTACTTGTATCGAGTAATGGAGTACCTGCCTGGAGGTGACATGACATGTCCTGGTTTCTCACATAAACCACACCAGTTAGCCTAATATTTAAAAGTTATTTACTCGTTAGGACGGGGGATTTTTGTTTGTTTGGGACTGAAATATGCCATACACTTGATGTTATGTTTGATAAAAAGCATAGCTTTTACGACTTCTCAACTGAAATAGAAGATTTAAAGCTCATTGAATATTGAAATATGATAGGTTTTGTAGACAAAACTCACCCGAGCTCGATATCGCAAGTTCTGCTGAGCTGTTGATCAACACTGTAGCTCGGCAACTTGGTACTGCAGCTCGGCACGACAAATTGTCAGCTCAGAACCAATAGTCCTATGACCTTTAACAATCAGGAAACCTTTGGATGAGATAGACGGTCTAAGTACACCTGAACACACGCAGCCCACGACATGATAGATACATAGCATTAAGGAAAGGAACAAGGGAATACACTAAGAATCCGTTTTGTACCAAATGCCCTATAGAAGACTTCGTATCGTATAATAGGTTGAATCCTAACTTTAAGACATTTGTATGCTCACTTGATAATAAATTCATACCCAAGAATATACAAGAAGCTTTAAGTCGACCTGAATGGAAGAACATTGTGCATGAACAATGGAAGCCTGGAAAAGAATCAAACTTCGGAGCTAATACTCAGCTCGGCAACTATGAAACCTGTTGGATGAAGATGGGTGTTCATGATTAAATACAATAACGACAGAACTGTGAATAAGTACAAAGCAAGATTGGTACCTAAATGATTCGTCCAAACATATAGCATTAATTATTTATAAACCTTTGCCTCTGTTGCCAAACTTAATACGATTATGATTATTTTCTCTATGGCAATTAATCTTGACTGAGGGTTATATCAGCTAAATGTTAAAAATGCATTCTTGAATGGAGATTTAGTAGAATAAATTTACATATGCATACCACCAGGATTCAGTGAAAAAACAAATCAAAATAAGGTCTGTACGTTAAAAAAAAGTCTTTCTATGGATTAAAACAATCACCAAGAGCTTGATTTAAAACATTCACTAAAACAGCAAAGGACCTAAAGTTTACCTAAAGCCATAGTGGTGAAGATATCACCTAAGGGGGGAGATCACTATTCTAATAGTCTATGTAGACGATATAATAATAATAGGGAATGATATTTATGGGATAGAAAGCATTAGACACGACTATCGAAACAATTTTAAATAAGGATCTAGGAAAACTAAGATATTTCTTAGGAATGGAGATTGCTAGGAACAAAGAAAGAATGTATATATCAGAAAGGAAGTACATCTTGGAGCTTCTAAAAGAAATTGGAATCCATGGGTGCAGATCAGCAAACACCTTTGTAGAACCTAGACATAAGCCTAGATATCAATGAGACACTACACCTACTAATAATCTTAGTTATCAGAAATTAGTTGGAAAATTAATCTACATATCACATACTAGAGCAGACATCCATTATGCGATGAGCATTGTATCTCAATTTATGCACAGTCCTTCTAATGACATCTCCAAGCTACGTTGTGAATTCTCAGGTACCTTAAGATTGCACCTGGACAAGGTTTTTTTTAAGAAGAACACAGACAGAATTATTAGAGTGTTCACAGATGCTGACTAGGCTGGGAAATCTAGTTATTTGGTGGAGCAAGAAGTAACCAGTTGTATCAAGGAGCATTGTAGAGGCAGAATTAAGGGCGCTCACATTAGGTATTTGTAAAGGCATTTGGATTAGAAGATTACTTGAAGATCTCGGTGTAAAAATACTATTGCCCATCAAAGTATTTTGTTATAGTGTATCAACTATAAGTGTGGCCGAGAACCAAGTTCAGCATTATAGGTCAAAACATGTGGAAGTCGACAGACAATTCATATGAGAAAAGATTGAAAGGAATGAGATCAGCCTAGAGCACATCTCCACCAACAATCAAGTTGCCGACCCCTTAACAAAACTAGCTTCAACTAATGTTTTCCAGTACTTAGTATCCAAGTTTGGTCGTATAAATATATACAACTAAGCTTGATGAAATGTGTAGAAATAAGCCTAGCAGAGGTGTGTCAAGCTCAGCCGAGGTGCACTGACTTGAGTATAGAAGTGTCCGTGATAAACAAGTAAAAAAGACAAGTGACCGAAGTGATGTTGCGCTGCACTAAGTGTGCTGAGCTGAATATAGAAGTGTACGTGCTGGGAAGGTTAGACAAGTGGCCGAAGTGAAGCTGTTGTGAACTATTAAGGCATTACCGCTGCGTCGAGGTGATCAAGGTAAAGAAAGGAAGAGCCAAGGTGAATATGAACATAGACTTATGAGTGGCCGAGTTGAAGAACTAAACAGAAGCTGAGCAAGAATAAAGGTGTCTTGAACGGAGGTGATGGTGTGAAGGCACAACCAGTTAGGCAGCGAAGCTAAAGCTGAGCTGCAACACTTAGTCTTTTTTCATGTAAATATAGTAGCTCAGATTCCCATCTGTATATTTGTCCGAGCTAAGCATGTAACTAGTCGTTACCTTTGTAGCAATTAGGAATCACATCAAGTTACTGTAGATTTACAAAAACTATTGTAGAATAGAGAATAAAGCCGCAATAGAAACACTTATAAAAGGAGAACTACCTTGTAAATTTAAAACTAACCTGAATGACTTCTAAATTCTTTTAATCTCGACATTTTCTAGAACGAAGAAGCGACATATTGTTTTTTTCTTCTGACGAGGCTGAATACTGCTCGATGGTTATGACTATTTGTGAACTCAGATGGCTACATTTGTTACTTACCGATCTACATTTTGATGTTTCTTCTCATATTCCATTATATTGAAACAGAGAAATAGCTCTACATATTAAAGTTGATTGTCAATTCCATCGTGATGCTATTCAAGATGGTAATGTTATTTCTTCTTATATGTCTACCTCTGATCAACTTGCAGACTTTTTTTTACAAAGTGACCTGGCAAAATCACGTTTGAGTCTTTTCTTCCCAAATTGGGCAATTCTGACATTTATACAACAACATTGCCCCATTGCCTTAGAGGCTCTCGCCTGTGGCGGGGTATGGGGAGTCGATGTATACAACCATACACATGCATTAGAAACACATGGAGGTTGTTTCCCGATGATCCATAATGAAAATTGCATGTCGATCAACTGCTACTTCACAATATAAGAAACGCAACTAATTTAGTGAGTCATTTTGCTTTATTCCGTCATATTCCACAGTCAAAGAAGAGTGTGCCCTTAACTCAATTTTGACATTTATATTCCAACTTAATGGAGGTGTTGATATATTACGGAATATTTCATCATACATGCAAATATTTTGTATTTATCATGTCAGTATGTTATACATTGAAAGCTGTAATTAGCGTAGAATAGATACCATATTTAGAAACAATCAACGATATGTAATTAGGTGTCCATGATTGTGTAGTATCTGTTAGGAGCGTTGTACACTGCGATGTACACTTTCCGAACGTTGTAAACTTTCGGCATATACACTCATGGCACAGACGATAATGAAGAGTGTACGTTTCGCTCCCAATCAGCATCTCGTTTCTATTAAATTTTGTTAAAACTGAAGCAGAAGAAACATTAAGAATGCAGCAATGGTCAGAGGACACGGATTGATGGCTATGCTGAGCAATAAAACACTGGAGCATCCAAGATCAAAATGAGAAAGCAAGGGCCACAATCAAAGATGGAGAATTGATGAATGAAGTTGAAGCCAACATGTTGGCGTGGACTGATCAAGAAACGGTTGGCTGGAGGAGAAGGAAAAGAGCAAAGTATTGGGGGCAGTTTGAATAAAAGAGTGAAATGATAATAATACCCCTCTGTAAATAACGTGTAGTAGTTGGTTAAAAAGGACATTCTTGTAATTTCTCTGTTTTCTTCTTCCCACCGTGTATAAAGCAGCACTGTTGCGTGATGAAAGAACAGAATTTTTGAGCTGGCAAATTCAGTTACGAAATCCATATTCAGTTTTTCTCTCTTCCTTCCCTTTCAGTTACTTCTTGGTTTTCTTTATTCCTTTGATTTCCAATTGCTTTTGTTGTTTGTGATTTGATCATTGAATTAATTGATCAAGTTCTTGTGAGCAATTTGAATGATGAATTGTTGAATTTTATCATGGTATCAGAGCTTATTACTGTTGTTTGTGTATGCGTTTGAGAAAATCATTTGCTTTGTTATTTGCGTAATCATGGCTTCCATTTCAACTGGGAACACTCGAGGCAGTCGTAATGAAAATCCAGCCTCCAATCCTCTATATTTGCATCTAAATGAAAGTCCTGCAGCTATGTTAGTACAGTCTCCGCTTAATGGACATAACTTCCACTTATGGAGTAGGACATTACGTATGGCTTTGACAATTAAGAACAAAATGTGCTTTATTGATGGTTCCATAGAGAAGCCTGCTGAGGATGATGTTAATTACCTTGCGTGGAATCAATGCAACACTATGGTACCATCATGGATTCAGAATTGTGTCACGCCAACCATTGCTCAAAGCATCATGTGGTTTGAGACTGCATATGATGTGTGGAAGAACCTGACGTTGAGGTATACAGAAGGTGATCCATTTCGTCTATCAGATCTATTGGAGCAGTTTTATGCAGTGAAACAGAAAGGTAATGTCCATTAATTATTATTTCACTAAACTGAAGTCATTATGGGAAGAAATGTTGATTTTAAGACATGTGCCTAAATGCACTTGGAGTAGATGTACTTTTGATATTGTTGGAAAAGTAACTAAGTTTGTAGAGGGAGACTTTGTGATCAAGTTTATTGAAGGTCTTAGTAATGAGTTTGATCCTGTAAGGAGCCAAATATTTGTGATGACACCTTTATCTAGTATACCTACTGTCTTTTCCATGGCTCTTGAATATGAAACGAAGGTTATGATTGGTAATGCATAGCCACAATTCACGAATAATGCTACTGCATTGATGACTGATAACTCTTGTGATTTCAAGCCAGCAATCTTTGCAGTCTGTAGTTTTAATCACAGAGGTCAGAGTATGAATTTGAGAGGTTCTGCTAGAGGAACAAGTAGGGGTTATCATAATTTTTCTCAGAGACCTGTCTGCACTCATTGTGGAATGAGTGGACATACTGTTGAACGTTGCTACAAGAAATACAGTTTCGACCTGGATTCAAAACCAGACCGTAGGTAAACATGGTTGATGCCTTCAACCAAGAGATGCACTTTTCTGGAGGACAAGAAGGGCAAGAATCTCAAGCAGTAATAGCACAAGTCACACAACCAAGTATGCATATGCCTATGCTTATAGCAGAACAGTACAGCAAGCTGATGACTCTCTTAAATGACAAAGGAGCTGCCCCTGAATCAGTGACGGTCCAACCTGCGGTCATGAGTGCACAAGAAGTGGTAAATCCTAACAAGTCTGCAGGTCAGTTATTGTCTAATGTGCCTAACATATGGATCTTAGACTCAGGAGCCACTAATCGTATTGCTTGTCTTTTTGTCATTCTTTGATAATTTTACACCTATCAAGAATGTGTCTGTCAAGATGCCAAATAATGTCTCAGTTGTGGCAACTCATATTGGTACAGTCACCATTAATCCTTTTATCACCATTTCAGATATTTTGTTTGTTCCAACCTTTTCCTTCTATTTTCTTTCTTTAAGCAAGTTATCCTTGGTTTCTCACATGTGTGCTTACTTCTGTGACTATGAATGCATTCTTCAGAACCAATACTCCAAGAGGAAGATTGGTTCAGCTAGACTGAGAAACGGCCTTTACTATGTCGTTGCCAACCAGACAATGCCAAGTATACAAGCCACTTCATTAGTGAGCACATGTTCTTTGGATGTGAAATATTTATCTGTTTTCTTGTCTTCTTGTACTCATTGTTATTCTCCTTCCATGTAATGACATATGAGGCTTGGTCATGCATCCATGCCAAGAATAAAAGAAATAAATAAAACACATTCTTCTGTTATTGATACTGATGTTAATGCACATTGCAAGATCTGTCCTATGGCTAAGCATAAGAAAATCCCCTTTCCCATTTCTTTGTCAGTCCCAGATTCATGTTTTGATCTATTACATATGGATATATGGAGACCTTACAGAGTCCAAACCCTTTATAGACAAACGTACTTTCTGACCCTGGTCGATGACAAAAGCAGGTTTACTTGGGTCTATTTATTAAAGGCCAAATCTGAAGCAAGGCAAGTAATTGAAAGATTTTATCAATATGTTGAGACCCAGATTAATAAGAAAATCAAAGTTATTAGAACAGACAATGCCTTAGAGCTAGCCTTGATTCAATTTTTCTCACAGAAAGGCATTATACATCAAAAGAGTTGTCCTTACACGCCACAACAGAATGGATTAGTGGGGAGAAAGAAACATCATCTTTTGCCTGTTGCTAGAGCCTTGAGATTTCAGTCTAACCTACCTCTGAAATATTGGGGATTTTGCATTCAACATGCCACATATCTTGTGAATATCCTACCTACACCTATCATGAACCAACAGCCACCTTTTGATATCCTTTATCAACTGTCCCCTCATTACAACCAAATCAAGGTGTTTGGTTCTCAAGCCTTTGCATATAATACAACTAAACAGAAAGGGAAATTTGATAGTAGAGCAAAATCTTGTGTATTCCTTGGTTTTCCTTTAAACAACAAAGGATACATTCTACTAGACATGGAGACTCATTCCATTCTTGTCTCCAGTCATGTCAACTTCCAGGAGCATATCTTCCCTTTCCATAAATCACTATCCACCACAACCAAGCCTGCACCACAAACCTATTTTCTTACACCATCTGAATCATCTCCATACCTAATTCAACTTGACTCTCATAATCCACCTGCCAACCTATCATCTGCATCAGAAACAACAACAATGTCCTTCCCAACAACACACCTTCAGTATCATTACAATCCTATCCACCATATTCTGATGAAGAGTCATCTGCACTCCCAACCTCTGATGAACCATAACCTACAATTATAATTGGCCTGCCACCCATACAGGAATCCTTCAAACCAATTAGACAGAAACATCGACCTTCTTACTTAAAGGACTATTACTGCAATGTGTTGACAAAATCTTCCCCTTCCTTATCTTTCTATTCTAGTACTTCTTATCCTATTCAGCATTCATTCCCATTTGATTGGCTGACTCCTGAGTATAAAACATATACTTTGAACATTAATCTGCATTCTGATCCTACAACTTATCAGGAGGCATCACAGCATCAGTGCCGGTGCCAAGCTATGAAGCAAGAACTGGATGCTCTTAATGCTAATAACACTTGGTCTCTAGTGTCTTTACCTGCAGGCAAGACACCAATTGGATGCAAATGCATTTACAAACCAAACATGAGGCTGATGGTACAGTAGAACATTATAAAGCTAGACTAGTGGCAAAGGACTTCACCCAGCAGTTTGGTGTTGATTACACGGACACTTATTCCCCTGCAGCTAAGCTCACCACAGTGAGATTAGTATTATCACTGGCATCCACCAAACAGTGGTTCATTCACCAATTGGACATCAACAACACCTTTCTACACGGGGATCTTTCTGAAAAAATCTACATGGAGCCTCCCCCAGGTCTCCTAATCCCTGAACCCAATCTGGTGTCCAAACTTCAAAAATCATTAGATGGCCTGAAACAAGAAAGCCGACAGTGGAATGAGAAGCTCACTCAGGCCCTTATCCATCAAGGTTTTAAACAGTCATAACATGATCACACCCTTTTTACTAGAGATACACCTGATGCCTTTGTAGTCCTTTTTGTCTATGTAGATGACATTATAGTGACTGGCTCCTCACTGCCAGCTATTCAACAACTGAAGGCTTGTCTTCACCATACCTTTCAGACTAAAGACCTTGGTAATCTGAACTACTTTTTAGGCATTGAGGTTGCTAGATCAAGGGGGAATTACTTTATGCCAGAGGAAGTTGCTATGGAGCTGGTGGACCATAAAGGAACTCTTGGGGCCAAACCTGCCAAAACACCCATGGACAAAGGCACCAAATAACAACATAATGACTCAGCCTTAATTGAGGATGCTGTTAGATACATGAGCCTTATTGGCAAGCTGTTATACTTGACTATTACAAGACCGAACATTGCATTCACTGTACATCAATTGTCTCAGTTTCTGGACTCACCCACTGAAACACATCTCAAAACAGCTCACATGTTACTACGATATATTAAAGGAACAACAGGACAGGGCCTATATTTCCCTAAGGATGGAGAACTTAGACTCAAAGCTTTCGCAAACGTAGAATGGGCTGGTTGTAAGGAAACCAGGAGGTCAGTTACAGGCTTTTGAATGTTCTTGGGTGAATCCTTGGTATCATGGAAGGCAAAGAAGCAAACTAATGTATCAAGGTCTTCCTCAGAGGCTGAGTACAGGGCACCTGTAGCTGCCACTTATGAGGTACAGTGGTTACTATACTTGTTGAAGGATTTGAAGGTAAAACATGAAGGCCCAGTTGAATTGTTCTGTGATAGAAGAAGTGTGTTGTACATAGTTGAGAATCCTGTTTTCCATGAGAGGACCAAACATATAAAAATAAATTTCTATATTGTGAGGCAGAAGTACTTGGAAGGTGTTACTAAGCCCATGCCAGTAAGAACTAGTCATCAACTTGCTGATATTTTTACTAAGACATTGGATGTCTGGAGAATGCACAATCTGACTGTTGCACTTGGTCTCAACAACATGTTTACACAGTCAAATTTGAGGGGGTATCAAAACTGAAGCAGAAGAAACATGAGGAATGCAACAATGATCAGAGGACACAGATTGAAGGCGATGCTGAGCAATAAAACACTAGAGCATCCAAGATCAAAATGAGAAAGCAAAGGCCACAATCAAAGATGGAGAATTGATGAATGAAGTTGAACCCAACATGTTGGCGTGGACTGATCAAGAAACAATTGGCTGGAGGAAGAAGGAAAAGAGCACAGTCTTAGCAGACAGTTTGAATAAAAGAGTGAAATGACAATAATACCCCAATGTAAATAACGTGTAGTAGTTAGTGAAAAAGGACATTCTTGTAATTTCTCTGTTTTCTTCTTCCCACCGTGTATAAAGCAGCACTGGTGCGTGATGAACGAAAAGAATTTTGGAGCTGGCAAATTCAGTTACAGAAACCATATTCAGTTTTTCTCTCTTCCTTTTAGTTACTTCTTGGTTTTCTTTATTCCTTTGATTTCTAATTGTGTAGAATTTTGGAGGAAAAATGTTAGGTATTGAAGGAATTAATTTCCATCCAAGTTAAGTAAAATTTACAAAGTGTTGTCCCTTTTATAGGGATTATTATCTACTCCTAACGGCTATTTTTTTCTGTCAGCTGTCACTGTGTGTCACTATTTACTTAAACGGCTGTTGTAACGGCTAGTTACCAATGCAGCCTTGTTCTGTATAGTAAAATTAATACAATATTTACAAGTATGGCATATTTGCCTATTGCATTACTTCCTTGACTATGCTTTACCTCGTCACCTCGGCTCAGCACTTTCCTAGTCAGCTCAGCTCTGCTAATGCATTGTTGTCTTCTGCGCTTCATCTAGTCACCCCAGCCCGGCACTATTCTGCCCAGGTCAGCTTGGCTGACTTCTTTGCTCACCATCATCTTATCTTAGTTCAGGTCGACCTAGTTCAACTCGGCATACCATTTTCCAGATTTATCTTTTCCAGTTCAGCTCGGCAGACCTCAGTTGAATTTATTTCTACACTCTCCCTGAAGCCTAGTTGTATATATTCATACAAATAAGCTTGGACATTAAGTATTGAAAATTTTTTGTAGAGACTGGTTTTGTAAGTATATCCGCTATCTGATTCTTTGTAGGGATGTATTGTATACTGATCTCATTTCCTTCAATTTTTTCACAGATGAAATGTCTGTCTATTTCTACATGTTTTGATTTATCATGCTGAACTGGATTTTCTGTCATACTTATGGCAGAGATACTATTGCAAAAAATTTGTATGGGTAGAATTGCCTGGATGCTGAGATCTTCCAAAATCCTTCTAATCCAAATGCCTTCACAGATCCCCAGTACAAGTGCTCTCAGTTCAGCCTCTGCACTGCTTCTTGAAACCACTGGTTGTTTCTTGCTCCGCCATGTAACCAGGTTGCCCCACAGAAATGTTCCATAACCGGTGGTTAATCTCAGATCTGTCTTGCATCCTGCCCAGTCTGCATATGTGTAAATTTGAATGCCTCGTTCTACATTTTTCTTGAAGTATAGTCCTTGTACTGGTGCATTCTTTAAATACCTGAGAATTCTAAGAGCAGCTTGGAAATGTTCATTAGTAGGGCAGTGCATAAACTGTGATACATAACTCACCGTATAGCATATGTCAGGCCTGGTATGTGATAAATAAATTAATTTTCCAACTAATTTTTGATATCCCAATTTATTAGTCGGGGTGTTATCCCATTGATCTCTGGGCTTGTATCCTGGCTCAACAGAAGTGTTGGCTGGTCTGCATCCGAGCATACCAGTTTCTTTGAGTAGATCTAGTATGTATTTTCTTTGTGATATATAGAGTCCATCTTTGTTTCTCGCAATTTCCATTCCGAGAAAATATCTTAATTTTCCTAGATCTTTCATTTTAAATTGTTGTGAAAGCTTATTCTTAATATTTTCTATGCCCTGTCTATCTCCTCCTGTTAATATAATATCATCTACATAAACAATAATAATAATTAGCTCCCCTGGGCCGAATTTCTGGTGAATAATGTATGAACACTGTGTTTTTGATTGAGTCACAGATTTATCAGTGTTGGATGGAAGTTTTAAACCATGCCCGAGGTGACTGCTTCAGCCCATACAGCGACTTCTTCAATCTGCAGACCTGACCTCTGTTAGTTTCATTGTTAAAACCTGGAGGTATGGTCATCTATACCTCTTCAGTCAGGTCTCCATTTAAAAACGTTTTTTACATCCATTTGATGTAATTCCCAGTCAAGATTAACTGCGATAGAAAAAATCACTCTTATTGTATTAAGCTTAGCTACTGGTGCAAATGTTTCTAAGTAATCTATTCCATAGGTCAGAGTAAATCCCTTGGCTACCAATCTAGCCTTGTATTTATTTATTGTGCCATCACTATTATATTTAGTAGTGAATACCCACCTACATCCTACTGGTTTTATTTTGGTCGTGCTGGGTATAAGTTCCCAGGTGTCATTTTTCGCTAAGGCATCTATTTCTTCGTTCACAGCTTGCTTCCATTCTGGTCTACTAATTGCTTCTTCTATATCCTCGAGAATAATGTTGTTATTAAGCGAGCAAACAAATGTTCTGAAATTTGGGTTTAATTTACCATAGGATACGTATTCTTTTATAGGATACTTAGTACAGGTCGGATTCCTAGTGCATTCATGAACTTCTTTTCTTAGTGCAATTGGTCTATCATCAATTTGAGTTCTGTGGTCATATTCAGTGTTTTCTTCTTCTTCCTCAAAACAAGGTGTTTGGTCTGATGTACTAGGCTCATCTTGATCCTCTTGATTACTTAATCTGGTTGGAGAGTCAATCCTAGATTATATTTCAGTAGTTCCGAGCTAAGGTGCTTCACAGCCGAGCTGATGAGTGCAGCTCGGCTGAGTAGGTAAGCTTGGCATATTTTGTAGCGACCCGTCCTGAGCCTTAGTACTCAAAACGACTCACCCTCCGTATCTCGCTAAGGAGAATAGAAGGCATTGATACAAATCAACTACACATTATCATAATAACGTGTAGTTGATTTGTATCAGCGTCTTGTATTCTCCTTAGCGAGATATGGCGGGTGAGTCGTTTCGAGTACTAGGTCTTGGGACAGGTCGCTACAGGTGGTATCAGAGCATGGCTCTAGATCCACAGCGGAAGCATATATTTAGGGTATGATCTTAAAAATTAAGTTACAATTTTACCCTTAAGTCACGATCTTAGACATAAGTACTGATTTTTTTTAGTCATAAGCACTATTATGCATTAAGCATGTTATCGGAAATAAGACGTGGCTTTAGAAGTTAAGTGATGATTTTGCCGTAAGTTACGATTTTAGATTTAAGGAATGACGATACAAAATATCGGCTCAGGAAATTAAGCGGTGATATGAACATCAAGTGATGATTTCAACATAAGTACTGATCTTAGTCATTAGCTGTGATTATATTCTAAGTATTACACTTAGAAATAAATCATGACATTAGACCTAAGTGATGATCGCATAAGGGATATGTCCACGTATACCTAGGACTCCCCATACGACTTTGAATTATTTGCCTTACCTAAGTGCTGATTACAATTATTTATATAATTCTTTAGATCTGACCCCTGCAAATCCGGTACCATAATCATAAATGAAGCGGGTTCACGCCTCTACCTCGACAGTTGTGCCGGAACGCGACTAGGTCTAAGTGGGAATTGTAGGTACTAAGAACGACTTATAGTATAAGGATGGATACTAAGTGATGATTTATTATCGTATGAATAGTAGATGTTAGCAAAGAATATCGTACAAAAGGGGATTATAGTTATGATTAAGCTGTTGAATTTTAGAGTATCAAAATAAGCCGAAGATATTAGTCTTATTAGGTATATCGACTGATAGTGATAAGCGAGCATTACTAAAATAAGTACAGTGAAATAACAAAGTATTAAGTGTTGATTCCTAGAAACAATAAATACTAATGTATCAAGTAGGCTTGAATTGAAATAGAATAAGCCTGAACAAGTAATGGTTACTATTTAGGTGAGATCTAACTAAATTAGAATTAGCATTTGAAATAAACAAGTAAACACGATGGATCAGTGTGGCGCGCATAAGCATGGTAAATTAGAACACCTTAAGCCAAACAATACTTAGTGCTTCATGTTACGATTGGACAATCTAAGCTAAAGATTTACAAGAAATGATATATAGGTGGATTTTCCATTCGACCTTAAGGGGTGACTGAGGAAAATTATACGAAGTATTGAATTATTATTCAAGTAGTTAAATATTTTCACGTACACCAAGGTATACATATATTTTAAAGGTACTTCAAAGATTTTGCTTCTAAGTAATTCAATTATATGGTCTATTAAGCTTACAAGGCTGTTTCTATTACATATCTGCATATCGACGTAATGAAGTTTCAATCATTTTGACAACTTAAGAAAAAAATAAATAAATAATTTTAAGATGTTGGTGTTTTCAAAAAAAACGACAAGTTTATATATTTCTCAAATAATATTTCAAATTTTTGTATTCGTTACATCTATTGTGCTGCAGTAATTTTATTTGTCGACTATCGACATTACAAGCATTATCCATTAAATGTTTTTAACGTTATTTATCTGCTTGCGATGAACTTACTTAATTTTTGTGAAGCCAAAAAGCAGCTTTCAAAATAAATACTTCTTTCAGGAAAAAAAGGAAGATACCACATTCAAATCATTTTATGAAACCTTACATTTGTGAGTTTTTAAATTGTTTTAATATGATTTTTTGTAATACTCTATAGGTAAAATATACCAATATTTTTCATCTAAGACACCTGTTCGCGAAAAAAGTATATAATACTCTCATCCTTGTGTTTACAAAGAAACAAAAAAAACTAGAATGATATTACTTTAAACAATTAAAGCTATGTTCTAGATTATATTCACATAAGTTACGTTGTTATTTTAATTTAAAGAAAAGCATGTCCATATTCATATTCATATATTAGGCTGCTGATAACATGCTAAAGGAGTAAAAATATAATCATAGAGTTAGTTCGTAAGTATTTGAGGCCTCAGTTCTGTATTGAGGGAGTGTAATGATAAACATACAAGAGTACTCAAGGGATATTTAGTTTGGTTAGATATCTAGTTGGAGAGTCATAAATGATGAGTTTAAGAATTCAAAATTGTAGATTACAAGTATATAAGTTGGATAATACATATTAATTGATATATGTGGAATTGAAGGCTTGACAACCTAAAAGTAAGGTTCATACGATGATATTCGGGACGTCTACTAGATGAATGGATTAAATAGGACTACACTAAGCTGTGAACCACATAACACGCAAGTTTCGCGGACAAAACTTTTTGTAAGGGGGAGGTCTGCTACATCCCTTGTCTAGATGAGTAAAATAATAATAATAATAATAATAATAATAATAATAATAATAATAATATAATAATAATAATAATAATAATAATAATAATAATAATAATAATTGTTAATTTAAAAAAAACATATTGTTGGTCTTGGGTTCAATTAACCCCCCATTATATGATCCCTGGAAATCAGCCTACACATCTTCCCCCATTAACCCCGACTTTATCCCTTCCTAATACAAAAAAAATGATGATAATATTCCCACCCTTAAATTTCCATCATTCGGGCATTTCTAGCAACACAATGAAAGAAGGAAAAATAAAATTTCAAAGCTTTCCCCCAGTAGCCATTCGGATGGATACACCAACGATCAAGTAAGTAATCTTGGTGTATTTACTATGATTTTGGCAAATTGTATGTTTATATTTTCGGTACTAACTTGGATCATGCATTAGTATTCTTGAATTGCATAAATGAATTTTTATACATGTATGTCCCTGTGTATATATGTATATGTTGAATTGTATGTATTGATTAAATATATATATATATATATATATATATATATATATATATATATATATATATATATATATTTGTGTTGGCATGATGTGGGAACCGGGGCAGTGTGTATAAGGGAATAAAATTGAAGAATAGTATGAAATTGACAGCAATCCATTTGTGTGTGTTTATCATATTTATATTTAAGTGCTAAATGGTTTGTGTATGTGTGTGCTGTGAATATAAATTTGGGGACGTGAGGGGCAGCAGCAAGATCATTTTATATTAAATTGTTTAAGTATATTCATATATGTATTCTGATTTTTTTCTTGGAAGATATGAATATTTGTTGGATATATATGTTTTTTTCTGTCGAAGCTATAAATTTAAACATGTGCTTTTAAACTTTGTTTTTTTTCCTTCTTTCTTCCAGAATTTTGTATTTTATATATGCTTACACTTTATTTTATATATTTATATCCATAGATGCATAACCAGTTTTAAAATGAGATATATATATATATGTGTATGTACATTTATTCTATTTGTATATAAAATTTACATAATTTTTGGATAATGCTTGAGAGGATTTAAATAAATAACAGTAATGTTCTTGGCAAAATAGGTTTATGAACATAATAATGTTTCCTTTTCGGCAGTCTTGTACAAATGTGTGCATTTTAGTGTCTTCAATGTAGATTCATATAATAAACTTTTATTATTACATTATATAAATATAGGTACTGTTTGATGGCGGAAATATTTACCTATATAATGTAAATACTATTTTGAATTACTGTTTGTACATGATTGCAGAAATTGTTCTGGAAAAAAAGGTAGATTTATAAATTTATAAATTTAAGCATATTACTTTTGGACGAAGATTATATTTAATTACATAAAATGCTTTTAGAATGAAATGTCTATTCATTATGTTATTTTTGGAATTGAAATCAAATAGTTTAATATATAAAATGGTCGGATAATTGTAGTGAAAAAATAAGGGTAATTCAAAAGAGAAGGAATTTGTGGTGTAAAGGTGAAGTTGAAGAGACAAGATAATAAACAAATAATTAACGTACAGGTTCAAATTTTGGAGATTCCGGAGGGTAAGTTGGACATGTAGAAGCATGGTAACCTTCTTCACAATCGAGCATAGAATAAGAAAGCTAAGTGACTGATTCGAGGTAAGTGGTCTATTTTGCGCTCGTTATGTTGTCATGCATCAGGGGTAAGTGGTCTATTTGTGTTTGTTATTTTTATCATGCATCAGTGTTTTGTTTATTGCATATATGTACTTGAATTTTCTCTATATGCGAGTTGAGTTTATTATATGAGATATGTGATGGCACATATGAATCAATCACACGTGTACATGTAAACAGGGTGTATGTATGGTTGTACGATTTCAATACGTATTGGATATATATATGGATATATGGGGGTATACATGCACGTATATATGCACGTGTATGGACGCGAGCATATGTATGGGTATGGATGCATCAGATTATGAGAGATTATCCATTTGCATTAATGGCACGAGCACTGCATTGGCCTATGTGCCGTGTGGCCCTATGAGGCATGTGGTCCTATGGGACGTGTGGTCCTTTGAGGCGTGTGGTCCTATGGGACGTGTGGCCCTATGAGACGTGTGGTCCTACGGGACGTGTGGCCCTATGAGGCATGTGGCCGACGGGGCATGTGGCCTGACGAGGCGTGTGGTAGGATCACCTCGAGGTTCATGCATTGCACGGTAGAGACATGAGCATCGTGCGTGACATGACTGTTGTTGCGTGTGACACGTAGAGAAAGGCATTCATAATGAAGTTACGCATTATTATGTGCAGTGATTTACTTTCCACAGTTTAGTTATTCCATTGGCATGTATTGTTCTCTTCTTTGTTTATGTGTTTATTTGTTTGTTGTGCATGTCATATTTGAGAAGAGCATGCATCATGGTAATGTATATTGAATGATGGATCTTGTTTGACTATTCTCGATGTGTCAGCTGTTAAAGATATTCGAGTGAATTTAATTGAGTACTGGAGACATGTATGTTGATTTGTAAATGTTATCTGTAATTGTCTCTGCATGTATGATTTCCATAATGGGTATAGATAGGTTGCTTACTAGGCCTGTTGATTTGGCTTACACCACCACTCACCAGTTTTGCAGGTAGGAGAAGTTAGTGTATGCTTACACAGGAGTTAGTATACCCTGAAAGATCGAGACGGGAGATTTCGAGACTAAGGATATTCAGAAAAGACTTTCGAGGGTTGGGTGAGACAGTTATTTCGATATTCGAGGTTTATGTATTTTCGAGACTAGTGCTTACATACATTTGACTATTGTATTTATTTAGAAATTCTTAGACATTGTTGATGGTGATGATTATTTTATCGAGGATTTTAGTAATGACTTCCGCTGACCTCGATTTACGTTATTATGATAACGTGTAGTTGATTTGTATCAACGCCTTGTATTCGCCTTAGCGAGATACGGCGGGTGAGTCGTTTCGATTATTAGGACTCGGGACGGGTCGCTACATATTTGGTACTAGAAAACTGGGCTCATATATAATTTCCCTTAATTCTATTGCATCTTCTTTAGAACTATAATATGCAAGTCCTTCATTAAATGTAACATCTAAGGTGATATACATTCGCCTATTGGTTGGACAGTAGCACTTATATCCCTTCTGTGAGTTTGCATATCCTAATAATACACATTTTACTGACTTAGGATCCAGCTTACTTCTATGGCTGGGCTGAACATGCACATACGATGTACATCCAAATAGTTTAAGTGGCAATTCTGTAAGTAGATTAGTGTAAGGATAATGGTTGATAAGTATTTCTTTTGGTTGTTTTAAATGACAATGTTCTAGATGGCATTCTATTTATCAGATAGGTAGCTGTAAGAAGAACTTCATCCCAAAACTGTTTGGGTACATTCATTTTAAGCATAATTGATCTAGTTACCTCAAGAAGATGTCTGTTTTTCTCTCAGCAACATCATTCTGCTGAGGTGTATAAGTGCAGGAGGTTTGGTGATGTATGCCATTTTTAATCATAAACTCTTGAACATTTTTATCTAAGTATTCGGCCCAATTGTGTGACCTTAAGACTTAAATGATACTGCCGAACTGGGTTTTAATGACAGATATGTATCTTACAAATGTTTGTCCTACTTCATTTTTATTCCTTAGCAAGTAGACCCAAGTTACCCTTGTGTGATCATCCACAAAAGTTAGAAACCATCTTGCACCACTAATGTTAGCTATTCTTGATGGACCCTATATGTCGGAGTGTACCAGATTAAAAGGTGTTGATGCCTTATATTCTTTTGCAGGATAACTGTGTTTAGTATTCTTGGCCAGTTGACAAATTTCACAACTAATTTTTTCAACATATGTTGATCTGAATAATTCTGGCATTAATCGTTTAAGATATATAAAGTTGGGATGGCCTGGCCTGTTATGCCACAACAAAATTTCCCCTATACATGGATTTCTAGAGACCAAAATACTGGTGTCTTGGTCTCTTATCAGCTCGGCTGCACTAACCAAGGCTTTGTTTTCTGACTCCAGTAAGTAGAGTCGTGCTCTATTTTTAGCACTGCCAATCATCCCCTTCAATTTGTTTTCCTGAAAACAACAATCTGTGGATGAGAAGCAGGCTAAACAGTTATTATCCTTAGTAAGTTTTCCTATAGACAATAGGTTGAAACTTAGACTAGGGACATGAAGAACATTCTTATGGGTGATCTGATTATTAATGATAGCAGATCCGCTTCCAATTACTTCTAGAGTAATTCCATTTGCAATTCTTACCTTCTTTTGTTCAGTAAATACAGTGTATGAGTTTAGAAGAGTACCGTTATTGGTCATGTGATCGGTAGCGCCAGAATCAACTATACACGAGCTGCTAGTGCTGGGCTGAAGGTAGCCTGCCATAGTTGCCTGCTGCTGGTCAGCTCGACCACCTTGTCTGTTCAGCAAGTTAATCAGAGTAGCTATCTGATCTTTTGTTATAGCTTCAGCATCTGCTCCTGAAGCCGAGCTGAGGTGGTTTGAGTTTGGCCGAGCTGCTTTTAGTTGATTTGTGTTGCTTACCTGATGTGCTGCACTTTGTCCTGTAGTATGTGTTCTCTGTTGTGGCCTCCATGGTGCATTGCTACGCTTTAAAGGAGGTTTTCCTTCTTTGACCAGCTTTGCCTGCAGTTTCCAACAGTCATCGACTGTATGGCCTTCCTTTTTACAATATTTGCACACTTTCCCTCCAGTAGAGGCAAAGTGTCATTTAACAACCAGCCCAGAAGCTTCTGCTGGCTGTTCAGTTTGCAATGCAGAAGACTCCATTTGAGAAGATGAAGATCCTCCCATCATTACCTTCTTCCGGCTGTCTTCATGTTTGATTTCAGCGAAGGCAGCCTTCAGAGATGGTTTTGTACTCAGAATTCGACTCCGTGTAGTGTCAAATTATGGATTTAATCCAGTAAGAAAACGGAAGACTCACTTCCTTTCTGTTATTTCTTTGTAGAGTGCAGCATCAGTGGTGCAGGACCATTGATGTCTTCGAATGTATTAATCTGCTGCCACGCTTTCGTCAAGAGTGTGTAATATTTGAGTACAGCAAGATTGCCCTGTTTTAGCTCATGAAGATGAGCTTCAACCTCATATAATTCTGAAATGTTATCTTGTTTTGAAAACATCTCTTTAACTACAACCCAGATTTCTGCTGCAGTTTTATAGATTATAAAGTCATCAGCAATGTCTGGCTGCATAGATCGTATCAGCCAAGACATTATCATACTGTTTTCCGACTTCCATAGTCGGAAATTTGTGTCAGTTTGGGATGGGGCAGAGACTGTCCCATATAAGTATTCTTCCTTTCCTTTACCAGTGATATACATTTCTACCCCTCGAGACCATGAGAGATAATTATCTCCGTTCAGTTTTTGACTGGTAATGGATGTAGAAGAATCATCAATGAGTGGATGAGAAACACGCACTACTCCTGAAGAATCAACAGTAGAGGTGGTCTCTAAGTGTTCAGCAGGGGTATTTGAGGAAGACATCGTTCAGAAAATTTTGAAGATGTAGACAGTGTATTGAAATTGCAGATTTTTGAATCAAAGGAGCTCTGATACCAGGTAGAATTTTGGAGGAGAAATGTTAGGCATTGAAGGAATTGATTTCCATTCAAGTTAAGCAAAATCTACGAAGTGTTGTACCTTTTATAGGGATAATTATCTACTCCTAACGGCTTTTTTTTCTGTCAGCTGTCACTGTCTGTCACTATCTACTTCAGCGGCTATGGTAACGGCTTGTTACAACCCAGAAACTCGTTATGTCATAACGACTCCCAATATCGTAAATATAAGTTCGTAGGTGTACAATTCATAAAACTAGATTGTATTACCAAATACATTAACAAATATATTACAAACATTTGGGTATATACAATAAAAACCCATTTAAATTAATTAGTAACAACTTAAACTATTAGGATAAATTAAATCAAAAAGAAATACATGTCACAACAATTTTATACCACATTAAATAAATGAAAAAACAATTATATACATACAAAATAAAAGAAAAGGAAAAAGAAAAAGAAAGGTGAAGACAACTTATCTTACACTTTGAATAAAATATTAGCATGCCTAAGAATCTTACCTTAACCCATCCCTCCACCCCATGCTTGTCTAAAGGTTGTCTCCCACCCCATTCCTCCACCAACATGGCCGGCCACCCCCCATAGAAAGTAGAAAAATTATTTCTTCTTCAACCCCTCAAATAATACATCTTCAACCAACCAATTTCATCCTATCTTCAAGAAAACTCAAGAACACTCCAACACTCCCTTCTTCCCCTCTTGGCCGAAAGTTATAGCTTCAACAAGGAGAAGATTTTCTTCTCCTTTCTTCACACCAACATCACTCAAATCAAGTACTACAAACACTCCATCAACTAAGAAAGATTCAAGAAGTGTGTAGCATCTAGGATCAAAGACAATCAAGGTAAGAACTTTATGAAGTTTAAGTTTGATTCTTCCATATATATTTAGTTTCATAAGTTGCTCACTAACCCTTCATTTAAACCCTAAAAAAAACCATGTATACCTAGGAGGAAGGAAGAAGAACTCTCTTCCAAACCAAGTGAAGGAAACATCTTCTAAGTGTAAGAAAGGTGAACCAAGGCAAGTACTCTTCCTAGATCCTTCATGGATTTCAAATTTAATATTTATGTTCATATCAAAGTTGGATCATCATGTAGTATGTTCAAGATCTCTTCTCAAGAAATTATAGATCTATGTTGAGTAATAAGCTTATACTTGTATACAATATATACACATATATACATACGCTATATACATGTATATACCTTATGTATATACACGCATGTATATACACATTATAAATATGTATGTTGTTATATATATGTATAAGTGTATGAATCTACATGTATACGGATCTCCATATATAGGTATATGTATAAGTAGTTATAGATGTATGTATATATGCATAGTTATATATGTATAGACATATATATATACACACGGCTTATACACACATATACATACATGTATCTCAATGATTTTAGGTATATATATAT
>AP025050.1:12883514-12904641 GCA_036186865.1 Eustoma russellianum
ACCATATATATACTCATTCGGCCACTAGGCCTTAATTGACAACAAGTGATTTCAATATATTTCATACAAATATATATATATGTATATTATGATGAATATGTTGAGATATGAAAATGAATAAGTTTTGGATATTACATAATACATCACAAAATGACTTATATATGTATATAGTATGTACATATATGTTCGGCCCTTAGGCCTTAGTAATAAAGATGACTTCATCATATTTTTATAAGTATATATGTATATATATGATGAATATGTTAAGATATGAAAATGAATAAGTTTTGGATATTACATAATATATCACAAAATGACTTATATATGTATATAGTATGTACATATATGTTCGGCCCTTAGGCCTTAGTAATAAAGATGATTTCATCATATTTTTATAAGTATATATGTATATATGATGAATATGTTAAGATATGAAAATGAATAAGTTTTGGATATTACATAATATATCACAAAATGACTTATATATGTATACGCTATGTACATATAGGTTCGGCCTCTAGGCCTTAGTGACAAAGATAATTTCATCATATTTATGTAAGTATAGATGTATATATGATAAATATGTTAAGATATGAAAGTAGGCTAAGTATGTAATTTATGTATTATGTTATGAAAAGTAAGAAACATAAATAGTTCACATTTATGTGGGCGTAAGTATAAGAATACTAACTTTTACAATGTACGTACATGATATGTTACACGTTATATATATACTAACATAGATAGGTTATGATAAAATGTAAGTCATGAAATCTTAGATGAAATGTAAAGAAATTAGAAATTTTCATGATGTAGTCATCTAAGTTATGAATTATGAAATACATGTATGTAATAGATGTTACGAAAGTGTTGTTGAATGAAAATCGTGAAATGGACTGATTTGGAGATGCTATGGCCGAATGGCCATTTATGATGGTCAAGTGGGATTTCCTTTAGGTTATGACATGTAGGAGGAAATTAAGTAAGTGATGAAGTTATAAAAGGTAGAATGACCTAAGTGCCTTCAATTGACCGAGTCTCATGTTGCATGAAATCAAAGTTTGAAAAGTTATGTTTTGAATCACATGTTTTAAAGTTCATATGCATAGGAATAATAAACATGAGACGAATGATTCCAATGACCCATGTTATGTTATGACCATGTTATGTTATGTTATGTTGTAGCGCTGTCCTGACATCGGGACCGGAGTGGTAGGTTTCAGGGGCCCATGTTTACGTTATGGCTGGGTGTAACACCGGGTCTGGGACACGGGATCTCAGTCATAATGCGTCACCGTTAGCACATGTACCGATGTTCATATGTTATGTTGTACATGTACTAGATGGGGAATCATTCGGCATGTCGTGCGTTATTATTCTTATGAAAAGTGCTATAGCCAACGATGAAAATGTTATGTCTTCATGTCATGAAAATGTTCTGTTATGCAAGTTATGAAAATCGTGTCATGTTATGAAAAGTCATGTTTACGAAAAGTCATTTTATGAAAAGCTATGTTTGATGCATCACGTCATGATCATGTCCCTTATGTGAGGATTAGAATATTTGTACGAACATTATGCCTTAAGACGATTAAGGAAGATCATATACATAGATGTGATGAATGCAAGTTATGACCTTAGCATAAGATGGATTAGTAATCAAGTACGGAAGGTAGACTAAGAATATGCTGAGGAAGAATGATATGACCTCTCAGGTATGAGGTAAAATCTTATGTTCTGTTTTATCCTTATATATAATGCTGTCATTTATAAATGGAGATGTAATTACATTGTTACTTTATTACTACTTGCCTTTCCATGTATGATCCACATGAAGTATCTATAAAGAATACTTGCTGAGCGATTAAAAGATGGTGGTTATCGCTCATACTTGCCTCTTAACATTTCAGAGAACAGGGACCCTGATGCCGTGTTCATTGAGGAGGAACCCCAGATAGAGTATCCGTGAGCGAAGATGTAGGCTGATGCTATGTACCTGTTGTGTGAGCTTTATTTTTTGGTGATGTAATAAAGTTATCGTGAGAAGCTGTATTTGTGGTTGTGTGGATTTGAACGGTTTGTAATAATATTATGTGTGTCGTGAGCTTATTACAAGTTGCTTCCGCTATATCGATTACAATTCATGTTGACATGCACATGTATGGTATCGACGCCTTGTACTCTATGGAGTAGAGTATGGCGGGTGCACTGAGCCGGAACTCTGGTTTCGGGCGGGGCGCTACAGTTGGTATCAGAGCAATGGCTCTAGATCCACGGCGGGAACAGTAAAGTAAGCATTTAGAAGTTAAGTGATGATCCTAGAACTTAAGATATGATCTTAGACCAAGAGTGATATCCCTAGATTTGAATCCTTAGAATAGTTAGGGATAGTTAGATAACATTTAAAAGTTTTGCTTGGATTATTAAGTTTCCAATAAAAAAAAATTTAAATTCTGAATTAGTCAGGAAGACAAATTGATTTCAATTATAAATTATAACTAATGATGCTGCATTCAATAGGATGTCTCCACGACCTAGAGGAAGACCGCGTGTTGACAGACCTGCACAGTTACCCCCTCCTCTGCCACCACAGATACCCCCGCAGACAGGACCGGTTCCATTTTACACTGAACAGGTGCCTCCACCCCCACAGCAACAGGGTCAGGGAGATTTTCAGCAGGCTGTTCTGCAAGCTTTGGTACAGATAGGACATGCGGTAGGTAACAACGGCCACCAGAATCATGCGACACCTCCACCGCCACCGCCACCACCTCCACCACAGCAGGGTACTCGTTTCTTTTACGGGGAATTGAAGAAGGCCCGTATTCCTAACTTTGAAGGTGGATCTGACCCTGACATAGCCGAGAAATGGCTAAAAGAAGTACAGAATAATTTTGAGCTGATTCAAATACCAGAGGAGATAAAAGCTCAGGTTATCAAGCCTTTTCTGACTGGTGAAGCCGATGAATGGTGGACCACTAATTTGCAGCATTTGCCAGCTCCAGTTACTTGGGAACGATTTTTGAGAGAGTTCCGCAAATTCTACATTCCACCATCAGTTACCTTGAAGAAAATAGGGATGTTTGAGTCTCTAATGCAGACGTCAGGAATGACAGTGGCGGACTATGCCAACCGATTTACCGCATTGGGAAGATATGTTCCAGCAATTATGGGAGATGAACAACTAAAAATGATTAAGTTTGAAAGAGGACTGAACCCACGCATTCGCACCTGGATTGTGAATGCCAACCCGAAGGATTTTAGTGAATTGCTGGATGCCTGTTATCGAGTAGAAAGGGACATCATCAGGCGTGATTCTGACAACCGAGGCAAAAGGCCCCAAGAGTTTGGAGATGGCCAATCCAGTAAGTGGACTAAGACTGCTAAAAGAGATGGTGGACGTGCACATCAACCAAATTTTCAGCCACCGAAGCCACAACCTCTGCCACAGGTAGCTGCGATACCTAAGTGTGCCACTTGTCAGCGACAACATAGGGGAGACTGTTTATTGAAGACTGGAGCATGTTTCAATTGTGGAAAGACTGGACACATGATCAGAGATTGTTCTGAACCCAGGAAGGGACCCCAGAGGGCTGCACCTCAGCAGAGAGATGGCCCAAGGGCCAATGCCAGAGTACATGTGATGACAGATGAGGAGGTTCTGGAAGCCCCAGACGTTGTGACAGGTATAATTCATTTTGAAAAGTTTATGATATTATCTGCTTGCTTCGGGATTGCATATTTGAATTATGAATTGCCTCAGGTGTTATATTAACAAACAACATACCTGCCAACGTATTATTTGATAGTGGTACAAGCCATTCCTTTGTATCGAAAAGGTTTGCTAAGAACCTTGATAGTTGCCCGACTAGGCTGGATACGCCTTATCGCGTTCAAGCAGCTGGTGATCAAGTGATCATTTCACATCATATATATAAGAATTGCGAGATAGAAATGGGAGGACAGAAGTTCGAAGTTACCCTAATTCCTATACAGATTGGGGATTTCGACTTTATTCTAGGCATGGATTGGTTGTTCAAACACCACGCCTACGTTGATTGTCGTGGTAAGCATGTGATGATTAAGGATCCAATGCGAGAAGAAGTGATTTATCAAGGGAACTCCAAGATGAAAAAGATACCACAGAATATTTATCTGACAGCAGCAAAAGCATTTCAACCACTGAAGAAGGGTAGCGAAGGATTCCTTGTGTATGCTCTTGGCAAAGATTCCGAGACCCCATCAATTGACAGTATTCCATTAGTCAAGGAGTTCACAGATGTATTTCCAGATGATCTACCCGGTTTGCCTCTGGACAGGGAGATTGGATTCGAGATTAATGTCATTCCAGGAGCTGAATCAATCTCAAAGGCACCGTATAGAATGGCCCCATCCGAATTAAAGGAATTGAAATCACAGTTGCAAGAATTGATAGATAAGAAGTTTATACGGCCAAGTGTATCACCATGGGGAGCTCCAGTGTTGTTCGTTAAGAAGAAAGATGGCAGCATGCGACTCTGCATCGATTATCGAGAGCTGAATAAGATCACTATCAAAAATAGATATCCACTGCCTCGAATTGACGATTTGTTCGATCAATTAAGGGGAGCTAAAGTGTTCAGCAAGATTGACCTTCGCTCTGGTTACCATCAATTGAAGATCAAGTCGGAAGATATCGCTAAGACTGCTTTTCGTACAAGATATGGGCATTATGAGTTTTTAGTAATGCCATTTGGATTGACCAACGTACCAGCAGCATTCATGGATTTAATGAACACAATATTTCGGGATCAGTTGGATAAGTTCATGGTGGTATTTATTGACGATATTCTAATATACTCATCGGATGAAGAGACCCATGCAGAGCATCTAAGAATAACACTGAATGTATTAAAAAAGAAGCAGTTATATGCTAAACTCAGCAAGTGCGAATTTTGGCTCCATAGTGTTGCATTTTTGGGTCATGTTGTGTCTAAGGATGGTATCTCAGTAGATCCGAAAAAGATTGAGGCTATTACGGAACGGCCGAGGCCGACAAATGTGACTGAGGTCAGGAGTTTCTTAGGACTTGCAGGTTATTATCGGAAGTTTGTTGAGGGATTCTCACGGATTGCAGTTCCATTAACTCGATTGACGCAGAAAAAGATGCGATATGATTGGACTTCTGATTGCGAACAGAGCTTCACCGAATTAAAGAAGAAATTGACATCGGCACCGGTATTAGCACAACCAATATCATGAGAGGGATTCGTGGTATATAGCGATGCTTTGAAGAATGGACTAGGTTGTGTATTAATGCAGAAAGAACAAGTAATCGCATATGCGTCAAGACAGTTGAAACCTTACGAACAGAATTATCCTACTCATGATCTGGAATTAGCGGCAGTTGTATTTGCGCTTAAAATATGGAGACATTATTTATATGGAGAGAGATGCGAAATCTACACGGATCACAAGAGCTTGAAATATCTTTTCACCCAAAAAGAACTAAACATGAGGCAGCGAAGATGGTTGGAGTTGATGAAAGACTATGATCTCGCTATCCATTATCATCCGGGTAAGGCGAATAAAGTGGCAAATGCATTGAGTAGGAAGTCAAACCATGCTAGGCAGACGCCTTTAGAGAGAGATAGCCGAGTTTGGATTGGATGTGGTTGACTCAACTGCAAATATTCTGGCTAAACTAATGATCACTCCCACTTTAATTGATAGGATTAAAGAGGCGTAAAGAAATGATTCTGAGTTAATGATCATTGTCAAGTAGTTTGAAGAACGACCGGTGAAGGATTTTCAGTTGCATAATGATGGCAGTCTTTGGTTCAAAGAGAGATTGTGTGTGCCAAACATTTATGGAATTAAAAGAGAGATCATGACAGAAGCTCACAACTCACGGTTATCTATACATCCGGGAGCAACAAAGATGTATCAGGATCTTAAAAGAAATTATTGGTGGAACGGCATGAAGCGTCACATTACGGAGTTTGTGGAGAGATGTCACACTTGTCAACAAGTTAAAGCAGAACATCAGAGGCCGGCAGGACTATTACAGCCATTAGAGATTCCGGAGTGGAAATGGGAGCATATTACGATGGATTTTGTTACCGGACTTCCTAAGACTCGCAATGGTAATGATGCGATTTGGGTAATCGTGGATCGTCTCACTAAATCGGCACATTTCTTATCCATGTCAATCCAGACATCCATAGAAAAGCTGGTGAGTATGTATATGAATGAGATAGTTAGCCTACATGGAACACCTGTCAGTATCGTGTGCGATAGAGATCCACGTTTTACTTCGCGATTTTGGAAATCTTACCAAAATGCCATGGGTACCAAACTCCGGATGAGTACAGCATTCCATCCGCAGACCGATGGACAGTCAGAACGTACCATACAAACATTGGAAGATATGCTACGCGCTTGCACTTTAGATTTCAAGGCTAGCTGGGACAAATCAGTGAAGTTAATTGAGTTCTCCTACAATAACAGCTATCACAGTTCTATTGGTATGGCACCTTTTGAAGCATTGTATGGAAGGAAGTGTCGATCTCCATTATATTGGGATGAAGTTGGCGAGAGAACTATTATGGGTCCGGAACTGGTGGAGCAGACTCTGGAAAAGATCAAGGTGATACGTGATAGATTGAAAGCTACTCAAGATCGTCGCAAAATCTGGGCTGATACAAAGAGACGACCGATTGAGTTTGAAGTAGGCGAGAAAGTATATTTGCGAGTTTCACCGACCAAAGGCGTGAGTAGATTTGGGATTAAAGGGAAACTGAGCCTTAGATTTATTGGCCCTTATGAGATACTAGAGAAAGTTGGAGCTGTTGCATACCGGTTGGCCTTACCTCCTACCTTATCCCAAGTACATAATGTGTTTCACGTATCTCAGTTACGGCGATATGTACACGATCCGAATCATATACTGGAGCAGCAACCTGTAACTATTAAAGATGACGTTACATATGAAGAAATTCCCATACGAATTGTGGACCGTAAGGAGCAAGTGTTGAGGAGACGGACAATTCCATTTGTGAAAGTACAATGGAGTAATCATACTGAGCAGGAAGCGACTTGGGAACCGGAGCAGCAAATGCAGAAGCAATATCCCCAATTATTCGTATGAGGTACGTAAGTTTCGAGGACGAAACTTTTTATAAGGGGGGGAGAATGTTACAACCCGGAAACTCGTTATGTCGTAACGACTCCCAATATCGTAAATATAAGTTCGTAGGTGTACAATTCATAAAACTAGATTGTATTACCAAATACATTAACAAATATATTACAAACATTTGGGTATATACAATAAAAACCCATTTAAATTAATTAGTAACAACTTAAACTATTAGGATAAATTAAATCAAAAAGAAATACATGTCACAACAATTTTATACCACATTAAATAAATGAAAAAACAATTATATACATACAAAATAAAAGAAAAGGAAAAAGAAAAAGAAAGGTAAAGACAACTTATCTTACACTTTGAATAAAATATTAGCATGCCTAAGAATCTTACCTTAACCCATCCCTCCACCCCATGCTTGTCTAAAGGTTGTCTCCCACCCCATTCCTCCACCAACATGGCCGGCCACCCCCCATAGAAAGTAGAAAAATTATTTCTTCTTCAACCCCTCAAATAATACATCTTCAACCAACCAATATCATCCTATCTTCAAGAAAACTCAAGAACACTCCAACACTCACTTCTTCCCCTCTTGGCCGAAAGTTATAGCTTCAACAAGGAGAAGATTTTCTTCTCCTTTCTTCACACCAACATCACTCAAATCAAGTACTACAAACACTCCATCAACTAAGAAAGATTCAAGAAGTGTGTAGCATCTAGGATCAAAGACAATCAAGGTAAGAACTTTATGAAGTTTAAGTTTGATTCTTCCATATATATTTAGTTTCATAAGTTGCTCACTAACCCTTCATTTAAACCCTAAAAAAAACCATGTATACCTAGGAGGAAGGAAGAAGAACTCTCTTCCAAACCAAGTGAAGGAAATATCTTCTAAGTGTAAGAAAGGTGAACCAAGGCAAGTACTCTTCCTAGATCCTTCATGGATTTCAAATTTAATATTTATGTTCATATCAAAGTTGGATCATCATGTAGTATGTTCAAGATCTCTTCTCAAGAAATTATAGATCTATGTTGAGTAATAAGCTTATACTTGTATACACTATATACACATATATACATACGCTATATACATGTATATACCTTATGTATATACACGCATGTATATACACATTATAAAATATGTATGTTGTTATATATATGTATAAGTGTATGAATCTACATGTATACGGATCTCCATATATAGGTATATGTATAAGTAGTTATAGATGTATGTATATATGCATAGTTATATATGTATAGACATATATATATACACACGGCTTATACACACATATACATACATGTATCTCAATGATTTTAGGTATATATATAGATATGTATACACGGAAATTATATATATGTATATACAATATGTGAAAATTTGCTTTAAGACCATTTAAGGTTAAAATATGTTGTTACATGATTCATGTATACATGTATGTATAACATATATGTTAAGATGTAAAAATGAATAAGTTTTGGATGTTATAAAATATATCATAAAATGATTTATATATATATATATATACCATATATATACTCATTCGGCCACTAGGCCTTAATTGACAACAAGTGATTTCAATATATTTCATACAAATATATATATGTATATTATGATGAATATGTTGAGATATGAAAATGAATAAGTTTTGGATATTACATAATACATCACAAAATGACTTATATATGTATATAGTATGTACATATATGTTCGGCCCTTAGGCCTTAGTAATAAAGATGACTTCATCATATTTTTATAAGTATATATGTATATATATGATGAATATGTTAAGATATGAAAATGAATAAGTTTTGGATATTACATAATATATCACAAAATGACTTATATATGTATATAGTATGTACATATATGTTCGGCCCTTAGGCCTTAGTAATAAAGATGATTTCATCATATTTTTATAAGTATATATGTATATATGATGAATATGTTAAGATATGAAAATGAATAAGTTTTGGATATTACATAATATATCACAAAATGACTTATATATGTATACGCTATGTACATATGGGTTCGGCCTCTAGGCCTTAGTGACAAAGATAATTTCATCATATTTATGTAAGTATAGATGTATATATGATAAATATGTTAAGATATGAAAGTAGGCTAAGTATGTAATTTATGTATTATGTTATGAAAAGTAAGAAACATAAATAGTTCACATTTATGTGGGCGTAAGTATAAGAATACTAACTTTTACAATGTACGTACATGATATGTTACACGTTATATATATACTAACATAGATAGGTTATGATAAAATGTAAGTCATGAAATCTTAGATGAAATGTAAAGAAATTAGAAATTTTCATGATGTAGTCATTTAAGTTATGAATTATGAAATACATGTATGTAATAGATGTTACGAAAGTGTTGTTGAATGAAAATCGTGAAATGGGCTGATTTGGAGATGCTATGGCCGAATGGCCATTTATGATGCTCAAGTGGGATTTCCTTTAGGTTATGACATGTAGGAGGAAATTAAGTAAGTGATGAAGTTATAAAAGGTAGAATGACCTAAGTGCCTTCAATTGACCGAGTCTCATGTTGCATGAAATCAAAGTTTGAAAAGTTATGTTTTGAATCACATGTTTTAAAGTTCATATGCATAGGAATAATAAACATGAGACGAATGATTCCAATGATCCATGTTATGTTATGACCATGTTATGTTATGTTATGTTGTAGCGCTGTCCTGACATCGGGACCGGAGTGGTAGGTGTCAGGGGCCCATGTTTACGTTATGGCTGGGTGTAACACCGGGTTCGGGACACGGGATCTCAGTCATAATGCGTCACCGTTAGCACATGTACCGATGTTCATATGTTATGTTGTACATGTACTAGATGGGGAATCATTCGGCATGTCGTGCGTTATTATTCTTATGAAAAGTGCTATAGCCAACGATGAAAATGTTATGTCTTCATGTCATGAAAATGTTATGTTATGCAAGTTATGAAAATCGTGTCATGTTATGAAAAGTCATGTTTACGAAAATTCATTTTATGAAAAGCTATGTTTGATGCATCACGTCATGATCATGTCCCTTATGTGAGGATTATAATATTTGTACGAACATTATGCCTTAAGACGATTAAGGAAGATCATATACGTAGATGTGATGAATGCAAGTTATGACCTTAGCATAAGATGGATTAGTAATCAAGTACGGAAGGTAGACTAAGAATATGCTGAGGAAGAATGATATGACCTCTCAGGTATGAGGTAAAATCTTATGTTCTGTTTTATCCTTATATATAATGCTGTCATTTATAAATGGAGATGTAATTACATTGTTACTTTATTACTACTTGCCTTTCCATGTATGATCCACATGAAGTATCTATAAAGAATACTTGCTGAGCGATTAAAAGACGGTGGTTATCGCTCATACTTGCCTCTTAACATTTCAGAGAACAGGGACCCTGATGCCGTGTTCATTGAGGAGGAACCCCAGATAGAGTATCCGTGAGCGAAGATGTAGGCTGATGCTATGTACCTGTTGTGTGAGCTTTATTTTATGGTGATGTAATAAAGTTATCGTGAGAAGCTGTATTTGTGGTTGTGTGGATTTGAACGGTTTGTAATAATATTATGTGTGTCGTGAGCTTATTACAAGTTGCTTCCGCTATATCGATTACAATTCATGTTGACATGCACATGTATGGTATCGACGCCTTGTACTCTATGGAGTAGAGTATGGCGGGTGCACTGAGCCGGAACTCTGGTTTCGGGTGGGGCGCTACACGGCTAATTACCAACGCAGCCTTGTTCTATACAGTAAAATTAATACAATATTTACATGTATGGCAGATCTGCCTATTGTATTGCTTCCTTGACTATGCTTCACCTCGTCACCTCGGCTCAGCACTTTCCTAGACAGCTCAGCTTTGCTGATGCATTGTTGTCTTCTGCGCTTCATCTAGTCACCCCAGCCCGGCACTATTCTGCCAGGTCAGCTCGGCTGACTTCTTTGCTCAGCATCATCTTATCTTAGTTCAGGTCGGCCTAGTTCAGCTCCGCATGCCATTGTCCAGATTTATCTTTTCCAGTTCAGCTCGGCAGACCTCAGCTGAGTTTATTTCTGCAAATTGCTTTCGTTGTTTGCGATTTGATCATTGAATTAATTGATCAAGTTCTTGTGAGCAATTTGAATGGTAAATTGTTGAATTTTATCAACTTTCGTGACAACTAACGTCAACTCTTTTTCTATAATGCCATTGAGATGCATAGGAATCGTCATATATATCATTCATTTTTGATTTGGTGAACACTTTGGTATTATTGATGAGAACGACATGGACTTATAGGTGAAAAGATGCCTAAGTTTCAGTAGTTAAATTGAATTTTGTCCTGTTCCAAACACGTAAGAATGAAGGCCAAGAATGGCACGGATGAATGTCTTTAGGCGTGTTGAAACGTTATTAGGCTTGTGCGTGTTATAACATTATTAGTCATATGAACCCCGTCACTAGAGAATTAAAACTGAACCAAATGAGTAACAAAATTTCGTCAATCATTTGCGCAATAGATAATGCATACAGATAGTAGCTGGAAAAAGGACAAGATGAAATTGAACAATGATATTAACTTTTTACATATTAATTTGTTCAAATATATTACAAGATTACTCGGAGAGATACATGTAAGCATACATGTATAAGCAAAAATGTCTGTGTTATTGATTAATTTTTGATCATTCCAGGTTCATATGGGACGCCAGAGCCCTTAATCCATTGATCGGCCTCAATGTATGAATCTGGGGTGAAGCTAGCGGCCGCATCAGGAGTCAACTTCTTGATGCCACTCCACTTAACCCTCAGATCAGTCTTTGCACCAGGGCCCCTGTTTCCATACTCTGCATAAGACAAAGTATCAAGGGCAAAGTCACCAGCCCATGGTGACCAACCTTCGGGTAAAATAATGCTGTCAATGTAAGATTGCATCACAACTGTTCTTGAAAAGTTCTTCCAGGGCCTTCCCAAGAAAGCATCAGGAATAGGCTTGGATTCTAAGAAGGCTGGTTCCGCGGTGATGGTGCAGTTCTGAAGGACAGTTGCACCCTTTCCTCGTGGATCTGTCCTTCCTTGAGCTGTGACCATGCAAGCTTGGTTTTCCAGTGGCTTTCTGACTACAAGCTTGCAGTTTTGGAACACTGCAGCCGCATCACCGAAGATGAAATCGATGGTTCCGCTGATGGTGCAGTCGCGGTAGAACTGGCGGTGGGTGTGTGCGTAAAGGGTGTCTTGGTAACCATCGATTTGGCAATTGTAGAAGATTGATCTATCAGCTGAAACACGGAGTGCCACGGCTTGATGCTTCATTGCTCCAGCTGTGTTTTCGATGCCAATGTCCTTGGCTATGAAGTTATCTCCACTGACAGCTATTGAATAAAAAGAAACATCTAGTTAGTTCTCGACCAGTATAAAACGCAATAACATCGAATTATTTTCTTTTGTTAGGGTGATTATATAAGAACACTTACTAACTGTGGCCGTTCTAAAGGTCGCGGTGCCATCAACATAATTCTTATTTCCGGTAATCTTTGTTTTTGTAGGTCCTTCTCCGAGGAGGAAGATGTTGTAAACACCCTTAGGGATTTCAACGTATTCTTTGTAAACTCCGGCCTTGACGAAAATGAGGAAGGTCGAGTTAACTTTTTTGGGTGCACTATTCACAGCCTCCTGAATGGTCTTGAAGTTACCCGTGCCATCTTGAGCAACAACTACATTGGGCTTGAGAGATTTGGGGTCAGCTTGAAGTAGGTGTCTGATTCTCCTTTTTGCCAGATGTGGTGCGGCGGGATCCGGGTAGTAGTCGTCACCATTCTCTCCCTGGCCTAATAATGCATAAGATTGAAGAAGCTTCCTGCTAAAATCTGGAATCTGCAGTCCTCCTAGGAGTTTATTAAGCTGAGTCACCATTGCAAGCCCATTGCTAGATAGCTCACTGGTGGTTTTCATTAGCTGCTTCATCTTTTCTCCAGTGTCCCCTATTACATATACCAACAAGATTAGTCATTTCTGGACCATGATAAAACAACAGTGGCTAATCAGTTATCTCTGAACCACAATAAAACTATTGTTGTAGTTGAAAAGAAAAAATAATCCTGCAGTATAAGATCACCTGTTGTGTTCTCGAAAGCGTCCAGGCATGTTTGTTGGTAAGTGATGGCACCACTAAGCCATGTAGTGATATCATCAAGATACTCATGAATTTTAGTTTTATCAAAGGTGGCAATCTTGTCACTGGACCTCTGGATATCATCAATTGAAGAATCCAAGACTTCCTTACAAACATCAAATGCTTTTGAGGTTCTTGGATCCTTAGCAGCCTCCTTAAGGAGAGATGAGTTGCTTAGTACTTCTTTTACACCGTCTATTGCAGCCTGAAAAGCCACTTGGATTAGCTTCTGTGGATCATCAGCGTCCTTGGCATTAGCAAGACTCTTCTCACAGGTGGTTTGGTAATCTGTCGATTGGCAAATTTGGTGTGCAGCCTTAGATGAGGTTGACACTTGGTTGCCAGTTGAGCTATCGCCCTCCTGGCCGTTCTTCTTGGAAACACCATAAGTGACGGTGCCGACAACGGCAGCGACTAGAAGAATAGAAGAAACTCCAATCACGGCGAGCTTTTTATTCTTCGAGCTAGCCATGTTGAATATTTTTATTTGTTTTTCAGACGTTGGGACCCTTTCTCTTTATCAGAGAAAGAGAAGACAATATTTATTAGAGAAGGCTCCTGTTAGATGTTTTGATAAGAAGGAAAAGGGCTTATTTATAGTGCAACAACAACCTCCTTGCATGCATGGGATTCGGTTAGTTAGCGGTTAGAAACTAGCGTTGCAGCAAATTCTACAAAGTAAAGGGCTGCTAGGGTTTCACGGTGGAGAAATTCAAGCTAGGCCTTTGAAATTATGTGGTAAATTTCACGTCATTTCTCTTCTCCAAAAAAACAAAAAACAAAGAATGAAAGAAGTTCTGTCATTATGTTTCCAGTGCTGCTTTGGTCAAAACAATATACTTTCATAAGAATTTAAGGGCTGATTTGTAATAAGAACAAGGTGCGGAAAAAGAAAGAATTCGGTGGCTGGCTGTGTCGTATTGAAGGTGGTATAATATCAATGGAATAGTGAGTTGAGTTATTATGGTTGGAAACCGAATAAAACAGTAGATAGTAATTTACTACTCACTAGAATCGTCGAGTATGACAGCGAGATAAATAGCAGTAAAAGCAAAGTGAACCGATTCGGTAATACACGGGAAAGATCACCATGACCTCCTAGACAAAATTACTATCCCACATAAAATCCCAGGTTTAGCCGCAGGGGTCACCCACGGTCCCTCTTAAAATCTGACTTCCTTAGACAGAAATTACGTGCACGGTATATTTATCACAATTTTTCGTAAATACCAGTTAAAATGAGGACACAGAGATTTAAGTGGGAACCTTCTCTCTTTGGAGGAAAAAAACCACCAGCAGTGAGAACAACTTCCACTATTCGAAATAATGGGAACACAAGAGACAAATCAAGTTTAAACTTAAATATAAGAAGTACAAAAGAATTGAAAAACTCAATATTTTCTTATACCGGATTGGTATGATCTCACAACTCTCTTTTCCTCTCTCTATTTTCTTTCACTCACTTCTCTATCAAGAAGCTCTTGAATTGCTTCTTGCTTTGGTGTTGGTGTGTTTGTCTTCTAACCAAACATGCCTATTTATAGGCAAGTAAAGATGAAGAAAACATGTGTTTAACTATTCATATTGTAGCTACTTTGCATTTGCCAAAGTTGATATACCAATCAAGGAAAAACACAACAAAGTAGTCATTCATTTTTTCATCTTTTCTCATTTGTCTGGATACTTCAAATCTCTCCCTTCAGACTAGAGACATACTCCGACTCTGATTGAGAGTCCATCCCAGCTTCCTTGACATACCAATTAAACTTCTCATTTGTAATGACTTTTGTCATTATATCAGCAGGGTAATTGTATGTTTGGATCTTCTTGATTTGGAGTTGTTCGTCCTCAGTGTCATCTCGAATCCAATGATATTGCATATCGATATGTTTGGTTCTTGCATGATACATTGTATTTTTGCTCAAGTCAATATCACTTTAACTATCACAATATACTATATATTGTTGTTGTTTAAACCCCAACTCCTGTAAAAATTGTTTCATCCAAAGCATATCCTTGCTAGCTTCTGTAGCTGCAATGTATTTTGCTTCAGTAGTCGATAATGATACATACTTTTGAAGTTTCGACTTCCAGGATATAGCTCTCCTTGCAAATGTAACAAAAACTAGAAGTAGATTTTCTACCATCTAGATCTCTAGCCATATCTGAATCCGTGTATCCATCAAGAGTTGATCAGGAACCTCCAAAAGTTAAGCATAATTTTGAAGTTCCTCTAAGGTATCGAAAGATCCATTTCACTGCTTCCCAATGCGTCTTTCCTGAATTTAAAAGAAACATGATCACTACTCTTACTGCATGAGCAATGTCTGGCCTTGTGCAGACCAAAACATACTTCAAGCTTCCTACTGCAGTATGAAATTGATGACATTTCTTCTTCTTCCTTATCCGTTGAAGGACACTCTCTCTTGCTTAGCTTGAAATGATCAGCAAGTAGAGTTGTAACTGGCTTAGCTTTGTCCATATTGAACTGTTGGAGCACTCATTCAATATATCCCTCCTGTGATAACCAAAGCTTTCCTTTTCCTCGATCTCGAATCATATCCATTTTCAAGATACGTTTTGCAACACCCAAATCTTTCATGTCGAATGTGTCTGACATTCTTTTTTTTATATTTGTATCATGTTGCCATCTTCTCCGACAATCAGTATGTCATCAACATACACGAGAAGAATGATAAATTTACCGTCAGGGTATCTTTGAATAAATACACACGGATCAGCAGATGTTCTCTTGAATTTCTAACTTAGCATGAATGAATCACACTTCTTGTACCATTGTTGCGTTGCTTGCTTCAATCCGTACAGATTATTTTTCAAATTGCAGAACATGTCTTCTTTGTCTTTGACTGTGAAGCTTTCTGGTTGTTCCATGTAGATTTTCTAATCCAGATCTCCATGCACGAAAGCTGTTTTTACATATAGTTTTTCTAGCTCTAAATTCAAGCTAGCTGGGAAACCAAGTACAAGTCGAAATGAACTCATTTTCACAACTGCTAAGAAGATTTCATCAAAGTCGATAACTTTCTTTTGACCAAAACCTTTCACCATCAATCGAGCTTTATAATTTAGCAACTTATCATTGTCTTTTTTTAACTTGAAGACCCACTTGTTTTTTAGAGCTTTCTTTCCCTTTGGAAGTTGAATAAGATCATAAATGAGATCCTTTTTTAATTAATTTATCTCTTCTTGCATGACTTTTGTCCAACAATCTTTATCTATGTGAGGTTGTATTTCCTGAAAATTATCTGGTTCTCCATCATATGTTATAAGAATGTACTGAGAACTACGATACCTAGTAGAAGGTGCACGTTATCTAACAGACCTTCTCGGTTGAGGATCCACATCTTGCAATTCAAGAGGAGCAGGGGTTTGCTCCCCTACTCAACACCACCAGCATCATCACCTGTTTCAGTTTCTTCTATATGTCCTCCATATGTGTCATTGTTCAATGACGGAATTAGTGTTACCTATGTAACGTTTCCTGCAGTTTCTTTTCTGCACCGTGGAATATTTCATATTCTTGGAACACACATCTCTACTTCTGACGACTTTTTCTTTTCTGGATCCCATAACCTAAAGCCATATTCCTCATTTTCGTATCCCACAAAGATACAATAAATAGTCTTGTCGTCTAACTTTGACCTCTTGTCGCTTGGAACATGCATGAAGGCTTTACATCAATATACCTTTAGATGAGCATAGCTTACTTCTCTTCCTCTCCATACTGCTTTTGGAACATCAAAGTTTAGTGGAACGAAGGTGATCGGTTGATCAAGTAGACGTGTTAACAGCCTCCCCCCCAAATAACTTAGAAAGTTTAACTATTTTGAGCATGCGTTTGTAACTATTCATCTGTTCTGCAACTCCGTTATGCTGTGGAGTACCAGGAACTATATTCTTATGTCTTATGCCATGTTTTGTGCATGAGCTTTAACTTTTTTTTTGCTTTCAAATGTGTGTTCTTCTGCTTCATCTTTGCCTCCTATTTATAGTGTGAAATAGGCCTTGAAGATAAGAATTCACATATGTCACCATCTTCATCATCAAGTCTTAGTTGTCTTCATATCATTGGTTGGCCACATAATCACCATGTACACTTGGCAATATCAAGCAACATAATTGGTCCACCTTGAATTTCAGCTTGGCCGAATATTGTGTCTTAAAAAATGACTTGGAAATGCTTGCAAAATGAAGATAATATGGAAGGCATATTCCACCAAGATTACCTCAACTCCTTTGCACAAAAAAGATCATGTGAGGGCTGACCATTTTGGATAAAAATCAGCTCCAACAACCTCAAACTAACTGTTGCCTTTGACTTTGCAATTTCCAATTGCCAACTAGCTTGTTTTTGGTTGGTCCACTTGTACACATGTCATAAAATAAATACACCATTATTTCCACCTATTTATGAACTTTTTGAGGCAATATATATGTGTACAAACTCAGATTTTTTAAGAGAAAATAATACATAAGAGTTGACAAGATTATGTCAAAATTCCACATTTTCTCCTTGTATGTTATGGTGAATTTTGTATCAAGAACACCTGCAAATTCTCTAAAAAATGATGATTAGGAAACTCCAATAATATATTCATGAGAGTCTTCAAGAAAAAAATAAGTGTGACACAAAAACTGTCACATATATCGCCGATGTCGATCATCATCATCATCATCCGGACCCAGTATATCCCAACGACAGCAAAAGCTATCGTTAGGGTCTGGGGAGGGTAAGTGGTAGGCAGACAATACCTCTATCCCAAGGGATAAAGAGTCTGCTTCCAGTGAGACCCCCGGCTCTATATGTGCTTGCATAAATGACATGATAATATAGATATCGCAGATGTCGATAATATCACCAAATAGAGAAATAAAATAGAAAAACACCAACTAATCTTCAAGAATACCATAAATAGCTCCAGAATGAAGATAATAAGATATTCAAAAGATTTCTTGAGTAAAAATATGAAAATATCCTTGGGGTAAAATGGCCAAAACGCCCCTAGTGAGAGAAAACTCCAGAAATGACCCCAATGATCAGAAATAAATATAAGAACACCTTTTTGATAAGATGAGAATAGGTCCTTGAATCATATTCACTATTTCAAGTACCTGCAAAACTCAAAATACCAATTTTGCCCTTTTTGGTAAGTTGTAGAAACTTCCAAGCCCATTAGTGACAAGATATAATTATAATCATAAGAAACACATAATGACAACATGATAAACATATATGAATCATGTAAAAATGAAAACAACCATTTTATCACATTTTAGAAAAATTTTCTAAAAACTCTAGACATCGATCGATCGAAATATTTCTGCTTGAGAGATCGATGTCTCATGTAAAATTCAGATTCTGTCTCTGACCTACATCGATCGATCGAAGTGAGGTATCGATGTGTAGATCGATCGATCGATGTGTCTCAGGTTTAGAGATTGATGTCTCACGGTAAGATTTTGGTTTTTATCTGCCTTATATGAATCGATCGATGCGAGGGTTCGATGTATATCGATCGATCGAAGTACAGTAACCTAAGAGATCGATGTCATTTTTCTTCACTTATTCAGTTTTTTATCATTCATAACATCATGTGTGACATTTTAAGTATTCAACACTTAAAATCATAACTTTAAAAATTATCTAAACATATTTCTCAACAAAGATGGAGTTGTTGGTGGTTTGATAAAGTGTAAGATAATGGAGTGAAGGAATAGTGAAGGAGAAGAAATATCTTCATCATTGGGCATGAGTTGAGCGGTCAAATGGGGAAGAATGAGGGTGGTTGTGGCTTGATCCGAAAGATGTTAGAATGTAGGAAGAGATGTAAGAAATTGGAAGAAAAATGATGGTGGTTGAAGGAGTAAGAAGGTGGAGTGTGGGAGAAAATTATTTTCTCCTTTCTTGCTTCATGTGGCCGTGTACAAGGTATAAGAGGGGATAGTTGGTGATTTGTTGAGGTTGTAAGAAAAGGTGTAAGAAGTGTGTAAGACATGTAAATTTTTGGGTAGAAGAAAATGATGTATAATTGGTTGAAAAAGCCAAAAATTTGTCTTCTATTCAAATTATACAAGTGGCCAAACTTTAGGGTGAGTGGGACTGGTTACAGTAGGACAAAATGCTTGTAGCGCCCCGCTCCCGAGCCCTAACATCGGGAACAGTGCACCCGCCGTATCTCACTAAGGAGAATACAAAGCGTCGAACCAATCTCTTACTTGTCAAAATGACGTAGAAATTTTTTTCGCGGAAACGTAAACCATAGCATATATTAAACTCCAATAACTGTCATTACATTGCTAAACAAAAAATTCTAGGAATAAAAATAGTAAAGTAGTATGTGGAAAATCCTCAAGATATAAATAAGAACAAAACAGCTGCAGAGTCCCCTCATATCCTAGCCGCAGCTCTTAACCAGCCCACTCTGCTATGTCCGTCCGGTCCTCAATGAAGATGTGCTCATAGTCTTCATCCGGCTCACCTGGGAAGTAGGGGTGAGTGACATAAATCACCTAGTAGATGCCCACCTCAAACAAATACAAAACGTACATACCGAAATGATATAGCCACATAGCACATAAACATGATATAACACATAGCACATAAATATAAAATAACATGCATAAGATAAAGTAATTGCGGTAAGTAAAGCACTCCACATAAAAATGCGCAAGTACGTGATGCATGCTCAATTAACGTGTCACACGCAACAAGAATCATGTCATGCAATATGCCCTAGACCTATATGCAATGCATGATCCCGGGATTGACTGGATGCCTGTAGCCCGTACACTACAATCCACCCTTGCGGATGCCCGTGGCCCGTACACCACGATCCACCCCAACCGATGCCCGTGGCCCGTACACCACGATCCACCATAACCAAGTATCCATGGCCCGTACACCATAATCCATCATAATCACATACTCATGGCCCGTACACCATGGTCCACTCCACTCGAGCGTCTGAGACCCGTACATCTCAGCCCACTCCCAATGCAATGCACGTGCCATGAATGCAACAACAAAATCGCCTGGGGCCCGTACGCCCATTCTCACCAACTCCGGCACTCAACACTAATCGTCTTGGGCTCGTACGCCCATCCTCACCATCTCTGGCACTCAATATTTGGCTTCATAAGATTTACGAATATTGGAAAGTAGTTATTTAGCATTCCTTTTATTTTTCCTTAGCTTGTATTAATTTTCTAGAATTTTCTACTAATTTTTCCTTATTTAATTCCATTTATTACTAATTATTTTTAATTACTTACATTTCTCAAAATTCAGAAATTAAGTGGGAATAATTTAATTTTAAACTTTTATAATTTCTGTAATTTATTTAGAATTTTCTGATAAATAAATATATTTTTCTGGAGTTTTAAACTAATTTTTAATTAATTATTTATCATTTATTCATTTCAGAAATTAATTTTCAGATTTTTTTTTAATATTCCGGTTTGGGCCGGCCTGCTGGCCTGGTCCGGTCCGCTGGCCATCCGGTCCGGTCCGGCAGCCAGGCCGGTCCAACAACATTTTCCCTTTTTTTTATATTAAATTATATTTCCTTCTAACCTTCATAAAATCTTCGTTTTAACTCCGATTGACCTCAAACTAGTTGCGTTGGACTCGTTATAACGAGACGCATCTTTTGGAAGTGGACACGTCATCACGTGTCCGGACGCGCCAGGGGCCGCGCGTGGGCCCCACGCGTCACCCCCTGAAACGCATCCGTCAGACCGTTTTTTCGACTTTCAACCCAATCCCAACC
>AP025050.1:12904651-12950384 GCA_036186865.1 Eustoma russellianum
CACCATCTCTGGCACTCAATATTTGGCTTCATAAGATTTACGAATATTGGAAAGTAGTTATTTAGCATTCCTTTTATTTTTCCTTAGCTTGTATTAATTTTCTAGAATTTTCTACTAATTTTTCCTTATTTAATTCCATTTATTACTAATTATTTTTAATTACTTACATTTCTCAAAATTCAGAAATTAAGTGGGAATAATTTAATTTTAAACTTTTATAATTTCTGTAATTTATTTAGAATTTTCTGATAAATAAATATATTTTTCTGGAGTTTTAAACTAATTTTTAATTAATTATTTATCATTTATTCATTTCAGAAATTAATTTTCAGATTTTTTTTTAATATTCCGGTTTGGGCCGGCCTGCTGGCCTGGTCCGGTCCGCTGGCCATCCGGTCCGGTCCGGCAGCCAGGCCGGTCCAACAACATTTTCCCTTTTTTTTATATTAAATTATATTTCCTTCTAACCTTCATAAAATCTTCGTTTTAACTCCGATTGACCTCAAACTAGTTGCGTTGGACTCGTTATAACGAGACGCATCTTTTGGAAGTGGACACGTCATCACGTGTCCGGACGCGCCAGGGGCCGCGCGTGGGCCCCACGCGTCACCCCCTGAAACGCATCCGTCAGACCGTTTTTTCGACTTTCAACCCAATCCCAACCTATTCCGGGCTAGATGAACCTATTCTAAGGCCAAAACGCAATTTTAAAAGACCCTAAGTGTGAAAATATTCAACCTTTTGATTTCATTCATGGTGTTCCCAATCCGAATCACAACAACCATCAATTTCAATACACACGCACATACACATACCGCCATAAACAACACATCTCATGCTTTCCCATATAAAACAAGACAAAATTCACATATTAGACAAATAAACAACGAATCACATAAATATATCATCAAAGTATGCATGTATTATACCCGTTTGAGGAGGAAGAGGCACCTTCCTCGATTGACGATAACACCAATAAATTCGACGGACTAAAACTTGGGCTCGGGGTCTCGCCTTCCTTCTTCTTCTCTCTTTTTCTTCTTTTTTTTCTTTCTCTTCTGTCGTGCGTTTGTGTGTGGCTATGCGTGTATGCGTATATACTATGCGTGTATGCGTATATACGGTGGGGGAGTTAGGGTAGATTTTAGGTTTTCCCATTTGGTTTTGGTTTAGGTTTCCTAATGTAACTCTAATCACTATCTAGTTTATAGTTATCTTTATTATCATCATTACCTTTTATTATTATTATTGTTGTTGTTGTTGTTGTTGTTGTTGTTGTTATTATTTTATTTAGTAATATTAATATATACATATATCTATATATTTTTTTTTGTCGGCCATAACATCCTACCCACCTTACAAAAAGTTTCGTCCTCAAAACTCGACGTACCTTATTCGAAAAGCTGTGGATATCTCTCCCGTATTTGTTCCTCAAGCTCCCAAGTCGCCTCGCGCTCGGTGTGATTGGTCCACTACACTTTTACATAGGGGATGACTCGGTGCCTCAACACTTGGTCCTTGCGATCCACTATCCTGATAGGAGTCTCCTCATATGTAATGTCCGGTCGGATCCTCAATGGTGGCGCATCTAGAACATGACTTGGGTCCGGAACATATTTCCTCAACTAAGAAACGTGAAATATGCTGTGAACCTGAGCTAAGGCAGGAGGTAATGCTAATCGGTAGGCCAGCGTACCAACCCTCTCGAGTACCTCATAAGGACCAATGTAGAGAGGCTTCAGTTTACCCTTTATATCGAATCGCGAAACCCCCTTCGTAGGTGACACTCTCAAGTAAACCTTCTCGCCTACGTCAAATTCTAGTGGACGTCGTTTCGAATCGGCCCAGCTCTTGCTTCTGTCTTGAGCAACCTTTAGTCTATCTCGTATCAACTTTACTTTCTCTCTAGTCTGTTCAACCAACTCAGGGCCGGTAATAACACGCTCGCCGACCTCATCCCAATGAATAGGGGACCTGCACTTACGTCCATAGAGCGCCTCAAAGGGTACCATGCCGATGGCACTGTGGTGACTGTTGTTGTTGTTGGACCGTGCACCTGCAATAAACACCACTAGAGGGGGGTGAATAGTGGTTAGCGGAAATTACACTACAACCTTTTGTTAAAATCCCCTTTGAAAATAGAATCTGAAACCACCTCAGATTCAGAACCCGTTTTTCAAAAATTTACAAATAATGTTACACAAATCCAAAAATCTTCCAGAATGTAAATTCAATGAGTTAAAAAGATTCTGTCCAAAAATCATACAAAAATAAGATCGTTTGGCCCTTCAAAAAAATAAAAAGATTCAGATGGTCAATCTGGACAGAATTGGACAGGATGTTGCTGATTTTGCAAAACATTTTTCTCTTTGAATACTCAACCAAAAAGGTTGATCTTTATATCAAAACACTCCTTAGGATGTGTAGATGAAGTTTCCAAAAGGCCCTGACCTTAAACAATTTTTGAAAAATACAGAATTTAAGTTTTCTCAAAACTGGTCAGATTGCAGCCAGATTGGAGCAGTTATCTTTCAAAGACTGAAAGACTAACTTTCCCTTGCTCAAATCAAGTGATTCTTGTTTCAAATGAAAGCTAACAGTCTGAAGTATAACTCCACCAAAAAGCAAGAATTTTTAAAATGTTTAGCTATTTTTTCAAATTGTGAGAAGTTGTGTGAAAACTGCAGTCAAAAACGGGCAGAAAACAGAAATAAAGAAACAAGAGAAGAACACCGAGAATTTATCCTGGTTCGGTCAATGTGACCTACTCCAGTCCCAAGGAACACCTTTCCTTGGATTTCACTATCAAATGAACACCTTACAACAAGAGCCAAGCTTGATCCTTGGGTTATACACCAACCCTATTCAAGACTTGGATAATCACCTCTATGCAACTCTTGGTTACAACACCTCTACCACCTATTGATGTAGCCTTATAAATTTGGCTAATCAATCATACAAATCCAACTCAAGAAGGTGTGTATAGTGTAGCTGGACAACAAAGAAAATTGGAACACCTTAGCTACACAAAATATGAACGAAAATATGAGAAGAGAATAGCAAGACAACAATCTTCAATTTTGCTTTCAAGGGTGTGTCTTCTCTTCTTCACCTTGCCTCCTATTTATAGTGTGAATTGATGACATATTTCCTCCAACTTTTAGACCATGTGATGGCTGAGAATTTTGAATTAAAGCACCTCCATAATCATCTCCAACAATCTTGTCTCCATTACATTCAAATTTGAAATTTCAAGTTGGCAACTTTTGCCAACTAGCTTGCTTTTGGTTTGTCTTCTTGTCTCCAACTCATAAAATGAGAAAAACATCATCTCCACCTGTATAATCACGTTTTGGAGGCTGTGTATATGTATACCAACTCAGATTTTTGAGGAGAAATCAACAAATAATAATTGACAAGGTTATGTCAACATATAATATCAAAATTCCCATTTCTCCTTGACATATTGTGATGAATCTTGCACCAAGGACACCTTGTAATCTCTGAAAGATGATGATTAAGAACCTCCAATAACATATATATAAGAGTCTTCAAGTGAAAATAGAACGTGACATCGAATACCGTCACATATCCCGCTACCGTCGATAAAATCATCAAATGAGAGAATAAAATAGAAAACCACCAAATAATCTTCAAGAATATACTAAATGAACTCCAGAATGAATATAATAAGATACTCAAGAGATTCTTTGAGTAAAAATACCGAAACTGTCTTCGGGGGTTTAATGACCAAAATGCCCCTAGTGAGATAAAACTCCAGAAATGACCCCGATGGTCAGAATTAAATATAATAAAACCTTCTTGATAATAAATAAGATGATAATATCTTCTTGAATCATATTCACCATGTCGAGTACCTACAAAACTTAAAATACCACTTTTGCCCTTTTTGGTAAGTTGTAGAAACTTCGAGGGCATATTAGTCACAAGATATTATCATCATAAAAATCACATAATCACAACATGATAAACATATATAAATCATGTAAAAATAAAAACAACTATTTTATCACATTTTAGAAAAATATTTCTAACAACCCTAGACATCGTGTCATTTTTCTTCACTTATTCAACTCTTTCATTTATAACACCATATGTGACATTTTTAAGTATTCATCACTTAAAATCATGACTTTGAAAATTATCCAAACATATTTCTCAACATTCTCCCCCTTTTGGATGATTTTCAAAATAACCTAACATGATTTTAATGTCACAACTTATAACCAAAAGTTTAACCAAATGTTTTCAACTATGTTTTCAACTTTTAAATAGTATGCCGCTCCCCCGCAACTCATACTCTCCCCCTTAACCTATGCTCCAAAATTTATACCAATAAAAACTTAGCATATGATTCATCATAACTTACCAACTAAAACATGACTTACCAACTAAAATCATGTTCTTATTCTATCTCCCCCTTTATTTTGCAAATCATGCAAAAGATAGAACTATATAATGGTATCGTAAGTCATCATTCCTAATTTGGCTCGTAAGTTTTCAAAAGTGGCTTGATTAAGGGGTTTGGTGAAGATGTCAGCGATTTGATGATCAGTTCTTATGTGGTTTATCACTATATCCTCATTTTGAACATGATCACGAAGAAAGTGATATCGCACCTCAATGTGTTTGGCCTTAGAATGAAGCACCGGATTCCGTGAAAGATTGATTGCACTTGTGCTATCGCAGAAAATTGGAATCTTATTCATTTTAATGTCAAAATCACTAAGTTGCTGTTTAAGCCAAAGTATTTGGGTAGTACATAAACTCAAAGCGATATACTCGGCTTCAGTGGTAGAAAGAGCTACACTAGCTTGCTTTTTAGAAAACCAAGAAATCAAGTTTGTTCCTATGAATTGACAAGTACCGCTAGTGGATTTTCTATCTAATTTGCAACCACCATAATCAGCATCACTATATGCGTGTAATTCCAACTTAGCGTTTCTATCATACCACAGTCCTAAGTGAGGTGTATGCTTAAGATATCTAAAGATCTTTTTAACTGCATTGTAATGTGATACCTTAGGACAAGATTGAAACCTAGCACACATACACACACTAAACATGATATCAGGTCTTGATGCAGTTAAGTATAATAGTGATCCAATCATAGACCTATAGAGTGTGTTATCAAAAGTTTTACCATTTTCATCCTTATCAAGTTTGGTACTAACACTCATAGGGGTAGATGTAGGTTTCAACTCTTCAAAGCCAAACTTCTTAATCATATCATTGACATACTTAAGTTGGCTAATGTGAATTCCTTGAGGGGTTTGTTTGATTTGAAGTCCTAAGAAATAATTCAACTCTCCTACCATTGACATTTCAAACTCTGACTTCATACATTCTTCGAAGTCTTTTACTAAAGTAGGGTTAGTTGAACCAAAGATTATATCATCTACGTATATTTGAACTATTAACAAATCATTACCTTTTCTTCTTAGGAATAATGTGTTGTCGATGGTCCCTCTTTGATAATTATTTGCAATAAGAAAGTTTGCAAATCTATCATACCAAGCTCTTGGAGCTTGTTTTAAACCATATAGAGCTTTCTTAAGCTTATAAACATGGTTAGGATTCTTTGGATCTTTAAATCCAGTGGGTTGTTTGACAAACATCTCTTCTTGTATGTATCCATTCAAGAACGCACTCTTGACATCCATTTGGAAGAGCTTAATATTGCTTAGACTTGCAATCGCAAGTAATAATCTAATTGCTTCTAGTCATGCAACGGGTGCAAAGGTTTCTTCATAATCTATTCCTTCTTGTTGATTATAACCTTGTGCGACTAGTCTAGCCTTATTCCTTGTTCATCCATTTTATTCCTAAAGACCCATTTAGTTCCTATTATAGACTTGTCTTCAGGTTTAGATACTAAGTCCCACACGTTGTTCCTTGTGAATTGATTTAATTCTTCATGCATATCATCTATCCATGATATGTCACCTAAGGCTTCCTTTACGTTCTTAGGTTCTAATTGTGAGATTAAGCTATGTCCTTCAAGTTGACTTATATTTCTACGTGTTTTAACCCCAACACTTGGATCCCCAATGATTAGTTCTCTAAGGTGCCACCAATTCCTAGATTGACTAGGTTCACCCTTATCTTGTTCAAATGTTTCACTAGTGTGAACGTTATCATATGTAATTGGATTATTAGTTGTATCTTCCAATTGCAGAGTCTCTTGATTTATTTCATCTAAGGGTTCATGTATGTCTTGTTCAGGGGGAGTTGGTTCTAGATGATCAAGTACAGGCTCAAGTAATACATCATCATCAAACATATTTTCAACATTTGTTTCTTGTTTATGTGATGTTTATCACTAACTTCAAAGCATGCATTTTCATTGAATTTCACATGTATGGATTCAATTATTTTTCTAGATGCAGGATTATAACACTTATATGCTCTTGAGTTAGTTGAATACCCAACAAATATGCTTTCAATAGACTTTTGTTCAAATTTATCTAGATTATCCTTAGTGTTCAGCATAAAACATTTACATCCAAATACTTTAAGATAATTTATCTTAGGTTGTCTATTGTTTAGCAATTCATAAGGCGTTTTATTTAATTTCTTTCTAATAGTGAGCCTATTTATAATATAGCATGCACAACTAACAGCTTCAGCCCATAAATATTTAGGTAATTTATTTTCACACAGCATTGTCCTAGCAACTTCTTGAATCGTTCTATTTTTACGTTCAAAAACTCCATTGAGTTTTGGTGTTCTAGGTGGTGAGAATTCATGTTTGATTCCATATAGTTCGCAAAATTTGATTACGTCTTTGTTTTTAAATTCTCCACCTCTATCGCTTCTAATTCTTTTAACATTTTCTTCATAAATGTTTTCAAGTTGCTTAATAAGAGTTTCGATTGCTAATGGAGCATCGTCTTTGTGTGTTAAGAACAATGTCTATGTGTAGCATGAGTAATCATCTACTATGACACACACATAGTAGTGTCCACCTAGACTTCTTGTCCTACTTGGACCAAATAAGTCTAAGTGAAGCAATTCTAGTACATGACTAGTACTCACTTCATGTTTCGGTTTTAAGGTTTCTTTAATGTGTTTTCCCTTAATACATGTTTCACACATTTGAAAATTATCTAAGTCTAACTTAGGCATTCCTCTAATTAAATTCTTCTTAGACAATTTCTTAATAGTTGAAATTCCTATATGGCCTAATCTTCTATGCCATAAATTTACATCTAAGTCATGTGATATTAGACACTTAACCTTAGCATCTAACATGTTATCTAAGGTAAGAGTATAAATATTTCCATCTCTATTTCCTTTTAAAATCGTTTCTCCTTTTTCATTTATTATATCACAAGAATTGGGAAGAAAGGAGACATTATAACCACAATCTATAAGTTGAGAAATACTAAGTAAATTATAAGATAGATTGCTTACTAATAACACATTTCGTATTTGAAATGTGTTAGGGTCCCCAATTGTTCATTTTCCAACAACTTATCCTTTGTTGTTGTCACCGAATGTTACCTTTCCTCCATTCTTGATATTTTCCAATTCGATGAATAGTTTGGGGTTCCCTGTCATATGCCTCGAACATCCACTATCTAAAAATCATTTGGTTTTTAGATTCTTTGACTTTGCCTCCTTCTTACATTCCTTGTGTTTATCCTACAATGGAGACAAAGTTTTAGGTACCCTTTATTTGGGTCCTTGAATGTTAGGGGCACTATTCTTGTTTAGATATCCCTTAGGTATCCAAACTTGAATATACCTTCTAGGCACATTTTTAGCATTGTTATAATTTGGAAAATAAGAAGAATTAGCATATACATGATTATTCCACATAAGTGAAGATGCATTGTTATACATGTTTTGCCATGGTTGATAATTATTATAGGATGGTCGAATTGTATAAGGCATATGACTTTGTTTCTTATATGGCGCTATATAAGTGTGTTCATATGTATTTCTAAAAGATTTATATGAGTGTTGTATATACTTAGGTTCATAATAAGTTGTATGCATTTTATTCGGTCTAATTGCATTTGTATACAAGTAGGCATAATTTCTAGGTTGTCTAGATGCAAAGTTAGGCCTAGATGTATGTTTATGCGTGTGTATATTGGTGGGTGTGTGTTGTATTTTTGCCTTGATATAAGTAGACGAAGGTGTAGAAGCAGATGTAGCAGGCAAAGTTGATTTTATATTATATGGCAACTTTGTACTAGATGAAACAAACTTAGTCTTTTTATTTACTTTTTCATTTTCTTCTTTATAGCCTAAGCCGGTTTTATCATTTTCATATTTTTGCGATGATATTAATACAACTAACATGTTTGTTCCTGATTTAAATTGTTCTAAGGTTTTCTCTAAATCTAGTTTGCATGATTTAAGTGTAAACACTTCATTTTCATAATCCTGTATCTTGGTTTTCAACACACTATTTTCAGTTCTTAAGGCTTGTTCATTATTTCTAGATGACTCAATTTTAGTCCTTAATGAATCAAGAGTACTTGATGACTCTTGTTTCAAAGACTCTAATTGATTAGAAAGTTCTAAGTTGGTTGTCTTCAACTTTTCATTCTCTTCAATTAGCTTCTTTTTCTCTTTTGACAACCTTTTACAATGAGCATGCATTTTCATGAATTCATCATATATTTCATCAAAAGTCATCTCGTTATCAGAATCAAAATCAGGAGTAGATGTTACCTGTTTCGTAGACTTTAAGTACACTCCTTTAGGAAGGATTGATGACATGATGTATGATTTTAGATGAATACGTCGAATCTTTAAATAAAGTGAATGCTAATGCTCCAAGCCTTCTTGAAGTGTTCAAATGCTCCAAACCTTTGTTTTGGGATTAGCAAGCTACTATGTTGTTGGTTCTTGGCCTTGCCTTGTTTGTATGGTGTTGAATCTTGCTTCTTCGAGTGGTGCAGACCTCGCTCGGATACCAAATGTTGGACCGTGCACCTGCAATAAACACCACTAGAGGGGGAGGTGAATAGTGGTTAGCGGAAATTACACTACAACCCTTTGTTAAATTCCCCTTTGAAAACAGAATCTGAAACCACCTCAGATTCAGAACCCGTTTTTCAAAAATTCACAAATAATTTTACACAAATCCAAAAATTATGAAACTTTCCATAATTCAACTTCAATGAGTTAAAAAGACTCTGTCCAAAAATCATACAAAAATAAGATCGTTTGGCCCTTCAAAAAAATAAAAAGATTCAGATGGTCAATCTGGACAGAATTGGACAGAATGTTGCTGATTTTGCAAAACGTGTTTCTCTTTGAATACTCAACCAAAAAGGTTGATCTTTATATCAAAACACTCCTTAGGATGTGTAGATGAAGTTTCCAAAAGGCCCTGACCTTAAATAATTCTTGAAAAATACAGAATTTAAGTTTTCTCAAAACTGGTCAGATTGCAGCCAGATTGGAGCAGTTATCTTTCAAAGACTGAAAGACTAACTTTCCCTTGCTCAAATCAAGTGATTCTTGTTTCAAATGAAAGCTAACAGTCTGAAGTATAACTCCACCAAAAAGCACAAATTTTGAAAATGTTTAGCTATTTTTTCAAATTATGAGAATTTGTGTGAAAACTGCAGTCAAAAACGGGCAGAAAACAAAAATAAAGAAACAAGAGAAGAACACCGAGAATTTATCCTGGTTCAGTCAATGTGACCTACTCCAGTCCCAAGGAACACCTTTCCTTGGATTTCACTATCAAATGAACACCTTACAACAAGAGCCAAGCTTGATCCTTGGGTTATACACCAACCCTATTCAAGACTTGGATAATCACCTCTATGCAACTCTTGGTTACAACACCTCTACCACTTATTGATGTAGCCTTATAAATTTGGCTAATCAATCATAAAAATCCAACTCAAGAAGGTGTGTATAGTGTAGCTGGACAACAAAGAAAATTGGAACACCTTAGCTACACAAAGTATGAACGAAAATATGAGAAGAGAATAGCAAGACAACAATCTTCAATTTTGCTTTCAAGTGTGTGTCTTCTCTTCTTCACCTTGCCTCCTATTTATAGTGTGAATTGATGACATATTTCCTCTAACTTTTAGACCATGTGATGTCTGAGAATTTTGAATTAAAGCACCTCCATAATCATCTCCAACAATCTTGTCTCCATTACATTCAAATTTTAAATTTCAAGTTGGCAACTTTTGCCAACTAGCTTGCTTTTGGTTTGTCTTCTTGTCTCCAACTCATAAAATGAGAAAAACATCATCTCCACCTGTATAATCACGTTTTGGAGGCTGTGTATATGTATACCAACTCAGATTTTTGAGGAGAAATCAACAAATAATAGTTGACAAGGTTATGTCAACATATAATATCAAAATTCCCATTTCTCCTTGACATATTGTGATGAATCTTGCACCAAGGACACCTTGTAATCTCTGAAAGATGATGATTAAGAACCTCCAATAACATATATATAAGAGTCTTCAAGAGAAAATAGAACGTGACATCGAATACCGTCACATATCCCGCTACCGTCGATAAAATCATCAAATGAGAGAATAAAATAGAAAACCACCAAATAATCTTCAAGAATATACTAAATGAACTCCAGAATGAATATAATAAGATACTCAAGAGATTCTTTGAGTAAAAATACCGAAACTGTCTTCGGGGGTTTAATGACCAAAATGCCCCTAGTGAGATAAAACTCCAGAAATGACCCCGATGGTCAGAATTAAATATAATAAAACCTTCTTGATAATAAATAAGATGATAATATCTTCTTGAATCATATGCACTATGTCGAGTACCTACAAAACTTAAAATACCACTTTTGCCCTTTTTGGTAAGTTGTAGAAACTTCGAGGGCATATTAGTCACAAGATATTATCATCATAAAATCCACATAATCACAACATGATAAACATATATGAATCATGTAAAAATAAAAACAACTATTTTATCACATTTTAGAAAAATATTTCTAACAACCCTAGACATCGTGTCATTTTTCTTCACTTATTCAACTCTTTCATTTATAACACCATATGTGACATTTTTAAGTATTCATCACTTAAAATCATGACTTTGAAAATTATCCAAACATATTTCTCAACAGTTGTAAGAGAACTCAATGAGCTTGATCATACCGTCCCAGTTCCCCTTGAAGTCCAATGCGCACGCTCTCAACATGTCCTCTAAAGTCTGAATGGTCCTCTCAGACTGCCCGTCTGTCTGTGGATGGAAAGCGGTACTCAATCGCAGCTCCGTCCCCAACCTTTTCTGACAAGCTGACCAGAATCGAGAGGTGAATTTCGAATCACGGTCTGAGACGATACTGACTGGGACTCCATGTAGGCTAACAATATCATCAATATATAATGTCACCAATCTTTCTACGGTCACATCACTAGGCACGGGTAGGAAGTGAGCAGTCTTCGTCAATCGATCAACAATCACCCAGATCATGTCGTTACCGTTTCTTGTTTTAGGAAGTCCTGCTACAAAGTCCATCGTCACATGCTCCCATTTCCACTCTGGTATCTCTAACGGCAACATCAAACCTCCCGGCCTCTAATGCTCTGCCTTAACCTGCTGACAAACGAGGCATCTCTCAATGAACTCAGCAATGTGTCTTTTCATCCACTCCACCAGTAGTGTTTCTTTAGATCATTATACATCTTCGTAGCACCTGGGTGAATCGACAACTTCGAATTGTGTGCCTCCTTCAACAATTCCCTCCTTAGCTCTTCATCATCAGGCACGCACAACCTTCCTTGGTACCAAATACTGCCATCATCATGTATCTGGAAGCCCTCAATTAAATTGGTCAACATCCTCTCTCGGATATCCCTAAGCGTCACATCTTCTTTTTGCGCCTCCTTGATCTGCTCAAACAGAGATGGGGTAATGACTAAGGCCGCCAGAACGTTAGCAGTGGAATCAACAATGTCGAGATCAAACTCTGCCATCTCTTTCTCTAATGGTGTCTGTCTGGCGTGATTAGAATTTCTACTCAAGGCATCAGCAACTCGGTTTGCCTTCCCCGGATGATAATTAATGGTCAGGTCATAGTCCTTCAGTAGCTCAAGCCATCTCCTCTGACGCATATTCAACTCTTTCTGTGTGAACAAATATTTCAAGCTCTTATGATCGGTAAAGACTTTGCACTTCACACCATATAAGTAATGACGCCAAATCTTTAGCGCAAACACCACCGCTGCTAACTCCAGATCATGGGTCGGGTAATTTTGCTCATATTGCTTCAACTGTCTCGATGCGTATGTGATAACCCTACCTCCTTGCATTAACACGCATCCTGCGACGAAAGTGTTAGGCTAAAGTTAATATGTACATAATGGTAATTTAAAATTTTATATACATATACCTAGCCTATTCTTCGAGGCGTCGTTGTAGATGAAAAATCCTTCAGTGCCGGAGGGTTGCGCCAACACTGGTGCAGTTGTCAATTTCTGCTTCAACTCTGCAAAGCTTTTCTCACACTCGGAGGTCCATACAAACTTAGTCTTTTTCTGAGTCAATCGACTCAGTGGTGCTGCATCCTCGAAAATCCTTCCACAAACTTGCGATAATAACCGGCAAGGCCAAGAAAGCTGCGTACTTCAGTGACGTTAGTAGGTCATGGTCATTCCGTGATCGCCTCTATCTTCTTTGGATCAACCGAAATACATTCCTCAGAAATTACGTGGCCCAAGAAGGTCACACTCTTCAACCAGAATTCGCACTTACTGAACTTAGCGTACAACTTCTTCTTTTGGAGAGTCTCCAATACCTCCCGCAAGTGTTCAGCATGAGTCTCCTCATTAGGCGAGTACACCAAGATGTCGTCGATGAACACCACCACAAAATGGTCTAACTGCTCCCTGAATACTGTGTTCATCAGATCCATGAAAGCCGCAGGTGCATTCGTCAGTCCAAATGGCATTACAAGAAACTCGTAGTGCCCATATCGAGTGCGGAATGCAGTCTTTGCTATGTCTTCTGCCTTAATCCTTAGCTGATGGTAGCCTGATCGCAGGTCAATCTTCGAGAATACCCTGGCACCCTGCACGCAATTTTCGTTGTACACCAGTTCATATACAAAATAACCGAATTCACAACGATTTATTAAAGACATTACCTTCAATTGATCAAATAGGTCGTCGATCCTCGGTAGTGGGTATTTGTTCTTTATCGTGATCTTATTCAGCTCACGATAATCGATACATAGCCTCATAGTACTGTCTTTCTTCTTCACAAATAATACTGGTGCGCCCCAGGGCGAAACACTAGGCCTGATGAATTTTTTGTCCAGTAGCTCCTGCAATTGCTCCTTAAGTTCTTTTAACTTTGCTGGTTCCATCCTGTATGGTGCCTTTGAGATCGGCTCGGCTCCAAGTACGAGATCGATCTCGAACTCCACTTCTCTACTCGGTGGCAAACCTGGTAACTCGTCGGGAAAGACATCCTTAAAATCTCGTACCACTGGAATATCCTCAATCGATGGCGTCTCAGCACTGACATTTAGAGCATACACAAGAAAACCCTCGGCTCCTTTCTTTAACGCCCGAGAAGCCTGTGCTGCAGTAATATAGATTTTCCTAGAGGACCTCTTCAATTTGACATCCCCCTGGAAGATGGTATCTCTCTTATCTAGTGTCTGCATACTGACCTGTCTCTGGCGGCAGTCGATGTTAGCACTGTATCTCGCCATGAAATCCATGCCCAGAATAATGTCGAAATCCTGCATCTGGATCGGAAGCAGGGTGGCGGAAAACTCAAGCTCATTAATCTCTAACGGGCAATCCTTGTACTGATAATGAGATACTAACACTTGATCCCCGGCGGCTTGAACACGATATGGAATCTATAGTCGTTCTGGTAGAATACCTAGGTTCTTGGCAATTCTCCTAGCAACGAATGAGTGGCTAGCACCACTATTGAATAGAACGTATGCTGGGACTTGGTTAATTAATATTTCCCCTAACAGGTTCATAGTTATACACATAGCACAAATCGTCAAAACAAAGAGAAAATATATGTTTAAGATTTTAAAATAATAATTGCTTAAATTTAAACGTACCAGTGACTACGTCTTCGACTTCCTGTAGCTCAGCGTCCGTCATGACATGCACTCAAGCGTTGGTCTTTCCTTTTCCTCTCTGCTGCGTCTGACCCTGTGGCAGAGGTGCTTGTGCCGGTGTAGGGCACTCTCTGGCGTAATGTCCTTGTTTGCCGCAATTGTAGCAAACCTGCTGAGCTCTCCAACACGGTCCCGTATGGGGACGACCACACTGAGCACATGCTGGGGGTGGCGGTCCAACCGTCCTGAGTGGCTGAGCTGCCGTCACTGTAGCACCCCCGATCATGAGTGGCCGAGTCGCCGATCCCTGCCCCTGCTGTGGTGGCCCGGAGAATCGCCCGGTCGGATGTCGGCGTGGAATCTTTAACCATCTCCCTGATCTCCCTGAACGGAACTCCTCCCGCGATCTCTTGGCCCTGTCGGTCGATGAAACCCTCGCGAGGTCACCCTCGACCTTACGACACACCTCTAACAATCCCTCGAAAGTGGTAGGCTGGGCACATATGATCAGTGATTGAATGCGTGACCTCAAACCCGTCTCGAATTTTAACATCTTAGCCTTCTCGTCGTCCATGATGGCAGGCATGTATCTCCCAAGCGCATGGAATCTCTCAGACTACTGATCAACAGTCATGGACCCCTGGGTCAGGAGCTGAAACTCTGTTATCCTCCTCTGAATGGCACTCTCAGGAACATAGTGCCTCTGGTACTCCTCCCTAAACTGGGCCCATGTCGGCAGTATGGTCCGTCTGCGTATCACACCCTGCCACCATCGCTCTGCATCGCCCTCCAAGAATGGTACCACCACATCCACTTTCAGGTCATCCGGAACCTCTAACAACCTCAACTGCTCAGATACATTCTTGAGCCAAATCTCTACCTCCTCTGGTCGGGTGGTACTCCTGAACATAGGTATCCGGGAGTGCTGCATCTCCCGGTAAAAGAATCGAAGCCCCTGGTGTGGTGGTGGTGGTGGTGATGGTGGCGGTTGCTGCTGGTGTTGCTGCAGTTGCTCCTGCTGCTGTTGCAGGTGAGCCATCTGCACCTGCTGCTGGGCCACCAAGGCAGTCAGAGTGGCCAGCGTATCTGCCAGTACCTGGGGAATGGCCCCCTGACCCTGCTGATCATCGCCGTTATTACCAGCCGGATCACGTCGTGGAGGCATTTTCTGAGATCCAAGTTCATGAGACGAAATCAAATTAGTCAATAAGAAGTTGAAAGGTGGAATGCGGATAAATCGAATATTTAAACAAGAAAAGCTCACCATCGGCACACACCTCCCATAACCCGATCATAACTTAGGTCTAAAATCATTTCTTAAGTCTACTTGGTTTATTAGGGGTAAAATCATAGCTTATGTCTAAGTGTTCTAATTAATCCTGCGTTTCCGAGGCAGATCTGAAGCCTCGGCTCTGATACCACCTGTAGCGCCCCGCTCCCGAGCCCTAACATCGGGAACAGTGCACCCGCCGTATCTCACTAAGGAGAATACAAAGCGTCGAACCAATCTCTTACTTGTCAAAATGACGTAGAAATTTTTTTTCGCGGAAACGTAAACCATAGCATATATTAAACTCCAATAACCGTCATTACATTGCTAAACAAAAAATTCTAGGAATAAAAATAGTAAAGTAGTATGTGGAAAATCCTCAAGATATAAATAAGAACAAAACAGCTGCAGAGTCCCCTCATATCCTAGCCGCAGCTCTCAACCAGCCCACTCTGCTATGTCCGTCCCGTCTTCAATGAAGATGTGCTCATAGTCCTCATCCGGCTCACCTGGGAAGTAGGGGTGAGTGACAGAAATCACCCAGTAGATGCCCGCCTCAAACAAATACAAAACGTACATACCGAAATGATATAGCCATATAGCACATAAACATGATATAACACATAGCACATAAATATAAGATAACATGCATAAGATAAAGTCATTGCGGTAAGTAAAGCACTCCACATAAAAATGCGCAAGTACGTGATGCATGCTCAATTAACGTGTCACACGCAACAAGAATCATGGCATGCAATATGCCCTAGACCTATATGCAATGCATGATCCCGGGATTGACTGGATGCCTGTAGCCCGTACACTACAATCCACCCTTGCGGATGCCCGTGGCCCGTACACCACGATCCACCCCAACCGATGCCCGTGGCCCGTACACCACGATCCACCATAACCAAGTATCCATGGCCCGTACACCATGATCCATCATAATCACATACTCATGGCCCGTACACCATGGTCCACTCCACTCGAGCGTCTGAGACCCGTACATCTCAGCCCACTCCCAATGCAATGCACGTGCTGTTATGCCCCGCACCTTCCGTAGGATAATCAAAAGACAAAGAAGGAATTAAAGGATATTAATGGTGGTCAACGATAATGAATTAGGAATTAAGTATGAGATTAATTAGAAATTAATGAGAAGATTAAATATTGGAATTAAATTGCATTTAATTTTAGAATTAAATAATAAAGGATTATCCTTTAAGATAAATAAGATAATAGATATAATTTAGAAACTCCAAACTTTTCCCATTCCATATAAAAACTGACATCGTCAGTTTCTTTCTCTCCTCACTCTCAAACGACGCAGAGCCCCTCCCCATAGGCGACATTGGCATTCACAAACCCTAGGCAAAATCTTCTCCAAGATCCATTCTTCAATCTTCGTCCGATCTTCCTTCATTCTTCGAGTAATCAAAGGCAAGTAACTTTCTTATAAGTTCCTATGATTTTTGAAAGAAAAAGGCCTACTTTTGATATTAAATGGATCACCATGCAGTAGTTTCTTTCCGTGATTATTTGTATATGATTTATGTGTTTGGTGTTGACGATTTTAGCCATTATATGTTGAAATCTTGTTTGTTGTTCATGGTTTATGTATGATCATGTGAATCCCCATCCCTTGAATCCCACTTGCTTGATGATGGCGGTTGAAGGGATGGATGAGTGAAAAGGTTAGGTTTTTGGGGTTGATTTGATGAAAGATTCGAGTTTTAGGATTGAATCGTTGATGTGCGTGTGAAGGATCTGGTTTGAGAAGATTAAGAATGGATTGATAGGGACGAATAGGCTTGGATTGGTGGGAAGAACGTTGGAAAACGATTGGAGTATAGGTCTGCAGTTGTTGCAGAAATCGCAGGATGAAGATTCTGAAAATTCAGGACGTCGATCGATCGACGTATAGCAGGTGAGAGATCGACGTGCCTCAGATGCACGTCGATCGATCGACGTAGTTCAGAGTGAGGGTATGACGTGAGGGTATGACGTAGGTTGAGTGAGAGATCGACGTGCCTCAGATGGACGTCGATCGATCGACGTTAGGGTATGACATACGTAGATTGATCGACGTCAGGGTATGACGTCAACCAATTTTGTGGGAAAGTAAGGGAAGAAAGAGGGAAGCTAGGGGATCCTTTGGGTGACCTTAGGGACTTCTTAGGACCTGATTATGACTAGTTTAAGTCTTGGGAACATGACTTAAGATGGTGAATCAAGTTTGGAGAATTTGAAGGGTTTTCGAATCGGATTTCAATGAGGCTGACTTAGGAGGGTTAGGAAATGAACGTACGAGGTGTTATAGAGTTCCGTGAAGGAAGATAGGGGTACTCACATTGGTTTGTGACTTTTGGAATCAAGTTTAAGTGTTGACGATCTAGTTGAGACCTAAGCTTTGACGTATGAGTTAGGGAAATCTTGTGTGTTGTTCTTACTTGCGCATGTGATTATGAACTGTATACGTGAACGAGAAATGTGATTGGAACAAGGAGTCCTGCATCATGGCACGTGCATTGCATATGGATTTGAAAAAGAGATGCGCCTCGGCACAGATTTGCGAAGGTGACCTGTAATGTAAACCGGGATGGAAATATAAGCCGGGGCGCATTGCAGGGCACAAAAGGCTGTAATGCAAACCGGGATGGAAATATAAGCCGGGGCGTGTTACAGGGTATAAAGTCCTCTGCAATGCTAATCGGGATGGAAATATAAGCCGAGGTGCATTGCAGAGTTTTACGAGATCTGTGATGTAAATCGGGATGGAAATATAAGCCGAGGCGCATCACAGAGCATACGAGCCTGTAACGTAAACCGGTATGGAAATATAAGCCGAGGCGCGTTACAGGGTAACGAGTTACGAGACCGGACATTGTGACATGCATTGCATTGACTTGAAAAGAAAAGGGCTCATGCATTTGTGATTGTGTAATGTAGTGCGTATTTTGACATGCATCACGAGAGTCGTTGTGGTATGGATGTGCATGGTATTTGATTGTTATGGATTCGTTAATTGCGTTCAATTTGCTGTACTTGCTATTACGTGACTCGTATATATATATATATTTGGAAGCTTTACAAGACATGTGCCCCACAAAATCCCCAACAATTATATATTACTCATGTCTTGCCATGTGTTGATCCCGTATGTCTTATAAGCGGGTTACTTGCTAGCGGTTTTCGCTAAGGGTACTACCTTTGTGATTGCAAATGAACCTAGCTACGACATGATATTCATAGAAGACGATGGCGAGTGGGCTGAATGGGATATATAAAGACATGTGGGAAGCTAGACGGCACAGTTGTTACTTAATTCAGTTCTTCCATATACTGGAGGATTAGTTCGTTGCTACTGGGACTACCCTTAGAGATGTTATTATTATTTGATGCATTGAATTGATGGTTGAGATTTATTAGATACATGTTTCCGCACTTATTTCTCTTACGTCAGTGATGACGTGTATTCGAGAGATGAGACGTCTTGTAGTCTTCTCAGTAAGCTACGACGGGTGTACTGATTCGGATTCCGCTGTCCGGGTCGGGGCGCTACAGGTGGTATCAGAGCCAGGTTCAGATCTACCTCGGAGACCTAGGTTATGACATGCAGTCTTAAGCTATGAGTTTCACCTTAAGTTGATCTTTAGGTCTAAGTATCTGATCATATATGTAAGTTTGATTGGGATGGGTGTGTGCGAGCGCGATTAAGTGTAATCAATAATTGTAGTTATTTTAAATTACGAATTCCGCCTTGTATCTCATTATGAACCCCAAGTACTTATTTTGGAACTGCTAAATACTAATAAGCGTGATCTTGCAAAAAATGCCTCCTAGACGTGACAATCAAGGAAATTGTGGCAACGGGAACAATGACCCTCCCCCACCACCGCCACCAGTCCTAGTCCCACAAGCGTTGATTGATGCTATCACAGTGATAGCTCAAGGGGTTGCCCAGCAGCAGCAACAACCACAGCAACCTCCTCCACCACCTCCCCAGCAAGGCATCAGGTACTATATTGGGGAGATGCGCAAGATGCATGCCCCAAACTTTGAAGGGACCACTGACCCAGAGGTGGCTGGGTTCTGGCTTGACGAAGTGGAGAAGTGCTTCAGGCTTGTGCAAGTGCCTGAAGAACTCAAGGTGGATGTAGCCACCCCATTGCTGATTGGCAGAGCTAATGCCTGGTGGAATGGCATGCTGCCCAAGATGACTTCCCCTATCCAGTGGAGACAATTCGTACAGGCATACAAGGACTACTATGTGCCTGAGACTGCTGCCTTGGAGAAGATGAGGCAGTTCGATAAGTTTGAACAGGGGAGGATGTCGGTCTCCGATTACGCAGACAGGTTTCATGCCTTGGGTAAGTTCACACCCATGGTCTTGGAAAATAACAGGATGAAGATGCTGAAATTCGAAGAGGGTCTGAATCCCCGCATACGGACAGCTATAGCGGGGTCGAGTTTGAAAACTTTTGAAGAGATGCTGGACGCATGTTACCGAGTGGAGAGTGACATGCGCAGAACACAACCGAGAGAGGCTCGTGAAGAGATGAGCAAAAGGCCGAGGGTAGAGCCAAGCGGAAGTAGACCCGGACGTTGGGTCAAGATCCCTAGGAAAGGGCAAGCGGGGCCAGCTCAAAGGGCACCGCAGCAGAATCAACCCAATCGCCAGGCACCCGCAGAATGTCCACATTGTCATAGGAGACACGCAGGCGAGTGTTGGAAGATTACCGGAGCGTGCTTCAAGTGTGGAAAGACGGGCCACCGGATTAAGGATTGTCCGGAATGGGACCCTAGACCTCAAGCCGGAGCAGGGTCAGCCCAGCAGCAGAAAGGCAGGCCCAATGCGAGAGTCCACGCCATGACGGACGCAGAAGTCCAGGAGGACGCCAAGTGGTGACAGGTATGACCTAAGTTAAATAATAGTTGCTTAAGCTGAAATTTAGTCCTTTAAGTTGATGATTGAATATGTGTTATGTGAAAACCTTTATGTGTTACCCTCTTGTGATTAGGTGTGATTCTAGTTAACAAAATACCCGCAAACGTGATGTTTGATAGTGGGGCTAGTCACTCCTTTGTTTCTGAACGATTCGCCAAAGGACTCGACTGTTTACCTGAGTGGCTTGAGAACCCATTTAGAGTACAAGCAGCCGGCGAACAAGTGCTGGTATCCCATTACCAGTACAAAGAATGTGAGTTGGAATTGGATGGAAAACTATTCTCAGTGACCTTAGTCCCAATCCCAATGAAGGACTTCGATGTAATATTGGGCATGGATTGGCTGACCAAAAATCATGCCAATATCGATTGTAAGCTCAGGCAAGTGACCCTCAAGGACCCTGAGATGAATGATATCACGGTGCAAGGAAACGTCAAGATAACCAAAGCTCCAAAGAAGATCTACCTGACGGCGATTAAGGCCTTTAGGGCTTTGCAAAAAGGAGCAGAAGGATATATGGTGTATGCCGTAGATGCTCAGCAAGAAGTTCCCTCCATGGATCAAATTCCGGTAATCAATGAATTCAAGGACGTATTTCCGGACGACTTACCGGGAGTACCGCCATCAAGGGAAGTAGAGTTTGAGATCAACTTGATTCCCGGAGCCGAGCCTATATCTAAGGCACCCTACAGAATGGCTACAGCTGAACTTAAGGAGCTTAAAGGACAACTTCAAGAACTATTAGACAAGAAATTAATCCGTCGCAGTGTATCACCGTGGGGAGCTCCAGTTCTATTCGTAAAGAAGAAGGATAGCAGTATGAGGTTGTGTATCGATTACCGAGAGCTGAATAAGATCACCATTAAGAACAAATATCCTTTGCCAAGGATTGAGGACTTATTTGATCAGCTAAAAGGAGCTCGCTGGTTTTCAAAGATTGACCTTCGTCAGGGGTATCATCAGCTGCTTGTGAAAGCGGGAGATGTTCCTAAGACCGCTTTCCGGACTCGATACGGGCATTACGAATTTTTGGTGATGCCTTTTGGATTAACTAATGCCCCAGCGGCCTTCATGGACTTGATGAATACCGTATTTCGTGAGCAGTTGGATCAATTCGTAGTAGTTTTCATCGATGACATTTTGGTATACTCCCCCGGCGAGCAAGCACACGCTGAACACTTAAGAGTGGTGTTGCAAATCTTGAGACAACAAAAGCTTTACGCCAAATTCAGCAAGTGTGAATTTTGGTTAAAGAGTGTAGCTTTTCTCGGTCACGTGATTTCGGAAGATGGGATCTCTGTGGACCCTAAGAAGATAGAAGCCATCACTGAGTGGCCAAGACCTACAAACGTGACTGAAGTAAGAAGCTTCCTAGGCTTGGCAGGTTACTATAGAAAGTTCGTTGAGGGTTTCTCAACAATAGCAGTTCCATTGAGCCGTCTTACACAGAAGAAGACTAAGTTCGAATGGACGGCCGAATGCGAGCAGAGCTTTACTGAGCTCAAGAAGAGATTGACCACAGCCCCGGTGTTGGCACAACCCTCCGGCACCGACGGTTTCGTGATCTATAGTGACGCGTCCAAGAAAGGACTAGGTATGTACATCATTACAATTAATGCATTGTATATACATCTGCTAGTCCTAAATTAACTTTCTGTTTATAGGTTGCGTCTTGATGCAAAATGAACGGGTCATTTCGTACGCGTCAAGACAGTTGAAACCATACGAGCAGAATTACCCGACGCATGACTTGGAGCTCGCAGCTGTGGTATTTGCTCTTAAGATCTGGAGACACTATTTGTACGGAGAAAAGTGCGCCGTATTTACTGATCACAAGAGCTTGAAGTACTTATTCTCGCAGAAGGAGTTAAACATGAGACAGAGAAGATGGTTGGAGTTACTTAAGGATTATGACCTGACCATCAATTACCATCCGGGTAAGGCCAACAGAGTGGCGGACGCATTGAGCAGAAAGTCTAGCCACGCGAGACAATCTCCGCTAGAACGAGAGATCGAAGAGTTTGATCTTGAATTGGTGGATTCAGTGGCAAATGTCCTTACAGCTTTGTCTATCAGGCCAGACTTGGTCGACCGAATTAAAGAAGCGCAGTACGAGGACCCAGCACTGAAATAAATCCGCGACAAAGTATCCACAGGACCAGTAAAGGACTTCCAGTTGCGAGAAGATGGAAGTCTATGGTTTCAAAACCGGTTATGCGTGCCAAGTAAAGACGAACTCCGAAAGAAATTGCTCCAAGAAGCGCATAACTCAAGGATGTCTATCCACCCAGGGAGCACTAAGATGTACAAGGACCTCAAAAGAAATTATTGGTGGATAGGGATGAAGAGATCTATAGCGGAGTATGTTGAGAGATGTTTGGTATGCCAACAAGTCAAGGCCGAACATCAGCGACCTGGTGGCTTGATGATGCCGCTAGAGATTCCAGAGTGGAAGTGGGAACACGTGACGATGGATTTTGTAATGGGACTACCCAAGACCCGAAATGGAAACGAGATGATTTGGGTAATTGTAGACCGTTTGACAAAGACAACACATTTCATAGCTATGCCACATGGTACGTCTTATGAGAAGCTATCCAATATCTATGTGGACAACATTGTGAGCTTGCACGGAGTTCCAGTCAGTATTGTGTCGGACCGTGATCCCAAGTTCACTTCTAAGTTTTGGAGGGCATTCCAGAAAGCTATGGGTACGGAGTTAAGAATGAGTACCGCATACCACCCCCAAACGGATGGACAATCCGAGAGAACCATCCAAACCTTGGAGGATATGTTAAGAGCATGCGCCTTGGACTTCAAAGGAAACTGGGATAGCATGCTGAAGTTGATGGAGTTTTCCTATAATAATAGATATCACAGTGCAATTGGGATGGCACCATTCGAAGCGTTATATGGACGTAAGTGCAGGTCCCCTGTTTGTTGGGACGAAGTTGGAGAAAGGACAATCACTGCACCTGAGTTGGTTGAGCAAACAGTTGAAAAGGTCAAGGTGATAAGAGGGAAACTCAAAGTGGCGCAAGATCGCAGTAAAAGTTGGGCTGACACCAAGAGGCGATCCTTGGAGTTTGAGGAAGGTGAGAAGGTTTACCTGCGAGTTTCACCCATCAAAGGAGTTGCAAGATTCGGAGTGAAGGGCAAGTTAAGCCCTAGATATATTGGCCCTTACGAAGTGCTAGGCAAGGTTGGGGAAAGAGCATACAGACTTGCCTTACCGCCGAATTTGTCACAAGTCCATAACGTATTTCACGTATCTCAACTACGGAAATACGTATCGGACCCGAGCCATGTCCTTGTAGCCCAACCCTTGGATGTGAAAGAAGATGTCACCTATGAAGAGCATCCAATAAGGATTGTGGATAGAAAAGATCAAGTCCTACGCCGACGCGTCATTCCGTATGTCAAAGTTCAGTGGAGTAACCATACGGAGCGCGAAGCCACGTGGGAGCTTGAGGAGCAAATGAAGGAGTTATATCCACATCTCTTTCAATAAGGTATGCCAGTTTCGAGGACGAAACTTTTTATAAGGGGGGTGGAATGTTATGCCCCGCACCTTCCGTAGGATAATCAAAAGACAAAGAAGGAATTAAAGGAGATTAATGGTGGTCAACGATAATGAATTAGGAATTAAGTATGAGATTAATTAGAAATTAATGAGAAGATTAAATATTGCAATTAAATTGCATTTAATTTTAGAATTAAATAATAAAGGATTATCCTTTAAGATAAATAAGATAATAGATATAATTTAGAAACTCCAAACTTTTCCCATTCCATATAAAAACTGACAACGTCAATTTCTTTCTCTCCTCACTCTCAAACGACGCAGAGCCCCTCCCCATAGGCGACATTGGCATTCACAAACCCTAGGCAAAATCTTCTCCAAGATCCATCCTTCAATCTTCGTCCGATCTTCCTTCATTCTTCGAGTAATCAAAGGCAAGTAACTTTCTTATAAGTTCCTACGATTTGTGAAAGAAAAAGGCCTACTTTTGATATTAAATGGATCACCATGCAGTAGTTTCTTTCCGTGATTATTTGTATATGATTTATGTGTTTGGTGTTGACGATTTTGGCCATTATATGTTGAAATCTTGTTTGTTGTTCATGGTTTATGTATGATCATGTGAATCCCCATCCCTTGAATCCCACTTGCTTGATGATGGCGGTTGAAGGGAGGGATGAGTGAAAAGGTTAGGTTTTTGGGGTTGATTTGATGAAAGATTCGAGTTTTAGGATTGAATCGTTGATGTGCGTGTGAAGGATCTGGTTTGAGAAGATTAAGAATGGATTGATAGGGACGAATAGGCTTGGATTGGTGGGAAGAACGTTGGAAAACGATTGGAGTATAGGTCTGCAGTTGATGCAGAAATCGCAGGATGAAGATTCTGAAAATTCAGGACGTCGATCGATCGACGTATAGCAGGTGAGAGATCGACGTGCCTCAGATGCACGTCGATCGATCGACGTAGTTCAGAGTGAGGGTATGACGTGAGGGTATGACGTGAGGGTATGACGTAGGTTGAGTGAGAGATCGACGTGCCTCAGATGGACGTCGATCGATCGACGTCAGGGTATGACGTACGTAGATCGATCGACGTCAGGGTATGACGTCAACCAATTTTGTGGAAAGTAAGGGAAGAAAGAGGGAAGCTAGGGGATCCTTTGGGTGACCTTAGGGACTTCTTAGGACCTGATTATGACTAGTTTAAGTCTTGGGAACATGACTTAAGATGGTGAATCAAGTTTGGAGAATTTGAAGGGTTTTCGAATCGGATTTCAATGAGGCTGACTTAGGAGGGTTAGGAAATGAACGTACGAGGTGTTATAGAGTTCCGTGAAGGAAGATAGGGGTACTTACATTGGTTTGTGACTTTTGGAATCAAGTTTAAGTGTTGACGATCTAGTTGAGACCTAAGCTTTGACGTATGAGTTAGGGAAATCTTGTGTGTTGTTCTTACTTGCGCATGTGATTATGAACTGTATACGTGAACGAGAAATGTGATTGGAACAAGGAGTCCTGCATCATGGCACGTGCATTGCATATGGATTTGAAAAAGAGATGTGCCTCGGCACAGATTTGCGAAGGTGACCTGTAATGTAAACCGGGATGGAAATATAAGCCGGGGCGCATTGCAGAGCACAAAAGGCTGTAACGCAAACCGGGATGGAAATATAAGCCGGGGCGTGTTACAGGGTATAAAGTCCTCTGCAATGCTAATCGGGATGGAAATATAAGCCGAGGTGCATTGCAGAGTTTTACGAGATCTGTGATGTAAATCGGGATGGAAATATAAGCCGAGGCGCATCACAGAGCATACGAGCCTGTAACGTAAACCGGGATGGAAATATAAGCCGGGGCGCGTTACAGGGTAACGAGTTACGAGACCGGACATTGTGACATGCATTGCATTGACTTGAAAAGAAAAGGGCTCATGCATTTGTGATTGTGTAGTGTAGTGCGTATTTTGACATGCATCACGAGAGTCGTTGTGGTATGGATGTGCATGGTATTTGATTGTTATGGATTCGTTAATTGCGTTCAATTTGCTGTACTTGCTATTACGTGACTCGTATATATATATATATTTGGAAGCTTTACAAGACATGTGCCCCACAAAATCCCCAACAATTATATATTACTCATGTCTTGCCATGTGTTGATCCCGTATGTCTTATAAGCGGGTTACTTGCTAGCGTTTTTCGCTAAGGGTACTACCTTTGTGATTGCAGATGAACCTAGCTACGACATGATATTCATAGAAGACGATGGCGAGTGGGCTGAATGGGATATATAAAGACATGTGGGAAGCTAGACGGCACAGTTGTTACTTAATTCAGTTCTTCCATATACTGGAGGATTAGTTCGTTGCTACTGGGACTACCCTTAGAGATGTTATTATCATTTGATGCATTGAATTGATGGTTGAGATTTATTAGATACATGTTTCCGCACTTATTTCTCTTACGTCAGTGATGACGTGTATTCGAGAGATGAGACGTCTTGTAGTCTTCTCAGTAAGCTACGACGGGTGTACCGATTCGGATTCCGCTGTCCGGGTCGGGGCGCTACACGTGCCATGAATGCAACAACAAAATCGCCTGGGGCCCGTACGCCCATCCTCACCAACTCCGGCACTCAACACTAATCGTCTGGGGCCCGTACGCCTATCCTCACCATCTCTGACACTCAATATTTGGCTTCATAAAATTTACGAATATTGGAAAGTAGTTATTTAGCATTCTTTTTATTTTTCCTTAGCTTGTATTAATTTTCTAGAATTTTCTACTAATTTTCCCTTATTTAATTCCATTTATTACTAATTATTTTTAATTATTTACATTTCTCAAAATTCATAAATTAAGTGGGAATAATTTAATTTTAACCTTTTATAATTTCTGTAATTTATTTAGAATTTTCTGATAAATAAATATATTTTTCTGGAGTTTTAAACTAATTTTTAATTAATTATTTGTCATTTATTCATTTCAGAAATTAATTTTCAGATTTTTTTTTAATATTGCGGTTTGGGCCGGCCTGCTGGCCTGGTCCGGTCCGCTGGCCATCCGGTCCGGTCCGGCAGCCAGGCCGGTCCAACAACATTTTCCCTCTTTTTTTTAAAATTTTTTTATATTAAATTATATTTCCTTCTAACCTTCATAAAATCTTCGTTTTAACTCCGATTGACCTCAAACTAGTTGCGTTGGACTCGGTATAACGAGACGTAACTTTTGGAAGTGGACACGTCATCACGTGTCCGGACGCGCCGTCAGAGGCCGCGCGTGGGCCCCACGCGTCACCCCCTGAAACGTGTCCGTCAGACCTGTTTTTTCGAATTTCAACCTAATCCCAACCTATTCTGGGCTAGATGAACCTATTCTAAGGCCAAAACGCAATTTTAAAGGACCCTAAGTGTGAAAATATTCAACCTTTTGATTTCATTCATGGTGTTCCCAATCCGAATCACAACAACCATCAATTTCAATACACACGCACATACACATACCGCCATAAACAACACATCTCATGCTTTCCCATATAAAACAAGACAAAATTCACATATTAGACAAATAAACAACAAATCACATAAATATATCATCAAAGCATGCATGTATTATACCCGTTTGAGGAGGAAGAGGCACCTTCCTCGATTGACGATAACACCAATAAATTCGACGGACTAAAACTTGGGCTCGGGGTCTCGCCTTCCTTCTTCTTCTCTCTTTTTCTTCTTTTTTTTTTCTATCTCTTCTGTCGTGCATTTGTGTGTGGCTATGCGTGTATGCGTATATACTATGCGTGTATGCATATATATGGGGGAGTTAGGGTAGATTTTAGGTTTTCCCATTTGGTTTTGGTTTAGGTTTCCTAATGTAACTCTAATCACTATCTAGTTTATAGTTATCTTTATTATCATCATTACCTTTTATTATTATTATTGTTGTTGTTGTTGCTGTTGTTGTTGTTGTTGTTATTTTATTTAGTAATATTAATATATACATATATCTATATATTATTTTTTGTCGGCCATAACAATACTATCGTTGGATTTCTACACAATTTTGTACACTTGGTATTTTGTTGGGACATTTTTCTAACCACAATTTATTCTTCCTTTTCTTACCCTAAATAGTGTCATCTATGATGAATATATATGTATATATATACATACATACATATATATATATATGTATATATATATGTTATGTTATTATGTCCTACTTTCTTTTTCTTTTATTTAAGTGGTTTTAATTTCTTGTGTTTAGTTTTTTTATTGTATTTAATTTACGTTTACCGACTTAAGTTGCTATCGACTAATTTATTTAAACTCTATCGTATGTTCAAAAATATTCGTTACCTAGTTTTGTCGTATATCAATATATCTGTTACCTTATCATTTGGTTATTTTTCTTAGCGTTTCTAACCCTGATATTTACTACTGATGTCCTTTTAAACCTCGATTCAAAATTTTAATTCCATTGAAATTTTACCGACATCGCACTCTCGTTATATTTACATTATCTTATTTCTTTTTCCACTGGAGCGGAAATACGGGTCGTAACAATCTTTATGTGTTGTTTGTGGTTCTTTGTGACTTTGCCGATGTTTAATACATGTTTGTGATCATCACTTGATATATTGTGAGAAGTTGTTACACGATGTTATACGTGGACCTTAGTGTCAACGATACTGGTATTAATCAAACTACGTTTGTAATTCTAGGTACTCGGAGAGCTTGGTGAAACTTACTCGTTCATGCCATATCTATTTTAAGAGAGTCTGTTGGGATTAATTCGTGACACGTGTGATGCGCAACACATTGATTAAGTATACACGAATTAATCATAAGGTGGACGTTATGTATGATAATTTTATATGTCACCTATGTCACCTAATAATATTAATTATTGGGTAAAACATCCACACGTTAAGTGATCATCGGCTTGTTCATGGATGTATGGTGTGGTCTAAAATGGAAACCCAGAATATGTAGAAATTCATATGGTCAGAGACCGCGATGGATGGACTCAAAGTGCAATGACCATAAAGAGTACGACGTTTGGTCCCCGAGGGACGACAACCCACGTGTGGTTAGTAGAAATTGTTGGTACATAATTATTAAATATTAAATAATATTTAATATTAAATATTAGGTAATAATATTTATTATTAAATATTAAATAATATTTAACAGTGAATAAAGATCATTTGATGATGACATCAAGTATATCCTCTACAGGTGATTGAGATGAGAAAGAATTATCATCCATAAAGGAAGAAGGTTTGGTTTTAAATATAAATCTGAATCATATCACCATCATGACTCTCCCTCTAGTTAAAGGAGGAGGCCTTCACCTCATCACACATTCCAACATATAACCGTCGGCCTAGAGAGGGTGCAAGAGAGGAAGTGCCAACCTTTTATATACAGCCCACACTGTCTAGCATCTCCATCGGGTAAAGCAGTGAATTGTTAAATCCGTTCAAAGGTTGCATCAACAATTGGTGGGAGGTCGTAAATCCTTGGATCACGCCAGATTCATCAAGCAGCGGGAGCAATTACGTGGTGGACAGATCAACATCAAAAATAGAGCAAAGTAAAATTCCATCTTTTGTTACTTTGTCCAGTAATTTGATTAAACAGTAATTATTCATGGATTTATTAAATAAATCCAACACAACTAGGATCGCACGCTTACCTTTAAATACATCGGATAACAGGTCCGCAAAATTTTAGCGATTTTTATGAGTCTCCAGCATCCAAGTCTACCAGTACACTAGGGTGGAAAACAGTGCTCTTAGACTCAGAATTTTAGGCCCATCAGTACTAAGAGCTAGGTAGCCTAGCCGTTTTGTTTAGTGGGTTGTAATGACGCCTAACTAGTAACTGACATATTTAACAAAATCCCCTGAATACAAAAGTTCTATAAGTAACCTTCTTTAACCCTTTTTGTGCTTTGCTAAATCCCCTGAATACTAAAAGTTCTACAGTAGCATTCTTTAACCCTTTTTGTGTTTGTTGTATCGAGTGTCACGATCCGGATTTTGACCAGATCCGGATCCATGAACATACTGTTTTTTTCTTTCATTTCATAATATATGAAGTACAATCTAAAAGACCTAACATTTTACATGAAAACAATACATGTATGCTATAACACTACAACTACGCCACATACACTTGTTGACTTTGACATTCTTGACAACCTGCACACTGAAATAATAAAGAATGAGCGAAAATAACACGCTCAGTAGAGACTTAGAGCTACCCTATTCCACACATCTATTTTACACATAAGCACATAAACATACAAATGTAATGTCAATGCCCATGACAATGCACTTTTATTACTCTGTACTAGAATCTTTTTGTCGATGCAAATGGTTGTATTCAAGGCACTGTGATATTTGCTTTGCCTAACCCTTACTATGGCTTAATCGCTTGACTTACTCCGACCATCGGTCCTACATAATAAGCTAGTAATCCTACCTATTATAATGATTCTTCAGCCCTGTCTTATAAGCTGAGTAACCTTTTATTGTGTTGGGTAGCAGCTCTCATCTTATGAAGTGGTTCGCCCTATTACCAGATAGTACATTCAGTCTTCATGAGCTGGGGATCTTCTACTGTATTAGCTAGCCGATATTGCTTTATGAGCCAGTTTGTCCCTTTTAAACAACCATCCTGATCGTCCACATAATCGTTATCAGGATCTCATATTTCTTCATGTAGTTACGAACCACCGGCTCGATGACACTATAGTTTACTAACTTTACTAAACCTTTGGCTTTAACGATAGACTAATTATCACCCCGACATCTTGTGTAACTGTCTTCAGAATCGCATGCCATTGAGATTGAAAGAATTTAATATTCATTCAAGCTAGAGAACATTTATAGGGTTATTCTCCTTTTATAGAGGTTGTTTTCTGTCTAATGGTATTATTTTTCCACTTGTACAGTTGTTACTGTTTCTCTACAGTGTTTCCTAACGTTTACAATGGTAACGACTAGTTATCAGTTCAGCTCGGGTATATGTACAGTAAAGTTCCTAAGGTATTTTTATGGCTAAGTATTGCATCTCTGCTTCTGTTCTGCTCCCTGAATGGTGTATTGCCTCGTCACCTCCGCTCAACATCTTTATTCCAGCTCCCGAAACCTAGCATCAGGAACAGTGCGCCCGCCGTATCTCACTAAGAAGAATACAAAGCGTCGAATCGATTTCCAACATGTCCGAAAAGACGTAGAAATTTGTTTCGCACAGAAATGTAATACCATAACATTAATTCATATGAATAAAAGACAATCCTCCATAGAAACAATAAATATGTCACGACGATAAAGTCAACACACTAGCATCTAGAGTCTATCGTACTAAACAAGGTGATGTCCGATGAGATCCTAATAAAATAAAGACAAACAGTCGTAGGGTCTTCTTATATCCTAGGCGCGACCATCAATCTGCCCACTCCACCGTATCAGCCCCGTCCTCAACAAAGACGTAGTCATAAGTCTCTTCCTGCTCACCTGGTGGGGAGGAAGTAGGGGTGAGTGACGGAAAATCACCCAGTAGGCACCTGCCTCCAACTAGTATAAGACGAGCATACAAGAATGATATAACACATAGCACATAGGACATGATATCACATAAACATATGAAGGAATGCGGAAAGGTAAATCACTACAGAAAAGAATGCGTAACATCGTGATGCATGTCCTACTATGCATGTCACAGCAACAAAGTCATGTCACACAAAATGCCGATATCTCTGCCGTTTAATGCATGACCCCAGGACCTACTGAGTGGTTGTGGGTCGTACCCACCCACAGTCACCATCCTGAGTGTACTTGGCCCTGCCACCGTACAACATCCTGAGCGTCCGTGATCCGTACATCACGACCCACCATCAATGCAATGCACGTACCATGAATGCAAACAACACAATCGTCTGAGGCCCCTGGCCCATCCTCACCATCCTCTGGCACTCAAATATAGATTCATTTAAAGATCGTCTGAGGCCCCTGGCCCATCCTCACCATCCTCCGACACTCAAATCTAAGTTCATTTATTATTCAAGTAATGATTTAATGTTGTTTGTTGTTAAACCTATTTTTCTATGGCTTGTATACATTTATCGTGCAATTCCTATATTTTTCCTTATTTTTCCCTTAATTATTTCTATTCATTACCTAATTATCCAAGTTAAATAAATTGTCATAATTACTGAAATTCAATGGAAATAATTTAATTTCAGTATTTTATAATTTCTGAAATTTATTTATAATTTTCTGATATTTATTTATATTTTTCCTATAATTATTACTATTTTAAATTAATTAAGTAATGTTTATAGAAATTCAGAAATATCATTATCCTTTAAATTGCATTTGGGCTGGCCCCTTACAGCCAGCCCTGACCCGCGTTCCATTTAGGTCCGGCCCGCCAGGGTCCGGCCTGCAGTCACCAATTTTTTTTAATAATCGCGTTATTGGGCCTGCTGGCAGCTGGCCCGGTCCGCCGCCGGCTCCGTCCATTTTTTTTTATTTCTTGCATTAATGGGCCAGACCCCTGATGCAGTTGTAGCCAGCCCGCTAGCAGCTGACCTGCCTACAGATCCGGGCTTCGGCCCTTTCCTCCTTCATTTATTTTTATTTTTTTAAAATTCAGCATTTAGCAGAGAGACGCCAGGAAGCGCGTACACCCATACGCGCACGCGTGAAGGCCACGTGCGGCCACTCCGATTGCGCGTGAGCGCTTCGGCGACCTCCGGCCTCTGTTTTTCGACCCTGATTTATATTTTCGCCTATTTCCAGTCTATGGAAACCTATACTAAGGTCAAAACAGCAACTAAAAATCCTAAACATGTTAAAAGTATACTATTTTGATTATCAAATTTTTCCTGAAACTAAATCACAGTCACGCAATACAGTTCAGGCATTCCACAAATTCCAAATTTCATGCTTTTTAGAGATTGAGCAATACGCTATGGAATTCAACAATTAGAACAACGAAAACACATAAAATACCACTAGAGCATGCTTGAATTTGTACCAATTGGAGGGGAAAAGGAAACCTACCTGATTGCAGACAACTTAACTATTTTGGAAAGAGCCCTCTTCTGTCTTTCTTTCTTCACCCGATGCCTTCCTCTCTTTATCCTGCCGTTTTCACTCTTTATCCACTGCTTCTTTCTTTTTTTTGTTCCCACATACTGTAACTCTCCCTGTTTAAATCAATTGGCCATGTGAAGGATTTGGGGCAGTTACCACCCCCTCTCACAATCCCGTTCCATTATCCCCCCTTTTTCGTTTTCTTTTCTTTTTTTTAAATACTTCACACTTCCGTACCCCACCTTCTTATCCCCCCTTTTTCGTTTTTTGCCTCACACTTCCGTACACCACCTTCTTATTCATTATTGTTTATTATTTTTTTATTTTTCTTTATCTTATTTTATTCACTTTTACAGTTTTTCTTTCTTCTTCGCTTTTTTAATACATGTATAGTAATTTAATCTAATTATAAAGTTACCTGAACGCAATCGACACGCTATAGTTAATTTAATTTCGAGGGGTTGTTACACCCAACGGCTACTTAATCCTAATTTAGCACATAACGACTAGTTCAAAAAGAATTTTCGGGTGTAACATCCTACCCACCTTACTAGAAGTTTCGTCCTCGAAACTTGACGTACTTAATCGTAGAGACCGAGGGGACTCGACATACCTTAATCGAAGAGTTCAGGGTAGCGTTCGTGCATCTGGTCCTCAAGCTTCCAAGTTGCTTCATTCTCTCTGTGGTTGCTCCATTGTACCTTAACATAAGGGATGATTCTTCTTCTCAGCTCTTGGTCTTTGCGGTCTATGATCCGAACATGGGTCTCTTCATACGATGTGTCCGGTCTGATCCTCAACGGAGGTGTGTCCAGTACATGACTCGGATCCGGAACGTACTTTCTTAGCTGAGAAACATGGAATACATTGTGCACCTGAGCTAACGCCGAAGGCAACGCCAATCGTTAAGCTAACAAACCAACCCTTTCGAGCACCTCGTAGGGGCCATTATAACGAGGTCTCAGCTTATCCTTTAGTCCAAAACGTGCAACACCCTTCATAGGTGATACCTTCATGTAAACCTTTTCTCCAACAGTAAACTCCAAAGGACGCCTCTTCGAATCGGTCCAGCTCTTACTTCTATCTTGAGCAACCTTAAGCCTTTTTCGAATCAACTTAATCTTCTCCTTGGTCTGCTCAACCAGCTCTGGACCGGTGATAGCGCGCTCTCCAACTTCATCCTAATGGATAGGGGATCTGCACTTACGTCCATAAAACGCCTCAAATGGGGCCTGTCGATGGCGCTGTGATGACTGTTGTTGTAGGAGAACTCAATCAACTTGATCATACCGTCCCAGTTCCCCTTGAAGTCGATGGCACAAGCTCTCAACATATCATCCAATGTCTGTATGGTTCTCTCTGACTGCCCATCTGTTTTTGGGTAAAATGCGGTACTCAATCGTAGTTCGGTCCCATCCTTTTCTGACTTGCCGACCGAAATCTGGACGTAAATCTCGGATCCCTATCGGAGACAATGCTGACTGGCATGCCATGTAGACTGATGATGTTGTCGATGTAGAGCGTAACCAGTCTATCCAAGGTCACATCATTCGGTACAGGTAGAAAATGAGCAAACTTAGTCAATCTATCCACGATCACCCAGATCATATCATTACCATTTCTCGTTCTCGGAAGATCAATCACGAAATCCATCGTCACATGCTCCCACTTCCATTCAGGGATCTCTAATGGCATCAACAAACCCCCTGGTCTCTGGTGTTCTGCCTTGACCTGCTGACATACCAGACATCTCTCAATGAACTCAGCTATATGTCTCTTCATACCGCTCCACCAGTAATGCTTCTTCAAGTCGTTATACATCTTTGTGGCACCCGGATAAATAGACAACTTTGAATTGTGCGCCTCCTTCAATACTGTCCTTCTAAGATTCTCATCCTCGGGAACACACAGTCTCCCCTGAAACCAAATGCTATCATCATTATGTATCTGAAATCCATCAACCTGGTTGGTCATCATCTTCTCTCGGATCTCACTAAGTGCTACATCTCTCTTCTGCGCCTCCTTGATCTGCTCAATTAGGGATGGAGTAATGATCAGTGCTGCTAAAACATTAGCTGTGGAGTCCACGATATCAAGATCTAACTCTGTCATATCCCTCTCCAACATCGTCTGTCTGGCATGACTGGACTTCCTACTCAGTGCATCCGCAACTTGGTTTGCCTTCCCTGGATGATAGCTGATAGTCAAGTCATAGTCTTTCAACAACTCAAGTCATCTCCTTTGTCGCATGTTCAGCTCCTTCTGAATGAATAAGTACTTCAAACTCTTATGATCCGTGAATACTTCGCACTTCACTCCATAAAGATAATGACGCCAAATCTTAAGTGCGAAAACCACGGCAGCTAGCTCTAAGTTATGAGTCAGATAATTCTGCTCGTATGGCTTCAACTGGCGTGAAGCATAAGCAATAACTTTGTCGTTCTGCATCAAGACACATCCTAGCTCATTCTTCGATGCGTCGCTATAGATGATAAACCCTTCCGAGCCTGAGGGTTGAGCAAGTATAGGAGCCGTCGTCAATCGTCTCTTAAGTTCTGCAAAGCTCTGCTCGCACTCAGAGGTCCATACAAACTTTGACTTTTTCTGAGTCAACTTGCTCAGTGGCACCGCAATAGACGAGAACCCTTCTACAAACTCCCGGTAGTAGCCAGCCAAGCCCATAAAACTCCTCACTTCAGTCACATTAGTCGGTCTGGGCCGCTCAGTAATAGCCTCAATCTTCTTGGGATCCACAGAAATTCCTTCTTTTGAAACCACGTGTCCCAAGAAAGCAACGCTCTTCAACCAAAATGCGCACTTACTAAACTTGGAGTATAGCTTCTTCTGCCTGAGGACTTCGATAACCTCCCTCAAATGCGTTTCATTCAACTCCTCATTAGGAGAATAGATCAGAATATCATCGATAAAGACCACCACAAACTTGTCAAGCTGGTCTCTGAACACCGTATTCATCAAGTCCATGAAGGCTGCGGGAGTATTAGTCAGACCAAATTGCATCACTAAAAACTCATAGTGGCCATATCTAGTGCGAAAAGCAGTCTTCGGTACGTCTTCTGCTTTAATCCTCAGCTGGTGATATCCGGATCGAAGATCAATTTTAGAGAATACCCTAGCACCCTTTAACTGGTCGAAGAGGTCCTCGATCCAGGGTAGAGGATACTTATTCTTGATGGTGATCTTATTAATCTCTCTATAATTAATGCAGAGTCTCATACTGCCATCCTTCCTCTTCACGAACAAGACAGGAGCTCCCCATGGTGAGACGTTGGATTGAATGAACTTTCAGTCTAGTAACTCCTGTAGTTGCTCCTTCAGCTCCTTTAACTCAGCCGGAGCCATTCTGTATGGTGCTTTCGATATCGGCTCAGCACCGGACAGTAAGTTAATCTCAAACTCTACCTCCCGACTGGACAGTAGTCCTGGCAGCTTGTCGGCAAATACATCCTTATACTCATTCACCACTGGTATCGAATCTATCAATGGTACCTCATTTTCTGCACCAATAGCATATACAAGAAAACCTTGATTACCTTTTCTCAATGCCCTGTGCGCCTACGCTGCACTCATGTAGATCTTCTTGGGCACCTTATGTAACTTGAAATCCCCCTGAAAGATGGTTTCCTGCTTACTCTTCGTCTGTATGTGGACCTGCCTCTAACGACAGTCGATCGTGGCCTCATGCTTAACCAGAAAATCCATGCCTAGAATAACATCAAAATATTGGATCTGGATCGGAATCAGAGTTGCAGCAAATTCTAGCTCATTAATCTCCAGTGAACAATCTTTGTACTGATAGTGCGATACAAAAACCTAATCACCGGCAGTTTGGACATGGTAAGGAATCTCAAGCCATTCTGGTGGAATATTCAGACTCTTGACGAACCTCCTGGCGATAAATGAATGGCTAGCCCCACTATCGAAAAGAACGTAGGCTGGAACCTTGTTAATTAATATCTCACCTAACATGTGTAGGGTTATACATATAACACATAACCACAAGAAGGAAAAGGTACTTAAAGCAACTGGAACTTTAACACTTAATTAGATGTACCTGCTACGACGTCGCTGGTCTCCTCAACGTCAGCGTGTGTCATGACATGTACTCGGACATTAGTCTTCGGCCTCCCCTTTTGCTGTGTCTGGCTCTACTGTGGAGGGGGTGCATGTCCATGCGCGGGGCAGTCTCTAGCAAAGTGCCCTGGGGTGCCGCACCTATAACAAACGTCCCCAGTCCTCCAGCACTGACCCAGATGAAAGCGCCCACACTGAGCACAGGGTGGGGTGGGTGCCACGACCCTCATTGGCTGTGCATGAGTCACTACTGGTCCCTCAATGGCAAGCGGCTGGGTAAACGGTCTCTGCTGCTGCGGTGGTCGAAAAGAGCTTCCCAGCTACTGACAGTGGGGTACCTTCAGCCATCTCCCTGGTCTCCCAGAACGGTACTCCTCTCGTGGCCTATTCGCCCGGTCATCTGCCACAACCCTCCTGAGATCACTCTCGACATCCCGGTATACCTCCAGCAGCTCCTCAAAGGTCCTCGGTCTGGCACAAATAATCAAGGACTGAATGCGGTGGCTCAGCCCAGTCTTGAACTTCGACATCTTTGCCTTCTCGTTATCCATAACGGAAGGCATGTATCTCCCCAGTACGTGGAATCTCTCCGAGTACTGGTCCACCGTCATGGTCTCCTGTGTAAGTAACTGGAACTCGGTCATCCTCCTTTGTATAGCACTCTCGGGAACATAGTGTTTCTAGTACTCTTCTCGGAACTGGGCCCAAGTCAACTATGGGGTCAACCGGCGCTGCACACCAAGCCACCATTCCCTAGCATCACCTTCAAGGAATGGAACGACCACCTCCACCTTCAGCTCATCCGGAACCTGCAATAACCTCAGCTGCTCGGTCACATTCTCGAACCAAATTTCGGCCTCCTCTGGCCATGTGGTGCCCCCCTAAACAATGGTACCCAGGAGTGCTGCATCTCCCTATAGAAGAATCGAAGTCCTGCGGGTGGTGGTGGTGGTGGTGGTGGTGGCTGCTGCTGCTCTTGCTGCTGCTGCTGTTGTTGCTGCAGGTGAGCCATCTGTATCTGCTGCTGAGCCACTAAGGTTGTCAGAGTGGCTAGAGTATCTACAAGGACCTGGGGTATGCCCTCTGACCCTGGTGGCTCACGTCGCGAAGGCATTTTCCTGGAGTTCGAGTTCATGAAGAGTATGTAGGTTAGTCAAAATAAATTAAATAGTTGATTTCGGAATAAACGGTAATTAACAAGAAAAGCTCACCTTCGGCATACACCTCCTTTAACCCGATCATAACTTAGGTCTGCTTCATTTATTAGGGTTTTACTTGTCGTTTCTAGGAAAAGATCATAGCTTATATCTAGGTGATCTAGTTAATCCTGCGTTTCCGAGACGGATCTGAAGCCTCGACTCTGATACCACTTGTAGCGCCCGCTCCCAAAACCTAGCAGCGGGAACAGTGCGCTCGCCGTATCTCACTAAAGAGAATACAAAGCGTCGAATCGATTTTCAACATGTCCAAAAAGACGTAGAAATTTTTTTTTGCGCGGAAACGTAATACCATAACATTAATTCATATTAATAAAAGACAATCCTCCATAGAAACAATAAATATGTCACGACGATAAAGTCAACACGGTAGCATCTAGAGTCTATCGTACTAAACAACGTGATGTCCGATGAGATCCCAATAAAATAAACACAGACAGTCGCAGGGTCTTCTTATATCCTAGGCGCGACCATCAGTCTGCCCACTCCACCGTATCAGCCTCGTCCTCAACAAAGACGTAGTCATAAGTCTCTTCCTACTCACCTTCTGCCTCCAACTAGTACAAGACGAGCATACAAGAATGATATAACACATAGCACATAGGACATAATATCACATAAACATGTGAAGGAATGCGGAAAGGTAACTCACTCCAGAAAAGAATGCGCAACATCGTGATGCATGTCCTACTATGCATGTCACACGCAACAAAGTCATGTCACACAAAATGCCGATATCTCCGCCATGCAATGCATTATCTCGGGACCTACTGAGTGGTTGTGGGTCGTATCCACCCACAGTCACCATCCTGAGTGTACTTGGACCCGCCACCGTACACCATCCTGAGCGCCTGTGACCCGTATGTCACGACCCACCATCAATGCAATGCACGTGCCATGAATGCAAACAACACAATCGTCTGAGGCCCCTGGCCCATCCTCACCATCCTCCGGCACTCAAATCTAGATTCATTTAAAGATCGTCTGAGGCCCCTGGTCCATCCTCACCATCCTCCGGCACTCAAATCTAAGTTCATTTATTATTCAAGTAATGATTTAATGTTGTTTGTTGTTAAACCTATTTTTCCATGGCTTGTATACATTTATCGTGCACTTTCTATATTTTTCCGTATTTTTCCCTTAATTATTTCTATCCATTACCTAATTATCCAAATTAAATAAATTGTCATAATTATTGAAATTTAATGGAAATAATTTAATTTCAGCATTTTATAATTTTTGTAATTTATTTATAATTTTCTGATATTTATTTATATTTTTTCTATAATTATTACTATTTTAAATTAATTAAGTAATATTTATAGAAATTCAGAAATATCATTATCCCTTAAATTGCATTTGGGCTAGCCCCTTACAGCCATCCCTGACCCCCGTTCCATTCAGGTCCGGCCCGGCAGGATCTGGCCTGCAGTCACCAAAATTTTTTTAATAATTGTGCCAGCCGGCCCGGTCCGTTGGCCATTCGGCCCGGTCCGCCGCTGGCTCCGCCCTTTTTTTTATTTCCTGCGTTAATGGGCCAAACCCCTGATGCAGTTGTAGCCAGCCCGCTAGCGGCTGGCCTTCCTACAGATCCGGGCTTTAGCCCTTTCCTCCTTTATTTATTTTTTTTTTAAATTCAGCATTTATTAGAGAGACGCCAGGAGGCGCGTACACCCATACACACGTGCATGAAGGCCACGCGCGGCCACTCCGGCGGTGCGTGAGCCGCTCCGACGACCTCCGGCCTCTATTTTTCGACCCTGATCTTTATTTTCGCCTATTTCCAGTCTATGGGAACCTATACTAAGGCCAAAACAACAACTAAAAATCCTAAACATGTTAATAGTATACTATTTTGATTATCAAATTTTTTCCTAAAACTAAATCACAGTCACGCAATACAGTTCAGGCATTCCACAAATTCCAAATTTCATGCTTTCTAGAGATTGAGCAATACGCTATGGAATTCAACAATTAGAACAACGAAAACACATAAAATACCACTAGAGCATGCTTGAATTTGTACCAATTGGAGGGGAAAAGGAAACCTACCTGATTGCAGACAACTTAACTATTTTGGAAAGAGCCCTCTTCTGTCTTTCTTTCTTCACCCGATGCCTTCCTCTCTTTATCCTGCCGTTTTCACTCTTTATCCACTGTTTCTTTCTTTTTTTTTGTTCCCACATACTGTAACTCTCCCTGTTTAAATCAATTGGCCATGTGAAGGATTTGGGGCAGTTACCACCCCCTCTCACAATCCCGTTCCATTATCCCCCCTTTTTCGTTTTCTTTTCTTTTTTTTAAATACTTCACACTTCCGTACCCCACCTTCTTATCCCCCCTTTTTCGTTTTTTTGCCTCACACTTCCGTACACCACCTTCTTATTCATTATTGTTTATTTTTTTATTTTTTTTATCTTATTTTATTCACTTTTCAGTTTTTCTTTCTTCTTCCCTTTTTTTAATACATGTATAGTAATTTAATCTAATTATAAAGTTACCTGAACGCAATCGACACGCTATAGTTAATTTAATTTCGAGGGGTTGTTACACTCAACGGCTACTTAATCCTAATTTAGCACGTAACGACTAGTTCAAAAAGAATTTTTGGGTGTAACACTTCAGCTATTCCTTCTCTGCCCTGACTACCTCAGCCTGGCAATTGTCCTTTGTTAGTTCAGCTTAACTTCATGGTTGTTCAGCCATACCACTCCTATTTTTACCTCAGTTCGGCAGACTGATTTTTGTCCCTTCTTTTCCTAGCTCAGCAACTATTCATAGGAGGTTGGTGCACCTCGGATGAGCTTGGCTCACCTCGGTTCAGCTCATTTCTACACTCTCCCTCAAGCTTAGTTGCATATATTTATACAGCTAAGGTTGGACACTAAGTATTAAAAAACCTTTGTTGATATTGGCTTGGTTAAGGTATCTGCGATTTGATCCTGTGTGGAGATATATTCTATGCTGGCCTCATTTCCTTCGATCTTTTCTCGAATGAAGTGTCTTTCTATTTCCACATGTTTTGATTTGTAATAATGAACTGGATGTTCTGTCATACTTATCGTAGTGGCGTTATCACAAAGATTTTGATGGGTAGTCCCTCAATATGAAAGTCTTTAAGAACTCTTCTAATCCAGATGCCTTCATATATTCCTAGTGCAAGTAGCCTCAACTCTACTTCTGCACTGTTTTTTGACACCAACAGTTGCTTCTTGCTTCGCCAAGTAACTAGGTTTCCCATAGGAAAGTTCCATAGCATGATATCACTTGTTGATATCAGGTCAATTTTGGATCCAGCCCAGTCTGCATCTGTGACCTTGACATTTTGGTCTAAGCTCTTCTTGAAATACAATCCTTGTCCTGGTGTATTCTTAAGGTACCTGAGAATTCTTAAAGAAGCTTGGAGGTGCTCGTTAGTAAAATTGTGTATAAACCGTGATACAAAACTTATTTTGTATCAAATGTCCGGCTTAGTGTGTGATAAGTAGATTAATTTTTCAACTTGTTTTTGATAATTTAGTTTATTTGTTGGGGTAGTGTCCCACTGATCTCTAGGCTTGTGTCCATGTTCAAAAGGAGTGATTGCTGGTTTGTATTCGAGCAGACCAGTTTCTTTGATGAGGTCCAGTATATATTTCCTCTAGGATATATACAGTCCATCTCTGTTCCTAGCAATCTCCATTCCTAAAAAAAATCTTAACTTATCTAGATCCTTCATCTCAAATTGTTGTGATAGTTTTGCCTTAGTACTTTCTATGCCATGATTATCACTCCATGTCATTATGATATCATCTACATATACTATCAGGACAGTTACCTTCCCGTGAGGCGAAACTCTGGTGAATAGCATATGGTCACTATGAATTTGGTTAAATTCTAGGTCTGTCACAGTTTTAGTAAAAGTTTTAAATCAGGCACGAGGTGATTGTTTTAGCCCGTATAATGATTTTCTTAACTTGCATACTTTATCTTTGTTTTTTCATTATTGAATCCTGGTGGTATACACATATGAACCTCATCGGCTAAGCCTCCACTTAAAAAAACATTTTTTACATCCAGTTGGTGCAGCTCCCAGTCAAGGTTGACTGCTATAGAGGAAATTACTCTAATTTTATTTAGTTTAGCAACAGGAACAAATGTTTTTAAGTAATCTATTCCATATGTTTGCATGAATCCCTTGGCTACTAATCTTGCTATATATTTATTCACAGTTCCATCATTATTGTATTTAACTGTGAATATCCATCTACATCCTACTGGTTTTATTTTTGACGAGATAGGACTTAGCTCTCAAGTTTGATTTTTTCTCTAAGGCATACATCTCTTCGTGCACGACCTTTCTCCATTCAGATCAGCTAAGTGCTTCTTCTATATTGTTGGGTATGATATTATTATTAAGTAAACATACGAATGTTTTAAAGTTATGATTCAGTCTATTATATGTTATGTACTCTTCTATAGGCGTGTTTTACACTCATTTTTAGGGCAGGAAAAAAATTTAAAAGACAACGAATTAGGCTTACCAATTCGAGCCGTGACCCACTTTGCATAAGGGAATGGTTATGGCCTCAGCCCATTCCAACGAGCCACAAGCCATTCGGTTTTCTGCTCTTATATGATGTCTTGAGCTGGTTCAATTCTATTGTAGTTGACCTTTTGATCTGGACTCTTGACGTGGTCCCATTCTTATTATAGTTGACTGGTCAATATTGATGGTTGACTATTCAACATTGACTTTGACATAAATTGAAAAAATGAAAAGTTTATTTATTGATCATATTTTTTTATCCCTAGGTTATTTTGTCAAGGGTTAAAATTCAAAACAAATAATTACATAAAGAGCACTATTGTTTTGGGTTTAATTTATTGAAACAATATCCTATCAAAATAGGCTCTCTTAAGTTATATCCTGAAATGAGAAGATGGTACATGTGTTATTAATGTGGGTACTAATCGGTCAAAAGAAGAAGTTAAAACTTGGCCAAATTGCTCACGCAATAATTTATCAGTTCATCTAAATTGCTTACTCAAAGAAGAAGTTACATTTGTGTAGTCTTTGATTAGTCAATAGTTATAAGTTTATCCATGTGAACATTAAGTTTGTGCATAGGAAGATTTCTTGTTTGACAAGGCTTTCTCTTGGTATTTATTTCCATAAACTGAGCACCACACATAATTTAATGGCTACGTAGTGCTAGGTATCTAGATATGCACATAGTTTTGATTTGAATTTATTATGTTTTTTATTTATGTGCTTTTTTATGTAATCTTATTGTATCTCTTTTTTCTGTTGTAATATCTACGCCAACATAAATTCCATTCATATTGAATGTGGATAACTTTAAAAATTGGCGCAAAAAAAAAAAAAAAAAAAAAAAAACGTTTCCAGTGTCATGTCATAACATATCTAATTTCTCTTGATGAAAAGAGAGAACATAAACGATGGGATTGTTTTGATCGTTTTAGTCTCATGCAAAAGAGTATCCATTAAACAATCAAGTCTAATATTTTTGGTGAGGTTTCTGCTAAAGAGTTTTTTGAGGGGATGCAAAAACAGCTTGTCAAAAATAAAAAGTGACGATCACACTTTTGATGAAGTTGATTTCTACGACAACCCCTCTCCTTCTTCCGCCGCTAGCCTATTCGGATAGCAGCCTTCGGATTTTGCCTGTCCTTTCTAATAAAACTGGCTCGGTCCGGGAAAGCACTGACAACAATATTAAAGAAGGGATCCATGTAGCTGCCCTCTTCTTAGTCAATAGGGCACAGCAGGTTCGACATCTACTACAACAGAGAGAATCCCCTTCAAATAACCCTGCGTCTACTAGGCAGCGCGTGGAATAGACGAGAACGGACTTTTTTTTGGATCTATAATCCAAGTTAAGAGTAGCGTTACGAAAACCGTCGTTTGATGAAAAACTACTTTCACGTTTTTATATTATGAAGTAGCAGTTGATCGCCACAGATTGAGACAATTTTCATTATGAGACATCTGGAAACAATCTCTGTATATTTCAAACACATGGACATAGTTACGTTCATCCTACCCCTTCATTTCATGTCATTAACAGAAGTTTCTAAGACAATAGGTTAATGTGGTTGTGATTTCTACGAGACACTAACATACATATATAACGTAACGGAATACATGGTGGAGATGTCCAATATGGAGTTTGTCAGTGTACATGTCTAAGGTATTGGGGCTGGGATCAGGACAGGTTAGATGTGAGGCAATTTCTGAGGCCGCGAATCAGAATTAGCCACGTGTCATCTGCTGTCTGTTTAAAAATAAAAACTTTTTAAGGCTCGGAAAAAGGCCCCCCTCCTCCACTAAATCTTCATCCGTTTCCCCCCTCTCCCTCATTCCCCAATTTCCCTGGCCTCCCCTCTTCTCCGACGAAATACTCAACCCCTCTCACAACCTCACTCCTCCCAACCACCTCCTTCTCCACCTCCTTAGGTAACTATTCAATACACCACATTTTGCATCAATCAGGAATCCATGTCTCCTTCACCCACTCCAGCGTGAAGGTTAGCGTCTTCAACCATATTCATTTCTCCTTTGCTTTCCCTCTTCAACTATGAGGGCGCTAGCGATTTCTCTGTGAACCCAAGCTTAGCATCTTTAACAATATTTTTTGAATTTTCCCGATTTACCTCTGTTCTGGATAACAGAATTAGACACCACCAAATCAGAATTTAAGTCAGCTGCTGATGGTATCAAATATATCCTTTTCAGTGATTGGAATTTCAGAAGCAATAACAGCAATTGCTTGCTCGGATAACACATATCTAAAGCTCTCATCATGTATATGAGCCTTAAAAAAATATGTAGCAGAAATCTGCACTAAACAAGTGAAACAGCAGAGCATAGAAGGTGTAGGGGGCCTTTTTTAAAGATGACACATGTCGGATTCTTATTGGGCAATGTTAAAAAGTTTTTAAAATTTTAAAACAAGCAGCAGGTGACACGTGGCTAATTATGATTCGCAACCTCAGAAATTGCCTCACATCTTGCCTCTCCGGATCTCATCCGAAGGTATTGTACTATAGTTGTTCTTGAAATTCGGAAAAAAAGGATACAAACTTGTTGAAGATTTCTGAAAAAAGAAAGCAACTTGTCCTTTTCAATTCAAATTCTGGTCCCTCACCCACTTCTTTTTTATGATATCATATCATGATGTGTGTCTTCCTTTCTCAACCGTATAGCGAAAATATGATATCACCAAAAGCAATTGACACGAACGGAAACTTTTATCATATAATATTATACAATGAGTAAATTGCACCTAGCACCCAAACGTTTGTCACAGAATCCATTCAGCATTTAAACGTTCCGAAACCTCACTTGGCATCCAAACGTGGGCAAAATTGATTCAATTAACACCAAATTACCGGCTGCGACCTTTGACTTTTTAAATGCAACCGTTGACTGACTCATTTAACATTGAAATACCAATTTTACCCCTGAATTTATGTCATTGGCGGTAAAATATGG
>AP025050.1:12950394-12963592 GCA_036186865.1 Eustoma russellianum
GGTAAAATATGGCAACCGTCTGATTCTTGCACCATTTCCCCCCATTTCCCCTCCGACGACTTTATCCCTCCCCCTGCGAAATTCCCTCTTCCCCCCTGCGAAATTCATGTGTTTGAGCTTTTGAGTAATGTTCTTGGTAGGTAGTTCTCTTTTATGTTTCTGCTACTCGTGGTTGGAGGTGCAGCAAGGCCTCTGTATCCACTTCCAGGCAGAAGGAATGATAGAAGTAAAAAGCCCCTACAAACATTCCGCCATATAACATCGCACATCGAGGTTCAAATAGAGAAGTTCCTGAAGAAACTGCTCTTGCGTACATGGTATACATCTAGCAGATCCACATGACTCCGCTATCTGTTTTTGCAATTTCTATTTGGAGATCAATCACATCTGGCCTATTTTCCAACTGTCTGCGTTTTTTGAAAATCTGTACTTTTTTCTGATGCGGAAATTATGAAGGCACGTTTATGCCTTAGATTCTGTAATTCCAAAATGTTTCTTTCATTTGGCTCCTTTGTGACAGTGAGATTTTGATGCAGAGAGCCGTAGTAGAGGGGGCTGACTTCATTGAAACAGACATCCTAGCATCTAAAGATGGAAGTCTCATTTGCTTTACATCTCTGTTCCTGCTAGCATTTGCTCTCTGTTCCAAAGGATTTCTTTTTAATGAGGAGATTCTCTTTCTTCCTGCTAGCATTTGCTTTAGATCTTTAGCTTTGAATCACAAATACGAACATTTAGTTTAGGTTATAGGACTAATCTACTTAGTTACTTGCGCAAGAACAACAAAAGAACTAGATGCTTGATGATTAATGTCTCTGTGATTCTCAAACAAATTAGTTATTGATGTATATTTTGTGGGGATTATGTGAATTAAGGGCTAATTTATGGAAGCAAACGACCATTGAACTGTAGCAGAATAAGGGAGAGAAGTGGATGACGTTGATTTTGGGGGAAAATTTAATTTGGCGCTAAAATTTATTGAAACCGGCTGCAGCAGGTCAGCAGCCGGTTTCTGGTGTTAATTGAATCGATTTTGCCCACGTTTGGATGCCAAGTGAGGTTTCGGAACGTTTAAATGCTAAGTAAATTCTGTGACAAACGTTTGGGTGCTAGGTGCAATTTACTCATTATACAATACGCTATGTTTTGTTGGCCTTTTCCCCGCGTGTGTATATGGCTATGGAACACGAAATTTGTATAAACATATAATCAGTCACTAACATATACATCAATTTTTGAAGTGCAATTTCCATTGTTTAATGATAATCACTTGACCCTACACAGTAACACACAATACAAATACTATATCCGTAACATGTATGAAAATAACGCTCAACGTAAATAATCTAAGTAACCACAATAACACACGGTACAAGTACTACATGCGTAACATATATGAAAGTAATGTTCAACGTAAATAACATAAGTAAACAGTACAGCGAAACAGGCAGTTAAAGTTTTTCGTTAGCTTTACTTTAAACTTAGTTATCTCTTATATAGTCCGTATCATTATCAAACATAGTATTTTAGATTTGGTTCCATGTGTTTACTGGTACTTACTTGACTATCATTCTAGGGCAAAGTACTGAAGTGATCATGGCTTAAGGATACTAAGTGCTCATGGGACATATACGTGATGTATGCATTGTAAAATTTTTAGAAACGTGTCATTTCGTACTTTCATAAACATGACATCACATGAACTGGCTATAGCACTTTTCATATTTGTACTGTGTTACTGTATGTTACGGATATAGTACTTGTACGGTATGTTTCTGTGGTTACTTATGTTATTTTCGTCTGTATGTTACTTTCGTGTGTGTTACATTACTTTCATATGTTATTTACGTTAAACGTTACTTTCATATGTGTTACGGATATAGTACTTGTACTTTACGTGTGCTGTGGATGTGCTTTAAAATTAACGGTCTCTTCAGCTAAAATGGTCAGAGTTCGAATCTTACCGGTTCCTGAAAAATAACAAAAATTAAAAGGTTATATCAGTTGTGGCATCTATCATAAGTATCTATCTATCTGTTGTAGTATATTTGTTTATTTATGTCTAAATTGTGGTAAATAGCTTATACAAAGTTCAAACGAAGTTCGCCTGTCACGTCATAAAATAGTGCGAGAACTAGTCCGTATAATCGAATGAACAATCTACACAAATGAAAATTAACGCCATGTCACATATATTCGTGGTAAGAACACTAAGATGCGTAATACTTAGACATTTTTATCTTTTCTTTCGAAAAAACATTTATTTACAAAACACACGATTTTAGCAAAAACTTATATAGTTTTACATGTAAACTATCCAGACAATTTTAACCAAATTTACAGGACGAGCCTACATAATATATATCAAATGTAACGTATACATATTTCGGGACAGAAACTCGTCCTTCCGAAAAAACGATGGATTTTAAACTTTGATATGGACTAAAAAAAGTAATCATGTCCTTTTACATTGTTAATATCAAAATAAAATTTGTCATCTAATCTCTGGTTTACCGAATCCCCACGTTAGCGTGTGGAGCAGTGGTGTATATAGTCTGGTTCAATTTGGTTTTGGGCGATTTATAAACCAAACTTTTTGTTTGTCACCGATATTGGATTGGATTTGGCCGGTCCATTTTAGTTTAGAATTGGTTCTGTTTTTCTCAATTTATACAAAACAACAATTAACTGCCTTTATATAATAAGGGTATAAGAAGAGTTTGATGACATGTGCTAAGGCCCATACACTGCTTTAATTTCTCAGTCATCTTCAATAACCAATCAACCTCCGTTGCCATCTCTAAAGAAATTATACTGACTTAGCTGTTTGAATCTAAGCTGAGAACAAAAGCAACCATATTTAATATATCCTAACGAAGTCAAAAGCTATCGCTAGGATTAAGAGAAATGAGAGACAGATAAACAATGTCTCCATTCGAAGAGATACAGAATATGATTCTAATAAGACTTCGGCTCTATAAATCTAAAGTGAGAAGGAGTACTTAAATGAGAATCTCTACAAAACTATTTGACTGCTTACACTTAAAATTGTCACTGGAAGACTGAAACATATATTCAAATTCATGCTGCCATGGCTTAAAAACCATAAACACTGGAAGAATCTTGTTTGCCTTAGATTTCTTTTTCATTTCCAGAACATCAAATACAACTTTTCTCCTTTTTTTTATCTAGCTGCAATTGCTAACAATAAGCCAAAAACAATTAATAAGTTGGAGGTCTCACGGTAACTAAACTCTCTATCTTTTGTGATAGAGGTATTGTTTTTCCTACCTCTCACTCTTTCCAGATCTTAGCGATAGCTTTTGTTGTCGTTGGAATGTACTAGATGTGATTGTTTATTGTTGTTGACCTTTTTAAGGATTCATATGATCATTTCTATGAATTTTATAAGATCAACATGAGGGTGCCATCTAATAAAATACTTTGAAAAAGAAACCAACCTGTATGCTTTTTTTAGCGCAGAAGTATAACCTTCCCCGAAAAAAAGTATTAAAACATATTTATATAAATTATATTTAAATTCAATATATACTAAATAAACAGTCTTATTCGGGTTTCAAACGGTTTTCTATTTTCAAATCACAACCAAACTATCAGTCCGGTTTTATTTGTTTATAAACCGATTATCTTTTTATAATTCGGTTTTCTGAGTCCATGCATTGATCCGGTTTTTAAAAAATACAGACGCGCGTGGAGAGGTCTCTATATAAATCAAAACAAACCGGATAACAAACTTCAAATGCGTTTACGCTTCTTTCTTTTTATCATTTTCGCTCAAAACGTTTCCGTTTTCTCTTCTTCTTCTCTCCTCCCAGCTAAACAAAGATGTGTGGCGGTGCTATCATCTCCGGTGAGCTGCCTCGCCTTGATCGTCGCCGGAAATTGACTAAGGAAGATCTCTGGTCTGAGTTTGATTCTCTCTCTCGCTTCTGGGGCTTTGACTCTTCCTCCTCTCATGCCGGCAACAAGGATTCCGACAACACAAAACGGCCAAAAAGAGGTGCAGAAACTCCAACCCATCCACATTTAACTTTTACTCATGAATCTTGAATAATCTTTTATTTATTTTTTAAATTGCATATTAGTTCGAAGGTCCTGCCATACATATCTATGGAATCAGCACCTTAAGTCTCTTTCTTTTGTGGGGCATGATTTTTTATTTATTTTTTTGTGTAATTTAATGATTTTGGTGTCCCATAAATGTGTGTGGGTATTTTTTTTGTGAAAAAAAGGGAGAGTGGGTATGGTAGCGCTGCAGAATATCTAATGTATCAATAAATCATAGTAAATACTGATATTTGCAACCATTTTGGGAAGGAAGCTAATTTATTTGAAACAAGTTACAAAAATGATTTTCGCTTTCCAAAATTGATTTTTACCCTCTCTATTTGATTTGGGATGGTCAATAAGTGACTTCTTAGATGAGAATAAATGGTAGATGAACATGGAACGAAATAATTTAACTCGAAAATGCTAAAAACGATTAGATACCCTAAAAGATGCAACTTTTTGAAGTAAATAAGGATATGTGTATTTTCGTTGTTTCTTTTTCCTTAAATTAATTTCTTTTTTCTTTTTTTTTGGTTGAGAATTATATGATTGGGGTTGGGAGTACTTGTATGAAACAATCCCCGTGGGTATTAAAATTATTAAATTGGAACCAAATCTTGATATAAAAGCGGTATCTATCGGTGTTTGTGGAGTGGCTTTCTCTTGTAGCAATGAAGAAAATCATCAATTTATCAATACCGTTTTCCAGATTAATTAATAAGATTAGGTGGTTGAATGAATAGTCATAATTGGTTATGATTTAAAGTTGAAATCTTGGAGTGCAGGAGCATCTGAGAAGGCTAACCAGAGGCCAAGGAAGAACAAGTACAGGGGGATCAGGCAAAGGCCATGGGGAAAATGGGCAGCTGAGATACGTGATCCAAAACAGGGTGTTCGTGTTTGGCTAGGGACATTTGACACAGCTGAAGAAGCAGCCAAGGCTTATGATCAGGCTGCCAGGCGCATCCGTGGGCAAAAGGCTAAGCTCAACTTTCCTGATGAGTCACCAGCAACACCCCCACCACAAATCAAGAGGCCGCGCATGAGCGTAAGCCCTGATCCTGATAGGTCAGTTCCGTATGACTATGACCCTGGTTCAGAAACTATTGAGATTAAGCCATCCCCAGTTATTGACTATGGTGGAGGGCTTGAAAGTCAGCCTTACTATCCATCCAAAGTGGGACTTGGGGATGAGTTTCGAGATGAATTTTCCAACTTAGAGTCTTTCCTCGGGTTAGAGCCTGAGCCCGAGGCAACAGCACCAGCCTCAACAATCCCTGATTTTGGTATGATGGAGCCTGATTCAGTTGAAGATCTTTGGTTAATGAATGATCTTGTCGCGGATGCCCAGCCGCCTAATCATATGCTCTTCTGATCAACTTATCTGCTCCTTAGCAAGCTTGCTAATGATATGTCCTTTTGATCAACTCCAGTATCAAGGCTCACGCTCACATGAGCTTAGACCTGAAGGTTGGCTTAACAATAGCAAGCTTGCTATGGTTGATGAATGATCTTCTGCCCTTAGTACTATTACCATTTCCTTAGCAGATTGTTCTGTGGTATACAAGTGTTGTGTCTAATATGCATGATGTCGCTGGTATTGTGGTACACTAGTAATACCGAACGCGTATTTCTCTGTTTCTTGCATTTGCTTTATCGGTTTGCAATAATGTTGTTGTCATGATGGTTTGTGATCTCTAACTATGGTGGAATCGCATGTTATATCTGTGTTGTATATGTGAATTTCTCCAGTCTTGTAACATTTTAATTTAGGGTTAATCACCTTTTGACCCCTGTAGTATACGTAATTAACCCTTTGTCATCATGAGGTTTGATATCACACCCTTAACCCCCTGAACTATTGGGCTGATTTGGACAATGCCATTTCAGGCAAAATTTCGTCTGAAAAGCGTGACATGGCAATTGCCCATGCCACGCGTTGAAAACAATTGACACGTGGAGTCAAAAATACTATTCATCTTCTTCTCCCACCCATTCAGGAATTTGGTTTTATCCTTTTTCCCGGATAAAAATTGAGCTGCTCATTCAAAAACATAAATGGTTGATTCTTCAAGCATCTCTTTTTTTTTCCTGAAGGAATTTTATGTCGGTAACTTTATAACGATACGAAGCTTCAACACTTGGAATTATTGTGGACTGTAATCTCTAAACGTTTGTTTTTCTAGACGGTGTGATGGAGCCTATTTTCACGCTATTCAGCCTGAAAGATGAATAGTATTTTTGACTCCGCTGTCGGATTTTGATGCCCAACAGCTAGTTTTGAATAATTTGGCTTATTTTTCACAGCCACGCACTATGTCTGTTTGAATTCTCCTGGTTTCTCCAAAATTGTGCCTCCTTCAAACCTTGAAGAGCTATTTTCTGCAGAGATCACATCTTCTCCTCGATTTGCAGATCAGTCGGCTCCAGGGATGTTTTCTCCATCTCATAGAGCTGCTCTCCTTCATCAGTTCGAGCAGCAGAGGCAGAGCATGCTTTCCCCATTTAACACTAACATTTTTTCTCCCACCAATGCTGACCACTCTATATTACAGGCTCCTTTTGCTGTCTCATCCCCTGGGAGGATGTCCCCGAGATGTGTGGATCCGATTACACCAGTTCGAATAGAATTTTTGACTCCACGTGCCATTTTTGACTCCACGTGGCAATTGTTTGCAACGCGTGGCATGGGCAATTGTCATGTCACGTTTTTCGGCGAAATTTTGCCAGAAATGGCATTGTCCAAATCAGCCCAATAGTTCAGGAGGTTAAGGGTGTGATATCAAACCTCAGGATGGCAAAGAGTTAATTACGTATACTGCAGGGGGCAAAAAGTGATTAACCCTTTAATTTAAAAGTTAATGATTTGCCTCTATCCTTTGGAATGGAGATATTGTTTGTCTGCCTCTCATTCTCCCCAGACCTTAGCGGTAGTTTTTGCTGTCGGTGGGATATGCTGTGTATGATTGTTGTTGTTGTTTAGTTTAGCATGCAATGTTCTTCAGAGCCATAATTGTCTGAAATCAAGTTGTGTTTGATAAGGATTTTTGGTTTGTGCATTCGATTTCTGTCAGCATCTTGTTCTGTTATTGGCAATTTGGTTAGCATAGGTATATGTATAGTAAAGGACAAGATATTGGTATGCACGGTACTGTTATAGCATTGTCTATTTGTTGGAGGCTCCACTTGCCGATGAAAAAAGAGCCCACACTTCCCCAATCTCCAAAATTCAATTAGGTCATCTTCTTGATGTGATTTCTAATTTGGACCGCAATATTCGATTGTGTTACTCGCTAATAATAAGTGGTTTTTTCCTTTTCTTTTTCATGTTTTGTTTGGTTAGTATAGCAACATTACCCTATTGCCTTAGAGGCTTCCGCCTATGACGTGAAATGGGAGTCGGATATACGTAATTATACTCATATGTTAGAAAAACACCGAGAGTGTTTCCCATGATCTATAATGAAAATTGCGTTAAGCTGTGTCGATCAACTGCTACTTCTAGTGAAGCGTATCCAATTTAATAAATCAAATTGGTTAGTACATGAATTGTTAAATATTGACTAGTTGAGTCAAAAATTTGAAACTTAATATTATATTTTAGAGGTTTATGCTAGAATTCTTGACAAATGCATGCAAGGTACTTATTGCTACGCGTAATATAGTGAATTAGTCTTCAATTACGGTACTTTGATCTATGTTTCCCCGAATGTATATTAAGTCTTCGTGTTAAAAATATAATTATCACAAATGAGTGAAGATTTAATGTCTCTATAATGTCTCCGCTAACTTATTAATAGGATTATACTGAGTATGATTGTTGTTGTTGCTTAAATGGTATACATAAAATATCATTATTTGAGGAAAACTATTAAGATAGGCTTGACTAATATTACTATGCTGCTTCAAATGATTGGATGAGCAATAAAAAATAGTATGAGATGGAAGAAAACAAATAGATGCATCATTAGTATTCTAAAACACCTAATAACAAAAGAGAAAATACTTTCTTTACAACTCATCAATTAACACAATACGTTAATTGTGAAATAAAAATGAAAAAAAGGTAAATTCAAAACGTTGTGATAGTTTTAATGCTCCGAGAATGTATTGATTTTTTTTTTTGTTTTTTTTGAAAAGTGTTATGTTGCTTCCATAACAAGTAGTTATTGTTTCTATAACAAAGAGGAGAAACTATTGGAATAATAGCAGAATATCAAGTAAGGGAAAAATGGCATGTAAATGTTATGTTTGATCATCATAAGAGACCTAAGCACATCTTATACGATTTTGTTAATTAGAAACAACTAAATCATATTTGTTTTTAGTATTCTTTTAAATTGTCCAATGTCTCTTTAGTAGTTAATGTTGTCAAGTTAAACTAACAAACTCAAACACATTTATACACTACATAAGCCCGTTTATGCAGTAAATAAGTACGTACACGTGCCATGAAATTGAATTTGTGGGATTGATTTCGTTTCTATTTCCAATGGAGTCAATGACATATTCTTCTTTGACCTTAGAATATGATGTAATAAAGTAAATGACTCACTAAATTGGTTGCGTTTCGTATATTGTGAAGTCGCAGTTGATCGACACAGCTTGACATAATTTTCATTATGAGTCATCGCGAAACAATCTATGTGTGTTTTTAACACATAGACATATTTGCGTACATCCGGCCCTTCCATGTCCCGTCATACACGAGAGTTTGTAAGACAATGAAGTAATATTGTTGTTGTAAGGTATGCCTGACTTAATCAAGAAAAACAAACGGAGAGGCAGGAGGAGGGGGAGGGGGGTTGGGGGACCGTGGGAGTTGAGGCGCAGAAAGTCCAAACGAGAGGCCTATGACTGAGGGAGGTGTTAAAAGAATCAATTGGAGTTCAATTAATCCATGATTAGTGTTGATGAGGTCATAAAATTAGAGGTTTAAGAAGGGAAGATGCATGAACCTTAGTACGATAAAGTTTGTTCCTTTAACCTAAAATTGACAAATGACGTCGACACTTTGTCTAAATGACAAAATTTTCTTTTCTTCTTATCCGTGATTGGCTATGTCCCAAATCACTTGCAATCGTCGCCATTTCTTGTCGCTTAAAGATCGAGTGGATATATATTATATAAATTACTGTCCTATAATTAATTATTTTTAAACATTCCCACCACCACAAGATATATCGTTCTATCTATAGAAGTTTGTTCATATCAAAGGGATATGATATGTTCCCTACAAATATATTCGACTTATTGTTATTTTATAGTTTCTTACTACAATCAAATAAACGCTTATTCCCTTGATGTATATTCTCTCCCATAGAAAGATACCTGCTCTTCTTCATACGGTTTTGCATCCTTCTTACTTTGGTAGGATATCAAGGGTGAACTCCTACGTGTTCAGTAAGAAAAAAACTATAATCACCCTTATTGTATATATTTATCTTTTTTTTTCGTTCATTATTTCATTAGGCCACTACATTCTTCATGTCAGATGATGTATCCTAAGCATAACATCTTTCATTTTACATTTCTACATGTCGGAGAACATACCTTGAGCATAATATGTTTCTATGTCATAAGTCATTTCTTTAGCATCACATTTCATTCAACATTTTTGCGTATTATAACACATACCCTAAGTATAACATGTTCAATACTTATCAGAAGCCATATCCTTAACTTTCCATACTTTGACTTACATTTATCCGAATGAGATCAGAGGATGCCTTATATGAGGCAAAATATGAGGTCTCCAATCACACGATGCTATGTATACAAAAGGACCCGTTGTTTACTCTTTTTTCTTTTAAAAAACAAACCCTTTTGTACACGTGGCGTCGTGTGATTGGAGGCCTCATATTTTACCTCATATTAAACCTCCTCAGATCTCATCCGACATTTATCACCTATCATAGGCCATTCCCAAAATACGACATGGTTTCTCTTTGATCAATATCACATAATTGAGTTTCAAAGACTCCAGTCTTCGTTCAAGATATATAAAATTTATTTGTTTTCCTTCTGAGTCTTTATTCAACACATCCATCTGTTAAACATACCTTATGATTGTTCATTTATGTTTTCCGTAGGTAAATCACAAAAAGAGTAGCATGCAAGTCGAAGAACAAGCATATACGTTCTTTTTACATTTATATTCAGTTGATTGGTACAGCTTAACATAATTTTTATTATGGATCATCGGAAAATAATTTATGTGTGTTTCTAACACATGAATATGGTTGCATATATCCGACCCTTCTATACCTCGCCATAAGCGGGAGACTCTAAGATAATAGGGTAATGTTGTTATTGTTGTATACATTCATTATTACAGACCTACATAGCTACATGATTTAAAGAACCAGAAAGGATTCCATTACTTTAATATCCTTTTACAACACGTGAAATGTCATATGCATGACTACAAATCTCAATAGACTTGTTACAAATTAAACCTAACTCTCCACTCCTAAGATGAAGAAGTTAGAATTGGACATAATCATAAATAATGTAGAGATAAGAATGAGATTTCTAACGCCATTAAAGTCACTTTATCCTGACTTTATAAATCTAGATATTTTTTATACTAGTTAGTAAGACATAACATTGTAAGTCATGAAGCAAGTACCTTACTACATTGTTGGACCTATTCCCTCTTAGTTTAGAACACAAAATTTACATAGCTCAAAAGAATGTATTCATTGCATCTTGAATCACTTTAATCCGTGCTATGAATTAAAATGTATAGCTAAAATAAAATTACATTGGCATGCTGAAATTTTCTCCACATTTCAAAATCGACTTTCATAATTAAAAATCGATTATGGTGCTTCTCAATATCGATTTTGTTATCCTAAAAGAGATTTTGACATCTAGAAACCCTCTAAAATGAATACGCGACCTCAAAATTGACTTTCACATCTTAAAGTCCACGTATGCTTCTATAATGCAATTTTCTTCTATGAAACATGATCCAATTCAACCTATGTCCTTTTTAGGCTTTCCACTATCCAGGGGTGTCAACGAACCGAGGTGGGGCGAAAACTAAATTTTTGAATTGGAATCCGTCAGAAACGAACTGTTCGGTTTGCTTCGTTTAGCTAAACAAACTTTAAAATTTGTTCGAGTTCGGCTCGATGACACTATAACCTGTTTAAACAAACTGAACAGTTCGCAAATAGTTCGGCTTATTTAACTAAACGAACCCAAATAGCTGTTCGAATTCGGCTCGTTTAAGTAAAATTAACGAACAAACTCAAACCAAATACGAATCGAACTCAAACAGTTCGCAAACTGTTCGGTTCGATTAACAGCCCTATCACTAACGTCTGATTACATTACAATACACACTAGCACGTTCTTGATACACTAGGCTCCTGAGTCCAGAGAGGGGCCAGACCGCTTCGTGATCTGATGTATGCAGCCTTACCCTGTACTTTGTGCAAGAGGCTGTTTTTCGCGGCTCGAACCCGTAACTTCAAGATCACAAAGCAGCAACCTTACCAGTTACTTCAAGGCCTACCCTCAACGTTACCATGCATAATGGTACTCATTTATCATAACCAAAACTTTAAAAATCAACTAAGGCATCACTAATCTACTACCTAATAAACCATACGCATATCATATGATTCCAAATACAACAGTCTTCTTACCTTCCTTCATCTACTAAGGAAAATACCATAAGAATAAAAGGAGTTATTTTTTCCTATCTTCTTCTTGCAATTTGAGCAATGCTCCTAGGTTATCTTAAGCTTTTGTTGCCTTTCTTTCCTTTAAATAGCCTTAGAAGTACAATTTCACCATCATATTCAAAAGGACAGTTGTGAAAAATACGAAGATCGCAGGTTCTGCAATTCTAATGTATGAATTGCAGTCAAGATCAAGGCAAACAACAAGAACACCAAACTCAAGATTCAATCAGAATCGCAATTAAAGCAACAAAACAAGATAATCATCAGTGAGAAAGTGATTGGAAGAGAGAGAGTAGAGAGAGAATCAGAGGAAGTTGAGAGGAAAACTTGTATTCTCATTCTGATGCATAACGTCGAACAGAGGGGTACAAAAAAGGAACTGGGATTGTTCAAAAATAACCGCCACTATCAAATTTACAAGAATGTCCCTTTCCTCAAATAGACGCCGTAGTAACTAAAAGGGTAAAATAGTCCTTTCACATTATTTAAACATTCCCGCTCAACTTTCTTCTTCCCCATCGTCTTCTTCTTCACCGCAACTGCAACCTCCACCTACAGCACTTCCCAGCAGTTCTCCTCCAATCCACGAACTATGCATGTTCCATTTTTCTTCTTTCAACTATTGAGGATTTTCTTCCCTTCTCATCATCAACATGGTCATCATCATTATCATGTGGCCCCTTAGCCTCAGAACCTTCTACACTTTCAACAACAGTATTCTGAGCTTAAGAAAAATTAAAATTTGATTCAGTCAATGAATCCTTCATTTCTTATCTCTATGTTCGTTCATTTGTTGCGATGATTTCAGAACTTTAATAGAATACGTGCTGAGAATATTGTTCTACAGTGGTCACTTTGAGGAAAATATATGGATTAGATAATATGAAACTCATATCTACTGATAAAACTTGAGTTTATGAGGTGAGAGACATATCCACTCAAAACTTTAAGTTAATGTGTAGTGGTAGCTCATCCTCATACGACCCATATATTTTTCTCAAATTGGCCAATGTGAGACAATATTCTCAACACCCGTCCTGACGTGACAGCGTGGCTTGGCATACACATACGCCTTAGAATCTATCCTCAATCAAAAACCATAAACCAGCATGAACATCTAGACTTGGATGAGGAGGGACAATAAATGGCCAAGCATGAACCAGGCAATGTGTGAGTCCGTATTTTAAACAGCCTCTTATACCATGATGAAACTTGGGCTAACATAAATATAAATCTTATATTCACTCAAAAACTTAAAAGCAATATACGATAGTAGCTGATCCTCATTATAGTTGATTTAATTTCATGATCGAAATATATCTTAACTAGCGGATGGGATCTGAAGAGGCATCATACGAGGCAAAATATGAGGTCTGCAATCACGCAGCGCCACGTGTACAAAAAGGACCACTGTTTACTTTTTTTCTTTT
>AP025050.1:12963602-13343803 GCA_036186865.1 Eustoma russellianum
GACCACTGTTTACTTTTTTTCTTTTTTTTAGAAAAAGTTTTTTGTATACGTGGCGTCGAATGATTGGAAGCCTCATATTTTGTTTCATATAAGACTTCCTCAGATCTCATCTGTTTAACTAGTGGGATTGGAATTCTAGTTGCTCTTAGTCAACTTCTGCATTGGGGAAGTCGATAGTTATTCGCCAATTAATGACTCTCTGGTCTGCATTCTTATCACAAAGTCATGTTTTTTCGTTTAACTAATTTAGTTTGTAAATGATTCTTTTACCTTTGCTTTTAAAATTAACTTTCTTGGATATTACCTAATCTTTTACTTTGCTTCCTCTTCCACTTTTAACCTGCTACAAACCGTGTAAGAGGAAAAGTTGGCATCAAAGTATCTTCGCATTTAAGAAATTAAAAGAACATTCCTTTTCATACTATTAAAGAAATGCTTTCTTTTTGTTTTTGAAAAAGAAATACTGTCTTTAAAACATAAATAATAAACTATTAATAGTCAGGTGATGTCATACCCCGTAAATTTTTAGTCTGGCTTTTAATGATTAGAAAACAATTTAAAATGTAATTTCAATAAATGTATAGGTCATGAAGTTTAATTAAATAAAACATAGGGGGGAAATTAGACAAAAAGAAAAATTGAGGGAACTTGATCAAATACCAAAATTTGCCCAACTGCATGTGGGGGGAAGTTACACAACAATTGTATAACTTCCCTATTAACCAGTCGTTGGGGAGGACACCAAAAAGGAGAAGGAAACGTCTGAGAAAAAAGAGAGAAAAGAGAAAGAGAAACAGGAAGAAGAAGAGGAAGAAGAACTTGCAGTCAATCTAGGTGCAATCCTTGCCGAAATTCTGCAGTAGATTCGTAAGCCTAACTAGAAATAAAGGCAAGTAATCTTTCTATACGCTTTACGCAAATTTTGATTCTATAGGCCCTATGTTCTTATAAAGAAAAAATGTGGATCACACATTAGTAATCTTGACTTGTCTATGTTAAATGCTTTACTATATGTAATTGTTGTTGTTAGTTGTGTAAAGTCATGTTCTTTGGGCCAAATTTCTAAGAATAGCTATGTGGTGCTTTGTTGTTTGTCAAGCATACCCATGAAAGTGTATTCTTGATGTGTTTATTGTCTTGTTATATTCTTGTGTTGGTTGTCTACACCTTAGATGTGTGAGAGGAATTGCAGAGAATTGAAGGATGAATGATGGCATTGTTATAGACTTGTTGTGTTGGGAAGGTTGAAGATATCTATTGAAGGTTGTGAATGATAGAAGGTTAAGAGTGGATATTATTAGACATGTCTAAGAATCAATTCATGTTAGTTGTGTGTTAAGCATGATGAATCTAGATGGTAAGATGGATCTTGAGGTGTTTAACATGGAAGGGGTGAAGAAGAAAGGTGTTGGGTGGAAGTTACTGCAGAAAAACTACAGTTCTGAACCGTCAGAACACTTCGAACACCTACATTAGGCGCTTCAAGTCACATTAGGCGCCCAATGTAGGCGTTCAATGTGTCCCAGTGCATCCCCGTACACTTTGAACACCTACATTAGACGCTTCATGTCACATAAGGCGCTTCATGTAAGCGTTCGATGTATACGGCACATCCCCGAACACTTCGAATGCCTAGAATAGGCGCTTCATGTGCCCTTTAGGCGCCTCATGTGGCGTTCCAAGTATACTGGAAGTCTTTTTGACCCTTTAGGCGCCCTATATATGTGTAGTAACTCTATACACTTCTTTTGAACATAAAATGTAAGGGTATTTGAGGTGTAATTGAGGAATAGATGGTAAGTTCGACTAAGAATAAGATTGAATCCCAAGTGAATTAGTGAGACGAACGGATTTGGAAAGATACGAGCATGGAGTGTTTGAGGTGCAAGACCGTATACTTGATATGTAACATGTGTGTGTGTGTGCTACATGTTTGATACGAAGTTACATGAGCATCCTGCATCATGACATGAGCACTTGCATTTGACTTGAGGATAGCTTTGCGAAAGAACATGTGTTCACAAGAAAAGATTAAAGTTTTCGAAAGGCAAACTGTGGCTGCTGGTTGATCGTAGGGTATAAAAGTCACGCTTGCGAAAGAAGGGCATAAAAGCATGACCTGTGAATCAACAGTAGGGTATAAAATATTTTATGGGGCCGTGGACCTATCAGCACGGATATATGATATATGTAATGGGGTCGTGGACCTATCAGCACGGATATATGATATATGTAACGGGGCCGTGGACCTTTCAGCACGGGGTATAAAGTTATATGTTATGGGGCCGTGGACCTTTCAGCACGGGGTATAAAGCTCTGTTTGCTGTAGACTGATCACCCACAGGGTATAAAGTTCTGCTACGCGAAGAATATGATAAGAAAAGTTATGAAATGTTTTGTGAAATGACACGCATGACATGTTTATGAAAGAAGACATATGCATGGATATTGTGAGTGGTTTTAAAGAAGTACCTGCATCATGATACACGAAGCATAAGATTTGACATGCAAGAAGTGTGACTAGTTTATGTCTTGTTTATGTGATATGTTGTTTTAGTACATGTTTGTTCTCGTATCCGCATATCATTTATGTGATTTATCTGTTTTGAGGAATTCTTATAAAGATGCTATTTTCTAACTCGAACACCTTATTTTGGGCAATGACTTATACACTGGTGACTCGTCGTGTGTGATCCCGTAAGGTGTATAGACGGGTTACTTGCTGGCGATATTTTTGCTAAGAACAGATACTCTATTTCCTTTTCAGGTGAGCCAGAATACGAAATGATATTTGTCGAGGACGATGGCGAGTGGGCTCAATGGGATGATGGACATGGATGTAGATAGATGTTTGATTACTTTCTTAAGTTGGAAAACTTGATGTTTATTATGCTGTACTGGAGGATATGCGGATCGTTTCCATGTCTTGGGTAAGTTTGCCCCTACGATTATGTCTGATAATCGCCTTAAGATGACGAAGTTCGAGAGGGGTTTGGACTCAAGGACACAGTCGGCAATAGTGAACGCATGAATGAAAACTTACGAGGACATGTTGAATGCATGTTTTCGGGTTGAGAGTGACTTCCACAGAGTAGCGTCAAGAGCAGCTAGTGCAGGAGCGTCTGACAGAGGCAAAAGGCCAAGAGATGATGTGAGAGTTGGTGGAAGACCCGGGCGTTGGGTCAATATTCCAAAAAGAGGCCCAGTTGGAAATTTTCAGAGACTCCCACCCCAGAATCCAGTAGTTCAGCAGACTATAGGAGTTTGTCCACACTGCAACAAGAATCACGTCGGAGAGTGTAGGAAGGTGGATGGAGCATGCTTCCAATGCGGTCAAGTGGGTCATATGATTAGGGACTGTCCGGAGATGAAGAAGAATACTCCGAGAGAAGTGGCTCAGCAGCCGAGAGCAAAGCCATGAGCAAATGCCCGTGTACATCTCATGACAGACACTGACGTGTAGGAGGCTACCGATGTGGTAGCAGGTACCATTTAAATTAAGTTTGAATTCTTATTGAATTAAGTATTTACGTGTTTAACTTTTTGTGTAAAAATTGATATGGCCTTAGGTGCGGTTTTAGTAAATAAGATACCTGCCAACGTGCTTTTCGATAGCGGCGCAAGCCACTCCTTTGTAGCAAATAGATTCACTAAGCACCTTGGTAGTTTGCCTGAATGGTTAGAAACTCCGTATCGTGTTCAAGCGGCCGGAGATCAAATTATGGTTTTGTACCAGCAGTACCGGGGTTGCGAGTTATAGTTTGAAGGACAAACATTTTCCATCACACTGATCCCTATTCAGATGTACGACTTTGATGTTATATTGGGAATGGACTGGTTGGCCAAGTATCACGCCAATATTGATTGTCGATTGAAACAAGTGACAATCAAGAACGCTAAGATGGAAGATGTAACGTTTCAAGGGGAACCGGAACGAAAGAAAGTACCCAAGAAGGTGTATGTGTCGGTTGCACAAGCGTGCAAAGCCTTAAGGAAAGGTGCTGAGGGATTCCTAGTGTATACCATGGATGTTACTCAGGAGGTACCGTTTATCGAGCAAATTCCAGTGGTCAATGAATTTCTTGATGTGTTTCCGGAAGATTTACCTGGAGTACCACCCCCGAGGGAAGTCGAGTTCGAGATAAACTTGATTCCAGGAACTGAACCTATTTCTAAAGCAATTTATAGAATGGCTCCGGCAGAGTTGAGAGAGTTGAAGGAACAACTGCAGGAGTTATTAGACAAGAAGTTTATCCGTCCTAGTGTATCGCCCTGGGGAGCACCTGTTTTGTTTGTAAAGAAGAAATATGGTAGCATGAGACTTTGTATCGATTATAAAGAGTTGAATAAAGTTACCATCATGAATAAGTATCCCCTTCCACGAATTGAGGATTTGTTTGACCAGCTCAAGGGTGCCAAAATCTTCTGTAAAATTGATCTCCGATCAGGGTATCATCAGTTGCGAGTGAAGGCCGAGGACATAGCAAAGACAGCTTTCCGCATGAGATATGGCCATTATGAGTTTTTGGTGATGCCGTTTGGATTAATAAATGCCCCTGCAGCTTTCATGGACCTTATGAATACCGTCTTTCGGGAACAATCGGATAAGTTTGTAGTGGTATTCATAGATGATATTCTAGTGTATTCTTCTGACGAGCAAACTCACGCCGAGCATTTGAGAATCGTTCTAGGCATCTTAAGGCAGAAACAATTGTACGCTAAGTTTAGCAAGTGTGAGTTTTGGTTAAGAAGTGTGGCTTTTTTGGGTCACGTAATATCAGAGGAGGGAATTGCTGTGGATCCGAAGAAGGTGGAAGCTGTCACAGAATGGCCTAGACCTACTAATGTCACCGAAGTTCGAAGTTCTTGGGTCTAGCGGGGTATTATAGGAAGTTTGTCGAGGGATTCTCAAGCATAGCAGTGCCTCTCAGTCGCCTTACTCAAAAGAAGTCCAAGTTTGAGTGGACGGCGGAATGCGAGCAAAGTTTCACGGAGCTTAAGAAGAGATTAACGATAGCTCTAGTATTGGCTCAACCCTCCGGAACTGATGGGTTGTAATTTATAGCGATGCATCGAAAAACGGTTTAGGTACGTAAACTGTAGTATAAGGTTATGATCTTGTATACCAATTAAGTTTAGACTAATACATTGTTTGTAGGTTGTGTTTTGATGCAAAATGACCGAGTCATCGCATATGCCTCAAGACAACTAAAGCCTTATGAGCAAAACTATCCGACACACGATCTTGAACTCGCCGCAGTTGTGTTCGCCTTGAAGATCTGGCGGCATTATCTATATGGAGAAAAGTGTGTGGTATTCACGGATCATAAGAGTTTAAAGTATTTGTTCTCACAGAAGGAATTAAATATGAGGCAGCGGAGATGGTTGGAATTGCTAAAAGACTATGACTTGACCATCCATTATCACCCAGGAAAGGCTAATAAAGTGGGGGATGCATTAAGCTTGAAGTCCAGCCATGCGCGACAATCACCATTGGAAAGAGAAATGGAAGAATTCGGTTTAGATTGATTGACTTCACAGTGAACGTATTGACAACATTGACTATCACACCAAGTTTGATTGACCGGGTAAAAGAGGCTCAGAAGAAAGATAAGACCCTAAATGAGATAACGGAAAGAATTAAACATGATCAGGTTGAGGGATTTCAAATCAAAGAGGATGGGAGCCTATGGTCAGAGGAAGATTGTGTGTGCCTGATGTTGATGAACTTAGAAAAGAAATTTTGCAAGAAGGCCACAACTCAAGGCTATCCATACATCCCGGTAGTACCAAGATTTACAGAGACCTTAAGCAATATTATTGGTGGTCCGGGATGAAAAGACATATTGCGGAGTTTATAGAGAGTTGTTTGGTTTATCAACAAGTCAAGGCGGAACACCAACGGCCTGGTGGATTATTGATGCCGTTAGAGGTTCCAGAATGGAAATGGGAACATGTCACGATGGATTTCATAGCGGGTTTACCAAAGACAAGAAATGGACATGATATGATTTGGGTTATTGTGGATCGATTGACCAAGTCTGCACATTTCCTACCCGTCTCAAGTGAAGCGCCTCTTGACAAGTTAGTGAATCTATATATGGATAGTATTGTTAGCTTGCATGGAGTCCCAGTAAGTATAGTGTCCGACCGAGATTCACGGTTTACATCTAAGTTTTGGACAGCATTCCAGAAAGCCATGGGTACAGAATTAAGGTTGAGTACAGCGTATCATCCCCAAACCGATGGACAGTCCGAGCGGACTATTCAGACCTTGGAAGATATGCTAAGGGCTTGTGTTTTGGATTTTAAAGGGAGTTGGGATGGAATGGTAAAGCTAATGGAGTTTTCTTATAACAACAGTTACCATAATGCAATTGATATGGCTCCTTTTGAAGCTTTGTATGGAAGGAAGTGTAGGTCCCCGGTTTATTGGGATGAAGTCGGCGTGAGAACTATCACTAGACCTGAATTACTCGAGAAAACGTTGGAAAAGATGAAAATCATACGGAATAGACTCAAAACGGCTCAAGACCGCAACAAAAGCTAGGCGGATTCTAAGCGGCGATCATTAGAGTTTAACGTTGGGGAAAAGGTGTATTTGAGGGTATCACCCACAAAGGGCATTATGAGATTTGGAGTGAAAGGCAAGCTAAGTTCTCGTTTTATTGGTCCTTACGAAATACTTGAGAAGGTGGGAGCCTTGGCATATAGGTTAGCATTACCTCCGGTATTGGCACAAGTCCACAACGTGTTTCACGTATCACAACTAAGGAAGTACGTGATGGATCCAAGCCATGTGATTGAAGCCCAACCTTTGGAACTTAATGATGATATTACTTATGAAGAGATACCAATGAAAATTGTCGACCGGAAGGACCAAGTGATGAGGAAGTAGGTGATCCCTTATGTGAAGGTTCAGTGTAGCAATCACACGGAACGTGAGGCCACTTGGGTGTAGGATCTGCAAGGCACCACTAGAAGGGGGGTTGAATAGTGGGTGCAGAAAATGTGGTTTTTAAAATTTCTCTGAACCAAAAACCCAACTTCTGAAAACAGTTTCTGTTTTCAGGACCAGTTTTAAAACGTTTTGAAAACTAGGTTTCAGGTCTTCAAAAATTCTGAAATTTGGAGAGAACTTAGACTCAGATGTTATGAGTATCTCCTAAAAATTTCAGATTTAAATTCAACCTCTAACCCCTTGAAAATTCGTTGGTGGTCAGATTGCGCAAATCTGCCAGAACCGATACACTGATTTGAAAAATTAATTCCAATTTGTACACAACTCCAAATGCTTTGAAAATTTAACCACTAACCCCTTATATGTTATATTTAAATGGGTTGAAACAGTTTTGAAAAATTCTTTTGGGAAGTTAGTCAAATACGATCAAAGTCTCAACCTTTGCAAGCCTGAAAATCAGACTGCACTAGTCTCAGAACTTTGGACGTTTGAATGACTTATACTTGTCCGGGTTGAAACTTGCGCCAAAAGAACCCTAGAACGTGTGGTTATATTTTCTGAAAGTTTCGTGATTTTTGAAGTTCGTTTACTATTTTTACGAACGTGATTAAAAACAGTAAACAGTGCTGAAACAGAAAATCAGTGCTGAAAGTAAATGACACCAAGAATTTTATACTGGTTCGGTTATCAACAACCTACTCCAGTCTTCAAGGAACACCTTTCTTGGTTCACACTAATCACACAACTCAAAAACACCTTACCACAGGGTTGATGGAGTTACACACCAACTCCAACCCTTGACAAACCTTGTATGATCAATACAATGCACACGGACACCACCACCTCGCAAGAATGAAGATTGATCACACCTTGATCAATCTTTTACAAAGATATATGAATGGTGGTTTATCTCAAGCCTATTCAAGATTGAAAGAATATGAATACAATAGGCTTACAAGAAGAAAGAAAGAAAGAGAGAATGTAGAAGAAGAAAAACTAGGCTTTTTAATCACTTTGATTTTGCAATGCTTGGCCTTGTTTTGTTTGCTCTCTTCTCTTTCTTTTTAACATGTCCAGCCGTCCCCCTTGAGCCTCTCTTCCCTCTTGAAAATGTCCTTTTAAGTGCTTGAAGGAGTGTAAGACATCTTTGTGACAATACCTTGCTTGCTTGGCATCATTCTATTGGATCATCATTTAGTCTTTGCTTACTTGGCACCTCTTTATTGGCTCAATGTTGTCAACATGATGACATGGAAATAATCTGAGATTAACACTTTAAACATGTGCCAATATCAATCATAAAATCATACCATAAGTCACAAATTTGATCATAAATTGCAAGACAATAAAATCCCTCCTTTTCTACCCAAGAAAATCGGCCATGATGTTCTTGCCATGCTGAATTTTTCAGCATGTGCAACCTTCCATTTCCTTCAAAATAATACCCATTATTCTTTGATTTTTCACCATAAAAATGAATCAATAATACATGGTAAGTCTTGCTATCAATTGATGAATGAACTTGGACACAAAAAGGGGTGAAAAATTCGGCCACTATGTCTCTTGCACATGCTGAAATTTCAGCATGTGTAACATTCACTTTTTGTCCAAAATACTGCCTATTTTGCATTGATCTTTTTTTCTTAAAACATTGAATCACCAAGTTATGGTAACTATTGCTACCACATAAGAAATGAACTTGGACATATCCAAGCTCACAAATTCGGCCACAACAATTTGTACACATGCTGAAAATTTTCAGCATGTGTGATATAAGATATCACATTTATTAATTTAATTTATATTCAAATCATTTCCATTTCTTCTTCCAATTAATCACATAACAAAAGATGATGGAATATCTCTCTTTCAATGGACAAAATCGGCCACCACCTTTTTAGCATGCTGAAAATTTCAGCATGTGACATAAGAGAGGTATATGTTGAATACTTACCTTTTGTAGCTTCTCTCTTTGATTTCTCAACATTGTATGATTGATCCTTGACCAATCAATATGCCAACAAGGCTCCACATGTGCTCCATCTCAGCTGCAGTAACGTTTGAAAGTGTATATACATGTGCTGAAATTTATTTTTGCTAACTTTGTAAAATAGTGTACATTTAATAATACACACATGTAATATTCCAATCAGCCCTTAATTTAATTTTCTAGAACACTTTAAGATGTATATTATATGTAAAAAGTGTCTAGATACGTGTCACATCATGGTCAAGAAAAACGTTCCATGTTAAGTGCGTAGAAAACCGAATTTTCGATATTTATCGATTACCCGATTTTTTCTCTAATTTAAATTCCAACTTTTGCACATGATATATATATTATGTTATACATAATATATATATAATATATATTTTAAATTTCAGCTCTTGGCTAATTTAAAATGGTACCATAAACATGTGACAAAAATAAAATTGGAATCTTCACATTTTGGCCTAAATGTGGGGTGATTTGTGTGTGCGGACATGGAAAGTATTTTTGGCTGATCATTTCATGTATGGCACGAAATTTCCATCAATTTTTGAGGCATATGGGCTGGCCATTTATTTATGGAAAGTACGTGACACGTTGGCGAAGTTTCGGTATTCGCCCGATACGACAAATTTCGGTTTAGAACCTTTTATCGTGTCGTATTTAATTTGTCATCACCATATCTTATATCATATGATATAATACCTGAATGTACTCATAAATATGAGTTAAGTATAGTGGTGTGACGTTAACATACGTACGTAAGATATATAACGTGTCGGTAGTACGTTGGAATACATGTGTATGTGCCTTTTATAAAAAATCTGAAAATATAGTATATATATGTGTAAAAGGCGTGTGAAATGAATGTGGGGAGGAGGAGAAGACTTTCCTTCCATAGCCATGTTGCCTTTGTGCCTTTTCCAAATGCATCTTCCTTTAATGAACTACTTAGTTTATTAAACTAAGTACTTCTCTTAATGAACTACTTTAGTTCATTAATTGTGACACCTGAAAATAGTATAAACTCAACAAATGTTCGCCATATGATGTAAGCTTTAGTGCTTCATGGCTCGTTAGTACGGCAACATAATATATAAGCTAAATAAGGCAAGTTATCATGCATACATGTACACTTGTGTATATATATATATACTCAACGTTTATATATATATATATATATATATATTCAAATTTCTTATTTTGAAATCACTCAAACCCTCTTATTTCTACATTGGGAACTCGAAGAACAGATGCGGGAGAAGTATCTGCAACTTTTCAACTAAGGTACGTAAGTTTCGAAGACGAAACTTATTGTAAGAGGGGGTGGAATGTCATACCCCGTAAATTTTTAGTCCAGCTTTTAATGATTAGAAAACAATTTAAAATGTAATTTCAATAAATGTATAGGTCATGAAGTTTAATGAAATAAAACATAGGGGGGAAATAGACAAAAAGAGAAATTGAGGGAACTTGGCCAAATACCAAAATTTGACCAACTGCATGTGGGGGGAAGTTACACAATAATTGTATAACTTCCCCATTAACCAGCCATTGGAGAGGACACCAAAAAGGAGAAGGAAACATCTGAGGAAAAAGAGAGAAAAGAGAAAGAGAAAAAGGAAGAAAAACTTGCAGTCAACCTAGGTGCAATCCTTACCGAAATTCTGTAGTAGATTCGTAAGCCTAATTAGAAACAAAGACAAGTAATCTTTCTATACGCTTTACACAAATTTTGATTCTATAGGCCCTATGTTCTTATAAAGAGAAAATGCGGATCACACATTAGTAATCTTGACTTGTCTATGTTAAATGCTTTACTATATGTAATTGTTGTTGTTAGTTGTGTAAAGTCATGTTCTTTGGGCCAAATTTCTAAGAATAGCTATGTGGTGCTTTGTTGTTTGTCAAGCATGCCCATGAAAGTGTATTCTTGATGTGTTTATTGTCTTGTTATGTTCTTGTGTTGGTTTTCTACACCTTAGATGTGTGAGAGGAATTGCAGAGAATTGAAGGATGAATGAATGCATTGTTATAGACTTGTTGTGTTGGGAAGGTTGAAGATATCTACTGAAGGTTGTGAATGATAGAAGGTTAAGAGTGGATATTATTAGACATGTCTAAGAATCAATTCATGTTAGTTGTGTGTTAAGCATGATGAATCTACATGGTAAGATGGATCTTGAGGTGTTTAACATGAAAGGGGTGAAGAAGAAAGGTGTTGGGTGGAAGTTACTGCAGAAAAACTGCAGTTCTGAACCGTCAGAACACTTCGTACACCTACATTAGGCACTTCAAGTCACATTAGGCGCCTAATGTAGGCGTTCAATGTGTCCCAGTGCATCCCCATACACTTCGAACACCTACATTAGGCGCTTCATGTCACATAAGGCGCTTCATGTAGGCGTTCGATGTATACGACACATCCCCGAACACTTCGAACGCCTAGAATAGGCGTCTCATGTCCCCTTTAGGCGCCTCATGTGGCGTTCCAAGTATACTGGAAGTCTTTTTGACCCTTTAGGCGCCATATGTATGTGTAGTAACTCTATACACTTCTTTTGAACATAAAATGCAAGGGTATTTGAGGTGTAATTGAGGAATAGATGGTAAGTTCGACTAAGTAAGAATAAGATTAAATCCCAAGTGAATTAATGAGACGAACGGACTTGGAAAGATACGAACATGGAGTGTTTGAGGTGCAAGACCGTATACTTGATATGTAAGATGTGTGTGTGTTACATGTTTGATACGAAGTTACATGAGCATCATGCATCATGACATGAGCACTTGCATTTGACTTGAGGATAGCTTTGCGAAAGAACATGTGTTTACAAGAAAAGATTAAAGTTTTCGAAAGGCAAACTGTGGCTGCTGGTTGATCGCAGGGTATAAAAGTCACGCCTGCGAAAGCAGGGTATAAAAGCGTGACATGTGAATCAACAACAGGATATGAAATATTTTATGTGGCCGTGGACCTATCAGCACGGATGTATGATATATGTATCAGCACGGATATATGATATATGTAACGGGGCCGTGGACCTTTCAGCACGAGGTATAAAGTTATATGTTATGGGGCCGTGGACCTTTCAGCACGGGGTATAAAGTTATATGTTATGGGGTCATGGACCTTTCAGCACGGGGTATAAAGTTCTGTTTGCTGTGGACTGATCACCCACAGGGTATAAAGTTCTGCTACGCGAAGAATATGATAAGAAGAGTCATGAAATATTTTGTGAAATGACACGCATGACATGTTTATGAAAGAAGACATATGCATGGGTGTTGTGAGTGGTTTTAAAGAAGTACCTGCATCATGATACACGAAGCATATGATTTGACATGCAAGAAATGTGACTAGTTTATGTCTTGTTTATGTGATATGTTGTTTTAGTACATGTTTGTTCTCGTATCCGCGTATCATTTATGTGATTTATCTGTTTTGAGGAATTCTTATAAAGATGTTATTTGCTAATCCGAGCACCTTATTTTGGGCAATAACTTATACACTGGTGACTCGTTGTGTGTGATCCCGTAAGGTGTATAGACGGGTTACTTGCTGGTGATATTTTCGCTAAGAACAGATACTCTATTTCCTTTTCAGGTGAGCCAGAATATGAAATGATATTTGTCGAGGACGATGGCGAGTGGGCTCAATGGGATGATGGACATGGAAGTAGATAGATGTTTGATTACTTTCTTAAGTTGGAAAACTTGATGTTTATTATGCTGTACTGGAGGATATGTTAGACCGTTGAGCGAACACCTTTTATTTCTGCTATATTTTCTGGTTACATTAATGATGGTGAAGTTTTAAATTTTACGACGTTTCTGCTGATTTATCTTACGTCATGAATGATGTACGCTTGATCTGCTTTGACGCTTCGTAGTTCTCATAGTAGACTACGGCGGGTGCACTGGTTCCGATACCAGTATCGGGCCGGGGCGCTACAGGTGATTTAATGAGTGTTTGGATCTATTCATTTACATGATACAATACTATGAGCAAGAAATCTTTTTTGTGCCAGATTCTTTTTTATTCAAAAGATTAAAAAGCATTTACTAATTATATTTCCCAGTCTGCTATCACTTTATTATTATTTTTCTCAATGCATTAAAGAAGTAATACCTTATCGAAAATAAACTATTATTTTATACTTCTTATTATAATTACCATGATTTGATGAATTTATTGCTACGTGTAGACATGGCCATTTTTAGTTTAAGTCTCAACCGGAACAAGGAAGGATAAACTAGAAGCGAAACTAGAAAAATTAAACCGGAACCAAAACAAAGCAGAATTAGAATCAAATCGTAACATATACTTTAATATTAAGCTTATGTTCGGGTATGTGATTTTTCAAACCTAGACCGACGGTTTAGATTTCGTCGGAACCGGCTAAAACCTAAGATTTCAAAATGGTGATTTATTCGTAACTAAGAAAATTATTATGTTTTTAATTAATTAATTCAGAAAATTCGACCTTATGATGCCAACATTGGTGGAACAAGCACCATAGGTGGTGGAACTCATGGAGTTGTTGCAGCTAATTTCAACCATGGGAGGCCAGTAGAAAACCATGGAATGAAGAGCACGAAAAGAAAAAGACGGATATGTTAAAACAAAGTTTAAGTTTTGATGATTTGCATAAGTTTGTACTTCGAACGATTGATTAGGCGCCTTATGTGATGTGGTTGGAAGTCAGTATACTTCGAACGCTTACATTAGGCGCTTCATGTGCCTTGGTGAATTCCAGTACACTTCGAACGCCTAAATTAGGCGCTTCATGTGAAGTGTATGGAAGCCCGAACACTTCGAACGCCTACATTAGGCGCTTCATGTGTTCTGGGAAAAGGCAGTACACTTTGTAGGCGCTTCATGTGTACCACCAAGTCGAAAGTACTTTTTCCCCCAAAATGGGCACGTACACCAAGTACTTTCTGAGAAATGTCAGAATTAGTTCGAACAAGCATGAAGGCTGACATTAGGCGCTTCATGTGACTTCGAATGCCTTTAGTTGCCCACATAAGGCGCTTTATGTGACTTCGAACGCCTGTTCCTTTTCACATTAAGCGCTCCATGTCACTTCGAACGCCTGTTCATTAAACACATTAGGCGCTTCATGTGACCAACGTTAAAAAGGTCTTATGCTTCACTTTCTAACATCAGTTGACTCTTTGTACCCTCCTCTTTTAGTGTTATTTTCACAAGTCCTCCCTCAAACCTGAAGATGCTAGGTTTCCTTTCTTGGTTTTCTTTTTGAAATCTCTCCAAAAATGTTACTACATGCCAAAGGGAGATCTCCAATGATGAGGACACACCAACACAAGATGCCAAAACCCATTATTGTCTATGCAGAGGGTTTCAAACGGGAAGAAATTTCAAGAGTGATAAAAGAAGGGTTTTCTTCTCTTCTTCAATAACTTTCTACCATTCAAGCTCTCAAGTTTTCTCTCAAAGCTCAAGATCTCAAGATAGTTGTAAACTTTGTATATTTTTACTTTATTGTTGAGAGTGATTATTGTAAGAAGAAGAAGAGTCTTCTTCTTGGTGAGTAAAGATTGTGAGAGGCTGTGTAGATTGTTAGTCAAGGAGCAAGGGTGCTTCTTGTTTAAGTAATCTAGACTTTGAAGGGTTAGTTGATAGTGTTGTGGTGCACTATTCTCCCTACAAGATTTCTTTGAGGGCAAAAAAGATCTTTGGAGGCTAGACTTCAAAGGGTTAGAACTCTCGGTTGTGGTCTAGGCGTGTGGCCTAGTTTTCTAGCTTGTTGGATTTTGCTTTTGATTGTTGTTTCCCCCTAGAAATAACAACCCCCTTTCAAAATCCTTCTTGTGAAAAATCAAGAAGGTAGAGGAGTAGAGTCATTTGATTTGAACCTCTATACATCCTTGTGTTCTTTACTCTTTGCAAGTTTTTATTCTTCTTAAAGAACACACCCGAGTATTGGTTGCACTCAAAAATGAAAAATATCTAGAAAATATCCATATTTGGTGAACACACTATTCAACCCCTCCTTCTAGTGTGTTCTAAGGGACCTAACAATTGGTATCAGAGCCTAATCTTGTGATTTTGAGTTCAAATAGCAAGATTTGATCTTAAAAGTATGGATCCCTTTATTTTTGATGATGCTAGTTCCCCAAGTGGTGATGCCTCAAGAAGAAGGAGGCAAGAAACACTTCTCCCTTCTATCTCCAGTGTTCATGTCAAGGTTCCTATGTTTGATCCTATCAACTACCCACTATGGAAATCAAACATGGAAACATATCTTCGTTCGTGTGGGTACTGAATATGGAGAGAGGTATCAAAAGGTTCCATCATTCCTTTTGATATTGATAATTCTACTCCTGAAGAGGAGTTATAGTTTGCCATAAATAGCAAAGCTCTTGCTATTTTGAATAGCTCTCTTACTCCAAATGAGAGAGCTCAGATTCAAGGAGTCCAATCCGCTCATGAGGCTTGGACAAAGCTAGAGATGATCCATGAAGGAACATCTCAAGTAAGGAAGGCAAAGAGGAGACATTTAATCAAATAATTTTACAACTTTACTGTCCCCAAAGGTGAAAAAATAGAAGAGTTCATTCAAAGATTCACCAAGCTTGTCAACCTTCTCACTGCTGTTGGCAAGAAAATAGAACAAGAGGATCTCAACCATTGCTTCCTAAACAGCTTAGGAAGAGAATGGAACGCATTAGTAACGGCTATTGAGGAGTCCAAGGATTTGGAGACCATCACCTTGGATGAGCTATATGAGAACCTCATCACTTATGAGATTCATCTTGATGCTCAAGAAAAGAACGACCCCATCCGCCACTCTACAAAAGCTCTTGCATGCGAGTCGGAGGACTCGGATGACGAAGTCAGACTTCTTGTTAGAAGATTCTGACGTTTTGCACGAAAGAATGAGGATGAAGCTAAGAGATTCATCAAAGACAAATTCTCCAAGGACAAGGTAAAGGACCAAGACAACAAATGCTACAAGTGTGGGAAGTTTGGTCACTTCATAAAGGATTGTCGGGTGAAGGAGCCACAACTCAAGGATAAGAAGACCATCTACCAAAGGAAGAAGGCCTTGCAAGCGGAAGTAGCCCATTGGGAGAGCATTCTTTCCGGGTCCGAGAGCAACAATGGCGACCATGATAATCTTGCACTCACGGGTGTAGTTCATGATGATCTTGACAAGGAGCTCTTTGCACTCATGGCCATTGATGATGACATGGAGGTATGCAATATTTCATCTCACTATAGATTAATTGATGAAAGAGATGATTTAGTGCAAGAAAATGACCTCTTAGATTTAAAATACAAACGTGTCAAAAAGGAATTTAGAGCATGCTTAAATGAGTATAATGACATGTTAGAAGTTCACATTGCATTATAACTTGAGCATGATGTATTTTTGACCATGCATGTGATTGCATTAGAAGAGAAACATGATTTGATGAATTCATTTTCTCAAGCCCTTGATGAGAAGCAATATGATTCAAGGGTAAGTGCTACAAAAGTAGAGGTTGTTAAGGATGCATCTAGGCCTATTGTGAAAGCTAAAATCAAGCCTAGTGCCATGTATGCATCTAAGAAGGGAAAACAACGGGAACAATCACAAGTCACCAAGGAGTCTACAACCTCCTTGAAGAAACAACGGCACATGCCTAAAGCAAAGGCAAATGCACCAAAGGTGTCACAACCTTTGGTCCAAGTCGTGAAACAAAAACCTTCTTCAATTCCAAAGAAGGTTGTTCCTAAAAAGGAATCACGAAATGTGCCAACACACAAACATGTGCACAAGCATGCACAATCTCACAAACATACTCCTACATGTTTTTATTGTAATAGGAAAGGTCATGTAGAAATAGTATGTAGGGCTAAAAATAATAAGAGTCTTGTGTGGGTGCCGAAAGACGAAATGAAGGTAACTAACCTTCAAGGACCCAAAAACAAAAAGGTTACCAACTTCATATGGTTCATTTGCAGGCCCTAGCACTGAATGGAGAAAGCGAAGACAAGAAGGTCAAATGGGTCGTGGACAGTGGGTGTTCCAACCATATGACGGAAGACAAAAGTCTCTTCCATAGACTCACTATGCAAGATGGAGGAGTTGTCCACTTTGGAGGTAGCAAAGGCCAAATCAAAGGACATGGTAATCTGGGTAACAATCCCTTCTCTCTTAGTGATGTCTTATATGTTGTAGGTCTAAAGTTTAACTTGATAAGTGTCAGTCAACTATGTGAAGATAATTATGAGGTAACGTTTTTGAAAACAAAGTGTGTTGTGAAAAGGGTAATGATATCTTATTTGAGGCTTTGCGTTTCAAAAATATTTACAAACTTAGCATCAATGATTTGGTTTCTCAAAATGTATCTTGCTTAGTTGCTAAGAATGATTTGACGCAACTATGGCATAGACGTCTCAGACATGTATGTTTCAAAACATTTAAATTTATTTGTGAAAATAATAAAGTCCGAGGCCTTCCAAAAATGAGTTTCGAAAACCATGACTTATGTGACACTTGTCAAAAGGCGAAGCTTGTGAAAACAAGCTTCAAACCCAAGACAAATATATCCACCTCCGAACCCCTACAATTGCTTTATATGGATTTGTATGGGGATGTTGGAACAAAAAGTTTGGGTGGTAAACATTATACCTTCGTGGTAGTAGAGGACTATACTCGTTATACATGGGTGATGTTTCTAGCTAAGAAAAATGATGCATGTAGTGAGTTTATGAATTTAAGTAGACGATTGGAAAATCACGTGGGTGACACCATTAAGACCATCTGTAGTGATCGCGGTGGTGAGTTTGATGGTGATTTCAAAAGGTTTTGTGTATCCAAAGGATACTCATGTGACCTTTCGGCGCTTTGAACTCCGCAACAAAATGGTGTGGCTGAACGAAAGAATAGAACTCTACAAGAAATTTGTAGAGCAATGTTGAATGAGTTCGGCTTGCCCAAATACTTTTGGGCCGAAGCGGTAAATGCCGCTTGCTATGTGATTAATCACGTATATTTAAGACCATACCTAAATGTGACACCTTATGAGCTTTGGAATGGAAAAGTTCCCAACATTGGGTAGTTCAAAGTATTTGGTTGCAAGTGTTTCATACTTAATACCAAGGACACTTTAGACAAACTTGACCTCAAAGCGGATGAAGGTATCTTTTTAGGTTATGCCTCAAATAGTAAAGCATTTCGTGTTTTCAACAAAAGGAGTCAAAAGGTGGAAGAATCAATCCATGTTAAGTTTGATGAGTCACTTAGTGATGAACCTAAACTTAATGAGGATTGTGAAGAAAATGAAGATATGACTCCTCAAGAAGAAATTCTTGAGGATATTCCTATGGTTGCTCATCAACAAGAAATTGTTGATGACCCACCAAATGGAAACATCTTTATTGATTTGAGAGTAGAACCTATTGAAGGTACTCCTCCACCTTGTGTGCATGAACTTAGTGAGTCAAATAGAAATATTTCTCATACTCCTGTTGATACACAAAATGTAGAAAATGAATCACATGTTCCGGAAAATGAGATTCATGTGAATGATGAAGGTTCATCACTTCCGGAACATGATCTTGAGGAAGTTGGAGGAGATGTCTCCAATCTTCCTAGATCATTTAAGCACAAAACTTCTCACCCGCCCGAGTTGGTCATAGGTGATTTAAATAGGGGTATCACCACACAAAGGCACTATAGAGAGAATGCATTTGTCTCTCTTATAGAGCCTAAAAATGTTAAAGATGCACTTCTTGATGAAAATTAGATCTTGGCTATGCAAGAAGAATTAAACCAATTTGAAAGAAGTGATGTTTGGGAGTTAGTTCCCAAACCACACGATCATCCTATTATTGGTATGAAATGGGTTTTTCGTAACAAGATGGATGATCAAGGTAATGTCACTAGAAACAAGGCTAGGTTAGTTGCTCAAGGATACCGTCAAGAAGAAGGTATCGATTTTGATGAGACATTTGCACCCGTAGCACGGCTTGAGGCTATTAGGATGTTATTAGCATATGCTTGCTATAGAGATTTTAAACTTTACCAAATGGATGTTAAATCCGTCTTCTTGAACGGTGTTATTCAAGAAGAAGTGTATGTTGCACAACCTCCCGGGTTTGAATGTCATGATTCACCACATCATGTATTCAAACTTAAAAAGGCTCTTTATGGCCTCAAACAAGCTCCAAGAGCTTGGTACGAGAGGTTAAGTACTTTTCTTCTTAATAATGGTTTTTCAAGAGGTAAAGTTGACACTACTTTGTTCATAAAGGAACAAGGTAGAAATCAATTAATTGTTCAAGTATATGTTGATGATATTATTTTTGGTGCTACTAACAATTGTCTTTGTGAGCAATTTGCTAGTCTTATGCAAGGTGAGTTCGAGATGAGCATGATGGGAGAACTCAACTATTTCCTTGGGTCACAAATCAAACAAACCGAAGATGGCGTGTACATTTCCCAAACCAAATACACAAAAGATTTGCTCAAAAAGTACAACTTTGGTGAAGGAAGAGAAGTAAACACACCTATGATCACAAGTGCCAAGCTTGACAAGGATGAAAAAGGAAAGCATGTCGAGGTAACCTTGTATCGTGGTATTATAGGTAGTCTACTTTATTTGACGGCTAGTAGACCAGATATTTTACAAGCAGTGTGCTTATGTGCTAGATTTCAAAGTGATCCTAGGGAGATGCATTTAATTGCGGTAAAACGCATCCTTAGGTACCTTAGAAGTACTTTGAAATTTGGGTTATTTTATCCTAAAAATGCATGTTTTGATTTAAAAGGATATTGTGACTCCGATTATGCGGAGAGTATCTTGTTGATAGGAAGAGCACCCCCGGAACTTGTCAGTTTCTTGGAGATTGTCTTGTTTCTTGGTTTTCTAAGAAACAAAACAATGTGTCTCTTTCTACGGCGGAATCCGGATATGTGTCGGCCGCCTCTTGTTGTGCACAATTGTTATGGATGACAAACACTTTAAATGACTATAACATTCACTTCTCCAATGTGCCTATTTTGTGTGATAACACGTCTACTATCAATATTGCACAAAATCCCGTCCAACATAGTCGGACTAAGCACATTGAAGTGAGGTATCACTTCATCCGTGATTGTGCACAAAAGAACTTGGTAAGTATGGAATTTGTTCCTACACGAGACCAATTAGCAGACATATTCACAAAACCCTTACCTAGTGATGTATTTGCATCTATAAGAAGCAGATTGGGGTTGCTCAACATGGGTTGATAATAACCCATCTTGAGTTTTGAGCAAGAAAATTTTCAAATTTTCAAGGTCAGTATACATAAGGCGCTTCATCACAGTTACTTCAGGCGTTCGATGTCACATCAAGCGCCTGATGTTAAGGATGTCACTTGTTCGAAGTGACATCAGGCGCTTTATGTTCTTTATCACAAGCGTTCAAAGTTAGATTAAGCGTTTTATCTAAGTAAGTTCACTTGTTCGAAGTGACATTAAGCGCTCAATCTTCTTTTCCACAACCGTTCGAAGTGACTTCAGGCGCTTCATCTATGTTTATGAAGTTGTTCGAAGTCACATTAGGCGCCTCAACCCTAAATCTTCACTGTTATTTCCGTCGTCTCTTCAGTTTTTACGCCAGTCAATGGTCATCAATTCCTGCCGCCATTTCACTCCCTTCTCTCTTCCCCACGTCTGACCACCCTTCCCACTTCCTCAAATCCTCTTCTCCTTCACCTCTTCGTCTTCCTAAAACCTCTCTTCTTCTTCCTCCACTACTCTCTCTCTCTCTCCCCCACTATCCCACTCTCCCATCATCTTTCCCTCCTTTATTTCCAATAACCCTTTATCTTCCCTCATCTCCTTTAAAATCCCATCTCTCTTTTCCTTCTCAAATCCAAACGCCCCTGCAAGTCCTTCCACTTTTCTTTCTCTTCTCAAATCCTTTCACACATACAACTTAGATGGCTTCAGCAGGTCCTTCCAAACGCCCCCGCAGCCACAAGCGCAAGCAAACCGCTGGGGTTGTTGAACCTCAACACATAATTTCCATTCGCGAAAACCTCTCCAAGGAAAATTTTCTTTGGTTGAAAAAATTTGACTCCGACATCAAGAAACCACCCATCATGCAGATAAAGGAGTGCATCTGTCGATGTACTCAAAGCTGCTCTTTGAAGAATGGGATACAAACAATCGTCCCATCATCCCACTCAAATTGCTTCATCTCAGTAATCTTCCTGAGACTAGCAATGCTTTTCAAATAGTTCCCTTGCTTGAACATCAAGGATGGATCTCTCTTTGGTCCAGATTTGATATGCAAAGGTTCTCTTGCGAACACACCAAGCTATTCTATGTCAACATGTGGGTCACTCCACAATCTGAGTCTCAACCTTTTTCACTTCACACTATTATTGATGGTACTCTTCTCAGCTTCACCGTCTCTGAAATCTGTGAATTTCTGAGAATCCAAACGAGGGATTAAGTGACTTCTCCGTATTTGACTGGAGTAGTAAATACGACGTCCGTGAGCAGGACGTAAAATTTGATCTGGTGTATTTTCCCTCAAAGAAGACTCAGAACATGCCCTTGGTGGATCGCATTCTGCTAGCTGTGGTCACCTATTGTGTAAACGGTAAGTCTACTAGAAATCCAAGCAACATGGATTTCTATGTCACTTATCGTATCAAACATGAGACCCAGCTGAATCTTTCCTGGATCTTCTTAGAAGTCATGTTTGCTACTCTCCGAAAAGGGTCCAAAGCATTACCTTTTGAAAATATTATCACAATCTTGTTAAAGTCAAAAGGTATTGCAATCTCTGATGCTGAACTGACCCAAGTTGCAAAAACTGACTTCTACGACAACTACAACATCGCCCAAGCCATTGATTCTCAAAAACGGAAGGCCACTACCATTCCTGATCTTGCTGATGAGGTTGACGAAGGACCTCAGGAAGATGCCAGTGGTAGCATTTCATCTGAATTTCTATCACAAGTAGCCTCACTTCAACGGACTGTGCAACAGTTGCAGCTTCATGATGGTGAGCATGAAGCTTGACATGCACGTAATGAACTTTGCATGACTGTAATTAAAAATACTTTCATGCAGATCTGTCTGTGGGCTCTTCCCCCTAATTTTTATGATTTAGGGGGAGAAAGTGGTGGTGGTGGTGCTGGCGGTTCTGGCGGTGTTAAAGGATCTATGGGTGGATTATCTGACTTTGCAGCTAGTGGAGGTTTTGGTTTTATTGGGTTCATACCTCCAAGTGGAGGTGCTGCTGATGATCATATGTAATTCTTTTTGTTGTTGTTATTGTTTGAAAATTTCATTTTTTTTTGCAAGAAAACTTGACCTGGTACTTTGCTAATTTCTAAATGATGTTGTTCAGTAAACTGCATCATCACTTTGTCCTTTCCAAGTTATTTTTCTTCTTGCACCAAGTGAGGGGGAGCATAAGTTAAGGGGAGCTAACTTTAAAAAGTTATGCATGTTATGAAATCATCAAAAAGAGGGAGAATGTTAAAACAAAGTTTAAGTTTTGATGATTTGCACAAGTTTGTACTTCGAACGATGGATTAGGCGCCTTATGTGATGTGGTTGGAAGTCAGTATACTTCGAACACTTACATTAGGTGCTTCATGTGCCTTGGTGAATTCCAGTACACTTCGAACGCCTACATTAGGCGCTTCATGTGAAGTGTATGGAAGCCCGAACACTTCAAACGCCTACATTAGGCGCTTCATGTGTTCTGTGAAAAAGGCAGTACACTTTGAACACCTACATTAGGCGCTTCATGTGTACCACCAAGTCAAAAGTACTTTCCCCCCCAAAATGGGCACGTACACCAAGTACTTTCTGAGAAATGTCAGAATTAGTTCGAACAAGCATGAAGGCTGACATTAGGCGCTTCATGTGACTTCGAACGCCTTTAGTTGCCCACATAAGGCGCTTTATGTGACTTCGAACGCCTGTTCTTTTTCACATAAAGTGCTCCATGTCACTTCGAACGCCTGTTCATTAGACACATTAGACGCTTCATGTGACCAACGTTAAAAAGGTCTTATGCTTCACTTTCTAACATCAGTTGACTCTTTGTACCCTCCTCTTTTAGTGTTATTTTCACAGGTCCTCCCTCAAACCTGAAGATGCCAGGTTTCCTTTCTTGGTTTTCTTTTTGAAATCTATCCAAAAATGTTGCTACATGCCAAGGGGAGATCTCCAATAATGAGGACACGCCAACACAAGATGCCAAAACCCATTATTGTCTATGCAGAGGGTTTCAAACGGGGAGAAATTTCAAGAGTGATAAAAGAAGGGTTTTCTTCTCTTCTTCAATAACTTTCTACCATTCAAGCTCTCAAGTTTTCTCTCAAAGCTCAAGCTCTCAAGATAGTTGTAAACTTTGTATATTTTTACTTTATTGTTGAGAGTGATTATTGTAAGAAGAAGAAAAGTCTTCTTCTTGGTGAGTAAAGATTGTGAGAGGCTGTGTAGATTGTTGGTCAAGGAGCAAGGGTGCTTCTTGTTTGAGTTTTCTAGACTTTGAAGGGTTAGTTGATAGTTTTGTGGTGCACTATTCTCCCTACAAGATTTCTTTGAGGGCAAAGAAGACCTTTGGAGGCTAGACTTCAAATGGTTAGAACTCTCGGTTGTGGTCTAGGTGTGTGGCCTAGTTTTCCATCTTGTTGGATTTTGCTTTTGATTGTTGTTTCCCCCATAGAAATAACAATCCCCCTTTCAAAATCCTTCTTGTGAAAAATCAAGAAGGTAGAGGAGTAGAGTCATTTGACTTGAACCTCTCTACATCCTTGTGTTTATTACTCTTTGCAAGTTTTTATTCTTCTTAAAGAACACACCCAAGTATTGGTTGCACTCAAAAAGAAAAATATCCAGAAAATATTCATACTTGATGAACACACTATTCAACTCCCCCTTCTAGTGTATTCTAAGGGACCTAACAGGATAGACCTTGAATTCAATGAAAGTTGTGACAAAGCAAGTAGTTCAGACCTACAAGAAACAAGTATGGAGGAGGTAGAGTCACATGTTGCAGCAGCACAATACATACATACATACATACATATATATATATATACACATATATATATACATATATACATATATATATATACATATATATTGAAGGACGGGGGATACCGTCCATGGATTTTATTAAATATGAGTTCTTAGTTGTGGCGAAAGAATACCGTGGTTACATAAGCTTTTAGAGAGACTCTCCCATAAAGAAATTGTATGTAATGTGTACATAGTCCTACGATGTAAATAAAAGCATAAAAGATATATAAATATCTATACACCTAGCAGCAAGTAGCAATGGAGGCAATTTTGTGTGGATTCCTCGATCCTTGGTGTATGCGGCAACCGGAATGATCATCGTAGGGGGAGACGTAGTGTTGCAGTATGGGGTTGTTGGCATCCATTGACCCAGAATAATGTTATGCAAACAAAATGCAAATCAGAAGAGGTTATATCCATGTAACAAACATATAATATGCAGTAAGAATCCGGAAAAGCAAGAGACGTACCGCCGTTGAATGCATCAAAAGATACAGGCAACAACAGAGGTCAAGCGCATATATATATATATATGTGTGTGTGTGTGTGTGTGTGTGTGTGTGTATGTACATATGTATATGTGTGTATTTTTTTTGTATATGTGTGTATATATATGTATCTATATATGTATATATATATACATACACATATATATACATACATATATATATATATACATATACATACATATATATATATATATATATATTTCATTAGCTTGCCTTCGAGAGCGTATTTGAGTTGGAGCTTTTACATGGTGCTCTTCTATTTCTGGACGTAAGTTTGCCGCCTTGCTTCAACCTTTGCTGGATGCACATTATTCGCCTCCTTTACATTCAAGCCGAATTCGAGTTATTAGATGGCATTTACGTCCCATTGGTAAGCTAAAACTTAATGTCGATGCCGATGCAGCCATAGAGGGGCGGCTGGAGGAGCAGCCTTGCGTAATGACAAAAGCCAATTGGTCCAGGCCCTTTGTTTTCCTCTGCCGGCATTGCCACCACTGCATGCGGAATTGCAGGTACTGCTATTCTCACTTATGTTTTTTGCGCCAGATTACTCTGATTTACATATTGAGATAGATTGTATGTCGCTGCTATCGTTGATCAATGAGCTGATCACCCTATCAACACTGATAGATTGTATGTCGTTGCTATCGTTGATCAATGAGCTGATCACCCTATCAACACGTTTGGGCATGGATTACGAACGTCTGAAGCTTTTCCTGTGGATTACGTGGCGGGCCCTCGCTTATGTACCTTGGGAGGGTAATTTGGTAGCGCATTTTCTTGCGCAGCATGGTCTCATAGTGCGACACGTATGCATATTAAACTGTCTTTCGGATTTTTCCTCACTTGATCGTGGTAGCTTGTAGACGGATGTTCATACAGAGTATATTGTTTATGAGGATCATATGACTGTAGCGCTCAGTAATGCAGACGGTCGGGTATGTTTTGCAGTATACTTATTTTATATGTGCTTCACAGTTTGTTAGCTGCTTGATGTCATCTGTATCTTCCTTGCTGAGGTTCGTTGTCCTCCCAACTAGGTACATTGATGGATACAATCTAGGCGAAACATGTTGGTTTAGATTACACTTACCGTTGTATGTGTCAATCTTGGCTACGGGCAACCTGGGTACTCATTTGGCTCTTTCCATACTCTTTTCCTTCTGGTTTATTCCGCATTTCACATACGTAACACTTTACATGTTTTGTTTTCTGAGGTACATCTCCATTCTGCGGCGCTGGCTTCCTGCTTTGATGACTTGGCAGTGGTTATAACTGCTCTACACTTCCAGGACATGCGACACCACTTTATACGTTGGACTAGATTTTTTTGCTTATTTTTTCACTTATTGTTTATGGTTGTCGTTGTATTTCAATGGTTTTACACTAGCTTATTTATCTGTTCTGCATCGTCTATTTATTTTGGGAGAGTCTCCCATCATATCTAAGATCAGTTATGTAACCATGGTATTCCTCTACCACAAATGAGGGATTTTTATTAATAAATGCCCAGACGGTGCCGCCCGTCCTTCACCTAAAATACACACACACAAACACAGACACACACACACACACACACACATATATATATATGTAAATGTATATCTATATATATAGACACACACACACACAGAGATATATATTTTTTTTAAAAAAGCTTATATATATTTTATTAAAAGAGAAGCCTCACTTATGGCAGAGGAAAACCATATTACAAAAGTTCAGAGTAAGTGAACAAATGAAATAACGAACTAAGGAGGACATATCTCCAGTCGTATACGATATGCCGCATTAAAACCTTGCTAGGAAAAACCACCCTTGTGGATAAAACCCTAGCGAAGGAAAAAGCGTACATATTTATACGACCATCATTGAAATGTATAGTATGTAAATATGTGTCCAATTGTTGGTTTCCGTCCAGTTGGTGTAGATGTCGAATGTAGCCGAAACAACGCTTCCAAAGTGTCATCTCCAATGGTTCCAGCCGGATACATGAAATACCATCCATGGGCAGCACCAGATATATTCCAATACATGAAACAGCAGGCACCAAGAACAAATTATGAGTCATTTTAAGAAAATATAAACCGCAGAGTAAGTGATAAGTTAGCGTACCGAGCCTGCCTGCATCCCTCGGGACACAGACAGGATGTGTCAGAAAAAGCCAATCCCTGTGGAAGACATACTGAGCTAGCTCACACCAAGGACTTTGCGCCACGTGGAAGGCCATACAGTCTAGCGCGTGAGATGAGTGTATAGGATGAAAGAAGCTCCCGACAACAGCAAGAATCCCAGATTGCCAACACATAGCAAGACATGCAGCAGCCAAATAAAAGTATATATCACATAGTCGTAGCAACAGCAGCCCTATAAAATAAACAGACAAGATAGTGTACCCACCAAGGCTGCCTGCAGAGCAAACAGTGCAGGCAGCAACAGTACACCTTTGCCCATCAATATAACCGTTCATGAAAGTGCTCCTTCCAACGCATAATGAATGATCATCCTCGCCAAGCATAAACCATGTATATGGAAAAGCAAGATGTGTGTAAGCATGGCAAATGCCAATAATCAATAAATGAAAGAGAACAATCAACATACCATGCCTGTCTGTACTCAATCGAGCACAGACAGGAAAAAGATGTGGGGGCCAATCCATATGGAAGACGTTATGCTGACTGTCTACGCACAGCAACTGATGTGAGGTCCAAAGAAGCCGCAGCACGGACCATTGAAGGCAGGTTGGACGGCGTGAAGATAGAAGTGCAAGGCGATTGCATTGCGTGCTGCGCCAAATAATGTGCCGGCATATTTGCTTCTCTTAATACATGCTGAATTTCCAAATTATGACGAGTGATCAACTGCTGTAGTAGTTTAAGATGGAAGTTTCCAAACACAGGCTGCTGTTTACTTAGACGTTGAATTAGCTGTGCACAATCAGTCTCTAAAATCAGAGACCTGTATAAGGGCAGGAAATACAGCAAGCCAAACAGGGCTGTTTGAATTTCAGCCTGCAAAGGCGGACAATATGGGAGGCGGAAAGCTACCGCCCTGACACATGCTCCACATGAGTCGCGTAAAATGAGACCTCCTGCCGCATTGGAGCGGCCAACCGCGGCATCCACATTAAGTTTAAAGCGACCTGTTGGGGGAGTAAGCCATTTCACCACTAGCAGACGCGGAGGGCGAGGTATTGGCAACCAGGATAACGGCGAAACGGGTCCGGCAGCTAGCTAGGTACCTTGGATTGAATGAACCCACATATTAAGCTCAAAAAGAACGGTATTTCGGAGTGCAGATATAGAAAATGATGTTTGATCTCCATATACCATATTTGCATAATGACGCCATATATTGTAGACCAAAATGCCAGGGACTACAATCTTGAGCACCCCATCAAAGGACGAAAAGGATGAACGGTACCACCAAGCTAATAAATACTGTCGAATAGTGTATGTAGTCGGAAATATATTCTGTAATTCAGAGGCAAAGAAATGCCACATGGACTGGATTGCTGCACAATTCAAGAACACATGATCGACTGAGGAAGAATGCTGCTTGCAAAATGGGCACTGTGTGGGGCGTGCAATCAAATAAGAGCCTATGTAATCCTCAAATGGTAAAGCCGCATGAAATAATCTCCAGAGGAATAGACGGATGGATGGCGAATGGTGTTTAAACCAAATGAACTTCGCAGACAGCAATGTGGGTTTAGATGAGCGACAAATATTGTAAGCCGATTTAAGCGCAAATTCTCCCGAGGGGGAGGGCTGCCAAGTGAGATGATTATTGGACCCTGAAGTATGCATCACACAAATCTGATGGATACGACAAATAAGCTTCCACACCGGTGAATCCGGCAGACGTGGCCGAAAGTCTCCCCTACGTCCATATTTGGCGTGCATATATCGGCTCCATAACGTATCTTGCTTATGATATAACCACCATATTCTGCAATGATATGCCTGCTGCAAAGAATAAAGATCGCGTATCCCTAATCCACCCTCCTCCGTAGGTAAAGTGATAGCGGACCATGAAACCCAATGTCGGCGCTGCCCCCAATAAAAAGTAGCCATTTTCCGCTGTATCATCTTGATGACAGATTTTGGGAGCCCCCCTGCGGCCATGACATGCAGAGGGAGCGCAGAGAGCACCGCGCGCAGTAGGACTAATCTGCCTGCAGTAGATAATAATTTGGAATGCCATCCTTGTAATTTATCATCAAAATGTTGTAATATTGTAGCACAGTATCTTGAACGGTTAATACCCTTGTGAAGATAAGATCCTAAATAGCGGAAAGGGAGTGTCGAAAGCCTCATCCCAAGGATCTCCTGTAGATGTCGAACCCGCTGTTCAGAGAGTCGGGCAGATGGTATCATACTACTCTTGTGGAAATTGACCTTTTGTCCCGAAGCTGCTTTGTAATCCGTTAAGAACCTCTTAAATCGCCGAATATTACGTTGTGTACCTTGCAGAAAGACAAGTAGATCGTCTGCATACGCCAAATGAGAGATGGCAAAGGGTATACGACCAAGGCTAAATGATTGAATATTGCCAGATGCCACTAAAGAGGATAAGCCTCGACTGAATCCCTCAGAAGACAGAATAAAAAGCAGAGGAGATAATGGATCTCCTTGTTTCACTCCCCTATGTGGCCGGAATGATGGAGATGGTGCGCCATTAATCAAAACAGATAACGTAGTAGCTCGGAGATGATTTAGGATCAATCTAGTGAAGAAACCCGAGAAGCCAAAACCCAACAATATTCTCTCCAAATAATCCCAACTGACACGATCAAAAGCTTTCATCATATCCAATTTTAAACATAAGTGTGAAGTGCCAGCATCCAACATATGCACCATTTCTCGAGCCAATAATACTTGGGTGGAGATGTCATGCCCAGGGAGAAATCCTGTTTGTTCCGAAGATATCAACTTCGGCAGAAGTTGCCCCAATCGCGTCGCGATAATGCGTGTGCATACCTTACTCAAAAAATTCGTCAAACATATTGGTCTGAAGTCACCGAAAGTGTGTGGGGAGGTGGTTTTGGGGATCAAAGTGATAACCGCACTTGCCATAATTGATGGCTGCGGAATACCAAGGAAGAACTCTTGTACTGCCTTTTCTACGTCAGAATGTATAACCGACCAACATGACCGATAAAACATACCATGAAAACCATCTGGACCAGCAGCACTATGAGGATCTAAATGCCAGACTGCCTCTTTGATTTCGGCTGCTGTTGGAAGCATGGTCAGCCGTATATTTTCTTCATCCGTTACCAACTGAGGAATATATGATAAGACAGCCTCATGATTTTGTGTAACTGCCGGAGCAAACAAATCTGTATAAAAAGAAACCGCCGCCGCCATGATGTCCGAAGGTTCTGTTAGTAAATGGCCTTCAGCATCATGTATTTGTTGAATGCGTAATTGTGTCCTCTTTCCCTTGACTATAGAGTGAAAATATTGGGTATTAGCATCACCCTCTTGAAGCCATTTTACTCTAGCCTTTTGTTTCCAGAATCGCAGTTCCGCGGTCGATGCTTGTAGATATTCCGCCTTAGCCTTATGATAGTCAGCGCGATGTGCATCTGTGGGGTTGGAGTCGAAATCTGCTTCCGCCTGATTCAACTGTGTCTCCGCATACTTGAGGTTATTAAATATATTGCCAAAGACGTCGTGGTTCCATCGTTGTATATCTTTTTTGAATGAGCGTAGCTTGGTGTAAAAACCATACATACCTCCTGTAGTAGGATAAGATTGCCATGTCTGCTTCATATAATTATGAAAGTTTGAATGATGCAACCATGGGTCCAAAAATCTGAATGTGCGCCGAGAAATATCACCCTGTCGACTACAGACGAGTAAGATGGGCATGTGATCCGAGGCAACCCGCGGTAAATGAGTCAGCTGTAGCATCTGAAAGTTGGCTTGAAAAGTTGAATTGAGAAATAACCAATCTAATCTGCGACTAATGCGACCAAGTCCTCTACCATCTGCCCAAGTAAATCTGGAGCCCTGGTGAGGAGGAGCCATAAGAGAGCAGTACTCAATACAGTCATTAAAATCTTGTAGAGCGGATAATGATGGAGTCGAGCGACCTCGATGATCTTCCAACGCTCGAAAAGTATTAAAATCTCCACCAACTAACCAAGGTAGAGTATTCGAAATAGCAAAATCACACAGGGCTTGCCAGAGGAGCCGCCGCTGGACTGGTGTAGTGCTGGCATAAACCACCGAAAGTACAAATTTCCACTGCAACGAGACGGAGTGAAGAGTGAAATGCACCACTTGACCCTGATCCTGAGTGTCAAGTAATTGAAACTCTGCATCCCGCCAAAAGAACCAAATACGATGTGAATTAGAGGCATATGAATGTGTAAAACCAAGCTGCAACATAAAACGACAAATACTTAAAGGTTCGTGTTTGGGCTCTAATAAAGCTAGTAAATGCAAACGATGTTCCATAATTAACTGTTTCAACCTAGGTAATGAGGCACGCATGCCTCGAATATTCCAGAATAAGAAATTCATTGAGTAAGAGAGGTACTTCCCTGAACCACGTGAGATGCGCTTCGAGTTAAGATCGTAGAAGGCGGGAGAGGTGGTAAATCCTTACGGGTGCGCCTCTTACGTCTAGGAACAACCGGTACAAAGTCGGCCTCAGATTCATTGGCGGTAAGGCGCGATAGTAGAATGTCATCATTAGGAGATGGGGGAATAGATTGCAATTTACGAGTGATATCCTCTGTAACCTCCAATACCTCTTCCAGTGACCCTTCTAATGGCGAGTCAGTATCCGAAGAGTGACCCATGTCCTCTCGTGTGTGGTCGGCAGGTAGGGGGTTATCTGCAGCATCGCAAAAGTCGTCTTCTGGCAAAACAGCTGCAACCCGGTGCAGCGGAGAAGGACCGTGAGGAACAGCATCCTCAGACTGCAAGGCCGTCAGCGTGTCATCCTCCTGGTTACCCGTCGGCTCAGCAAGTTCCGGCTGAGCCACCTCTGAATCCAACCTACCCTTTTTGATTGGTGTCCATCTTTGACGGGGAGGGCGCATAGATTTCATAGGGGGTGGCGGAGGCGGAGGAGGGGCCGGTGTAGGAGCTTGAGGATTAGATGTAGTTGGACATGTAGTTGTTGCATGTCCTAGACGACGGCAAGTGGTGCAAAACATAGGTAAGTCCTCATAAATGATAGATTGTAGTATCATGCTACCTTTTGCTTGAAGATATATTTTCTGAGGCAACTCCTGCGAAACGTCAACCTCGACACAAACCCGTGCTACTGATGGGCGAAGGCCACCCATAGTAGCGACATCTAGATTCAATGGTGTGCCAATGGGTTTAACCACCTCAAAAAGAGCCGTTTTATGATGAAGATGTATTGGTAAATATGGCAAAGCAACCCATATCAGAACAATAGGAACATCAGCACTGGGATCAAAATCGACAGTCCACTTGGTTATTCTCATATGACAACCAGAAATCTGCCATGAGCGGCGATAAAAGCAGCGCAAATAGTCCGCCTCGTTGCGAAAATTAAGGAGGATATGCGATTTATCCAACAAAGTAATGCGTAAGTCCTGATTAAATCCTATTTTTTCAAATACTTCACGTATAACTTTTATAGGAGGCCTGCCATACCAAAAAGTACCGACCAATGAATACCTGTAGGGTTCAGCCAATGCATCAATCTCTTCATCCAGAAAGGAGACCAAAGGGAGGCCTTTGTGCCGTGAAACCGACTTCGGTGCAATGTGGATATCAGTGGAATTGGTGGCGCCGGTGACCACCGCCGCAAACGTCGGTTGGGCCATCATGATCACGGCGAAAGACGATCAGAAAAGGGCAGATGCTGAGCGATCAGAGAATGTTCGCCGGAACCTGGAGCCTGATCAGCGGATGGAGAAAATCGAGACCAGTGCCGGAGTGAAATATCCGCTGATCGTGCATATGTGGCTAACGCAATAACAGAAAATTGTGTAGTATCGGCTCAGTGCTTCGGGATATCAGGCAATGTGAGGGCTGCAATCGAAAGGGGAGTGCAGCAAACGGCGGCGGCGGCGGCGGCCTAAAGCCGCAGGATCGCCGAAACCTGCTTCCTTGATCGCCGGAGCATATGTAATTGATCAATTGGGTAAGATAAAATGACGGTTAAAAATGCTATGAGAGATTTGATTATTGGAAAAATAATAATATATAAGATGTTTAAGTTTAGTAACTAAATCTTAAATTATTTAAAGATCAAAGTTAAGCTCAAACCATCTTTTTGTTTTTGCCCAGTCTAATTATTAATTAAAGTAAATAAACTTTGTAATATGTAAAAAATATATACTTCTTTTTACAACCTAATCCCCTCTAGAAAAACCGTGGACTGGATCGAAAGATCGATCAGAAACAAAACCAGATTCAGAACCGGAAATGGCGGCAAATGACAACTGACGATAAACAAGATACACAAGATTTAAGAGGACGTTTGTTTGGAAAGTATGGAATAAGAAAGTAAGAATCATTCTAAATGAATTCTATTCAAGGTGTTTGCTTGGGTGTATTGGAAAATGGAAAGCAAACGTCCATTGTTTTGAAACAAAAAGCCGGAGTAGGGTTCTATACATTTTCAGAATGAGAAGGGGTCATTCGAGCGCATTTAAATAGATACCCTATTTACATATGGATCCCTACGTCCTTAGTCCAAAAATATGAAAGAAACGGATGGTTTCACGACAAAATCACCCATCCACTTAATCCCTCTTTCATGGTCACATATCTTATGGCTAAGAAATGGGAAATCCTTCACAGTATCCTTTCCTATTTGATCCCAGTTTTTTGCCCATTGCAGAAAATTCTCCACTGCTCGAATACACATCAATTCACGAGCCCTGCTATTATCGGCTACATTTTGATATTCCGGGTATGGTAGATGCGATTACACATACAATCATACTCCATTCGATTTCTTTGCAAAATTGTGCTCAGTGTCATAAGTGAAGAAGGATCTTCTTCGATGAATCCCATTGCTTCTTCGGCTCGAATCGAGGAATTTTTTAGAGATCGTCAAATGTTCAGAAGTTCCTCTATTCCTTAGATATATCAAAAAGATGGACAATCAAACATACTTCTCGATTCAATAGAAGCTCAAAGAGATGAATAGGCTCCAAAATAAGGAGAGATACATTAAAAGCAAGTCTGATTACGCCTTCCAACCCCACGGAATCTTCCAATGTATCGTTTTTGGGTCCAATAGAATTCATAGGTATAGGAAGAAGTCCTATCAAATAGAGATTTTTCTGTCGAACATATTTCGATTATTCATACGATATCTAAGGACCTATCGATCCTCTCTGTTCAGTGAATAACAAAACTAGATCATGTGGAATCATATTGAATATTTGTAGCCAACCATTTATTAAAAAATGAATAAACTTAACACAAAAGAAGAAAAAGAAATAATCATAACGTTGCTGAAATTAAGATGTTTTTATTAAAAAATAGACATGGATACGACCGTAAAAAATATAAAGAAATTTAACGTTGTCCTTTATTTGAATAAAAGGGTACAAAAAATTATTTGTTGAGAAAATATTATGTTTCTATAGAAAATATGCGTTGACCCAACTGATTAAAAAATTAATTGGACACAAACTTGTTTTATTTGTAAGAAAATGAGAGATAAGGTTGGACGTACCACAGTTCTGACAAAACCATATTATGCATTATGGTTTTGTTAAAACTGTGTTGTCTCCATGGTTAAAGTGGCACATGGGGTCTTGTCAAAACTTTGTTGTATGCCACACTACGGTTATGACAAAACAATGTCTCATACATGTGGAATTACTTTGAAAACTATAATAAAAGTATGCTATTCAAACTATAATATTTTTGGATTTCTCTCTATATGTATGTATACATCATATATATGTATCGTTATGTGTGTCTATACATAGATAAATACATACATGCATGTACATTTTCACCCAATCGTGGTTTTTCTCGTTACTACTCTATGCAATTTCCAATTTTCTCACTCCTAATGACAGTTCGGATACGATCATCAGTACTGGTGGTGAATTGTCACTTTTGCTAAAATAGGAATAAATACACCGATACCATATACCTATCAAACTTCCAACATAAAACATCATTCTTCTTGAATTCCCTAATGACCTATCCTTCGGTTAAGACCAAAAGCTACGGAAAATGGGATTCTTTCTTTCTAATACCCGAATGGTTTAACTAGCTTTTGGATCGATAATGGAATGGAAGAAATGCCAACGATCGTAAAGTGCATTTGATTATCCTTTAGACGTCTCATATGAAAAAACTCAAGCTACCTGCATGATGGAAAGTAATCAAAACATACTATGTATAAGAAAGAATCATGTCATGAGAATATTGGGTTTTAAAGACTAGAATCCAATCAAATCATAGTGATTAGAATATTCCATAATCACCGGTAAAAATCATATTATAAGTAAGCAACATTTGTAAATAACCGAACCAATTGAAAAGTTTTTCATTCAATTCTTAGCTTCTTGTTCAATTCTTCATGGTATCAGAGCGTGTTTGATCCTCGCGGACTCAGAACACAAGCTCATCACAGTCCAAATCTCTTCTCAGATTAAACCATCCCGTTCTAATCTGCCAGAAAAACTAAACCAACAACCCACCTCAGAACCAAAGCCAGAAACAGGAAGCATTACCGCAAAAAAATCCCATCGAAACGGATATTGAATGTTTTTTTTGAAACTCAGATATAATCATCACTGTTCCAGATATATCTTTCCTGGCCAAACGGCAAACAGACCCATGCCCATTACCTGCAAAAAAACATTCAAACCACCATGTTAGGAGATGGAGAATCCAAACCAAAAAACAATGAGTTGGCCATCCAATTGGTCAACTTGCTACAAAACAACCTCAACATCCAAGTACCTACTACCAGTCTTGATAATCTCTCGCTCGGATCAAATTGAGTGGAGATAATTATCAATTATGGACTACTTTAATGAAAAAAGGCAGTGGGAGGTCGTGGGCGAAGCCACCATCTCTCTGGTGTTCCTCTGCCACCAGCAGCCACATAACCAACCTTCACACAGTGGGAAACCAATGACCACTGTGTATTTACCTGGCTCATCCAGAACATTGAGCCCAACCTAGTAAACAATGTATCACATCACCCCACAGCAAAGGCTCTTCGGGACAGACTTGTAGTGACTTATGGCACAAGGACAGATTCACTGCAGGTCTTTGACTTGCACAAATAGGCCAACTCGATTAGACAAGGAGGACAAACCCTGGAAGACCTGTGGAACAGACTTCAAAGCGTCTGGATGGAGATAGATCGACGAGAATCCAACCTTATGAAGGACCCTGATGATATCTCTATCTATAAAATAAGATTCAAGAGCAGCGCCTGTATCAACTGCTCATGGCAGTAGATGATAGATTTGAAGCCATTAAGAGAGAACTATTAAAGAATGAGCCATTGCCGCTGCCAGAGATGGTCTACGCTAACATCAGACAAAAAGAAGCACGGGTGGCGATTTTGAAGGAAGGCCCCTCAGAGTACCCAGACTCATCATCAGGGATAGGGACGAGACTACGAATTCGAGCTAGAAGACAGGAAAATACCAGAACCCCCTTGCTCTTCCCAAACTTCATCACAAGGGGGTGAGAAAGAGGACAATCAGAGGCTTTTGTACACCCACTGTGGAAAACAAAAACACACCAAAAACGAGTGTTTTGAACTCGTCGGATACCCGGACTGATGGGATGGAAACTCACAAGGGCAGTAAAATAGGGGGAGCGCAGGGGAACAGAGCCAACAGGCTAAGGGGCAGTGGCAGTAGGCACTAACACTGACGCCAACACATGCCTTAAGAGAGAGATGGCAACAGACGGCGGCAGCAGCTGCCAACTCGATGCTCCTCATAATAAGTCCTTGGCCTACGATGACCTTCATCCTCTTGAGGGATACTCTTGAGAGATCGAGACTTTATGCCCAGACGCTGTCTGGCCAAAGGCTCCGACTCCACTGTTGGGGCCTTGAAACTGTGCCGCCTAGCATCCGGCATGAATCCTCGAGGAGGTCGAGAAGATTGTTGATGTGATACTTCCTTAGAGCGTCGAGGAGGGAGATCCTCCTCTATATCCTCGACCTCATTACGTTTGCCCTTAAGATGATCAACAGCAGCTTCAAACACTTCCAGATTTTCGGCAACATATTTCATCGCTCTGTCACGATCCTCAAGTGATACTTCAGGAGCTTGATGATGTTGCTCAGGTTCTCGAGAATCATGCTCTGGGACACCAGAACGGGTAATCGTACGTCATGGTGGGTTGGAGGACTCCCCCAAACCCTCACGGCGGTCTCTAACCATTTTAGAATACTTCATGTTTCAAAGTTTTTCAGAAATCTTTTACTTGATTGAAGGTTCATGCCCTCCTTCTAGCGCCAAATGATGAAGCTAGATCTTCACCAAGGGTCAGAGATGATCTGAAATAAACGTCGTTAGCTCTTCCTCACTTGTGTTCAAAATACTTCCTTGATGACCTGCAAAGGGAAGCAAAGACCAGAGGTCCCGGGGTTATGACTCCGGGTTAAACCCTCCGACGCTCAAGTCAGTTTGGGCCATTCTCATTGAGCTATTTTTATGTTTGAAGAGTTTGAGGTGATCTCACAGTTTTCGTATGGAGATTTGCTCTGTATTAGCTCTCGAAGAAGAAGGTTCAGAATCCCTGCTCTCTTCCCCCATTGTTGCCTTTATCTACTGCGTTGTTCCATGTGTCTGACCGCTGATGTGATTGGAACGTGTGTCAGGGAGGCTATTTTGTTATAATGTGCAGTATGATTGGATGAGTACTTTTGCAAGTTGCCAAATCTGGGATGCGTGTAGAGTCGGCGATAGCCAATCTTTATACTGTAGCTCTGTCAGTGTCCCCATGGGGCCCAGATATTTTCCTTAAACTCCTGCTCTGATCTAGATAAATTGCTTAAGGATAGATTTTTACTCATGTCGAGGCCGAGGTTGAAGCTCGGGGCTGAGGCAGAGCTGAAGTGCAGTTGGTGGTGAAAATTGCTTGCTTGCTTGATACTGAGGTATCTGCTTAGTAAGGCCGAAGTAAATACTTTGGTCAAATAAGGTCTTGTTTGAATCAGAGGTGAAATCACTAGCTTGGGCAGAGGTGCAACCCTTTGGTCCACTGAAAGAATTTGCCGAGCTGAAATGTAGCTGAACTTCAAACGTTGACTGTTTGTTGACCATTGGATAGTTTTGTCTTATCCCATAGTTGGGTTTTAGGCTCATCAAATAGCAATCAAAATAGTTTAAATTTATTAAATTATTTTCAAATTAAATTAAAATAATATTTTTTAAAATAATAATAATTATAATAATATTTTAACAACAACCACAACGACAATAATACAGTCTGTTTACTTAATAGTTTATAGTGATTATTATTTTCCACTTGTCTATGACTCGGAATCTTCTGAATGCAAAAGTGGTGGTAGTAAAAGTTTTCAACGGCGAGGCGTCAGTCTCCAGTGCGGTGGTGTCTTGTAAGTCCGAAACTCAACGGTCGACGTCCACCGACGACGAAATTCAAACACAGCAGTCGCTCCGTAGCTTCGTTTTTACCTTTTTGCTACTGTAGCAGTCCAGTCAGAACACGTTTCAAACACCTTTCAAACGTTGAGTTGATCTTACGCAAATGCTGAAATTTCCAGCAATTTTCACATGCTCAAACTCTTTTTCCTCTCCCGAGCTCCTATTTCAATGGCAATCACTCTCTTTTCTTCCTCCTCCGTCACTCTATTTCTCCTGCTCCTTCGTAAATCACTGTCGCTATAGAAGACTGACCTCAGTTCTTGCCGTTATGTGCGCCGGAAATTCCTTCGATCGGTTTCCTGTAGAGCTGAATGAGGAGTCCGATTTTGATCAAATCGTTTCTTCTGATGGACTGGTCTCGGTTTGCGGTTTCGGCTCCCTCCTTTCTGGTTTGTTGTGTTCTTCCGATTTTCGACTTTTCTTATTGCTAATGAATATGATGTCGTTTTAATTGTTCAAAAATGCAGAAAAAAGTGCTCGGAGTACGTTTCCGAAGTTGATCAATTTCAGAATGGCGAAATTAAATGGATTCAGGAGAGTTTTTGCTCATTCCGCTCCCATATTCTTCCAGCGTGGTATTGCTAAGCCTGAGACCAAGGTTTGCCTTTTCACTTGACCTTTTGTTTCTCTTTTTGCGCTTGATATTAGTTGGACAATATGGCATTGCGTCTCATTCACATTCTTCTGTTTTATTTATTCTGCAGCATTTAGCCGCCACTGTACTTCATCTATATCTTTCTATACTTGTTTATTTACCCTACATTTTGCTGTGAATATTTTCCCTCTAGTTCAGTTGTAAGTGTTCTTGAAAGCTAGAATGTTTTATAATATTGGTTTAAAAGTCAGCTGGATTAGTCAGGCATTACCATATTGATTTTTCTCTTCCTGTTGAGATGAGAATGTTTGATTAGCCAAACGATTTTATCCTACTGAGGCTGATATTTTAGACCACGCCTTCTAATTGTTAATCCGTATGCATTTTCTTCAGGAGATATCAAGCTTGAGCGTGGAGCCTTGTGAAGGTGAAACTTTGATAATTACTCTTTTCGAGATTCAAAGATCAGAGGTATAAAAGGTTTTGTTTACATAGTGAGGCTTTAATTGTTTGGGTAGTAAGATGCTGATAACTGATACCACCAGTTGCTTTGATGCCATTTCAGATTCCATCATTCTTGGAAAGGGAGCACGAGTTCCGTTTTTCGGTTGTAAGTTGCTTGATCACTTCTTCTCTCCATTTTGTATGTATTTATTATTGGCACTAATTGATTTATTTACTGTAATTTAGAATGAAACTACTTTTATTTGTTTCATAGGTGATCCCTGAAACGTTAAACGGATTAATTTATGAGAATCCTGCGGTAAGATTATGTTGACTACTTGACCTGCTTGGGGAATTTGTATTTACTCTGCTGCAATTGGCTAAAAAGATTATGGATGGGATTTCAATGGGTGTCAACGCAGGTACTTTGTGCCCGTTACAGTGATGAAGAATATTTTCGGAATAGATGCAAAGGTATTATTTTCATCTTTAGTGATGACTTATTTAACTAACAAATTATTAATTTTAAAAGTATTACCTAAAGAGTGATTATGGCTTCTTCGTGCTGCGAATATGACTGGGTGACAGATCTTATATAGTGTAAATCCGTCAGGCTTTTTGCAAAGGTAAACAATTTGATCGGAAATCATGATGGAAGTTCATTTGAGTTTTTTGGTTTGGATGGTCACAAGATGACTTCTGTGTGGTTTGAAAACACATTCTTTTGTCTCTTAAGTTACTTCGCACGAGTTCAAGTTACTTCCTTAAGATACAGTTAGATTGAACAATGTCTTTTTTCATACATTGTAATTGGAAGTTGATGATTTCATCTGTACATAGACAAGTAGGACTGCAGCTATAATATTTCTGGATGTGTTGCAGGAAGTCGAGAGATACTTTTCCAGCGCTATGGAAGATACAACATTCACAAGATATGGCGAGATGATATCCTACCTTGTCGAGTTTATCTTCGCCATTGGTTGGTGCTATATGTTATTTTCTCCTTTTTATTTTTAGCATTATTTAAGAAAATTTACCTTTTAGCTTTATGCTTCTTATTGTGCGAAATATCTGGCTTTCAAGTCCCACTTCTTCTCTATCTGCCTGGAAGGATAAGCTGGACGCATGTAACTATAACCTTTATCAGAGTTTGGCTCTTCATCTTTTCCATCTTGATTGGATTTTGTTTATTACTTCTAAGAGATTTCTTCTCGTCCCTTGATACGTTAAAACTCGTTTCATAAGCTGTTTCTGCGTACCTCAGATCGCGAAGTGATTCGAACCCTTCTGAAACCCTGTGCAAACTATGCACTGTATGTCCTATAATAGGTCCCATTCTTCCGCTCTTTCCCGGGAGTCGATGACTATTCATAGTTATTACCTTGACACCAAAGAAGAGTTCGACCCAATGCTTTATTTCTGTCCTAGTTGATCATGATTCGACATTATAAGTATATTGATTTTTTTCCAAACACCGAATACTTTTGTCTGTACCCCTTCTTGGACCCTGCGCAAACGCGAGAGCTTAGTACACCAGGAACGTCCTTGTATATGTTTCATGAATCGAAATTATCGTGGCTTGTGCAGTGTTTTGGCAGCAAAAAATCTTGGTGAAGTAGCCTATAACAACTTTCTGGATCATACTTTCCTTGCGGACCGTAAAACTACCATTCGTGATTATTTAACAAGTGGCACAGGAATCATGGAAGAGGAGCCTCCTGAACCTCTAAAAGAGAGGTATGGAGGTTAGTCAATATGCTGATGGATCTCCACCAGATTGCTGGTTCTGAACCCTTTTGGTTCTGAACCCTTTTGGACTAACACTGTTTGTCACTGCAAATACACAAGATCTTAGAGATAATGGGGATGATCTTACTCTCGTCTCTGGAGTCTGTGCCTTGAAGTAATTGACTCTCATTTCCAGACTGCATCTTAAGAGTCTTGTGGTTGGAGCATTTAGTGTGTAGTTTTAAGCAGATTTACTGTCTTTATATCAGCCACATGACTTGATTTCCATTCACGCGGTAATCTGTATTTTCGAGCAAATTGAGTGTCCTCAGTATTGGGTACATGATTTGATTTATTCATTAACTGATTTCATGGCATGAGTTATATGTTTGTCATATATGAAAAGAATCTTTTTGCGTTTGAAAAAGTTGTTTGAAATATATATGATTTTAATTTGGTAAACTTGTATATATTTGTGAGCAAAATTGTAAGCGCATGATCCTAAGGCGTAGCACAGTTGGTACTAGTGTTGGGACATTATAACTAGAAGGTCGTAGGTTCGAACCAAGACACGTGCAACGTGGGTGCAATATTGTTATCTGAGCCAGTAATGCCTTAGGTCAATGTATCCGGCTCAATTGGGTTTAAAAGTTGTTGAACTAGTTTGCCGTAGGCACCTTAAGTGAGTATTTGACAACTCCTTACCAATCTAGGAAGCTGTTGAGTTTTTGATTTACATCATTTGTACATCTCTATAAAGATGGGGCAGTGGAGGTCCCAGAGACTAAAGATTTGGTCTTTTGCAACCAGAAAATTATAAGGCTATGATGAAATTGGTGATATGCCTTGTGTCGCAGGTTGCCACATTCGTGTGCTTAAAGGCATAGTTTGGGGCAAGCAACCTAAGGTTGCTTCTGCCCACAAGTTGCAAGTCCGAAGCAATTAGTATGTTCCTGCAAGTGGTCTTAAATAAACGGACTAAGAAAACGCAAGAGAAACGTAAAAACATTATAGACCCATTATAGAGTATGACAATTACATGAAAGCGGCGAGAGAAATGTAAACTCAAACGAACACTTGCGTCATGTTCACTCTTTACACCTTCCTCAACCCTTTGAAAAGGATGGATGAATAAAGCCGAAGTTACTGCAACAACAAACTACCAATATAGGAATCTACTTGTGAATCAAAAATGTCATTTACCTCTTCTTTTTCTATTTTTTTTTCTCGGTCATCAGGCTTGCCATCAACAAGCCACTTTTACTATGGATGCTATTGTAGAGAATTATGGTGGCCAATATATAATTATGGAATATAAGTTCAACTGATTTGATCATTGCTAGTTAAATGAAGGCAAAGAAGATAAGGCATGTCAAATCATAGGCGATTTTAATGCATTCTGCCTCTCTTCTTTTTTTCACATATTCGATCTAATCATACTTGTTGCGTAAGTATTTTAAAATTTCTTATGAAAACAATATTTCTTTTTTCACTAATGATCCACATATATCTAATATAATGAATTATCTATATAATCGGCATCACCTAGCGATCGATTTTGTTTGGTTAGCGACAAATGACAATTCTGAAACTATCCAGCTACATGATGAGTTTCGCAAAAGGTGAAATCACTCACCTCGGGGCTTCCACCGTCCTAGCTACAAGGAGCATGTGTGGAAGATGCAAATCAGAAGTCTAGCGATCTTCTAGATTGTATGAGTACTTACGCAGTGACCCACACAAGGTGTCTCACAAACCAGGCCGAAACAAAGGAACACCTACATTATGCATGTCCCTAGAATCGAACTCTTGACCACTTGGAGCATATCCCAACCCGAGTATCAACTGAACTATGCTCTAGGACTACCTGATGAGTTTCCTTGGTGGGCTCTTTCACATATAACTAATGAGATATCAAGATAGTACTTGAAAGAACGAAAAAAGACGCATGCTTCCTGCTCCTCTCATCTTTCTGAAAAGTGCAAGAACAAGATAAATTGCTCTTACTAGGCATCTCAAAGATGCCACGATTCAGCCACAAATACATCACTATTTTACTACCTCTTGATCAATACCCAGACCGGTTACAAAGGAAAACTGTCCAGTCTTGGATAATCAATATATATTGTATATATATGTATACATCGAACTCAACCTACAATGTTAATCATCCATACACTCCAATTCTGCGATCACAAGTTCCATCGTCTTTTTATACATGGGCATATAATGGTCGTTTATCATTGTCTTCGAGAGACGCAGCTTACTGTACAGCTCTCTAGGTGTTTCATAGATCCCTGCATGTTCCACTGCAGCACAACCCTGTGCGAAATCGTCACTCTCGGATGAAGGCACAGAGACCATATGCATTATTCTACCTGGCGGGTAGAATTGCAAGTCATCTGAAACATCTGAAGAAGATATGGGTGTTTGGCTTTCAACTGCTTCTGCAATCACTTTTTCGTCTTCTGTAATTTCTTTGGCTACTGCTGCTTCTTCTTCGGCCTGGATATTGGCCTCATTATTATTCTGGTCCTGGAGGTCCTTCTCCAGTTCATACCACAACTCGCCTTCGGATATGTCTTCCAATGTAGAAGTGGCAATGACTCTTCCAATTTGAAGGAGATCATCTTCTTCATCAGTTTCATCGTGCCCTGAACCCTCGGCGGAACAACGATGGTCCATCTGGTTTGACTGGGGTGCTTTAAACACTATATCACTACTCGCATCAGACAGAGATTGTCTTTCCTCATGAAGAGGAGCCTGCATAAAATCTTCTACTTTAGGGTTTGATGAAGTATGTCTGCGACGAGGACCTATACAAGTCCATGATGAGAAAGATGGGGTAGTAACAACAGCACGAGCTACATCTTGGGCACGCTTCACAACTCCCTGTCGTTCATCAAAGAGAAGAAAGAATTATAAAATATACACCACGGGGGAGTCAGCTCCTTTGTTAGCAGTATAAATTGGAAATTGAACATTATCTAGGCAAACAGGATCACAAAGAAACTATATTACAACATTTAGTGAAAGGTGGGTCTTGGCGCCAAAAGAACCAGCTAAACGAACATATTTCCAGAATGCACATCACATTCAAGAATAAGACTTGTATGATACACAAACTATAATTCAAAATCATCTTAGTGTATGTTGAAATCAATTTGAACGATTCTACAAGCAAAAAAAAAGACTTGAAGAAAATAGCTTCCACAGATATGGAAACTGATTACATATATACAGATAACTTGCCTGAGTTCTGCTTGATACAGGCCTCAAAAGGGCACCAGCGCCAGCAACCCTTGCTTTTGCATTGGCCATGGAGGGTAATCGAGATCCCAGTGCAGTGGCAGACCGATAAATCACGTTGAAAACCCTGTACTGCTCAACTTGGTCACGCAGATCATTCAACCAAGATGAAGCTGTAACCTGCAGGTTCAAGAAACATGTCTTAAGCTACAACTGAGGTTGATAGAAATCGTGAGGAGATGCCCACTTATGAAAATGCTTGATGAAAACAAAAAGGAACCTCTGAGCGAAGAAAATCTACTGAAGATGCTGAAAATGTTGGCACCAGATCTGAGCCATTGATTATTGTAGTAATGAAATGCTTTCCTGACTCGGCCAACTCCCATGTCATGCAGGCAGCTTCACAAGACATCAGGAAAACGCAATCATCTAGAGCTGTAACTACTTTATACTAGCAAAGAAGAAAAAAGCCAAGCAGTATTTCAATTATTTTACTAGACAAATTCCACCCAATTAACGCCTACACCTACTAGAAGTGGTAGGAAGTAGCTTATTCTCTTCCAATTGTTTTTGTTACTAGGGAACATAAAGTATAATCTTCTTTTTTCTTCCTCTATGAAATATAGAGCTTTTCTTCCATCATTACAATACTGGATATAAGCACAAATCAAAATATGTTTCTACTTGCCTGGTGCAAAAGTTACACAAGTGGTTGAGGATAATTCTTTCTGCTCTCGAAGAATATATGTTAATAGAGCTGCAGTACCACCACCAAGTGAATGGCCAACAATCTGATAACATATAGTAAAGCTCTTAGCAAAATACTAACTGCTGTAGAATACAACTAAAACTGATTCAGCATCAATTTTCAGCAAATTAACCTAAATCAAATAACATATCCAATCACGACTATCACAAGGTAACCAGAACGAGGCAATAGCATGATGTAATAAAAATTTGTATTTTATCTATATAAACTTTACTAGTGCAAAATCAGAATACTCCAGTTATGCAATTTAAAATGATAAGAGATAATAAAATGCAATACTTTATACTAGTAAAACCTCTAAAATGCTATTAGTCAACTAGAAAATTGATTATAAAGTTCTAAACATCACCGTCCTTCTTGACACATCTAGTAAAAAGTACAGCTCAATAGTGGAAGCAGATGAAGCATTTGTTGCAGCCAAAATTGGAAGTTAGGAAACAGCTCTACCTTGACACTATAATCAGGGTTCTCATTGACAGCATCAAGCAGAATAGGAGTGCTGAGCTTTGCAATCCAGCGAGCAGCAGCAACCATCCCACAATGTGCATATCCCAACACTAGATTGCTTATTCCTCCATCCTGTAAAACTGAATGGTGAAAAGGTACCACTGCACCTGTTGCTGCAGTTAATGTGTCTTTCATACTGTGGGTCCCGCGAATCAGAAGAAGGAAGCACTTGGAATCTCTATCCAATATAATTGTAAATGCAGGCTTCAAAAGCTGCATTACAATTTTTTAAAATGGGTAATGAAGAACCACATAAACCTTCAAATGCTGGAACAACTATATTTTGCAGTCAACATTCAGAAGAAAGGCAAACACATAACAAGATAACATCCACTGCCCTAAAAAAGTACAGTAGAGAAAAAAGATTGTTTACCCCAGCTTTAGGTTTTTGAAGGAGAACATCTCCTTGAGAATAGCCTGCAGCTTCCAGAAATACTGGAAATGGCTTCTTTGAGAAATACATACAAAGCGTCAGCAACTTTAAATAATGATACAGCAGAGCAATCATTTCAGGGCCCTTCAATTGTACACAATCTTCCCCAGCATATACACTAGCAACCTGTATGTTGCCCTGCCAGATGTGGAAGTAAACAAATTAAGGCGCATGACATAAGAAATGCCCCCACAAAATAAAAATGTATACCCCTCGGGATGGAAAATGGAAGAACCAGTGTAGAGAAGTTGAAAAAACTGCTATTGCATGAAGATCAAGTGCGTGATGGAATCTCTCGCTTGCTCTCGTGCCCAAGGATTTCAAATCAAAGGCATCATCACGATCATGATCACATAGTTACAAACAAAATGAAATCAAAAAGTTCAATTTCTACAAATTAAGCCTTTCAATCATCCACTTTCAAGTTCCATATCTAAGCCTGTTACTTGACAAGCAACTTAAAAACTATTAGGCCATCATCTTTTTCAAGCAAATGGTGTACTTACAATACAACAGCTTCATAAAAAGTTAACATGTACAAAATAATAAAATCAAATAATACGAAAAAAGCTTCACCTATTCAGAAAAATGAACAAGAAACAGACAACATAATACATAAAGAATAACCACCACAAGACCAAGAAACAGAAAATCTACAAGAGAACTTTCACCAGGGAAAAATTAAAGAAGGTAGCATAAAATTTTTCTCATCATTTCAATTCTATGGGGAAAAAATTCCAGGAAGAGCAAGAAATTTGACCTGACGTCGAATGAGATAGTTAACAATTTCAATTCTATGGAAAAAAAAAATTACAGGAAGAGTAAGAAATTGACCTGGCGTCGAATGAGATAACTAACACCAAAAGCTAAATCAGCAATCGGCCATTTCCCCAAAGTCTCAGAGTAAGTAAATCTAAGCGTCTCGGACAAAGTCATAACCGTCTCAAACCACGTCGCCGGAGCTTGAGCCAACGGCCGGCGTGACATCCTCCGTCGAGCCGATCGCTTAGAATATTCCTCCCCACTTTTATCATCAACCTCATCTTCTCCATTCGACGCTAATCGCCTAGTCCATACGTAGTACAACAACAACACCGCCCCTGCCGCCGTGGCCATTGTCGTCGCCGCCATCAGATCACTTTCTAACACTCGCCGACTAACAAATCATCCACAAAAATACAACTAAAATTACATATAACCAACACTAACACTGTCTTCACAGCTACTACTGCGGAAAGATTCTGGGCAAAAAATTATCTTTTCCAAAAGAATTAAAGATTCAATTATTGCAGAAAGGGTAAAAAATTATTGAGGAATGGAAAATTGATAATCTAAAAATTTCAATTACAGGCATGGAGGAGTAGGAGGAAGGGAAAGTGAAAAAGGTGTAAAATGGGTTTGACTGAGGAGGAAAAGGAAGAGAATGAAGAGGAGGGGCAAAGAAGGGAAATTGGGAAGATTAGGTGGCCGTTAGGAGAGAAGGCGAGAGGAGGAAGGCGTGTGTCGATCGTGTGAGGTGGAGAAGAAGAGGTCAAGATTGTAATTTTTTTCCTGATATGTATTCATCCACCAAAAGGAAACGGAGAAAATTTTCAAAACTTAGTGTTTTCATAAAATAAAAATATAGTATGTTTTGGAAAATTTTTTAAAATAACTAGCACACATTTGCTATCATCGTCTTACAAGTCTTTAGACGCATTTGGAAAGTATAAGTGCGTCTAAAGAATAAGCTGATCTCAAGCAAGAAAATGCTATATTTTTATGAGTGTAAAACACACTCAAACCTGGACGGGCTTAGCATGCTTGTCCAAGAGCTTAGACGGCGCTGTCTGATTTGTCCATGGGCATCAACCACAAACCTAAAACCCTAAAATTGACGATCGGAATTTCGTATTTGGTAAGAGAATAAAAGTTCATTTATTATGTATGCTAGGAAGGAGTTCAATCATATAATCCTAAAAATTTTAGGATACCCAATACTGGATGAATTTATCCGGCGTGCGTTGGTGGTCGTCAGAAAAGACAAATATAAAGATGATCTTGAATTCGTTTTTACATGTCCACGTTCAGATATGAGCAAACGTGAAGGGTTTGATTGAGGTATCGTCATAATATACATTGATGAAAATCTTAGGCGAGAACTAACATGTTGTCTACAACCAATAAACAATCACCATTTATGATGTTCCTAGAAAAAGTTCAAAGCCGCAGTGCGGATAGGGATCCCGAAGCCAAACGCACCATCGAAGAAATTATGAAAGTCGTTAAAAGACCCTCTACGGGAAGTATAATTATAGCTAGAAGGGTCTAGTCTATGATTTGTGTTGTATGACAAATGTTATGCTTTATACACTATGTAGTATGAGTATTGTATTGTATGACAAGTGTTATTCTTTGTGTGTTGTCTCGTTAACTGTATGATTTATTATTTTTTAGTATAACCTAAAGAAGAATACTACACATGAATTTATTAAATTAAATTCACACTCTAAACTTTAACCATAACCCTAACTCTAACCCTAAACTCTAATTGTAACACAAAACCGTAACCGTATCTCTAACCTTAAACCCTAACCAAAATAATAAACCATGACCTTAAAAATAAACCAAACTTAAATCCTAACCATAAATCATAAACCATAACGGTATGATTCATTGTTTTGTAGTATAAGGTTGGAAGAATAGTAGACATGAATTTATTAAATTGAAATTACAGTCTAAACCTTATGTAGTATAAGGTTGGAAGAATAGTAACCATAACCCTAACGCTAATGCTAACCCCTAACGCCTAACCTGAATCCTAATCCTAACCCATACTTAAAACTCTTCAAAATGATAGTCTACAGAGCCACATTTTGAAAATACATTGAGTTTTACATGAAGAAAACTTAGTCCTTGTACAAAAGAGATTTATTGAACTTTCATTTACTCTCATCATTGAAAGGCTAAAATACAAACAACATTAATGAAAATAAATGTTACATATGTAGGATCTGCAAGGCACCACTAGAAGGGGGGTTGAATAGTGGGTGCAGAAAATGTGGTTTTTAAAATTGTTTTAGACCAAAAACACAACTTCTGAAAACAGTTTCTGTTTTCAGGACCTGTTTTGAAACGTTTTGAAAACTAGGTTACAGGTCTTCAAAAATTCTGAAATTTGGAGAGTTTTAGTCTTAGATGTTCTGAGTATCTCCTAAAAATTTTAGATTAAAATTCCACCTTTAACCCCTTTAAAAATCGTTGGTGGTCAGATTGCACAAATCTGCCAGAAACGGTAGTCTGATTTGAAAAATTAATTCCAATTAAACCGTGAGTCCAAATGCTCTGAAAATTTAATGACTAACCCCTTATTAGGTGTATTTAATTGGTAGAAACAGTTTTGAAAATTTCTTTTTGGAAGTTAGTCAAATACGTTCAAAGTCTCAACCTTTGTAAGCCTGAAAATCAGACTGCACTAGTCTCAGAACTTTTGACGTTTGAATGACTTATACTTGTCCAAAAGGGTTGAAACTTGCCAAAAGAACCTTAAGACGTGTGGCTATGTTTCCTGAAAGTTTCGTGATTTTTGAAGTTCGTTTACTAATTTTAAGAACGTAATAAAAATGATGCACTGTGCTAGAAACTGAAAGTAAGTGCTGAAAAGTAAAGAACACAAGGAATTTTATACTGGTTCGGTTAAATCAACCTACTCCAGTTTTTGAGGACACCTTTCTCGGTTAGCACTAATCACAAAATACAAATAACACCTTACCACACAGGGTTGATGGAGTTACACACCAACTCCAACCCTTTACAAACCTTGTAAGTGATTACAAAGATCACGAACACCACCACCTAGCGAATGCAAGATTGATCACACCTTGATCAATCTTTTACAACAATATAGAGAGTATGTGGTGATATATATGAAGCCTATTCAAATGTATGAATATGAATACAATAGGCTTTTAGTGAGAAGAAAGAAAGAAGTGTAGAAAGAAGGAGTAGAAAATCATTTTTGATCTTGAGAATTGTAAGCCTTGTCTTATATTTTTGTTTGCTCTCTTCTTTCCTTTTTATCCATAATGGCCACCTCCTATGTCTTGATCTTCCTCTTGAAAATTATCTTTTAAGTCCTTGGAAGAGTATATTGCATCATTCTGACATTTCCTTACTTACTTGGCAACTCCTCATTGGATGATCATTAAGCCCTTGCTTACTTGGCATTCATTGATTGGATGGAAGTTGTCATCATTTGATGACTAGATAAATCTGAAAATAACCTTTAAGAACATGTGCCAATTAGTCATAAACATGTTGCCATAAGTCATGTATCAATTCCACACAATTAGCAAGACAATTCATCACCAATTTCCTTCCAAGAATTCGGCCACATGCTTTCTACACATGCTGAAATTTCAGCATGTGTGATATTCACACTAAATTCAAGATATTTCCATGTAGGTAGTAGATTTATTCCTTGAAAATAAAGAAGAAATCAATCATCATTTAGTACATAACATTTCTACTAATTTTGAAATAAAATTAGTAATCATGGAGGCCATAAAATCGGCCATATGCATTACACACATGCTGAAATTTTCAGCATGTGTGATATTTAAAAATATCACTTCATTATTTCCATAACATCTTTAGAACATTGCCATTTTATCTTTCATTTAATCCATTTGATTCAAAGAAGAAAATATGGCACAATTATCTTGAAAATTTTGGCCATCAATAACCTACACATGCTGAATTTTCAGCATGTGTCACTAATGTGACAAAGTTTAAAATGTTACCTTGTGTAGTTCCTTTCTTTATGTTACCAAAATTGTATGCTTCATTAATGAACAATCAAGATGCCAACAAGGCTCCACATATGCACCAACAAGGGTGAGCTAGGCGTGTGATGATAGTTGTACATGTGCTGAATATATTTTTGCAAACTTTGTAAAATAGTGCACAATAATTATACACATATGGTATATTCCAATCAATCCTTAATTGATTTTTCTAGAACACTTTAGAATGTATAGAGTATGCAAAAAGTGTCTAGATACATGTTATATGTCATGCCAAAAATGTTCCATGTGCCATGTTCGTAGAAAACCGAATTTTCGACGTTTGTCGATTACCCGATTTTTCTCCGATTAAATTCCAAATTTTTGCACATGTTATATATATTATGTTACACATAATATACACAAATTAAGCTTTAATATTCAGCACTCATGGCTGATTTAAAGTGGCGCCTAACATGTGACAAAAATTGAATTTGGAATCTCCATAATTTGGCCTTAATTTGGGGTGATTTGTGTGCGCCAACATGGAATGATTTTATGGTTGTATATATCATGTAAGACACGAAATTTGTGGCCATTTTTGAAGTGTAGGGGCTGGCCATCTATATATGGCAAGTACGTGACACGTTGGTGAAGTTTCGGTGTTCACCCGATACGACAATTTTTGGTTTAGAACCTTTTAACGTGTCGTAATAAATTTTTCATCACCATGACTTATATCATATGATATAAGACCTGAATATACTCATAAATATGAGGTAAATATAGTGGTGTGACGTTAACGTACGTTCGTAAAATATATAACGTGTCGGTAGTACGTTGGAATATATGTGTCTGTGCCGTTTTATAAAAAATCTGAATATATAAAAAAATATATGTATAAGGCGTGTATAAAGGAGAGGAGAAACTTTCCATTATTCAATTTTTTGCCTTTGTGCCTTTTCCAAATATAGCTTCCTTTAATGAACTACTTAGTTCATTTAACTAAGTATTTTACTTAATAAACTAGTTTAGTTCATTAATGATGGCACCTGAAAATAGTTCAAACACAACAAATGTTTTCCATTTGATGTAAGCTTTAAAGCTTCATGACTCGTTAGTACGGCAACAATATATATGAACTATATAAGGCAGGTTTCATGAAAAAAATGTGTTAAGTCATAAAACGTGTCATGCATTTCTTTGGTACACGTTATTTAAATCATGCATTTGTAATCACTCAAACCCCCTTTTCTCAACAATCTCCCCCTTTTGATGATTTACGAAATAACCTATGTTCATGATTTAAATTTTGTCGCTCCCCCTCCAATTGTGCACAAATTCAAATTTGAATTTTGAATTCTCTCCCCCTTGATTTGTGCAATTAATCTTTCTCTCTCTCTCCCTTAAATCATGCATTCTCTCCCACTTTATTTTGGAAAGACAATCAAAAGCGCATGTAAAGATGAAGATAGCAAAAAAATCATGCATTTCAAATAACATCAAAAGTGCGTTCTTAAGGGTTATTTATTCAACCCTTTGAGAGTGTCCCTTTTGGTACCCAAATTTGGGTGAGCTTTCTAGGCCTTCCAAAAGGTGAGAAAGGTGATGAAAACGCAACATAATATACGTTAGGGGCAAATGTGTTTGGCCTTTGGCCGAGAATCCCATCATGCATATAGTATGGTTTTCGTTTTTCGTTTGCATGCACGGGGAGTGATCTAGATGCATTTCTATGATATGAATGTCGCATATGTATCAGTGGCTTTCTATATGGCACATGATTGCACTTTGTATGATATGAAGAGTAAGAAGCACGATGAGATGAGATGAGTGGTGTACTAGTCTTCTTCTCATATTTATACGGCACATAATTATACTTCATATGATATGAAGAAGAGATATGACGAGATGAGGGGAGGGGGGGTCTTTGCGTTACTTTAGGCGCTACGTATGCCTTTGATGCGTCTAATTTCTTAGACAAAACAAACTTGGATGGTTTAGATGATGCTTCGTTTGTCTCAATGTATCCTAATCCAATTTTATCACTGTCATGTTTTTGCGATAAAATAATGCGATCTAGCATGTTAGATCCCGTATCAAATTGTAAACTAGTCTTTTCTAGATCTTCGTTTCTTGATTTCAACTTTGAAATCTCGGCTTTCAGTTCAATGTTCTCGGATGTCAATGATGAAATTTCAGACTTTAATGAATTTATGATGCAAGACGACTCTTCTTTTGAATCGTTTAATTGAGACACAAGATTTGTGTTAGAAGATTCTAACAATTTCTTGTCTTCAATTAATCGCTTCTTTTCTTTTGCAAGAGTCTTTGAGAACTTATGCAACTCTAAATATTGACTAAATAAATCATCTTAAGAGCATTCAGAATCAGAATCAGAGTCGGAAGATACCTCATTTGATGCCTTAGATGTAAAGCATACTTGTGCCTTTTGTTCTTCCGTATCGTCAGCCTCAGAGTCAGATGTGTCACTCCAAGTGGAGGCTTTGAAGGCTCTTCTCTTTTGTTTAGGTTCTGAGACGAGTCTAGTTTTGGTCCGATCCTTCAAGGTATTTGTTCGTTTGTTTGTCTTTGTTCGGACAATCATATGACAAGTGTCCAGATTGTCCACATTCATAACACTTTGTTTCCTTATTTTTATTTCTATGATCCTTAGATGAAGTAGACTTATGTTTATTTTTAATCGATTTTCTCAAGATTTTTCTTAATCTTTTAGCCATCGTGATTAAATCATCATCATCGGAATCTGTGTCACTATCATCTACGACGTATTCATTTGATTTAAATGCTATAGCCTTATCCTTTTTAGAAATAGACTCGGAATTTCTTAAGGTGAGTTTGTTTTCATATACCTTAAGTGATCCGATTAGTTCCTCCATTTTAATTGATTTGGTTTCTTTGCTCTCCTCTATAGCCGTCACTTTAGGGTCCCATTTGGATAGAAGGCTTCGTAATACTTTTTAGACATTTTCCTGCATAGAGAAGGCTTTGCCAAGAGACTCAAGAGAATTGTAAATGTTAGTCAAGCGTAGATCCATATCAACGGTAGATTCATTTGGCAATAATTTAAATGACTCGAGTGTGGACATAAGCATGTTGATTTTGGACTCTTTTACTTGACTAATGCCTTCGTGTTTCATTTCAAGAATTCTCCACATTTCTTGAGCACTATAACAATTTGAAACATAGCTAGATTCACTTTTACTTAGTCCATTTAGAAGCAATTTCATGGCTCTAGCGTTCATGCTCAGTCTCTTTTTATCATCACTAGTATACTCTTGTTTAGGCTTAACAACCTCTAGTGTGACTCCATCTACAGTGAATAATTTTGACGGAACAAATGGACCATCTTCTATAATGGACCAAAGATCAATATCAATAGCCATAAGAAAAAGTTTCATTCTTAACTTCCATTGAATAAAAGACACACCGTCAAAGAGAGGAGGCCTTTGACTAGACATACCTTCTTGTTTGGTTTTGAAGTTTGTGGTTGCCATCTCACTTAGATCGTCGGATCCTTTTGTTGTGAGTGTTCCTGCGCTCTGATACCACTTGTAGGATCTGCAAGGCACCACTAGAAAGGGGGGTTTGAATAGTGGGTGCGGAAAATGTGGTTTTTAAAATTGTTTTAGACCAAAAACTCAACTTCTGAAAACAGTTTCTGTTTTCAAGACCTGTTTTGAAACGTTTTGAAAACTAGGTTACAGGTCTTCAAAAATTCTGAAATTTGGAGAGATTTTAGTCTCAGATGTTCTGAGTATGATTAAAATTCAACCTTTAACCCCTTTAAAAATCGTTGGTGGTCAGATTGCGCAAATCTACCAGAAACGGTAGTCTGATTTGAAAAATTAATTTCAATTAAACCGTGAGTCCAAATGCTCTGAAAATTTAATGACTAGCCCCTTATTAGGTGTATTTAATTGGATAGAAATAGTTTTGAAAAATTCTTTTGGTAAGTTAGTCAAATACATTCAAAGTCTCAACCTTTTCAAGCCTGAAAATCAGACTGCACTAGGTTTAGATCTTTTGATGTTTGAATGACTTATACTTGTCCAAAAGGGTTGAAACTTACGCCAAAAGAACCTTAAGACGTGTGGCTATGTTTCCTAAACGTTTCGTGATTTTTGAAGTTTGTTTACTATTTTTAAGAACGTAATAAAAATGATACACTGTGCTGGAAACTGAAACTAAGTGCTGAAAAGTAAAGAACATAAGGAATTTTATACTGGTTCGGTTAAATTAACCTACTCCAGTCTTCGAGGATACCTTCCTCAGTTAGCACTAATCACAAAACATAAATAACACCTTATCACACAGGGTTGATGGAGTTACACACCAACTCCAACCCTTTACAAATCTTGTAAGTGATTACAACGATCACGAACACTACCACCTAGCGAATGCAAGATTGATCACACCTTGATCAATCTTTTACAACAATATAGAGAGTATGTGGTGATATATATGAAGCCTATTCAAATGTATGAATATGAATACAATAGGCTTTTAGAGAGAAGAAAGAAAGAAGTGTAGAAAGAAGGAGTAGAAAAACGTTTTTGATCTTGAGAATTGTAAGCCTTGTCTTATCTTTTTGTTTGCTCTCTTCTTTCCTTTTTCCATAATGGCCGCCCCCTATGTCTTGATCTTCCTCTTGAAAATTATCTTTTAAGTCCTTCAAAGAGTATATTGCATCATTGTGACATTTCATTGCTTACTTGGCAACTCCTCATTGGATGATCATTAAGCCCTTGCTTACTTGGTACTCATTGATTGGATGGAAGTTGTCATCATTTGATGACTAGATAAATCTGAAAATAACCTTTAAGAACATGTGCCAATTAGTCATAAACATGTTGCCGTAAGTCATATATCAATTCCACACAATTAGCAAGACAATTCATCACCAATTTCCTTCCAAGAATTCGGCCACATGCTTTCTACACGTGCTGAATTTCAGCATGTGTGATATTCACACTAAATTCAAGATATTGCCATGTAGGTAGTAGATTTATTCCTTGAAAATAAAAAAGAAATCAATCATCATTTAGTACATAACATTTCTACTAATTTTGAAATAAAATTAGTGATCATAGAGGCCATAAAATCGGCCATATGCATTACACACATGCTGAAATTTTCAGCATGTGTGATATTTAAAAATATCACTTTATTATTTCCATAACATCTTTAGAACATTGCCATTTTATCTTTTATTTACTCCATTTGATTCAAAGAAGAAAATATGGCACAATTATCTTGAAAATTTCGGCTATCAATAACCTACACATGTTGAATTTTTAGTATGTGTCACAAATGTGACAAAGTTTAAAATGTTACCTTGTGTAGTTGCTTTCTTTATGTTACCAACATTGTATGCTTCATTCTTGGCCAATCAAGATGCCAACAAGGCTCCACATATGCTCCAACAAGGCTGAGCTAGGCGTGTGATGATAGTTGTACATGTGCTGAATATATTTTTGCAAACTTTGTAAAATAGTGCACAATAATTATACACATATGGTATATTCCAATCAGACCTTAATTGATTTTTCTAGAACACTTTAGAATGTATAGAGTATGTAAAAATTGTCTAGATACATGTTATATGTCATGCCCAAAATGTTCCATGTGTCGTGTTCATAGAAAACCGAATTTTTGACGTTTGTCGAATACCCGATTTTTCTCCGATTAAATTCCAACTTTTTGCACATGTTATATATATTATGTTACACATAATATACATAAATTAAACTTTAATATTCATCACTCATGGCTGATTTAAAGTGGCGCCTAACATGTGACAAAAATTGAATTTGGAATCTCCACAATTTGGCCTTAATTTGGGGTAATTTGTGTGTGTCAACATGGAATGATTTTATGGCTGTATATACCATGTAAGCCACGAATTTTGTGGCTATTTTTGAAGTGTAGGGGCTGTCCCTCTATATATGGCAGGTACGTGACACGTTGGTGAAGTTTCGGTATTCACTCGATACGACAATTTTTGGTTTAGAACCTTTTAATGTGTCGTAATAAATTTGTCATCACCATGACTTATATCATATGATATAAGACCTGAATATATTCATAAATATGAGGTAAATATAGTGGTGTGACGTTAACGTATGTTTGTAAAATATATAACGTGTTGGTAGTACGTTGGAATATATGTGTATGTGCCTTTTTATAAGAAATCTGAATATATATAAAACTATATGTATAAGGCGTGTATAAAGGAGAGGAGAAACTTTCTATTCTTCAATTTGTTGCCTTTTCCAAATATAGCTTCCTTTAATGAACTACTTAGTTCATTTAACTAAGTACTTTACTTAATGAACTAGTTTAGTTCATTAATGATGGCACCTGAAAATAGTTCAAACACAACAAATGTTTTCCATTTGATGTAAGTTTTAAAGCTTCATGGCTCGTTAGTACGGCAACAATATATATGAACTATATAAGGCAGGTTTCATGAAAAAAACGTGTTAAGTCATAAAACGTGTCATGCATTTCTTTGGTACACGTTATTTAAATCATGCATTTTGTAATCACTCATACCCCTCTTTCTCAACAACATAGAAATACTCATTGTAACAGAGATAGAAAATTTATTGCACACAAATGTTACATAAAATACAAAGAGCTTTTTGAACACAAACGTTACATAATATACAAAAATCAAAACATTATTCCGAAATGTTGTGCAGTATGACAAGTGTTGCAATGTGGCCTACTTGTTTTCATATACCACACTCTTGATTGTTGTTGCATTGGTCAATCTCACCGTGAATACGAGTTATATGTGGTCTACCTCGACCATGTTTTCTGTGGACAGGATTGCCTTCAAGTTTAAATGGAGCTACAAGCCAATACGCTGAGTGTTGAACAGGATGGAAACAACATTTCTGGTGTCCAGGTCCTTGGACGAACATATCAGGACCATCTAGGCCTTTGAACGGACCAGTCAGTGCTGTCCAAGCTCTTGGACACACCTACCAAGCCCGTCTAAGCTTGGGTGGTTTTGCAACCATCAAAAATAGTCTTTTCAGCTTGAAATCAGCTTATCCCTTGGATGCACCACTGGTTGATGATGCGATGTGATACGGTTTAAAAAAGGATCTTAGAGTGTCTAGGGACGGAACTGCCAAGTACTGATTTTTTCTTACTAAAACTATAATAAATTTTGAAATTTCTTAGGAAACCGATATAGAGGATATAATTATAAACGTTAGTGGTAAAGGCAAATTGGAATAATCCGTTAGATAGAGTGGATATAATTATAAACTCTAGTGGTAAAGGAAACATGACCAATGAAGGATAATTAGATCTTCATGGAAACGTCTTGATACCGACCGACATTGGTGGTGTTTAGAGGGCATACAGTATGTCATCGATTATCGGAGCACTGCATGACACTGGAACCTCAGAGAGGTGGTGTCATGGGCATACAATACCTTACAGTTACAGTTACAGTTTGATCGAGTGTAACACCTTATCTAGGACAAGGGATATCCGCCCTATCGACGTCACCATTAGATGCCATGCACATATGATGTAACACCATGTGGACTGATTGGGATTTATAATTGTGTTGAGAAATATGTTTGGATAATTTTCAAAGCCATGATTTTAAGTGTCGAGTGCTTAAAAATGTCACACATGATGTTATATGTGATTAAAAGTTGAAAAGTTGACATCGACTTCTCAGGTTGTTGCACATCGATCGATCTATGTACATAGATCTCTCACATCGATCGATCTATGTAAGGAAGTGAAAGTTCAAGACCTTACTGTGAGACGTCGATCTCTAAACCTGAGACACATTGATCGATCGATGTATAGCGAACCCTCACTTCGATCGATCGATGTAAGTCAGAGACAAAACCTGAACCTTTCTGTGAGACATCGATCTCTGGAGCTGAGGCACTTCGATCGATCGATGTCTAGGGCTTTCAAAAATATTTTTTTTCTAAAAAGTGTTAAAATGGTTTTTTTCATTGGTATATGATTTATATATGCTCATTATGTGAATCTTTTGTGATTTTGACGATTTTAAATGATTGTGACTAACGTGCCTAAGAAGTTTCTACAACTTACCAAAAACGACAAAATTGGTATTTTGAGTTTTGTAGGAACGTCACATGGTGAAAATATTCCAAGGATGTATTCTTATACTATTTATCATGAAAAAGGTGATATCATAATTATTTCTGACCATCCAGGTCATTTCTAGAGTTTTCATATACTAGGGGTATTTTGGTCATTTCACCCCCGAGGGTATTTTTGGTATTTTCACTAAAGGAATCTCTTGAGCATATTATTATTAACTTGAAGATAATATGGTGATTCTTTATCTTATTCTCTCACATGATGATATTATTGACTATAGCAGGATATGTGACGATTTGAGATGTCACATTCTATTTTTTTCTTGAAGACACTCTTTTATATGTTATTGGAGGTTATTATTCATCATTATTCAGAGTTGTTCAAGGTGTTAAAGGTGTAGAAATGATCACGACATATAAGAAGAAATATTGGGAATTTCGGTGTTACACGTTGACTTAATCTTGTCAACTATTATCTATTTATTTCTTCTTCAAAAATTTGAGTTGCTACACATATTTGTATTCTCAAAAACTTGTACGAGCAGGTGGAGGTGATACATTATTCATTTTATGAGTTGGAGACAAGTGGACCAACCAAAAAGGAGCTAGTTAGCAAAATTGCCAACTTGGAATTTTCTAAATATAGCCAATGGCTATATGGCTATGGTTGGCAGATTTTTTGAGTCAAAATGGAGCTCTCACATGTCCTATTATTGTGATTGGAGTTGGGGATATTTTGGTGGTATTGTCCTTTCTTATTTTCTTCATTTTACAAAGGATAATTAAAAGAATTTTTCTTGGAAAATTGAATGTAGCCAAATGGCTACAAGGCTGTTTTTGAGCTGATTTTGAGTTTGAAATGGTCTATGTCCACATGCCTATTATTTTGCCAAAGATTTGAGAAGATGATGGAGTTGTTATGGTCTTATTATCTTCACATTTTCAAGATAATTTTTGGAGTCAAAAATTCGGCCATGCTGAATTGCCAAGGTGGACCAATCATTTTGTCTTATTTTGCCAAGTGTACAAGGCCAACCAGTGATGTGAAGACACTTGGACTTGATGATGAAGATGGTGACACATTGGAAGTCTTATCTCCAAGGCTCAATTCACACTATAAATAGAGGCAATGGTGAAGAAGATGAAACACACTTGAGGCTCACAAGCATTTGTTGAATTGTCTAGCTATCATCTTCTTCTTGTTGTTGTTCTTGTTCCATTCTTTGTAGCAAAGGTGTTCTTGTTGTTTTTGTTGAGCTACAAGCCTCTTGAGCTTCATTTGTAATATTGATTAGCCATTTTTATAAGGCTATATCAATAGGTTGTAGAGGTGTTGCAACTAAGTGTTGCTTAGAAGGTGATCATCCAAGTCTTGAGTAGGGTTGGTGTATAACCCAAGGATCAAGCTTGGTTCTTGTTGTAAGGTGATTCATTTGATAGTGAAATCCAAGGAAAGGTGTTCCTTGGGACTGGAGTAGGTTACATTGACCGAACCAGGATAAATCCTCGGTGTTCTTGTCTTGTTTCTTGATTTCTGTTTTCTGCCCGTTTTTACTGCAGTTTTCACACAACTTCTCACGTTTTGAAAAAATAGCTAAACATTTTCAAAATTCGTGATTTTTTGTGGAGTTATACTTTAGACTGTTAGCTTTCATTTGCAACAAGAATCACTTGATTTGAGCAAAGGGAAAGTTAGTCTTTCAGTCTTTGCAAGATAACTGCTCCAATCTGGCTGCAATCTGACCAGTTTTAAGAAAACTTAAATTCTTTATTTATCAAGAATTGTTTAAGGTCAGATCCTTTTGGAAACATCATATACACATCCTAAGGAGTGTTTTGATATAAAGATCAACCTTTTTTGGTTGAGTATTCAAAGAGAAACATGTTTTGCAAAATCAGTAACATTCTGTCCAATTCTGTCCAGATTGACCATCTGAATCTTTTTATTTGTTTGAAGGGCCAAAGATCTTATGTTTACCAGATTTTTGGACATAGTCTTGCTAATACATTGAAGTTAAATTCTGAAAAGTTTCATAATTTTTGGAGTTGTGTACAATTAGTTTTGAATTTTTCAAAAATGGGTTCTGAATCTGAGGTGGTCTCAGATTCTGTTTTTAAAGGGGATTATTACATAGGGTTGTAGTGTAATTTCCGCTAACCACTATTCACCCCCCTCTAGTGGTGTTTATTGCAGGTGTACGGTCTAACAATTGGTATCAGAGCCAGGTCTGCACCACTCAAAGAAGCATGATTCAACACTGTACAATCAATACAAAGCCAAGAAACAATTACTCTTTGTAGCGTGCTTATCTCAGATTAAAGGTACATACTATGGCAATAGTTTCTCACAAAGGTGAGTTGGAAGGTATGTCCACTCAACGCCCTCCACTTTTTGATGGCAATAATTTTGTTCATTTGAAACTAAGAATGATGCTATTCTTAATGGCTATAGACATCGATCTATGGTCTATAGTTGAAGATGGACCGTACATTCCAATGAAAGTTGTACAAGTTAGTGGAGTCACTCAAGAAGTTAAAAAATATAAAAGTGAATGGAAATCGGAAGATAAAAAGAAAATGTCAATGAATGCTAAAGCTATGCAATTACTCTTGAATGGACTTACAACGTCTGAAGCAGGATATGTTTCAAATTGCACAAGCGCATACGACATGTGGAAATCACTTGTATTAAAGCATGAAGGTACTAGTGGTGTTAAAGAATCAAAAATAAACATGCTTATGACTAAATTAGAGTATTTCAAAATGTTGCCAAACGAATCTATAACATCTATGGATTTGAGGATTACTAACATTTTTAATGCCCTTGAAGCTTTAGGCAAATCATTCACGAACAATGAAAAAGTTCAAAAGGTGCTACGAAGCCTTCCTGCTGAATGAGATCCAAGGGTGACTGCAATCGAGGAGACAAAGTCAATCACTAAGATAGATGAATTGATCGGGTCTCTTAAAGTCTATGAGGTAAAACTAAATCAACGGAAGTCCGAGTCATCTAAATCATCAAGTAAGTCAATAGCTTTCAAAACAACTGAAACACATACAAATAATGATGATAGTAATAGTGATACTGAATTAGATGATGACTTGATATTAATAGCAAGAAAACTTACAAAGTTTTTCAAACGTCCTAATAGAAATAGACAATGTTCTTCTTCTTCTTCTTCTTCTCAACCTAAGAAAAATAACACAAACAAATGGTATAATAAAGAATTAAAGTGTTATGAATGCGGTCAAAAAGGACATATTTCATATGATTGTCCCACGAAGAAAAATAATAATAATAACAACAATAATAAACAAGCCAAGGACAAGGAGGCACAAATGATAAAGACAAAGGAGTCAAAGGCAAGGAAAGGGAAACGAGCAATGAAGGTGAGCACATGGAGCGACTCATCTGACTCCGAATCCGAAACTGAGGAAGCTCAAGTCTGCTTCGTATCCAACGAGGTATGTTCTTCTTCTGATAGTGATTCTGATAGTGACATGACATTTGATGAAATGTATGAAGAGTTCTTAAGAATGCATGCTCACTGTAAGAGTCTCTCTAAAGAAAAGAAGAGACTAGTTGAAGAAAATGACAAGTTGAAGACGTCCAACTTGGAATGCTCTGATGAATTAGAATCTCTTAAACAAGAGTCTACTAATACTCTTGATTCTTTAGAGAATTAAATTGAATCATATAAGAAAGATGAACAAAAGATAAAAATGGAAAATAATATGTTAAAGTCTAAGTTAGAAAGTTGTGAACATGAAATAATACAACTTAAGTCGTCTAAACTTAATTTAGAAAAAATGTTAGAACAATTTAAATCGGGTGCTAATATGTTAGATACACTAATCTCATCCCAAAAGTATGTTAATGATAAAACTGGCTTAGGCTATAAAGAAGAAAATGAAAAAGTAAATAAAAAGACTAAGTTTGTTTCATCTAGTACAAAATTGCCATATAATACAACAAAATCAACTTTGCCTGCTACATCTTCTTCTACACCTTCGTCTAGTTATATCAAGGCAAAAATACAACACACACCCACCAATATACACACGCATAAACATACATCTAATCCTAATTTTGCATCTAGACAACCTAGAGATTGTGCCTATATATATACGAATACAACTAGAAAGAATAAAATGCATCCAACTTATTATGAACCTAAGTATAGGCAACACTCATATAAGTGTTATAGAAATGCCTATGAACACACTTATATAGCACCATTCAAGAAACAAAATCGCATGCCTTATACACATTATAGAAATCGGCCATCATATAATGATTATCAACCATGGCGTAATGTGTATAACAATGCATCTTCACTTATGTGGAATGATCATCTATATGCTAATCCTTCTTATTTTCCAAATTATAATCATGCTAAAAATGTGTCTAAAAGGTATGTTCAAGTTTGGATACCTAAGGGATATCTAAACAAGAATAGTGCCCCCAACATTCAAGGACCCAAACAAAGGGTACCTAAAACTTTGTCTCCATTGTAGGAAAAACGCAAGGAATGCAAGAAGGAGGCAAAGTCAAAGAATCTGAAAACCAAATGGTTTTTAGATAGTGGGTGTTCGAGGCATATGACGGGCAACCCCAAACTATTCATCGAATTGGAATATATCAAGAATGGAGGAAAAGTAACATTCGGTGACAACAACAAAGGACAAGTTGTTGGAAAAGGAACAATTGGGGACCCTAACACATTTCAAATACGAAATGTGTTGTTAGTAAGCAATCTCTCTTATAATTTACTTAGTATTTCTCAACTTATAGATTGTGGTTATAATGTCTCTTTTCTTTCCAATTCTTGTGATATAATAAATGAAAAAGGAGAAACGGTTTTAAAAGGAAATAGAGATGGTAATATTTATACTCTTACCTTAGATAACATGTTAGATGCTAAGGTTAAGTGTCCAATATCACACGACTTAGATGTGAATTTATGGCATAGAAGATTAGGCCATATAGGAATTTCAACCATTAAGAAATTATCTAAGAAGAATTTAATTAGAGGAATGACTAAGTTAGACTTAGATAATTTTCAAATGTGTGAAACATGTATTAAAGGAAAACACACTAAAGAAACATTAAAACCGAAACATAAAGTGAGTACTAGTCATGTACTAGAATTGCTTCACTTAGACTTATTTGGTCCAAGTAGGACAAGAAGTCTAGGTGGACACTACTATGTGTGTGTCATAGTAGATGATTACACACGCTACACATGGACATTGTTCTTAACACACAAAGACGATGCTCCATTAGCAATCGAAACTCTTACTAAGCAACTTGAAAACATTTACGAAGAAAATGTTAAAAGGATTAGAAGTGATAGAGGTGGAGAATTTAAAAACAAAGATGTAATCAAATTTTGTGAACTACATGGAATTAAACATGAATTCTCACCACCTAGAACACCACAACTCAATGGAGTTGTTGAACGTAAAAATAGAACAATTCAAGGAGTTGCTAGGACAATGCTTTGTGAAAATAAATTACCTAAATATTTATGGGCTGAAGCTGCTAGTTGTGCATGTTATATTATAAATAGGCTTACTATTAGAAAGAAATTAACTAAAACGCCTTATGAATTGCTAAACAATAGACAACCTAAGGTAGATTATCTTAAAGTATTTGGATGTAAATGTTTTGTGCTGAACATTAAGGATAATCTAGATAAATTTGAACAAAAGTCTATTGAATGCATATTTGTTGGGTATTCAACTAACTCAAGAGCATATAGGTGTTATAATCATGCATCTAGAAAAATAATTGAATCTATACATGTAAAATTCAATGAAAATGCATGCTTTGAAGTTAGTGATAAAACTCAACATAAACATGAGAATAATGTTGAAAATATGTTTGATGATGATGATGTATTACTTGAGTCTGTAATTGATCATCTAGAACCAACTTCCCCTGAACAAGATATGCATGAACCCTTAGATGAAACAAATGAGGAGACTTTGCAATTGGAAGATAATAATGATTCAATTGTATACGAAAATGTTCACACTAATGAAACATTTGAACAAGATGAGGGTGAACCTAGACAATCTAGGAATTGGTGGCATCCTAGAGAACTAATCATTGGGGATCCAAGTGTTGGGGTTAGAACACGTAGAAATATAAGTCAACTTGAAGGACATAGCTTAATCTCACAATTAGAACCTAAGAATGTAAAAGAAGCCTTAGGTGATATATTTTGGATAGATGCCATGCATGAGGAATTGAATCAATTCACCAGGAACAACGTGTGGTACTTAGTACCTAAACCCGAAAACAAGTCAATAATAGGAACCAAATGGGTCTTTAGGAATAAAATGGATGAACAAGGAAACATCACACAGAATAAGGCTAGGCTAGTCGCACAAGGTTATAATCAACAAGAAAGAATAGATTATGAAGTAACCTTTGCACCCGTTGCACGACTAGAAGCAATTAGATTGTTACTTGCGATTGCAAGTCTAAGCAACATTAAACTCTTCCAAATGGATGTCAAGAGTGCATTCTTGAATGGATACATCTAAGAAGAGGTGTTTGTGAAACAACTCCTTGGATTCGAAGATCCAAAGAATCCTAACCATGTTTATAAGCTTAAGAAAGCTTTATATGGTTTGAAACAAGCTCCAAGAGCTTGGTATGATAGATTTGCAAACTTTCTTATTGCAAATAATTATCAAAGGGGGACCATCGACAACACATTGTTCCTAAGAAGAAAAGATAATGATTTGTTAATAGTTCAAATATATGTATACGATATTATTTTTGGTTCAACTAACCCTACCTTAGTAAAAGACTTCGAAGAATGTATGAAGTCAGAATTTGAAATGTCAATGGTAGGAGAGTTGAATTATTTCTTAGGACTTCAAATCAAACAAACCCCCTCAAGGAATTCACATTAGCCAACTTAAGTATGTCCATGATATGATTAAGAAGTTTGGCTTTGAAGAATTGAAACCAACACCTACACCCATGAGTGTTAGCACCAAACTAGATAAGGATGAAAATGATAAACCTTTTGATGACACACTTTATAGGTCTATGATTGGCTCATTGTTATACTTAACTGCATCAGGACCTGATATCATGTTTAGTGTGTGCATATGTGCTAGGTTTCAATCTTGTCCTAAGATATCACATTACAATGCAGTGAAAAAGATCTTTAGATATCTTAAACATACACCTCATTTAGGACTTTGGTATGATAGAAACGCTAAGTTGGAATTGTACGCATATAGTGATGCTGATTATGGTGGTTGCAAGTTAGATAAAAAATCCACTAGCGGTACATGTCAATTCATAGGAACCAACTTGATCTTTTGGTTTTCTAAAAAGCAAGCTAGTGTAGCTCTTTCTACCACTGAAGCCGAGTATATTGCTTTGAGTTTTTGTACTACCCAAATACTTTGGCTTAAACAGCAACTTAGTGATTTTGGCATTAAAATGAAAAAGATTCCAATTTTCTACGATAGCACAAGTGCGATCAATCTTTCACAGAATCCAGTGCTTCATTCTAAGGCCAAACACATTGACGTACGATACCACTTCCTTCGCGATCATGTTCAAAATGAGGATATAGTCATAAACCATATAAGAACTGATCACCAAATAGCTGACATCTTCACCAAACCCCTTAATCAAGCCACTTTTGAAAACTTACGAGCCAAGTTAGGCATGCTGATTTACGACACCATTGTATAGTTCTATCTTTTGCATGATTTGGAAAATAAAGGGGGAGATAGAATAAGAACATGATTTTAGTTGGTAAATCATATGCTAAGTTTCAATTGGTATAAGTTGAGTATAGGTTAAGGGGGAGAGTATAAGTTGAGGGGGAGCATACTATTTAAAAGTTTGTTGAAAACAAAGTTTGAAAACTATTGGTAAGGTTGTAACATTAAAATCATGTTGAGTTATTTTGAAAATCACCCAAAAGGGGGAGAATGTTGAGAAATATGTTTGGATAATTTTCAAAGCCATGATTTTAAGTGTCAAGTGCTTAAAAATGTCACACATGATGTTATATGTGATTAAAAGTTGAAAAAGTTGAAAAAGTTGACATCGATCTCTCAGGTTGTTGCACATCGATCGATCTATGTACATAGATCTCTCACTTCGATCGATCTATGTAAAGCAGTGAAAGTTCAAGACCTTACTGTGAGACATCAATCTCTAAACCTGAGACACATCGAACCCTCACTTCGATCGATCGATGTAGGTCAGAGACAAAACCTGAACCTCTCTGTGAGACATCGATCTCTGAAGCTGAGGCACTTCGATCGATCGATGTCTAGGGTTTTCAGAAATATTTTTTTTCTAAAAAGTGTTAGAATGGTTGTTTTCATTGGTATATGATTTATATGTGCTCATTATGTGAATCTTTGTGATTTTGATGATTTTAAATGTATTGTGACTAACGTGCCTTGGAAGTTTCTACAACTTACCAAAAAGGGCAAAATTGGTATTTTGAGTTTTGTAGGAACGTCACAAGGTGAAAATATTCCAAGGATGTATTCTTATATTATTTATCATAAAAAAGGTGATATCATAATTATTTCTGACCATCCGGGTCATTTCTAGAGTTTTCATATACTAGGGGTATTTTGGTCATTTCACCTCCAAGGGTATTTTTAGTATTTTCACTCAATGAATCTCTTGACCATATTATTATCTTCATTCTTGAGGTGATTATTATTAACTTAAAGATAATATGGTGATTCTTTATCTTATTCTCTAACATGATGATATTATTGACTATAGCGGGATATGTGACGATTTGAGATGTCACATTCTATTTTTTTTCTTGAAGACAATCTTTTATATGTTATTGGAGGTTATTATTCATCATTATTCAGAGTTGTTCAAGGTGTTAAAGGTGTGGAAATGATCACGACATATAAGAAGAAATATTGGGAATTTCGGTGTTGCACGTTGACTTAATCTTGTCAACTATTAGCTATTTATTTATTCTTTAAAAATTTGAACTGCTACACATATTTGTATGCTCAAAAACGTGTATGAGCAGGTGGAGGTGATACATTATTCATTTTATGAGTTGGAGACAAGTGGACCAACCAAAAAGGAGCTAGTTAGCAAAATTGCCAACTTGGAATTTTCTAAATATAGCCAATGGCTATATGGCTATGGTTGGCAGATTTTTTGAGTCAAAATGGAGCTCTCACATGTCCTATTATTGTGATTGGAGTTGGGGATATTTTGGTGGTATTGTCCTTTCTTATTTTCTTCATTTTACAAAGGATAATTAAAAGAATTTTTCTTGGAAAATTGAAAGTAGCCAAACGGCTACTAGGCTGTTTTTGAGCTGATTTTGAGTTTGAAATGGTCTATGTCCACATGCCTATTATTTTGCCAAAGATTTGAGAAGATGATGGAGTTGTTATGGTCTTATTATCTTCACATTTTCAAGATAATTTTTGGAGTCAAAAATTCGGCCATGCTGAATTGCCAAGGTGGACCAATCATTTTGTCTTATTTTGCCAAGTGTACAAGGCCAACCAGTGATGTGAAGACACTTGGACTTGATGATGAAGATGGTGACACATTGGAAGTCTTATCTCCAAGGCTCAATTCACACTATAAATAGAGGCAATGGTGAAGAAGATGAAACACACTTGAGGCTCACAAGCATTTGTTGAATTGTCTAGCTATCATCTTCTTCTTGTTGTTGTTCTTGTTCCATTCTTTGTAGCAAAGGTGTTCTTGTTGTTTTTGTTGAGCTACAAGCCTCTTGAGCTTCATTTGTAATATTGATTAGCCATTTTTATAAGGCTATATCAATAGGTTGTAGAGGTGTTGCAACTAAGTGTTGCTTAGAAGGTGATCATCCAAGTCTTGAGTAGGGTTGGTGTATAACCCAAGGATCAAGCTTGGTTCTTGTTGTAAGGTGATTCATTTGATAGTGAAATCCAAGGAAAGGTGTTCCTTGGGATTGGAGTAGGTTACATTGACCGAACCAGGATAAATCCTCGGTGTTCTTGTCTTGTTTCTTGATTTCTGTTTCTGCCCGTTTTTACTGCAGTTTTCACACAACTTCTCACGTTTTGAAAAAATAGCTAAACATTTTCAAAATTCGTGATTTTTTGTGGAGTTATACTTTAGACTGTTAGCTTTCATTTGCAACAAGAATCACTTGATTTGAGCAAGGGAAAGTTAGTCTTTCAGTCTTTGCAAGATAACTGCTCCAATCTGGCTGCAATCTGACCAGTTTTAAGAAAACTTAAATTCTTTATTTATCAAGAATTGTTTAAGGTCAGATCCTTTTGGAAACATCATCTATACATCCTAAGGAGTGTTTTGATATAAAGATCAACCTTTTTGGTTCAGTATTCAAAGAGAAACACGTTTTGCAAAATCAACAACATTCTGTCCAATTCTGTCCAGATTGACCATCTGAATCTTTGTATTTGTTTGAAGGATCAAACAATCTTATTTGTATCTGATTTTTGGACAGAGTCTTTTTAACACATTGAAGTTAAATTCTGGAAAGGTTCATAATTTTTGGAGTTGTGTACAATTAGTTTTGAATTTTTCAAAAACGGGTTCTGAATCTGAGGTGTTCTCAGATTCTGTTTTCAAAGGGGATTATTACGAAGGATTGTAGTGTAATTTCCGCTAACCACTATTTACCCCCCTCTATTGGTGTTTATTGCAGGTGCACGGTCCACTAAATTGTACATAATGACCATATGGGAAATCATTCGGTATGTCGTGCGGTATGATAAGTGCTATAGCCATCATATGACATGACATGTTTTATATGTTCTATGGAAATGATATGCACAGACAAATTGCAGAAAATGGATATGGACATGATGTTTTATCGTATAGTATATGGACAGTTTTATGATATCGGTTTTGATATATCATTCATCGTTACAGAATTTTTATGACATTGTTTTAAAGGTATAACATCGTAGGAATGTGGCATTTACATGACTCGTATAAGGATTTGATGCATCTAGATGATATGATTAAGTATGATGACATCTTAGACTTGGAATGAGAATCTAAGCGTGGGCATACATGGTAATGGGGCTTTCTAGAGTCTGATAGTATAGAATGTTTACTTGATAGAGATATACGTGTTACATGTTATTTATTTACTTTTATGTTATGCACTTTATTTATTAAAATTGGACATGCGAGTTTTTATGTTCCTATTTATGCAGTATTATTTTCTTACCCCATCTTCGCATGCATGATCCACATGACGTATCTAGTCAGAGTTGCTGGGAGATAATTGTTATCGCTCATACTTGCCTTATCACACAGGTTTCACTTTACAGGTGCACCGAAGATGATTCTAGATAGATTACCGATATAGACGTAATATACCTAGAGATTATCTTTGAAGATGTTAGTCATTTGATTATGATGCATTCAGAGAAGTTCATGACTTAGCGCATTATTGTAGAGAAAAAGGGGTTTGAGTGATTACAAAATACATGATTTAAATAACGTGTACCAAAGAAATGCATGACACGTTTTATGACATGACACGTTTTTGCATGAAACCTGCCTTATATAGTTCATATATAATGTTGTCGTACTAACGAGCCATGAAGCTTTAAATCTTACATCAAATGGCGAACATTTGTTGTGTTTGAACTATTTTCAGGTGCCACCATTAATGAACTAAACTAGTTCACTAAGTGAAGTACTTAGTTAAATGAACTAAGTAGTTCATTAAAGGAAGCTATATTTGGAAAGGCACAAAGACAACAAATTGAAGAATGGAAAGTTTCTCCTCTCCTTTATACATGCCTTATACATATATTTTTATATATATTCAGATTTTTTATAAAAAGACACTATACACATATATTCCAACGTACTGCCGATACGTTGTATATTTTACGAACGTACGTTAACGTCACACCACAATATTTACCTCATATTTATGAGTATATTCAGGTTTTATATCATATGATATAAGTCATGATGATGACAAAATTATTACGACACGTTACAAGGTTCTAAACCAAAAATTGTTGTATCGGGTGAATACCGAAACTTTGCCAACGTATCACGTACTTGACATATATAGATGACCAGCCCCTACACTTCAAAAATGACCAGAAATTTCGTGGTCTGTGTGTTATATTCATCCATGAAATCATTCCATGTTGGCACACACAAATCACCCCCAATTAAGGCCAAATTGTGGAGATTTCAAATTCAACTTTTTATGCACATGGGGCGCCACTTACTTCAGCCATTAGAGCTGAATATTCAAGTTATTCTATGTATATTATGTGTGAAATAATATATATAACATGTTCAAAAATTTTGAATTCAATCGGAGAAAAATAGCGTAATCGACAAAAGTCGAAAATTCGGTTTTCTACGAACACGACACATGAAACGTTTTTGGCATGACATATAACATGTATCTAGACACTTTTTACAGATATTATACATTCTAAAGTGTTATAGAAAAATCAATTAAGGGCTGATTGGAATATACCATATGTGTATAATTATTGTGCACTATTTTACAAAGTTTGTAAAAAAATAAAATTCAACACATGTACAATCTACATCACACGCCTTCTTCAGCCTTGTTGGAGCATATGTGGAGCTTTTTGGGCATCTTGATTGGCCAAGAATGAAGTATACAAGGTTGGTGACATAAAGAAAGGAGCTACATAAGGTAACATTTCAAACTATGTCACATTTGTAACACATGTTGAAAATTTTAGCATGTGTGCATTGAGTTGGACAAATTTTTGAGCTTAATTGTGCCATATTTACTTCTTTGAATTATATGGATTGATTGGAAGATAAAATGGCAAAGTTTTAAAAATATTGTGGAAATAATGTGATGATATTTTGAAATATCACACATGCTGAAAATTTCAGCATGTGTTGGAATGTATATGGCCGAATTCTTGTCTTAAAATTCAACATATTTGATTCTTCAATTTTCAAGGAATTAATCTATACATACATGGTAATGTTTTGAATATTGTGTGAATATCACACATGCTGAAAATTTCAGCAGGTGGAATAATCAAGCTGGCCAATTTTGTTGAAGGAAAATGTTTTTCTAGACTTTCTTCTTCTATACTTCTTTCTTCTTCTCTCTTTAAGACTATTGTATTCATATTCATACATATTGAATAGGCTTCACATATATCACCATACACTCTATATTGCTGTAAAAGATTGATCAAGGTGTGATCAATCTTGCATCCGCTAGGTGGTGGTGTTCGCGATCATTGTAATCACTTACAAGGTTTGTAAAGGGTTGGAGTTGGTGTGTAACTCCACCAACCCTGTGTGGTAAGGTGTTGTTTGTTGTTTTGTGATTAGTGATAACCGAGGAATGTGTCCTCGAAGACTGGAGTAGGTTGATTTAACCGAACCAGTATAAAATTCCTTGTGTTCTTTACTTTTCAACACTTACTTTCAGTTTCCGGCACAGTGCATCATTTTCATCACGTTCTTAAAAATAGCAAACAAACTTCAAAAATCACCAAATTTCCAGAAATATAGCCACATGTTTGGAGGTTCATTTGGCGCAAGTTTCAACTCTTTTGGACAAGTATAAGTCATCCAAACGTCATAAGTTCTGAGACTAGTGCAGTCTGATTTTTAGGCTTGCAAAGGCTGAGACTTTGAACGTATTTGACTAACTTCCCAAAGGTATTTTTCAAAACTGTTTCAACCCAATTAAATACACATAATAAGGGGTTTTTCATTAAATTTTCAGAGCATTTGGAGTCACGGTTTAATCGGAATTAATTTTTCAAATCAGACTACCGTTTCTGGCAGATTTGCGCAATCTGGCCACCAACGATTTTTAAAGGGGTTAAAGGTTAAATTTAATCTGAAATTTTTAGGAGATACTCAGAACATTTGAGACTAAGATCTCTCCAAATTTCAGATTTTTTGAAGACCTGTAACCTAGTTTTAAAAACGTTTCAAAACAGGTCCTGAAAACAAAAACTGTTTTCAGAAGTTGGGTTTTTGGTTTAAAACAATTTTAAAAACCAAATTTTCTGCACCCACTATTCAACCCCCCTTCTAGTGGTTCCGTGCAGGTCCTAAAAGTGGTATCAGAGCACAGGAACACTCACAACAAAAAGATCCAACGATCTAAGTGAGATGACAACCACAAACTTCAAAATCGAGCAAGAAGGTATGTCTAGTCAAATGCCTCCTCTTTTTGACGGTAAGTCTTTTATTCAATGGAAGTTAAGAATGAAGCTTTTCCTTATGGCTATTGATATTGATCTATGGTCCATTATAGATGATGGTCCATTTGTTCCGTCAAAATTATCCACTGTAGATGGAGTCACACTAGAGGTTGTTAGGCCTAAACAAGAGTATACTAGTGATGATAAAAAGAGACTGAGCATGAACGCTAGAGCCATGCAATTACTTCTAAATGGGCTAAGTAAAAGTGAATCTAGCTATGTTTCTAATTGCTCTAGTGCTCAAGAAATATGGAGAATTCTTGAGATGAAACACGAAGGGACTAGTCAAGTACAAGAGTCCAAAATTAACATGCTTATGTCCACACTTGAGTCATTTAAATTATTGCCAAATGAGTCTATCGTTGATATGGATCTACACTTGAATAACATTTACAATTCTCTTGATCTCTTGGAAAAGCCTTCTCTATGCAGGAAATGGTCCAAAAGGTATTACGAAGCTTACCATCCGAATGGGACCCTAAAGTGACGGCTATAGAGGAGAGCAAAGAAACCAAATAAATTAAAATGGAGAAACTAATTGGATCACTTAAGGTATATGAGAACAAACTCACTATAAGGAAATCAGAATCATTATCAAAACAAGGTAAGACTATTGCATTTAAATCAAATGAATACGTCTCTACTTCTTCCGATCACGTAGATGATAGTGATTCTGAATTAGACAACGATGACTTAATTTTATTGGCTAAAGGCTTGAGAAAATTCATGAGAAAGTCATTTAAAAACAATTTTAAAACATAATTATACGAAATATAATTATGTGCCATATAAATATGAGAAGAAACAAGTGATGCATACATGCCTTCCATTTCATTCATCTAGATCACGCAATACGCACACCAACACGAGGACATATCAAAAACGCAAACCATATGATGCGTATAAAGGAGTTCTCGGCCAAAGGCCTCAAGTCCACTCACCACATGTCTACTACATTGCTCCTTCATCTACATTCTTACCATTTGCTAGACCGAGAAGGATCACCCAAGTATGGGTACTGAAAGGTACTTTTACTAAGAGGTGAATAACTAACTCGTAAGGACTCAAAATTAAAAGGGTACCTAAATCATTTTTGTACATTGCAGGGAACCCACACATCAAAAGATACATCTATCAAATGGTTCCTTGACAGTGGTTGCTCGAGGCACATGACGAGTTACCCGAGCTTGTTTACAAAGTTGAAGAAGGTCACAAAAGGCGGATCTGTGACCTTTGGAGACAACAATGAAGGAGGAATCATCAGAAAAGGTACAATCGGAAGCCCAAGCACCATTCAAATCTCCAACGTCTTTTTGGTAAGCAACTTATCCTATAATCTTCTTAGCATCTCACAATTTATTGACAACAGTTTTGATGTGTGTTTTACTCATCCATATTGTAATATAATAAACAAAAATGGAGAAGCAGTGTTAAAAGGAAAAATGGAAGGAAACATTTTTACGCTTTCTATGGATGATATATTAGACGCTAAGGTTAAGTGTTTTATGTCAAATGAACCTAACATTAACTTGTGGCATAGACGTTTAGGACACATCGGTATTTCTACACTTGAAAAACTCCAACAGAAGAACATAATACGAGGATTGCCTAAACTTGATTTAGACAACTTTCAGTTGTGTGAATCTTGCATTAAAGGCAAACAAACACGCGAGTCACTTAAACCTAAAAATGAAATAAGCACATCTAGAGTTTTAGAATTATTACACATTGATTTGTTTGGTCCTAGTCGCACTACGAGTCTCAGTGGATGTCGTTATGCGTGTGTGGTTGTTGATGATTTTTCTCGTTATACTTGGACTTTGTTTCTTGCACATAAAGATGATAGTGCCATTGAGATTGCAAAACTAATAAAACAACTTGAAAAATCAATATGGTTTCAATGTGAAAAGGATTAGAAGCGATAGAGGCGGTGAATTTAAAAACAAAGACATGATTGCATTTTGCGAAGAAAAAGGAATCAAACACGAGTTTTCGCCACCTAGAACTCCTCAACTAAATGGAGTAGTAGAAAGAAAGAATAGGACACTACAAGAAATCGCTAGAACCATGTTGTGTGAAAATAAATTGCCTAGATTTTTGTGGGCAGAAGCCGTAAATTGTGCATGCTATATAGTTAACTGTTTATCTATTAGAAAGAAAATAAATAAAACGCCTTATGAGATATTAAATGATCGCATGCCTAAAATTGATTATTTTCGTGTGTTTGGTTGCAAATGCTTTGTTTTAAATACAAAAGATAATTTAGATAAATTTGAATCTAAATCAATTGAATGCATCTTTGTTGGATATTCTGTGAATTCAAAAGCATATAAATGTTATGATCGCATCACTAGACAAATTCTAGAATCCATTCATGTGAAGTTTAATGAATTTGGTGAGATTGATAAAGATAAAGAATATGACGATGATTTTGAATTAAAACCCATATTAGATGATGATAGCACGCATGATACACTAGAAATGCATGATCATTTAGAAATGCATGAGAACGTAGAAAATAATCAACCAAGATGGCATAGAGATCACCCACACGATCTCATTATAGGCGATATCACTCACGGTGTGCGACCACGTAGAAGAATAAATGCGGATGAAATAAATCAATTTCATGCCATGATATCCGAAATTGAACCTAAAAATGTGTTTGATGCTTTGAGTGATTCCTCTTGGATTGATGCTATGCATGATAAACTTAATCAATTCGTAAGAAATGATGTATGGGATTTAGTGCCACGACCACAAGATAAGACTATAATAGGCACAAAGTGGGTGTTTAGAAATAAAATGAAGAAGAAGGAAAAGTTGTTAGAAACAAGACGAGACTTGTAGCACAAGGATATAATCAAGAAGAAGGAATATATTATGATGAAACATTTGCACCCGTAGCACGTTTAGAAGCTATACGACTTTTACTTGCTATTGCTTGCATGAAAGATTTTAAACTTTATCAAATAGACGTGAAAAGTGCATTCTTAAATGAATTTATACAAGAAGAAGTGTACGTGAAACAACCATCCGGTTTTGAAGATTTGAAACACCCCGATCACGTGTACAAACTAAAGAAGGCACTTTATGGTTTAAAGCAAGCACCTAGAGCATGAATGATCGTTTTGCTACTTTTCTCTTAGAAAATGGTTTTAAAAGAGGCACTATAGATAGTATTCTATTTTTAAAACAAGATAAATCGGATTTACTGATCATTCAAATTTATGTTGATGACATCATTTTCGGCTCCACCTCTCATAAACTTGTTGAATATTTTGAAACTTTCATGAAATCCGAATTTGAAATGTCTATGGTTGGTGAATTGAATTACTTTCTTGGCTTGCAGATTAAACAAACGGGTAAAGGTATACATATAAGCCAAGTTAAGTATATAAATGATATGATTAAAAAGTTCAATTTTGAGAATTTAAAACCGTCCCCCACCTATATGAGTGTCACCACTAAACTAGATAAAGATGAACATGGTAAGGACTTTGATAATACTTTATATAGGTCTACGATTGGCTCTTTGCTCTATCTTACTGTTAGTAGACCTGATATCATGTTTAGTGCATGTATGTGTGCACGTTTTCAAAGTCAACCAAAAGTGTCTCACTAAAATGCCATGAAAAGAATATTTTGATATATTAAGCACACACCCACCTTAGGCATTTGGTATGACAAAGATTGTGAATTTAACTTGTATGCCTATACTGACGCAGATTATGGTGGATGTAAAATAGATAGGAAAAGCACGAGTGACACTTGTCAATTTATAGGAAATTCGCTTATCTCATGGTTTTCTAAAAAGCAAGCAAGCGTAGCCTTATCCACCATTGAAGCTGAATACATGGCACTTAGGCTTTGTTGCACACAATTACTATGGCTAAAACAACAACCTTCTGATTTTGGGATTACGGTAAATCAGATTCCTATATATTGTGATAGTATGAGCGCCATAAACTCATCTAAGAACCCCGTTCTACATTCTAAGGCAAAGCATATAGAATCCGCTATCACTTCCTTCGTGATCACGTAAATAATGGTGATATTGTCATAGATCACGTATGCACTGAGGCACAAGTAGCTGACATCTTCACAAAAGCACTAAATCAGGCCATGTATGAAAATCTTCGTTCTAAATTAGGCATGATTTTTGCTGATTTGATTTGATATCTCTTTCCATATTTACATGCATTTTTGATTGTCTTTCCAAAATAAAGCGGGAGAGAATGCATGATTTAAGGGGAAGAGAGAGATTAATTGCAAAAATCAAGGGGGAGAAAATTCGAAATTTGAAAGTCAAGATTTGAATTTGTGCATGATTGGAGGAGAGCGACAAAATTTAAATCATGAACTTAGGTTATTTTGTAAATTATCAAAAGGGAGAGATTGTAGAGAAAAAGGGGTTTGAGTGATTACAAAATACATGATTTAAATAACGTGTACCAAAGAAATGCATGACACGTTTTATGACTTGACACGTTTTTGCATGAAACCTGCCTTATATAGTTCATATATAATGTTGTCGTACTAACGAGCCATGAAGCTTTAAAGCTTACATCAAATGGCGAACATTTGTTGTGTTTGAACTATTTTCAGGTGCCACCATTAATGAACTAAACTAGTTCACTAAGTGAAGTACTTAGTTAAATGAACTAAGTAGTTCATTAAATGGTGATATATTTGGAAAAGGCACAACGGCAACAAATTGAAGAATGACAAGTTTTCTCCTCTCCTTTATATACGACTTTCATATATAATTTTATATATATTCATATTTTTTTTAAAGACACTATACACATATATTCCAACATACTACCGACACGTTGTATATTTTACGAACGTACGTTAACGTCACACCACTATATTTACCTCATATTTATGAGTATATTCAGGTCTTATATCATATCATATAAGTCATGGTGATGACAAAATTATTACGACACGTTACAAGGTTCTAAACCAAAAATTATCGTATCGGGTGAATACCGAAACTTCGCCAATGTGTCACGTACTTGCCATATATAGATGGCCATCCCCTACACTTCAAAAATGACCAGAAATTTCGTGGTCTATGTGTTATATTCATCCATGAAATTATTCCATGTTGGCACACACAAATCACCCCCAATTAAGGCCAAATTGTGGAGATTTCAAATTCAACTTTTTATGCACATGGGGCGCCACTTACTTCATCCATTAGAGCTGAATATTCAAGTTATTCTATGTATATTATGTGTGACATAATATATATAACATGTGCAAAAAGTTTGAATTCAGTCGGAGAAAAATCGTGTAATCGACAAAAGTCGAAAATTCGGTTTTCTACGAACACGACACATGGAACATTTTTGGCATGACATATAACATATATCTAGACACTTTTTACATATATTATATATTCTAAAGTGTTCCAGAAAAATCAATTAAGGTCTGATTGGAATATACCATATGTGTATAATTATTGTGCACTATTTTACAAAGTTTTCAAAAAAGTAAAATTCAGCACATGTACAATCTACATCACACGCCTACTTCAGCCTTGTTGGAGCATATGTGGAGCTTTGTTGGCATCTTTATTGTCCAAGAATGAAGTATACAAGGTTGGTGACATAAAGAAAGGAGCTACATAAGGTAACATTTCAAACTATGTCACATTTGTAACACATGCTGAAAATTTCAGCATGTGTGCATTGAGTTGGCTGAAATTTTGAGCTTAATTGTGCCATATTTACTTCTTTGAATTATATGGATTGATTGGAAGATAAAATGGCAAAGTTTTAAAAATATTGTGGAAATAATGTGATGATATTTTGAAATATCACACATGCTGAAAATTTCAGCATGTGTTGGAATGTATATGGCCGAATTCTTGTCTTAAAATTCAACATATTTGATTCTTCAATTTTCAAAGAATTAATCTATACATACATGGCAATGTTTTGAATATTGTGTAAATATCACACCTGCTGAAAATTTCAGCATGTGAAATAATCAAGTTGGACGATTTTTGGAAGGAAAATGGAGATAATTTGTCTTACAAATTATGTGGAATTGATTGTGTGATAATTGGCAATGTTTTATGGCTGATTGGCACATATTTTTAAGTGTTATTTTCAAATTTATCTAGTCATCAAATGATGACAACTTTCATCCAATCAATGAGTGCCAAGTAAGCATGACTTTAATGATCATCCAATGAGGAGTTGCCAAGTAAGCAAGTGAATGTCACAATGATGTAAGATATTCTTCCAAGGACTTGAGAGATAATTTTCAAGAAGAAGAAAAGGCATAGGGGGCGTCCATATGTTGATAAAAAGAGAAGAAGGAGAGCAAACAAAATACAAGACAAGTCTCACAAGTGCAAAAGTGAAAAACGTTTTATAGACTTTCTTCTTCTACACTTCTTTCTTCTTCTCTCTTTAAGCCTATTGTATTCATATTCATACATATTGAATAGGCTTCATATATACCACAATACACTCTATATTGTTGTAAAAGATTGATCAAGTTGTGATCAATCTTGCATCCGCTAGGTGGTGGTGTTCGTGATCATTGTAATCACTTACAAGGTTTGTAAAGGGTTGGAGTTGGTGTGTAACTCCATCAACCCTGTGTGGTAAGGTGTTGTTTGTTGTTTTGTGATTAGTGATAACCGAGGAAGGTGTCCTCGAGGACTGGAGTAGGTTGATTTAACCGAACCAGTATAAAATTCCTTGTGTTCTTTACTTTTCAACACTTACTTTCAGTTTCCTGTACAGTGCATCATTTTCATCACGTTCTTAAAAATAGCAAACGAACTTCAAAAATCACCAAACTTTTCAGGAAACATAGCCACACGTTTTAAGGTTCATTTGGCGTAAGTTTCAACCCTTTCGGACAAGTATAAGTCATCTAAAAGTCAAAAGTTCTGAGACTAGTGCAGTCTGATTTTTAGGCTTACAAAGGTTGAGACTTTGAACATATTTGACTAACTTTCCAAAGGTAGTTTTCAAAACTATTTCAACCCAATTAAATAAACATAATAAGGGGTTTGTCATTAAATTTTTAGTGCCTTTGGAGTCACGGTTTAATCGGAATTAATTTTTCAAATAAGACTACCGTTTTTGGCAGATTTGCGCAATCTGACCACCGACAATTTTTAAAGGGGTTAAAGGTTGAATTTTAATCTAAAATTTTTAGGAGATACTCTGAACATCTGAGACTAAGATATCTCCAAATTTCAGAATTTTTGAAGACCTGTAACCTAGTTTTCAAAACGTTTCAAAACAGATCCTGAAAACAGAAACAGTTTTCAGAAGTTGGGTTTTTGGTTTAAAACAATTTTAAAAATCAAATTTTCCGCACCCACTATTCAAACCCCTCCTTCTAGTGGTGCCGTGCAGGTCCTACAATTATGATTTGTACAGAATTGTAATGTAATATAATGCATGTCGAGTATATTTTGTTTATGTTGCTTCCTCTATACCGTACCATGATTTTGTCGACATGCACATGTATGGTATCAACTTCTTGTACTTTTCATAGCAGAGTACGGAAGGTGCACTGAGCCAGAACACTAGTTTTGAATGGAGCATTACAATATGTGTGTGTGTTCGTATGAAAGAAAACTAATATAGTGTTTATCGGTGAATCTTTTATACTTCAATCATTTAATCACTTAAAAATACATATTGACTATAACAAGTTCCATCGATCGAGCAAATCAGGTCGGCGTACAACATATGCACTTAAGCATGTACACATCACTTAAAGATACAGATTGACTATAACAAGTTCCATCGATGGAGCTAATCAGGTCGGCGCACAATATATGCACTTAAGCATGTACACACACATATAAACACTATATTAGTTTTTTTTCATAACGAAGACAATAATGCTTTTTTTGATGGTAAAGCTTTCGCTTTAATGCATATATTTGCTCACACCATGCATATATAGAGCAAGTTGCTTAGTTAATTTATATGTGGCTAATTTCTTAAATGATTTGGGAAACTCTAGTTTGGCACAAAAACATGCATTTTATTTTTAAAAAAAGAAAGAAAAAGAAAAAAGAATAAAAAGGAAACATGCGTTGTCATGCCTAATCATGTAATAAATTTCAGAACTTGCAAAACCAAACACAAGTCCACATTTGCATATGATGTTTATTTTGAATGTTTTGTTGGATTTAAAAGACGTTTGGAAAAGAATAGAAAAGATTAATTTTTTTACTTGTAAAATAACAAGGACTTGAAATATAAAGATAGTGATGTCGATCTCTATATAGGTCTCTAAAAACAGAGATCAACATATATGCCCATCTCTAATTCGATCGATCTACATATATATTGATCTCTAAAAATAGAAATAGGTCCATCAATGTGTAAATTGTGTTTTTTTAAAAAACATTTTTGTGTAAATTGTGCAAAATTGGATTGTCCAACGTTGATCTCTAAACCAGAGAGTATCGATCAATCGATGTCAATCAAGTTCAAATTTGAAAACATATTGTCCAAGATTGATAACTAAGATAGAGAACATTGATCAATCAACGTTAGTCAATGTTCAAAATCGAAAACACACTGTCCAACATCGATCTCTAAAATATAAAACATCGATCAATTAATATGACGTAGATCTCTAAATAGCCATATGTCGATTGATCACCGTATTCAAATTTTTACAGCCATTGCGATTTGATTTACGAAGGATTTAAATTATTTTCTCTCTCCAATCTTTTCCACATTGATTTTGCCTTTACCACTAATATTTATAATGCTATCTTGATTATTGTACACCTATTTAATCTTCTCTAGAGTGGCTATGATTCATCAAATTGATGTATACAATGGTCAAAGACAAATTTGATTTCTCCAAATCAATTATGAAGTGCGAGACTTTCATGAAGGCTGCAAAACGAGATCCACACCTTCTATATATTGAAGAAGCTCATAGGAGATATATAGACACTTTTTTATTATCTTCATGCTTCATCCTCCATTGATATCCAAAAGCTCTCAAGTACAAAAGTGTTTAAAACTCAATAAGTTCTAGTTGGTTGTTTTCATTGTTGGAATTAGTAAAGTATTATGGGCTAACACACGAGAAACTAAACATGTTGGATCTCTTACTTGTGATTTAGACTTGTTTTGAAAGTGTCATTCACCTTTTCTCTCGAAACCTATTTTGTGAAAGTTAGGTAGAAAATTGTTGAATTTCTGAAGAAGCAAGTAAAAAGCTTAATGGCTCTTGCTTATAGCTGTTGTAGTAGTTGATATTGCACAAGTTATTGTTGCAAAAATTGCCACACTGGTAGTTCTTATTGTTCTTGTTCCTTGTTGAAGGTAATAAGAAAGTTGTTAAAATTCACTTTGGAAACAAAGTGGTAGTAAAGTAGAATCAAGGAGATTCGAACCACTTTAAATTGTATGTCTCCAGTTGATTATTTCTCATCTTCTTTTTTCTTATTTTGGCAAGCATTGAGAGTTGGCGTGAGCTCAATGTAAAAACCCTAAAAATTGGCCAACACTTTATTCACTCCTACTAGAGTGATTGTCATGGACCTAAAAATTGATATTAAATGTTAGCCTTGATTGCTTGACTATTTTTGCAAGTAACAAGGTTAAATATCATTGAAGAATATGGCAATGACTTGCTCGACCTCCTACAGCTCATCTTCCAAAATATCCACTATATTTATAGAAGCAAACACCGAAGTTCTCTTGTTTGATGATCAAAACTACTTATTGTGGAAGTTTAAATGATGAATCATTTGAAATGTTGTGGGTTTGATAGAGTAAATTGCAGTTAGCACCCAAACGTTTGTCACATAATCCAGTTAGCATTTAAACGTTCTGAAACCTCATTTGGCATCCAAACGTGTTCAAAATTGATTCAATTAACACCAGAAACCGGCTGCTGACCTGCTGCAGCCGGTTTCATCAAATTTTAGCGCCAAATAAAGTTTCCACCCAAAATCAACGTCATCCACTTCCCTCCCTTATACTGCTACAGTTCCATGGCCGTTTTCTTCCATAAATTAGCCCTCAATTCACACAATCCCCATCTTCAAACACACCCAACAAAAGGAACATATCGATTCCCTCTTCTGAATTATAACATAATTCATGAGTATGATTTCTCTTATCCGAAAAAAGCCATGGGGCGGGGAAGTTTTTTCCTTTCGGATACTTCCTTGACGCCTCTTCGAGATTCGGCCTTTTGCCTTTAGGATTAGGGCTCTTGTGAGCTGACAGAGAGTTTTGGGTTAGTCAAAATGGAGGCTGGTATTGATTTCTTGCAGTTCCTTGAAAGTGACATGGTGATTGACATCTTCAAATGCTTGGACGATCCTGCTGATTTAGTCCGGGCGAGTTCAGTATCACGTTGCTGGCATGATTTCGTGGTTTCGAACAGGCTGGCTAAGCAGCTTTGCATGGCAACATTTCCTCAGCTATCAAATGTTGCAGATGTTGATGTATCTGACTGTATGAACAAGATACAAGCTGATGTTGGATCTAGCGAGTCGCTGGAAGTTGACAAATTTCAGAGAGAACATAAGGTTTATGCCTCTTTGCTGCAAGCTTTTGGAAAGCTACAATTATTGCCAGTCGATTGCATCTCAGCGGCCTTTAGTGCCTCAAGCACGGATAAGCCCACCATAGCAGATGGCGTGAAGTCACCACCTCAAATGTTTCAGATCGGCGAAAGGAGCAATCAGATCCGATAAAAGCGGGCTAATGCAGAATGAAATATCGAAATCCCAGATCAATTATTGCAACCCCCTCTCCTCTGAACCACCACCAAGTCCGTCGGCGCGTTGCCGGGAATTCAAAACCGGCTCCTCCTCCTCCTCTCCTGCCACCAGCTGCTATCCAAAAATGAAATTCTAGTTCTGAAACTAAATAGTAAATTTCAGGCCATTTAAATTGGATGATGCAGTCAAGAAAAACGGGATTCATACACTCATTAATTATTATATTATTATTATAATTAAATAAGTCAGTCAACGGTTGAATTTAAAAAGTCAAAGGTCGCACCCGGTAGTTTGGTATTAATTGAATCAATTTTGACCACGTTTGGATGCCAACTGAGGTTTCAGAACGTTTAAATGCTAACTGGATTATGTGACAAACGTTTGGGTGCTAACTGCAATTTACTCGGGTTTGATATATGGAGAGCGGTTGTCAAATAAATTGAAGTTCCTACGATTACAAACTCAAAGGGTGAAACAATATCCAAAAATATAGATGACTGCACTAATGAAGAAAAGCTAAATTTTGCTATCAATGAAAAGGCATTTGATATTCTTTCAAGTGATCTAACAACTACCGAGTTTTTTTAGACTTAAAGGTATTGAAACAGATCATAAATCATTGAAAAGCTTGAAAATTATCCACGAGGGAACCAAGCAAGTGAGAACGACAAACAAATTAATGCTCATAAAGGAATATGAAATGTTCAGTATGAAGAATGGTGAGAAAATTGAGGAAACTATTAATCGGTTCACCTGAATCGTAAATCGACTTTCCATGCTTGAAAAGAAAGTATCAAATAAAGGTCTTGCCAAGAGAATGGACATCCAAAGTAACGACCATCACTAAGTCCAAGAATCTTAAGACTTTCGTTCTTGATGAACTATCCGAAAATATTTTGACACATAAAATCTTGAATGATGAGCAAAATAGATTGGGTCATATAAAGACTCACCAAAGTGTCGCGTAAAGGTTCGGTCATAGAGTTCAAAGACTAGGATAAAGAAGTTGCACTTCTAGTTCGGAAGTTTAGAAGAGTAGCTACTAGAAACAAATTTCAAGGAAGGAAGTTTTTCAAAAGTTCACCCAAAGACAAATTAAGTGGTGAAAAATGTTCTAGGTGTGGTAGACCAGATCACTTCATTGCAGATTGTCACGTCAAAAAGCCATCAAATCAAGATAAGAAAGTCTTTCCTCACAAGAAGAAATCCTTCAGTGCAGACAAACCAGTTGAGATGATCTTTTTTCAAAATCAGAAGGTGAAGATGATGAAGGCAAATATGTTGGGCTTGTTGCATAGATCGATAATCAAGAAAAGAAAAACACTTCATTATGGCCATCGAAGATGAGTTGAAGATTTATTCTGCATCTTCAAATCTTGGTTTACAAGATGAATTAAGAGAATATTTTACTATTTTCAATCTGAATTTCACTTCTTGTTTTTTAGATTTATTTTAATATTTTTTTTTCAATTTCAAAAAAAATTGAAATAAGGCTTTCTGCAATGAGGATAGAATGTGTGTGCTTAAGAGTCCCTGATGATTAAATAAACCAAGGTTTTAATAACATGAATGCAATTTTAGAGAGACATTTACAAGATGATTTCAAAAAAACTCAATTTCAAATATAAAAATCTACAGTAAGAGTTTCAGAAAAGCATCTTAAAAAACAAAATCCTGCATGAAAAGAACATTTGATTTATCAAGAATATGATATCATATTTATCATACATAAGGTTGCATAACTAGAGAATATGGAAAATATAGAGGAATATGATACGATATGATTAGGTTTACAAAGATTAACTAATGGTAAAGATAATCTTTATAAATTACTTAGGAAACAAAAAGCCAGAAATAACAAAGCATGCTTAGAATTTGAGACTTCTCATCCAAAGTTAAAATTATAAAAAAAAAATGTTTCACTTGTTGAACCTACTCCGTTACCATCAAAAAAAATATAGCGAAGAGCTCACAAGTTGAAAAAGTTCAAAAAGCTTCACTATCTCGTAAGTTCAAGAACACACAACCAAAGTATGTATTTACTTGTTTCTATTGCAACAACAAAGACATGTAAACAGTGTGTGTAGCTAGGCATATGAGTATGTATGATAGGAAGCCTAAGGGTTGAAGAACTAACCCAAAGGACCCAATCATTAAAGGATACCGAAGTATAAACTATTTGGTGTTGTATGTACTTAAGCTAAATGAAATAGCCAAAGAATTAGCGACCAAATGGCTTATGGACAGCATGTTCCACTCGGATGATAGGAGACAAAAACCTATTCACCAAGCTCAAGATACAAGATGGTAGAACGGTTCACTTTGGGAATAGAAGAGCCAAAATCTTTAGACATGAAGAAATTGATAACTCTTCTTTTGCTATTAGTAATATAGTTTACGTGGAATAGCTCAAGTATAACTTGATAACGGTTAGACAACTGTTTAATGTCCACTTTTAAGTTGAATTTGTTAAAAGAAAATGTATTATGAAAAAGAATGGTGAAATTCCTTTTGAAGCTTTGAGAAAAAATGATGTTTACATATTTAAATAACATGATTTAATTTTTCAAAATATTTCATGCCTAGTTTCTAAAAATGATTTGACTCAACTATGATACATACGACTTGGATATATGAGTTTCAAAAACTTCAAGAAGATTTGCAAAAATTAAAATGTCTAAGATCTTCCAAAATTAAAATTTGAAAACTATGGCTTATGTGTCATTTGTCAAATGTCAAAGATTATTACGTCAAACTTTAAGCCCAAAAGTGAAAACTCTATTACCAAACCTCTACAATTTCTTCACATAGATTTGTATGGAGATATGGTACAAAAGCCCATGTGAAAAGGATTACAATTTTGTGAGGGTAGATAACTTTTTTACATTTACTTGAGTTATATTTTTAGAAAAAAGAGAGCGGTGCATAACAAGAATTCATCAAGCTTTGTATGACATTAGAAAACTTGAAGCAGGACACTATCAAGGAAATTAAAAGTGACAGAGTTGGAGAGTTTGATGGTGAATTCCAATAATTTTTTGTATCCAAATGGTATGAACACAAATATTTGAATACTAGAACTCCTCAAAAAAATAGGGCAGCAGAAAGTAAACCGAACTCTTCAAGAAATGAGCAGAGCCATGCTAAATAAGTTTGAGTTGCCTAAGTTGTCTTGGGACAAAGCGGTCAATACCACTTGCTATGTGATAAATAAATTTTACTTGAGACAATCTCTCAGAAAGGCTCCTTATGAACTTTGAAAAGGAAGAATACCCAATATTGAGTATTTCAAGAGTTTTGGTTGTACGTTTTCATAGTTAACACAAAATATAACCTGGATAAACTAGATTTCAAAATGGATGAAGAAATCTTTGTGGGATATACAACCAATAGTAAGACATTTAGAGTGTACAATGAAAGGAGTATGAAAGTTGAAGAGTTCATTCATGTCAGTTTAGTGAATCACTTGGTGATGAATTAAAATTTAATGATAAAGAGGAAAATAAAATAATTGAAATAAATCCTACAGAAAATATCGATAATACTTATAAGGGTGATTTTTATGTCAATCTTAGAATTTATTCACTTGAAAGTTTACCCCCTTTAAGATAAGAAGGATTGTCCTGAAGAATTAATATTAGGTGAAACAAGTCAATGTATGTTGACAAAAAGAAAGTTTCATAAAAATGCATTTATTTCACAAGTTGTGCCTAAAAAATAAAAAAAACCATAATTGATGAAGATTGGGTAACAGCTATGCAAGAAGAATTAAATCAATTTGAAATAAGTGATGTTTGAGAGTTAGTCGCCCAACCAAATGATCATGATACTATTGGAACTAAATATATATTTAGAAATAAAATAGATGACCAGCGGGATATAAAAAGAAATAAAGCTAGGTTGATAGTGCAAGTATATAGACAAGAAGAAAGAATTGATTATAATGAGACCCTTGGTCCGTAGCAAAGTTAGAGGCTATTAGAATTCTTTTAGCCTATGTATGCTTTAGGGATTTTAAATTATATCACATGAATGTGAAATCATCCTTTTTAAATGGTGTTATTTAAGAAAAGGAACATGTAGCTCAACCACCGGGTTTTGAAAATCATGATTACCCAAATCATGTCTTCAAACTTGAAAAGGCTCATTGTGGATTTAACCAAGCTCATAGAGTTTGGTATGAGAGATTAAGCAACTTTCTTCTTGCAATCGATTTTTCAAAAGGAAAAGTTGATACCATCTTGTTCATTAAAGAACAAGAATGTGATCATTTACTTATTCAAATATATATTGATGATATTATATTTGGTCTACTTATGATTCTCTATGTGAGCATTTTGCTAAGCTAATAGAAGAATAATTTGAAATGAGCATAACGGAAGAACTCAACTACTACATTGGGCTTCAAATCAGACAAACTAAAGAGGAGGGTACATTTCACAAATAATGTACTCTAAAGATATTCTCAAGAAGTATGAATTTAGGGATGAAAGGAACGTAAGAACACCAATAAGTACAAATGTGAAACTCGATAAAGATAAAAAGAAAAAGCCGGTCAAGGTAACAAAGTATATGGACATGATTGGTAGATTGCTTTATTTGACGGCTAGTCGTTCTGACATTTATATGCTGCGTATACGTGCTAGATTTCAAAGCATAGCTAAAGAATCATATCTAGTTGCTATAAAATGTACTTTTAAATATTTGAAAGATACGTTGAATTTTTAGTTATTTTATTTTAAGAATGGATGTTTTGACTTAAGATGATGTAGTGATTCGGATTATGCCAGAAATCCTGTTGATCGAAGAGCACACCTGTACGTTCCAATTTCTTAGTGATTGTTTGTGTTGAAAAATATGTTTGGATAATTTTCAAAGTTATGATTTTAAGTGTTGAATACTTAAAAAAGTTTCACACATGATGATGAAAAGTTGAAACATATTAAACATGTGAGAAAATGTTTGTGTATGATTTGATTTTGATGATTTGCACAAGTATTATATGGTAAAACTTTTCTTCAGGCTTCAAACGCCTGATCAAGTGCTTCATCAAACTTCAAACGCCTGATCAAGCGCTTCATCTTTCAAAAAGTTTAAACATAAACTTTAGATAGAACATTGAACGCTTCATAAAGCACTTCATTTTTCAGAAAGTCTAAACAGAAACTTCAGATCGAACATTGAACGCTTTATAAAGCGCTTCATTTTTCAGAAATTTCAAACAGAAACTTTAGATCAAACATTGAACGCTTCATAAAGAGCTTCATATGAACTACTTTTAAAACGAGAGACTTCACTCTCTCTGATAAAGCGCTTCATCCTTTGGAAGTTCTGAACAGAGAGTTCTGGTTGCAACATGACACGCTACGTAAAGCGCTTCATCCTTTGGAAATTTTGAACAGAGGGTTCCAATGGCAACAAGAAACGCTACATAAAGCGCTTAATCTATGAAGAAGTAATTATGTGTTACTTCACTCTCCTAACAAAGTGTTTCATGTTATCTAAAATGTGATAAATAGTTGTTTTCATTTACATATATGTTCTTAATGTTTCATACATGATTTTTGTGATTTTATTATTTGATTTTGATGAATATTATTATGTCTTGTAATTAATATACCTTGGAAGTTTCTATAACTTACCAAAAAGGCAAAAGTGGTATTTTGTGTTCTTGTAGGTACATGACACGGAGAAAATCATACAAGGAATTTTTTATGACACATTCATCATTACAAAGGTTTTCTTATATTTATTTCTGGGCCAACAAGGATATTTTTGGAGTTTTCTATCTTCAAGGGTATTTTCGTCATTTTACCTCCAAGGGCATTTTGGTCATTTCACTCAAGGACAACACTTGTGTTTGATATTATCTCTATTATGGAGCTCATTTATGGTTTTCTTGAAGACCATTTGATGATTATCTATTCTATTCTTTGTTTGGTGATATTATCGATAGTATCGGGATATGTGACGAGTTTTGATGTCACATTCTAGTTTATTCTTAGAGATATTTTTATATATATTATTGGAGGTTCTCACTGATCATTTTGCAGAGATTCTAAGGGTGTTATTGGTACAAAATTCAACACAACTTGCAAGGAGAAAAATGTGGGAATTTTGAATTATTGGTTGACAAAGTCTTGTCAACTTTATCTACTTATTTCTCTTCAGAAAATCTGAGTTTGTACATATATAAATGGCTCAAAAACGTGGTTAATTATGTGGAGAAGGTGTTCCGTTCATTTTGTGACAAATATGCAAGATTACGTCAGTTGGACCAACCAAATTCAAGCTAGTTAGCGAAAATTGCCAACCTGGAAATTCAAGTTTGAATATAACGGCTAGTAGGCTGAACTTGGGGATGTTTGTTCAAAATTTTCAGCCACTCACATGTCCTATTCTCTTGACAAGGAGTTGAGGTAATCTTGGAAGAATATGCCATCCATATTATCTTTTTTTTTGCAAAAATTTCTATGTCATTTTTCAAGAGATAAAAATTGGCCAAGTTGGAAGAAAAAGTGGACCAATTATTCTTCTTAAAGTGTCCAAGTGTAAAATGTGCTAAGATGGCCATCCAATGAAGTAAAGACACATAAGATTTGATGATGAAGATGTTGACACATTGGCATTCTTATCTTCAAGGGTCATTTCACATATAAGTAGGAGGCAAGGTGAAGAAGAGAAGACATACACTTGAAAAGCAAACTTGAAGATTGTTATCTTGCTATTCTCTTCTCTTATTCTTGTTCATACTTTGTGTAGCTAAGGTGTTCCATTGATAGTTTTTGCCTATCTACACTATACACTTCTTGTTTCAAATTTTGTAAGATTGATTAGCCAATTCTATAAGGCTACATCAATAGGTGTTTGAGGTGTTGCAATCAAAGTTGCATGGAGGTGCTTTGCCAAGTCTTGAATAAGGTTGGTGTATAACCCAAGGATCAAACTTGGTTCTTGTTGTATTGGTGTCATTTCATAATGAAATCCAAGGAAAGGTGTCTTGGGACTGGAGTAGGTCACATTGACCAAACCAGGATAAATTCTCGGTGTTTTTGTCTTCTTTCATTCTTTACTGTTTTCTGTCCGTTTTCACTGCAGTTTTCACCCAACTTCACACGTCTTGAAAAAATAGGAAAACATTTTCAAAACTTGTGATTTTTGGTGGAATACTTCAGACTGTTAGCTTTCAGTTTCAACAAGAATTACTTGATTTGAGCAAAGGAAAATTAGTCTTTCAGTCTTTGAAAGATAACTGCTCCATTTTGACTGTAACCTGACCAGTTTCTGAGGAACATACATTCTGATTTCATTAACTACAGTTTTAGGTCAGGGTCTTTTGGAAACTTAAAATAGACATCCTAAGGATTATTTTGACATAAAGATCAACCTTTTTGGCTGAGTAATTAAAGAGATATAAGTTTTCAAATTTCAGCTACCATCTGAATCTTTTTATTTATTTGAAGGAATAAAAGATTTTATTTTTATCTCATTTTTGGAGAGTTTAATCAAGACATTGAAATTGTTTCTGGAAAGTTTCATAATTTTTGGAATTGTGTGCATTGACTTTTGAATTTGTCAAAAACGGTTACTGAATCTGAGTAGCTCTCAGATTCTGTTTTCAAAGGGATTTTTAATTCAAGGGTAGTAGTATAATTTCCACTAACCACTATTCACCCCTCCTCTAGTGGTGTTTATTGCAGGTGTAACAGTCTAAAAATTGGTATCAGAGCCAGGCCAACACTACTCTCAGAGCAAAGTTAACACCACACCAAGAAGACAAGAGTTAGAAGTAAGAGCGCGTTTGAACACTTCAAGAAAGTTTGGAGAAATTTTGAGGACAAGGCGGTGGTTTATGAAGGAGGAAATTGCCTAGGAGGAGAAGGTCTCGATAGATTGAAGTTGAAATAAAAAAATGGGATTTTTTAGATTTTTGGCAGATTTTATAACTGCTAAACATGCTAACATCGATTGATCTATGTAAATATCGAGGTACAAACAATTTTAAAGATTATGATTTTAAGTGTTACATGTCATAAAAATGTCACACATAGTGTTATAAATGATAAAAAGTTGAATAAAAGAAGAAAAATGTTATCGATCTCTCAGGTTTATGCACTTCGATCGATCAATGTACATCGATTGATCCATGTAAGGCAGAGAAAAACCAAGACCTTACTATGAGATATCGATCTCTAAACTTGAGACACATCGATCAATCGATGTAGGTTAGAGACAAAATCTGAACCTCACCGTGAGACATCGATCTCTCAAGTAGAGACACTTCGATAGATCGATGTCTAGGGTTTTTAGAACACTTCTTTTTCTAAATTGTGATAAAATAGTTATTTTTTTTCATTTTCACATGCTTCATATATGTTTATTATGTTGTTATTATGTGTTTTGATGAATATAATAATGTCTTGTTACTAATATGTCGTGGAAGTTTCTATACTTACTAAAAAGGCAAAAGTGGTATTTTGAGTTCTTTTAGGTACTTCACATGGTGAAAATAATACAAGGACTTTATTATTTCTTATTCATCAGTATGAAGGTGTTTTCATATCTATTTCTGACCATCAGGGTCATTTTCGGAGTTTTCTAATTCCAAGGGCATTTTGGTCATTTTACCCTCCAAGGGCAGTTTGGACATTTCACTTAAGGACATCTCTTGAGTTCTTATTATCTGCATTATGGAGCTTATTTATGGTGTTCTTGAAGATTATATCTTGGTTTTCTATTCTATGTTCTTAATTGGTGATATTATCGACGGTAGCAGAATACGTGACGATATTCGATGTCACATTCTATTTTTTCTTGAAGGCTCTTATGATTATATTGTTGGAGGTTCTCATCTATATTTTTTCAGAGAATTTGAGAGTGTTATTGGTGTAAAATTCACCACAACATACGAGGAGAAAAAGTGTCAGAATTTTGCATCATATGTTGAGATAATCTTGTCAACTATTATTTATTGATTTTTCTTCAAAAAATATGAGGTTGTACACTTAATTTACAGCTGAAAAAATCCATAAAAGTGCGGCATAAGGTGGTGTATTTATTTTATGACTTGATGACAAGTGGACCAACCAAAAACAAGCTAGTTGGCAAAATTGCTGACTTGGAAATTTCAAATTCAAAGGCAACGGCTAGGAGGCTGTTTGGAACTGATTTTTTTGAGACAAAATGGTAGCCACACATGTCCTATTATCTTTCCAAGGAGTTGAGGTAATCTTGGAAGGAATATGCCATCTTAATCCTTCATATTATCTTCATGAATTTCAAGACATTCCAAGGTGGAAAAATCTAAGATAAGTTCAAAGGTGGACCAATCATGTTTCTTTATGTTGCCAAGTGTACAAGGTGATTATGTGGCCAACCAATCATGTGAAGACACTTAAGATTTTTTGATAAAGGCATTGACACTTTGGAGTTCTTATCTTCAAGGCTCATTTCACACTATAAATAGGAGGCATGGTGAAGAAGAGAAGACACACACCTGAAAGCAAAAGTTGAAGCTCATTGTCTTGCTATTCTCTTCTTTTCTTTCTTTATTCATTATTTGTGTAGCCAAGGTGTTCTAGTGATATTTGTTGTATAGCTACACGCCTCTTTTGTTGTATTTATAAGATTGATTAGCCAAATTTATAAGGCTACATCAATAGGTGGTAGAGGTGTTGCAACCAAAGTTGCATAGAGGTGATCATCCAAGTCTTGAATAGGGTTGGTGTATAACCCAAAGATCAAACTTGGTTCTTGTTGTATTGTTGTTCATTGCATAGTAAAATCCAAGGAAAGGTGTTCCTTGGGGCTGTAGTAGGTCACATTGACCGAACAAGGATAAATCCTCGGTGTTCTTGTCTTCTTTCCTTTTTTACTATTTTTTGCGCATTTTTGCTGCAGTTTTCACCCAATTTCACATATCTTGGAAAAATAGCAAAACATTTTTAAAATTTGTTATTTTTGGAGGAACTATACTTCAGACTGTTAGCTTTCATTTGCAATAAGAAACACTTTATTTGAGCAAAAGAAAGTTAGTCTTTCAGCCTTTGAAAAATAACTGCTCCATTCTGGTTGTAATATGACCAGTCTCAAAGAAACTTGCATTCTAATTTCATCAAGCACAGTTTCAGGTTAGGGCCTTTTGGAAACTTAAACTAGACATCTTAAGGAGTACTTTTGACATAAAGATCAACCCTTTTGGCTGAGTAATTAAAAAGAAATATGTTTTCAAAATTCAGCATTGTTCTGTCCAATTCTATCCAGATTGACCATCTGAATCCTTTTATTTGTTTGAAGGGACAAAAGATCTTATTTTTGTCTCATTTTTGGATAGAGTCTAGTCAAGACATTGAATTTAGTTTCTAGAAAGTTTCATAATTTTTGGATTTGTGTATACTGACTTTTGAATTTTTCAAAAATGGGTTCTAAATCTGAATAGCTCTCAGATTCTTTTTTCAAAGGGGATTTTTAATTCAAGGGTAGTAGTGTAATTTTCGCTAACCACTATTCATCCCCCTCTAGTGGTGTTTATTGCAAGTTACGCTCCAACACATCGATCTGTCAAACAATCACGTTTATAGATCAACATTTCTATTTTTTAGTGTTTTTAAGTTTTGACTTGTTACACATTGTTTATCATGTCCGCTCTAGTTCTAATTGATTCAAATATCTTAGTGAGGAGTGGTTTGTGAATATGTCAATCAATTGGTCATTAGTTGAGACAAATTCAACACAAACTAATCTCTTTTCCATACAATCTCTTACAAAGTGATGTCTAACATCAATATGATTGGTTGCATTATGATGAACCAAATTGTGTGATGTAATTGTAGATGAGATATTGTCACGTAGAATAGGCACTTTGAAAAACTTAATATTTTAATCATTTAATGTATGTGTCATCGAAAGAAATTGGGCATAAAATGATGCGGTCGACACGTATTCAGACTCCGCCGTAAAAATGGACACACTATTTTATTTTTTGAAAAAACAAGGAATCAAACTGTTGGACCATAACACCTGCAATAAACACCACTAGAGAGGGGATGAATAATGGCTAGCGGAAATTACACTGCTACTCTTGAATTAAAAATCCCTTTGAAAACAGGATCTGAGAGCTACTCAGATTCAGTATCAATTTTTGGAAATTCAAAAGTCAGTGTACACAATTCCAAAAAATTATGAAACTTTTTAGAAATCAATTTCAATGTCTTGACTAGACTTTGTCCAAAAATGAGATACAAATAAGATCATTGGCCCTTCAAAGAAATAAAAAGATTCAGATGGTCAATCTGGACAATATTGGATAGAAAGATGTTGAACTTTGAAAACTTATATCTCTTTAATTACTCAGCCAAAAAGGTTGACCTTTATGTCAAAATAATCCTTAGGATACCTAATTTAAGTTTCCAAAAGGCCCTAACCTAAAACTATACTTAATAAAACCAGAATGCACGTTTCTCAGAAATTGGTCAGATTGCAGCCAAAATGGCGCAATTATTTTTCAAACTAACTTTCCTTCGCTCAAATCAAGTGATTCTTATTGCAAATGAAAGCTAATAGTCTGAAGCATAACTCCACCAAAAATCACGAATTTTGAAATTGTCCACCAAAAATCACGAATTTTGAAATTGTTTTGCTATTTTTCGAGACGTGTGAATTTGGGTGAAAACTGCAGTGAAAACGGACAGAAAGCACTAAAGAAGGAAAGAAGAAAAAAACACTGAGAATTTATCCTGGTTTGGTCAATGTGACTTACTCCAGTCCCAAGGGACACCTTTCCTTGAATTTCACTACGAAATGACGCCATTACAACAAGAACCAAGCTTGATCATTTGGTTATACACCTACCCTATTCAAGACTTGGCAAAGCACCTCTATGCAACTTTGGTTTCAACACCTCAAACACCTATTGACGTAGCCTTATAAAATTGGCTAATCAATCTTACAAAATTTGAAACAAGAGGTGTATAGTGTAGCTAGACAACAACTATCAATGGAACACCTTAGCTACACAAAGTATGAACAAGAATAAGAGAAGAGAATAGCAAGACAACAATCTTCAAGTTTTCTTTTCAAGTGTGTGTCTTCTCTTCCTCACCTTTCCTCCTATTTATAGTGCTAAATGACCCTTGAAGATATGAATGTCAATGTGTCAACATCTTCATCATCAAATCTTACGTGTCTTCACTTCATTGGATGGCCAACTTAGCACCTTGTACACTTGGAAATTTTAAGAAGAATAATTGGTCCACCTTTGCTTCCAACTTGGCCGATTTTTATCTCTTGAAAAATGACTTGGAAATTCTTGCAAAAAAAAGATAATATGGATGACATATTCTTCCAAGATTACCTCAATCCCTTCGCATGAGAATAAGACATGTGAGTGGATGAAAATTTTGAACGAAATAGCCCCAACTTCAGCCTACTAGCCATTATATTCAAACTTGCATTTCCAAGTTGGCAATTTTTGCCAACTAGCTTGAATTTGGTTGGTCCAACTGCATAATCTTGTATATTTGTCACAAAATGAATGGAAGACCTTCTCCACATAATTAACCATGTTTTTGAGCCATTTATATATGTACAAACTTAGATTTACTGAAGAGAAATAAGTAGATAAAGTTGACAAGACTTTGTCAACCAATAATACACAATTACCATATGTTCTCCTTGCAAGTTGTGGTGAATTTTGTACGAATAACACCCTTAGAATCTCTGCAAAATGATGAGTGAGAACTTCCAATAACATACATAAAAATATCTCCAAGAATAAAATAGAATATGACATCAAAACCCGTCACATATCCCGCTACCGTCAATAATATCACCAAAGAAAGAATAAAATATATAATCATCAAATGATCTTCAAGAAAATCATGAATGAGCTCCATAAAAGAGATAATATCAAACTCAAGTGTTGTCCTTAAGTGAAATGACCAAAATGCCCTTGGGGGTAAAATGACAAAAATACTTCTGAACATAGAAAATTCCAAAAATATCCTCGTTGGCCAGAAATAAATATAAGACTACCTTTGTAATGATGAATAAGTCATAAAGAAGTCTTTGTATGAGTTTCTCCATGTCATATACCTACAATAACTCAAAATACCGCTTCTAGGACCTGTATAGCACCACTAAAAGGGGGGAGGTTGAATAGTGAGTGCGGAAAAATCGGTTTTTGAAACTTTTTAGACCAAATAACTTAGTTCTGAAAACAATTTCTGTTTTCAGGTTCTGATTTGAATTAACTAGTTGACCAGGTTATAGACCTCCAATCGTAACATTTGGTGACAATGTGATCTCAGATGTTGTTAATGTGTCACAAAAATTTTAGGTTAAAACTTTTAGTGCAACCCATTGAAAAACTGTTTTTGCACAGATTGTGTCAATCTGCCAGAAACTGTGCTTCAAAATGAAAAATTTATTCCTATTAATTTACAACTGTAAATGACCTAAAAACTTTATGGTATGACCCTTAACATGTGTACTTCAATGGGTTGAAACAGTTTTTCAAAATTCTCCTGGTAAATATGTCAAACACATTGATGTTCGCAACCTTTGCAGATCTGAGAATCAGATTGCACTAGTCTCAGAACTTGTCCCAAATAAAAGCTAAGACGTGTGGCTATGTTTCTGCAAACTTTTGTGATTTTTGGAAAACTTTTGCTATTTTTCCCGTGGCTATAAAAATGACGCAGAAAAGAGGAACTGAAAGTAAAAGGGTTGAAAAGTAAGAACACCGAGATTTTTATACTGGTTCGGTTAAATCAACCTACTCTAGTCTTCGAGTACACCTTCTTCAATGGTCACTAAACACAAAGACACCTTAGGACAAGGGTGGCTAGATTTATACATCAACTCCTTCAATATCCACCCTTCTTACAATGAACAAACAAAAACAACCAACACGAATACCACTGCACAAATGAATGTATGATCACACCTTGATCAACCTTGTACAAGAATGGGATGTATATGGGTGGTAAAATCACAGCCTATACAGAATTTAGAATGTAAGAATGATAGGCTTGAGGCTATGAGAAAGAGAAGAGAATAGGAGAAGAAGAGAATAGTCTTGCTTGATCTTGAAAGAATATGAACTTTGGCTTGGCTTTGTCTTGAACACTTTGCCTCTATTTATAGGTGTGAATGGCATGCCTAGGCTTCTTCAAATTTGTCTTGAATGCCTTGGAAGATTGTCTTGTATAATATGATGACACACCCTTGTTTACTTGGCGAAATATGATTGGACAAACGACTTGTCTTCGTCTAGTTGTCACTTCATGATTGACCATCGTTTATCCACCTTGGCACTCTATAAAATGAGCTAGAAATTCAACCAAAATCTGAAACGCTTGCTCAAATACACACAAGTTAAGTTTCATCAATCAAGATGTGATTGCCCCACAATTTTGGAAGAAAATTGGAGCAAAATGAGGAACAAAAATTGGCCATATTCAGCATTTGTTTTGTTTTTGCAATGTTTCCATGTGTGTCTTGCCTTCTTCAATATCACCAATAACATGTGGCTTATCCTCCACCAATCAAAGTGCCAAATAAGCTCTACCTAGACTCCAAATAATGTGTAATAGGTGTGTACATCATCAGCACCATGTGCTGAAATTACTTTTGTAAACTTTATCAAATAATGATGTATAATCTTTACACAATTGGTAAATTTCAATCAACCCTTAATTGATTTTTCTAGAATACTATAGTATGTCTTGTATGTGTAAAAAGTGTCTAGATACATGTTACACCATGACCAAAACGTTCCAAGCATAATAAGTGTAGAAAAGCTAATTTTCGACTTTCGTCGATTACGCGATTTTTCTCTGATTAATCTCAAACTTCTTAGACATGTAATATATGTTATGTCACACATAATATACATAAAATAAAGTGTATTTTCAGATCAACAAGCTGAGAACAAAAACGCCCATGTGTAAAAAAAAATTTTGAATTTGCACTTCCAACAAATCAAGGCAAATTGTAGGTGATTGATGTGTGTAAACATGGTATGACTTTGGGGCTGATTTACACATGTGGTGCACGAACTTTTTAAGCTTTTTGAGTGTATATAGGCTGGCCATCTTTATATGGTAAGTATGTGATACGTCGTTGATGGTTCGATAGTCATCCGATGTGGCAATTTTCGGTTTATGGACTTGTGACATATCGGCATAATTTTGGTAAATTGATGACATGTAATGTATGATATGATACCCGTATATACTCACAAATATGACGTGTATATGGTAGCATGATGTCGACATACGTTTATGGTGTGTCGGTGAAACGTCGGGATAGAAATATATAGTTCGCCGTTATAAAAAATATGGATATATATAATTATATATTATGTATAGACAGCCGTGTTTGTGTATATGTGGTGTGGAGAAGCACTTTCCATTTCAAATTTGTTGCCAAATCGGTATCTCCAAATATATCTCCTTGAGTGCTTCATTTAATGAACTAGTTTAGTTCATCTCCTTAAGTACTTCATTAAATAAACTATTTTAGTTCATTTAACATGGCACCTGAAAATAGTATAAACATAAAAAATGTTTGCCACTTGATGTAAGCCTTAATGCTTCATGGCACGATAGTACGACAATAATATATGTGAACATATAAAGCATATTTATCACATACGTATGTTATGCAATACTTAAATCATGCATTTCGAAGACACGTAACATTTAAATCATGCATTTTCAAATCACTCGAACCTTGTTTTTTCAACAATCTCTCCCTTTTGATGATTTGCAAAATAATCTCTATTCATGATTTAAATGTGATCGATCCTCCTACAATCATGCATAAATTTTAAATTCAAAATTTGAATTTCATATCGCGCTCCCCCTTAAATTAATCTCTCTCTATCCCTTAAATCATGCTTTTCTCCTCCCCCTTTATTTTGTAAATTACATCAAAAGAGTTAGTAGCAATGGAAAGAAATAGCAACTTATAACATATCAACAGAAATCATGTATTTCTAGTACGTTCTTAACGGTTATTATTCAACCCTTTGCAACAGTACCTTTTGGTACCCTAACTTGGGTGACCTTTCTTGGTCTTACAAAAGGTGAGAAGAAAGATGAAGAAGCAATATAATATATGTTAGGATCATTTCTATTTGGCCTATGGCCGAGTCTATCATTGTGAACATAAGATGGTTTTTCGTTTCGATATGCATTTCTGTTTGTATGCATGGTGCGTGATCTAGATGTATTGGTATAGTATGAATGTCGCATATATATCAAAGACTTTCTTTCATATCTATACGGTACATGGTTATAGTTTACATGTGATGAAAAAGAAGGAGTGCGATGAGATATAATAGGTGACATGCTAGTTGTCTTCTTAGACTGTACAATCGTCTTAAATGCATGCGGTTGTTTAGATGAAGATAGAAAAAATTTTGTAGAGTTGTTTTGTACCTTATTATCTTCAACATACCCTCATCCGGTTTTATCATTCTAATGCTTTTGAAAAAAATAAGACGATCTAACATGCAAGTTCCTGTGTCAAATTTATTTACCGTCTTTTATAAGTGTACGTTTCTTGATTTCAAATTTGAAATCTTGGCTTTCGTTTCAGTGTTATCGGATGTCAATGATGAAATTTTAGACTTAAATGAATTTATCATGCATGACGACTCTTATTTTGAATCGTTTAACTGAGATACAAGATTTGTGTTAGAATATTCTAACAATTTCTTGTCTTCAATTAACCGTTTCTTTTCTTTTGCTAGAGTCTTAGTGAACTTATGCAACTCAAGATATTGACCAAACAAATCATCATAAGAGGGCTCAGAATCAGAATCGGAGTTAGAATATATCTCATTAAATGCCTTGGATGCAAAGCATACTTGAGAATTTTCTCTTCGGTTTCTTCATTCTCAGAATCAGATGAATCACTCAATGTGGAGGCTTGGAGAGCTCTTCTTGTATTACTTTGCTTAGGTTCTAAGACGGGTCTAGTTTTTTCTCCAATCCTTGTCACGGTTTTTGTTCATTAGTTTGTCCTTGTTCGGACAGTCATAGGATATATGTCCAAGTTGTCCACAGTCATAGCATTTGATGTCTTTATCGTTATTCTTATTTTTGTTTTTCTTAGGTTTATTTTTAAATGACTTTCTCATAAACTTTCTTAAACCTTTAGCCAATAATATTAGATCTTCGTTATCCGAATCCGTGTCACTATCATATACGTGATCTATAGAAGTAGAGACGTATTCATTTGATTTAAATGCTATAGTCTTACATTGTTTTGATGTTGATTCTGATTTCCTTAGAGTAAGTTTGTTTTCGTATACCTTTAGTGATCCGATCAATTCCTCCATTTTTATTGACATGGTTTCCTTACTTTCTTCCATTGCGGTGACATTAGGATCTCATTCGGATGGAAGGCTTCTCAATACTTTTTGCACCTTTTCCTGTGAAGAAAACACCTTGCCAAGAGACTCAAGAGAATTGTAGATATTAGTCAATCTTAAATCCATATTGACAATGGATTCATTCGGTAATAATTTGAAGGATTCAAGAGTAGACATAAGCATATTTATCTTGGACTCTTGAACTTGACTAGTACCTTTATGTTTCATTTCAAGACATCTCCATATTTGTTGGGCACTAGAACAGTTTGATACATAACTCGATTCACTTTTACTTAAACCATTTAGGAGAATTTGCATGGCTTTAGCATTCATACTTAATTTCTTTTTATCCTCACTAGTATATTTTTGCTTTGGTTTTATGACTTCCAAAGTAACACCTTCAACCGTGGATAGCTTAGATAGAACAAACGGACCATCTTCTATGATAGACCATAAATCTATATCAATAGCCATAAGAAAAAGTTTCATGTGAAGTTTCTGTTTAATAAATGATTCACCATCGAAAAGGGGAGGCCTTATGCTTGACATACCTTCTTGCTCGGTTTTGTAACTAGTGGATGTCATCTCACAAAGATTGTTATATCTTCTTGTTATGAGTGAACCTGGCTCTGTTACAACTTGTAGGACCTGTATAGCACCTCTAGAAGGGGGTGGAGTTGAATAGTGAGTGCGAAAAAAATCAGTTTTTAAAACTTTTTAGACCAAATAACTCACTCCTGAAAACAGTTTCTGTTTTCAGATCCTGATTTGAATTAACTAGTTGACCAGGTTGTAGACCTCCAAAAATCGTGAAATTTGGTGATAATGTGCTATCAGATGTTTTTAATGTGTCACAAACATTTCAGATTAAAACTCTAAGTGCAACCCCTTGAAAAACCATTTTTGCATAGATTATGTCAATCTGCCAGAAACTGGGCTTCAAAATAAAAAAATTATTCCTATTAATTGACAACTCTAAATGACCTAAAAAATTTATGGTATGACCCTTAAGATGTGTACTTTAATGGGTTGGAAGATTGCATTGTATAATATGGTGATGAGGAAATTGCACTTATCACCCAAACGTTAGTCAAATTTTCTAGTTAACATTTAAACGTTCTGAAACCTCAGTAGGCAGCCAAACGTGGCCAAACTTGAGTCAATTAACACCAGACCGGCTGATAACCTGCTGCAGCCAGTTTCACTATATTTTACCGGCAAAACCAATTCCTCCACCAAAATAACGTCTTCCCCTTCCCTCCCTTCTGCTACAACTGGCTCTATCTGGTTTTCCTCCATAAATTAGCCCCCCAATTCACCTTGGAAACTCAAGGAAAACATGTAAAGCACAATTTGAATTCTAAATAGTTATCCAACATTAAGACTAGCAACAGCAGCTGCCTTGGCACGCGTCTAAGGTAAGAGTTTTCCAGTAAACTAAAGCAATATATATGCCTTCTCTAGACATACAGCTCAAATTAACCCAGATTTCGTTAAAGCTGCAAGAGCCCAAGGGTGAAGACAACAGCATGTAGAACTCAGCTAGATTTCATACCACCTCACTGATAATCCAAATCCTCTCAAGCCAAAGTGCTCTCACTAAGTCTGAAAATGCTGGTCTCCGAAACGCACTATCCCAAACCATTGTCCTCTAAACTCAAACTGGAAGATATGCCCCAATAATTGAAATTTTGCAGCAAAAAAAATTTGTGTTTCCTTGTTTAACCGACAAAATTAGGACATGAGCTCAACGGCCACCATCATCTGTGCACTCACGAGCGAAATGGCCTTCTTCCCCACATTTGTAGCAACCACTTCCTCCACTTCCACCGCCATTGCTGCTATGCCGACCTCCACCGCCTCCGTAGCCCCTTCCTCCTCTGCCACCGCCTTCCTGGTAGCAGTCCCTGGCCAGATGCCCCTGCTCACCGCACTTGAAGTAGCCGCTTCCTCCAACTCCATAACCTCCAACACCACAACCGCCGCCGCCTCTGTATCCACCCCACCACCATAACCCCCACGGCTTCCTCCTCTGCCTCCACCGCTGCTGTAGTCGCCTCCACTATATCCACCTCTGCCCCCGTCGCCTCCTTCTCGTCTACCACCTTGAACCAGGACGCCATCAGGAAGAACAAGACATGCCTATGGTTAAGACCTGATGGCAAGACCTAGGTCACTGTTGAGTAGAAAAATAAAGACGGTTGCATTTAAAAAGGAATCAGGGATAAAATCGGTAAATCCTACGGGTTAGAATCAATTTTGGGTCAGTCAACGGTTGCATTTAAAAAGTCAAAGATTACGGCCGGTATTTTCGTGTTAATTGAATCAAGTTAGGTCACGTTTGGCTGCCAACTGAGGTTTCAGAACGTTTAAATGTTAACTGAAAAATATGACCAACGTTTGGGTGATAAGTGCAATTTCCTCATATGGTGACACACCCTTGCTTGCAGAAATATGATTGGACGAACGACTTGTCTTCACCTAGTTGTCACTTCATGATTGGCCATCGTTTATCCATATTGGCACTCTATAAAATGAGCTGGAAATTCAACAAAAAATCTGAAACACATGCTCAAATACACACAAGTTTCAATCAATCAAGATGTGATTGCCCCACAATTTTAGAAGAAAATTGGATCAAAATGAGGTACAAAAATCTGCCATAGAGAAACATGTGCTGAAACTTCAGCATTTGTTTTGTTTTTGAAATGTTTCCATGTGTATCTTGCCTTCTTCAATGTCACCAATCACATGTGGCTTATCCTCCACCAATCAAAGTGTCAAAAAAGCTCCACCTAGGCTCCAAATAATGTGTAATAAGCGTGTACATCATCAACACCATGTGTTGAAATTACTTTTGTAAACACTGTCAAATAATGATGTATACTCTTTACACAATTGGTAAATTTCAATCAACTCTTAATTGATTTTTCTAGAATACTCTAATATGTCTTGGATGCGTAATAAGTGTCTAGATACATGTTAAACCATGACCAAAACGTTCCAAGCATATTAAGTGTAGAAAACCTAATTTTCGACTTTCGTCGATTAATCGATTTTTCTCCGATTAATCTCAAAATTCTTAGACATGTAATATATGTTATGTCACACATAATATATATAAAATAAAATGTATTTTCAGCTCCACAAGCTGAGAACAACAACGCCCATGTGTAAAAAAAAATTTGAATTTGCACTTCCAACTAATCAAGGCAAATTGTAGGTGATTGATGCGTGTAAACATGGTATGACTTTGAGGCTAATTTACACGTGGTGCACCAAAATTTTTAAGCTTTTGGAGTGTATATAGACTGGCCATCTTTACATGGTAAGTATATGACATGTCATTGATGGTTCGGTAGTCATCCGATGTGGCAATTTTGGGTTTATGGACTCGTGATATGTCTGCATAATTTTGGTAACTTGATGACATGTAATGTATGATATGAAACCTGTATATGCTCACAAATATGACGTGTATATGGTAGCGTGATGTCAACGTATGTTTATGGTGTGTCAGTGAAACGTCAGGATAGAAATATATAGTTCGCCGTCATATAAAATATGGATATATATATATATATATATATATATGTATATATATATATATATTATGTATAGGCAGCTGTGTGTGTGTATATGTGGTGTGGAGAAGCACTTTCCATTTCAAATTTGTTGCCAAATAGGTATCTCCAAATATATCATCTTGTGTGCTTCATTTAATGAACTAGTTTAGTTCATCTCCTTAAGTACTTCATTAAATAAACTAGTTTAGTTCATTTAACATGGCACCTGAAAATAGTATAAACACAACAAATGTTTCTCATTTGATGTAAGCCTTAACGATTCATGGCACGCTAGTACGACAATGATATATATGAACATATAAAGCATATTTATCACGTACGCATGTCATGCAACACTTAATCATGCATTTCGAAGACATGTAACATTTAAATCATGCATTTTCAAATCACTCAAACCTCATTTTCTCAACATCACTTTTGCCCATTTTGGTAAGTTATAGAGACTTCCAAGACACATTAGTCACAAGACATAATAATATTCATCAAAATCAAACAATAAAATAACAAAAATCATGCATGAAACATTAAGAACATATATGTAATCGAAAACAACTATTTGTCACATTTTAGATAACATGAAGCACTTTGTTAAGAGAGTGAAGTAACACATAATTACTTTTTCATAGATTAATCGCTTTATGAAGCGTTTCCTGTTGCCACCAGAACTCTCTGTTCAGAAATTCCAAAGGATGAAGCACTTTATGTAGCGTGTCATGTTACCACCAGAACTCTCTGTTCAAAACTTCCAAAGGATGAAGCGCTTTATAAGAGAGAGTGAAGTCTCTCGTTTTAAAAAACAGTTCATATGAAGCGCTTTATAAAGAGTTCAATGTTCGATCTAAAGTTTCTGTTTAAAATTTCTAAAAGATGAAGCACTTTATGAAGCGTTCAATGTTCGATCTAAAGTTTTTGTTTAAACTTTCTGAAAGATGAAGCACTTTATGAAGCATTCAATGTTCTATCTAAAGTTTCTGTTTAAAATTTCTGAAAGATGAAGCGCTTGATCAGGCATTTGAAGCCTGAAGAAAAGTTTTACCATATAATACTTGTGCAAATCAACAAAATCAAACATACATCAACATTTTATCACATGTTTAATATACTTCAACTTTTTATCATCATGTGTGGCACTTTCTTAAATATTCAACACTTAAAATCATAACTTTGAAAATTATACAAACATATTTTTCAACAGTCTCCCCCTTTTGGATGATTTTCAAAATAAATCTACATGATTTTAATGTCACAACTATTTACCAATTGTTATCACATACTTAACAATTGTTTTCAAATTGTTTTTAGATACATGTTTGTAACATATGTGCTCCTCCTCAACTTATACTATCCCCTTTAACCTATTCTCCTAACCAATTGAACGCCAATTGAAACTTATCTTTCAACCTTAGAATCATTATTTAACAACTACAATCATGTTTTTATATCTATCTCCCCCTTTATTCTGCAAATCACGCAAAAGATAGAATTACACAATTGTATCGTAGGTCATCGTATCTAACTTGGCTCGTAAGTTTCAAAAGCGGCTTACTAAGGGGTTTAGTAAATATATCGGCAACATGATGATCAGTTCTTACATGGTGTATGACTATATTCTCATTTTGAACATGGTCACGGAGGAAATGATATTTAACTTCTATGTGTTTCGTCTTAGAATGAAGTACCGGATTCTGAAAAAGATTGATCGCACTCATGCTATCACAGAAAATTAGAATCTTATTCATTATAATGCCAAAACTACTAAGTTGTTGTTTGAGCCAAAGTATTTGGGTAGTGCATAAACTTAAGACTATGTACTCGACTTCGGTGGTAGAAAGAGCTACACTGAATTGTTTCTTATCGAGAATTAAAGAAATGTTATTTAAAACGCGGAAAGACTAAATTCTGCCAAAGAAAGGAACAAAAACATATTGAAAGTGCACCAATGTTCAAATGATTATAGAGCTTGTAGCAAACAATAAATTCACTATACTTTAATCAAATGATCATTTACGTATGCCCGGTGGGATTTATGATGTTTCAAAAAGTTTCTTTAGGACAAATGTGTAACGCAAGGGTTCAGCTTTTGCGGCCTAATTCTGTATCTCATTTGTGTGTCAAATGTGCAAAAACAAAAAGTCGACCTTAATTAGAATATAACAATAATTAAAATAATACTTTTCTACACATAAGACATAAAAATAAAATAGGGACTTGGAACAAAAGTAGCCCCCACTCATAACAGGTGTTAGGTCCCTTAGAACACACTAGAAGGGAGGATGTGTTGAATAGTGTGTTCACCAAGTATGACAATTTTTCGAATCTTTTTCAATGATGAGGTCAAACCAATACTTGAATTGTTTTTTTAAATAGAATAACTTGCAAGAATGCAAAGAACATCAAATTTATAGAGGTTCAAGTCTATGACTCTACTCCTCTACTTTCTTGCTCTTCACAAGAAGGATTTTTGAACAAGGGGATTGTTATTTCACTTGGGAGGAAACAACAATCAAAGATAAGATTACAAGTAGGTGAACTAGGTAACACACCTAGACTTTGAAACAAGAAAATCCAACTACCTTGAAACTTAGCCTCCAAAGAACTTCTTTGCTCCTCAAAGAATTCTTGTTGGGAGCATGTTGCACCTCTACACCATCAACTAACACTTGAAGGCTTGAGTTTCTTCAAAAACAAGAAGCACCCTTGTTTCTTGACCAACAATCTACACCTAGCTCCACACAACGCTCACTCAAGAAGAAGACTCTTCTTCTCTTAGAAATCACACTCTCACAAATAATGTAAATGAAACAAAGACAAAAGTATTTTGAGAGTAAAAGCTTGAGAGAACTTGAGAGATTGTAGGTTAGAAAGTTGTTTTTTGAAAATGGTGAAACTCACTCTTTTATTCATCACTAGCCGTTTTCCATGCTGCTAGGAGAGAAGCGGGAGTTTTGTCTCTATTGATGATATGTCCCTTTCCATAAAGATCTTCTCTTGGATAGAATCAAACTTCTTGAAGAAGCTTCTTCTTGTAAGCTTAAAGAGGAAAGATAGTAGTGCGCAGGGAGAATATTACCTGTGATTTTCACTTAGAAGGAAGCCACAATTGTCAAGATATCATAAGAAAGGGCAACATAAAATATTTGAGGCGTTCAGTCACTTGAAGCGTCTAATGACAATATTGAACTCCCGTTCAATGTGACATAAAGCGCCTAATGTATTCAATTCTAGCGTTCGAAGTGAGATTAAGCGCCTGTTCTGAGCCTTCACTCTCGTTCAAAGTGAGATTTTGTTATTCAAAAGTCAATTAATAACTAGTTTGACATTTGTGGCCATTTTGGGAGGGAAATAGTCACTTTTGACTTTTGTCAGACACATGAAGCGCCTTATCTAGGTGTTCAAAGTATTCTGTTTCACAGACATTTCACATGAAGCACCTTATGTAGGCGTTCGAAGTGTTCTTTTTCATAAACACTTCACATGAAGCGCCTTATGTAGGCCTTCGAAGTCTTCTGTTTCACAGACACTTCATATAAGGCATCTCTTGAGGCATTCGAAGTGTTTGTTTTCACAAACACTTCACATAAGGCGCCTCTTGAGGTGTTCTAAGTGCCAATTATGCAAATCATCAAAACTTAGCACATTCCAACATTCTTCCTTTTTTGATTATTTCACAATGTACGTAGATTTAAAGTTAAGACTCCCCCTTAACTTATATTCCCCTCACATTATGCCTAAATTTGCCTAAATCGACATGATGAATCAAAAGTCATAATGAACAATAACCGAATCATCATCATTATATGTCTCATCACAAGGCAAAAAAATATAACCAAGTTCATTGTCATCACATGGCAAAAAAAGTGTTCTAACTCATACATGCATCCATCAATCACAACTAAACATTATATGCATCCTTCATTCGTTCATTCCAGCATCTCTAGCTCCTCCAGCATCACCACTTCCTCCAGATGTGAAGCCAGCAAATCCAAAGCCTCCACTCGCAGCTCCTTCACAGGTTGCAAAACTTGTAAACCCGCTCATTGTTCCACCAACGGCTTGTTCACTTCCAACACCGCCATCACCACCAGCTCCGACAGTATTATCTCCCTCTAAATTATCAAAATCAAGAAGGAAGTATGCCAATGGCAAGATTGTCAGAAAGGCTGTCTTCAGAACGCCAAAACGATACTCATTCCATGCGTGTCAAGCAGCATGCTCTATATCACAGATCTGCAATTGCTGTACAGTTTGCTCCAAAGACTGAATTCTCTTCAACGGCTCAGTATCATTACTACTTCCTTCACCATCCTGGGGTCCTTCATCCACTTCATATGCGATGTCCTAAAGGGTAGTGCCTTTCCTTCGCTGTGAGTCAACCGCTTGAGCAACATCGAAGTTATCATAGTAATCCGTCTTGGTCACTTTTACCATTGATGTCTCAGGTATCTTAATGCCCTTGGATTTAATCAGAATGGTGACCACATTAGCAAAAGGTAGTGCCTTTGATCCTTTCCGAGGGCAGTAGTCATCACCTCAACAAGAGTCCATCCAAGGTCCAACTGTGTCTCGTGCATAATACGATAGGTGACGTAGAAATCCATGTTACTTGGATTCCTAGTTGCCTTCCCATTGATACAGTAAGTGACCACAGCTAGCAAGATACGATTCACTAATGGCATGTTCTGAGTTTTCTTGGTTGGAAAGTATTGAAGGTTAAACTTAACGTTCTCCTCACTAACTCCATATTTGTCACTCCAATCAAATACGGAGAAATCCCTTAAGTCCTTCGTTCCTGACTCCTAATGCATCACATATGTCTTGCATTGAAAAACTAAGGGGTGTACCATTGATCACTGTGTGCAGAGAAAATTCTTCCGACTCAGTTTTAGGGACAACCCATATATTGTCATAGAACATACGGGTAAAATTTTTGGAGAAGGACTTCATATCCAACGTCAACCAAAGATGAGTCTGTAGAGATAATGGGGTTTGAGTGATTTCAAAATAAGTAACTTGAATGCATATATATACATATAAACGTATACAAGCATAAACGTGTACATGTATGCATGATATCTTGCCATTACTTGCCTTATTTAGTCTATATATTATGTTGCTGTACTAACGAGCCATGAAGCATTAAAGCTTACATCATATGGCAAACATTTTGTTGTGTTTATACTATTTTCAGGTGCCACCATTAATGAACTAAACTAGTTCATTAAGTGAAGTACTTAGTTTAATAAACTAAGTAGTTCATTAAAGGAAGCTACATTTGGAAAAGGCACAAAGGAAACAAGGCTAAGGAAGGAAAGTTTTCTCCTCCTCCCCATCCTTTTATGCACACGCATATACACATATATATCACATATATTTTCAGAATTTTTAAATAAAGGCACATACACATGTATTCCAACGTACTACCGACACGTTATGTATTTTACGTACGTACGTTAACGTCACACCACTATACTTAACTCATATTTATGAGTATATTCAGGTCTTATATCATATGATATAAGATATGGTGATGACAAATTAAATACGACACGATAAAAGGTTCTAAATGTAGGATCTGCAAGGCACCACTAGAAGGGGGGGTTGAATAGATGGTGCGGAAAGTGTGCTTTTTAAATTTCTTTAAACTTGAACAATTCAAGTTCTGAAAACAGATTCTGTTTTCAGGACCTGTTTTAAAATGTTTTTAAAACCAGGTTAGAGGTCTCCAAAAATTATAAAATTTTGAGAGAACTTAGCCTCAGATGTTATGAGGGTCCCCTAAAAATTTCAAATTAAAATTCAACCTTTAACCCCTTCAAAAACCGTTGGCACTCAGATTGTGCAATTCTGCCAGAAACGGTAGATGGTTTTAAAAAAATTAATTCCTATTTGTGTGAATGTCCAAATGATCTGAAAATTTGACCAATAACTCCTCACACACTATATTTAAACAGGTTGAAACATTTTTTGAAAATTCTTTTGGGAAGTAGGTCAAACACAACCAAAGTCTCAACCTTTGCAAGTCTGAAAATCAGACTGCACTAGTCTCAGAACTTTTGATGTTTGACTGACCTATACTTGTCCAAAAGGGTTGAAACTTGTGCCAAATTAACCCTAGAACGTTTATGTATGTTTCTGGAAATTTTTAAAATTTTTGGAAATCGTTTACTATTTTTACGAACGTGACCAAGATGAGTAAACAGTGCAGAAACTGAAAAGTAAATGCTGAAAGTAAATTGCACCAAGAATTTTATACTGGTTCGGTTATAAACAACCTACTCCAGTCTTCAAGGAACACCTTCCTTGGTTCACACTAATCACACACACGCAGTACACCTTACCGCAGGGTTGATAGAGTTACACCTAACTCCAACCCTTTACAAACCTTGTATGTCGAGTACAATTCACACGAACACCACCACCTCGCTAGAATGAAGATTGATCACACCTTGATCAATCTTTTACAAAGATGTATGAATGGTGGTTTCTATGAAGCCTATTCAAGATTGAAAGATGCAAAGTACAATAGGCTTTTTACAAGAAAAGAGAGAAAGAAAGTGTAGGAGAAAAGAAGCTTGGCAATTTGATCACTTTAGAATGCAATTCTTGGTGTTGTTTTTGTTTGCTCTTCTCTTCCTTCCTTATAGGAATTCCAGCCGTCCCCCTCTTGCCTTCTTCCCTCTTGAAAATTTCCTTTTAAGTGCTTGAGAGAGTGTAAGACATCATGGTGACAATGCTTTGCTTACTTGGCATCATTCCATTGGATCATCATTTAGTCTTTGCTTACTTGGCACCTCTTTATTGGCTCAATGTTGTCAACATGATGACATAGAAAAAATCTGAGATTAACACTTTAAACATATGCCAATATCAATCATAAAATCATACCATAAGTCACAAATTCCATCATAAATTGCAAGACAAGAAATCTCTCCTTTTTCAAAGCATAAAATCGGCCATAAGTAGCTTGCCATGCTGAATTTTTCAGCATGTGCATTATGAGAATAAAATTCAGATTATTTACCATTTTTCTTTGAATTTTTGTCATAAAAATGAATCAATCATATATGGTAAGTCTTGCTAACAAATGATGAATGAACTTGGACACAAAAAAGGGTAAAATTCGGCCAGCACACCTTCACACATGCTGAAAAATTTCAGCATGTGTGTTATGTAAAATATCACACTTAATTACCTTACATAATATTCAAATCATTTCCATAACATCTTCAATTAATCCTCTAATAAAAATTGACAAAATATGTTATCTTAATGACACAAAAATCGGCCACATGTGTGTAGTATGCTGAAATTTTCAGCATGTGACATAAGAGAGGTATATGTTGAATACTTACCTTTTGTAGCTTCTCTCTTTGATTCATCAATATTGTATGATGGATCCTTGACCAATCAACATGCCAACAAGGCTCCACATATGCTCCAAATCAGCTGTAGGTGGCGTTGAGTATGTTTGTACATGTGCTGAAATTTATTTTTGCTAACTTTGTAAAATAGTGCACATTTAATAATACACACATGTAATATTCCAATCAGCCCTTAATTTAATTTTCTAGAACACTTTAAGATGTATATTATATGTAAAAAGTGTCTAGATACGTGTCACATGATGTTCAAGAAAAACGTTCCATGTTATGTGCGTAGAAAACCGAATTTTCGATATTTATCGATTACCCGATTTTTCTCTAATTTAAATTCCAACTTTTGCATATGATATATATATATTATGTTATACATAATATATATAATATATACTTTAAATTTCAGCACTTGGCTGATTTAAAGTGGTACCATAAACATGTGACAAAATTAAAATTGGAATCTTCACATTTTGGCCTAAATGTGGGGTGATTTGTGTGTGCCAACATGGAAGGTATTTTTGGCTGATCACACCATGTGTAGCACGAAATTTTCATCATTTTTTGATGTATCCTTGGAAGATTGTCTTGTGTAGAGATGACACCATCTTGCTCACTTGGAACACTATGATTGGAAGGATGACTTGACCTTGCTTACTTGTTACCCGATGATTGGTCCAACTTGGCATCCTTTAATGTGCTGTAAAAATTTGAAAAAAAATCATAAAACATATGCCAAAAAGCAGTCAAAATATTACCATACAATCACACATTAATCCCCTTCAATTTTGGAATAAAATTGAAGACAAAAATGCACCAAAATTCATCTATAGTAAACAACATGTGCTGAAATTTCAGCATGTGTTGTATTTTGAATTGTTTCCTTGTGTATTGCCTTCTTCAATGTCACCAATCATGTGTGGCTTATTTTCACCAATTGAAGTTCCAAATAAATGCCAAATAAGCTCCACCTAAGCTCCATCATGGCTGCAAATGGCGTGTGATATAGCTAGGCATGTGCTGAAATTTCACTTTAGTAACCTTTGTCAAATAATGGACAATATTTACGCATATATGGTAAATTACAATCAGCCCTAAGTTGAATTTTCTAGAACACTTTAACATGTATTGAATGTGTAAAAAGTGTCGAGATACATGTTACATCACATGACAAAAAAACGTTCCATGTGTTGTGTTCGTAGAAAACCGAATTTTCGACTTTCGTCGATTATGCGATTTTTCTCCGATTAAATTCAAACTTCTTGCACATGTCATATACGTTATGTCACACATAATAATCATAAAATAAAGTGTATATTCATCTCTAATGGCTGATGGTATGGGCGCCCCATGTGCTTTAAAAATTTGAATTTGAAATCTCCACAATTTGGCCTAAATTGTGGGTGATTTGTCTATGCCAACATAGCCATAAAATTTTTGTCTATTTTTGAAGTATTTGGGCTGTCCATATTTATATGGCATGTACGTGGCACGTTGGCGAAGTTTCGGTAGTCACCCGATACGACAATTTTCGGTTTATAACCTTGTAACGAGTCGTTATAATTTTGTCATCACCATGACTTATATCATATGATATAAGACCTGAATGTACTCATAAATATAAGGTGTATATAGTGATGTGACATTGACGTACGTTTGTAATATATGTAACGTGTCGGTAGTACGTCGGGATATATGTGTATTGCGCCTTTTTTTAAGAGAATCTGAACATATATATAATGTATATGTAGGCATGTGAGATGAGTAGGAAGGAGACTTTCCATTTCAAAATTTGTTGCCATAAAGCTTTGTCCAAATATATCTCCATTTAATGAACTAGTTAGTTCATTAACTTAAGTACTTCATTTAATGAACTAGTTTAGTTCATTAATTGTGGCACCTGAAAATAGTTCAAAGACAACAAATGTTTGCCATATGATATAATCTTTAACGCTTCATGGCTTGTTAGTTTGACAACAATATATATATAAAGCATATGAGGCATGTATGTCACAAAAACTTGTCAAGTAATAATTTTGTCATACATTTCGTAAACTCGTACTATTCAAATCATGAATTTGTAAATTATTCAAACACTTTTTCACAACAATCTCCCCCTTTTGATGATTTACAAAATAACACTGGTTCATGATTGAAATATAATTGCTCCCCCACCAATTATGCTCAAAATTTTTGAATTGTTGTCTCTTCCTTAAATTATGCAATCATGCTCTCTCTCCCCCTTAAATCATGCATCTCTCTCCTCATTTATTTTGCAAACAATATCGAAAGTACATGTAAGAAAGAAATAGCAGTTTATAGTATATCAACAAAAATTATGCATTTCATGTGCGTTCTTAAGGGTTATTTATTCAACCCTTTGCAAACGTACCTTTTGGTACCCAAACTTGGGTGATCTTCCTAGGTCTTCCAAAAGGTAAGAAAAGAGATGAAGAAGCAATATAATAGATGTTCGGTGCAAATCCGTTTGGCCTTTGGCCGAGAATGCCATCACGCTCATGATAAGATTTTCGTTTTTGGTATGCGTTTTTGTTAGTGTGCATGGTGCGTGATGTATTTGTATGATATGAATATTGCATATGTATCAATAGATTTCTTATGTATCTATATGGCACAAAATTATACTTTTCATGTGACGAAAAAGAAGTAGCACGATGAAATGCAACGTGGGGCTTGCTAGATTGTATTGTCGCCTTCTTAGGCTTTACGATAAATACTGTTGAGAAAAAGGGGTTTGAGTGATTACAAAATGCATGATTAAATAACGTGTACTAAAGAAATGCATGACACGTTTTATGACTTGACACGTTTTTGCATGAAACCTGCCTTATATAGTTCATATATAATATTGTCGTACTAACGAGCCATGAAGCTTTAAAGCTTACATCAAATGGCAAACATTTGTTGTGTTTGAACTATTTCCAGGTGCCACCATTAATGAACTAAACTAGTTCACTAAGTGAAGTACTTAGTTAAATGAACTGAGTAGTTCATTAAATGGTGATTTATTTGGAGAAGGCACAAAGTCAACAAATTGAAGAATGGAAAGTCTTCTCCTCTCCTTTATATACACGCCTTTTAACATATATATATATATATATATATATATATATATATATATATATATATAGATTTTTTTAAAAGGCACTATACACATATATTCCAACGTACTACCGACACGTTATATATTTTACGAATGTACGTTAACGTCATACCACTATATTTATCTCATATTTATGAGTATATTCGGATCTTATATGATATGATATAAGTCATGGTGATGACAAAATTATTACGACACCTTACAAGGTTCTAAACCAAAAATTATCGTATCGGGTGAATACCGAAACTTCACCAACGTGTCACGTACTTCAAAAATGGCGGCAAATTTCATGGCTTACATGCTATATTCATCCATGAAATCATTCCATGTTGGCACACACAAATCACCCCCAATTTAGGCCAAATTATGGAGATTTCAAATTCAACATTTTTGTCATATGTAGGCGCCACTTTAATCAGCCATGAGAGCTGAATATTAAAGTTTAATTTATGTATATTATGTGTAACATAATATATTTAACATGTGCAAAAATTTGGAATTTAATCGGAGAAAAATTGGGTAATCGACAAACATCGAAAATTCGGTTTTCTACGAACACGACACATGGAACATTTTTGGCATGACATATAACATGTATCTAGACACTTTTTACATACTATATACATTCTAAAGTGTTTTAGAAAAATCAATTAAGTGCTGATTGGAATATATCATATGTGTATAATTATTGTGCACTATTTTATAAAGTTTGCAAAAATAAAATTCAGCACATGTGCAACTATCATCACATGCTACTTCAGCCTTGTTGGTGCATATGTGGAGCTTTGTTGGCATCTTGATTGACTAATAATGAAGTATACAAGGTTGGTGACATAAAGAAAGGAGCTACACAAGGTAACATTTCAAACTATGTCACATTTGTAACACATGCTGAAAAATTCAGAATGAATGCATTGAGTTGGCCGAATTTTTGAGATAAATTGTGCCATATTTACTTCTTTGAATTATATGGATTGATTGGAAGATAAAATGGCAATGAATTAAAAATGTTATGGAAATAATGTGATGATATTTTTAAATATCACACATGCTGAAAATTTCAGCATGTGTTGGAATGTATATGGCCGAATTTTTGTCTTAAAATTCAACATATTTCATTCTTTAATTTTCAAGGAATTAATCTATACATACATGGCAATGTTTTGAATATTGTGTGAATATCACACATGCTGAAAATTTCAGCATGTGGAATAATATTGGCCGATTTTAAGGATGAAAATGTTAATGAATTGTCTTGCAAATTTTATGGAATTTATTATGTGACTTATGGCAACATTTTTATGACTAATTGGCACATGTTTCTAAGTGTTATTTTCAGATTTATCTAGTCATCAAATGATGACAACTTTCATCCAATCAATGAGTGTTAAGTAAGCAACGCTATAATGATCATCCAATGAGGAGTTGCCAAGTAAGCAAGTGAATGTCACAATGATGCAAGATATTCTTCCAAGGACTTAAAAGATAATTTTCAAGGAGAATATCAAGACATAGGGGGCGGCCAAGGCTTGATAAAATGAAGAAGAAGTAGTGCAAAATAGAAGACAAGTCTCACAAGTGCAAAAGTGAAAAATGTTTTCTAGACTTTCTTCTTCTACCTTTCTTTCTTTCTTCTCTCTTAAAGCCTATTGTATTCATATTCATACATCTTGAATAGGTTTCATCTATACCACCATACACTCTATATTGTTGTAAAAGATTGATCAAGGTGTGATCAATCTTGCATCCGCTAGGTGGTGGTGTTCGTGATCGTTGTAATCGCTTACAAGGTTTGTAAAGGGTTGGAGTTGGTGTATAACTCCATCAACCCTGTGTGGTAAGGTGTTATTTATTGTTTTGTGATTAGTGATAACCGAGGAAGGTGTCCTTGAAGACTGGAGTAGGTTGATTTAACCGAACCAGTATAAAATTCCTTGTGTTCTTTACTTTCCAGCACTTACTTTTAGTTTCCAGCACAGTGCATCATTTTTATCACATTCTTAAAAAGAGTAAACGAACTTCAAAAATCACGAAACTTTCAGGAAATATAGCCACACGTCTTAAGGTTCATTTGGCGAAAGTTTCAACCCTTTTGGACAAGTATAAGTCATACAAACGCCAAAAGTTCTAAGACTAATGTAGTCTGATTTTCAGGCTTGCAAAGGTTGAGACTTTGAACGTATTTGACTAACTTCCCAAAAGCATTTTTCAAAACTGTTTCAACCCAATTAAATAAACATAATAAGGAGTGTGTCATTAAATTTGCAGAGCATTTGGAGTCACGGTTTAATTGGAATTAATTTTTCAAATCAGACTACCGTTTGTGGCAGATTTGCGCAATCTGACCACCAACAATTTTTAAAGGGGTTAAAGGTTGAATTTTAATCTGAAATGTTTAGGAGATACTTAGAACATCTGAGACTAAGATCTCTCCAAATTTCAGAATTTTCGAAGACCTGTAACCTAGTTTCCAAAATGTTTCAAAACAGGTCCTGAAAACAGAAACTGTTTTCAGAAGTTGGGTTTTTGGTCAAAAACAATTTTAAAACCCTAATTTTCCGCACCGACTATTCAACCTCCCCCCTTCTAGTGGTGCCTTGCAGATCCTTCAAATACATATTTTTGCTTAGATGAAGATGAAACACAATTTTTAGATTTGTTTTGTACATCATTATCTTCAATATACCCTAATCCGGTTTTGTCAGTTTCATGTTTTTGCGAAGAAATGAGACGATCTAACATGCAAAACCTTTAGTGTCAATATCCCCATACAAATCCATATGTAGTAATTGTAGGAGTTTGGAGGTGGAGATATTTGTTTTAGGCTTGAAGCTTGTTTTCACAATCTTTGCCTTTTGACAAGTGTCGCATAAGTCTTGGTTTTCGAAACTCATTTTCGGAAGGCCTTGAATTTTTATTTTCACAAATAAACTTAAAGGTTTTGAAACATACGTGTCCGAGACGTCTATGTCATAGTTGTGTCAAATCATTCTTGGGCAACTAGACAAGATACATTTTGTGAAACTAAATCATTGATGCTAAGTTTATAAATGCTTTTGAACCTCAAAGCTTCAAATATTGTCCTTTTTCACAATGCACTTTTCTTTCAAAAACGTAACTTTGTAATTATCATCGCACAATTGACTTACACTTATCAAATGGAATTTTAGCCCATTAATATATAGAACATAACTAATAGAGAAGGAATCGTTACCCATAATATCATGTCCTTTGATTTGGCATTTGCTACCTCCAAAGTGGACAACTCCTCCATCTTGCATAGTGAGTCTATGAAATAAGCTTTTGTCTCCACTGTCCATGACCCATTGGGCGTTGTTGTCCTTGCTTTCTCCATTTAGTGCTAGGGCCTACAAAAGAACCATATGATATTGACACCCTTTTTATTTTGTGTCCTTGAGGGTTAGTAACCTTCACTACACACTCACACAAGATTTCTATTATTCTTAGCCCTACAAATTCTTCCTAAAAACCCTCTCTTGTTATAATAGAAGCATGAGTGTGTTTGTGAGGGTAAGAATGCTTATCATGCTTATGCAATAGCACATTCAGTGATTCTCTTCTTGAGATGACATTCCTTGGAACCAAGGAAGTAACATTTCTCACGGATTCAACAGAAGGTTTTGACACCTTAGTTGAATTTGCATTCCCTTTAGGCATGTGCCTTTGTTTCTTCAAGAAGGTCTTTGACTTATTGAAGGATGATACGGGTTATTCACTTGGCTTTTACTTTTTAGACAAACGCATGACGATAGATTTATTATGTGATTTCATGCTTGAAGTGGATACATCATTCCTACTTCATTTTTCTTAGCATTTTCCCTTCGAGAAACTTTCTTTTTCTAAAGGGTTTGATGAGGAGCACTCAATTTGTCAATAGTACTCAAGTGAATTTCTTGAGACTTTAGCAATTCATGCTTTTCCTCAAATGATATCAAATGCATAGTCAAAAAGATTTCATGCTCAAGTTGCAATGCAATATGATTTTCATGTGTATCATTGTACTCATTTATGCATGCTTTAAAATCGTTTTTGACACAATTATACTTAACAGCTAATAAATCATTTTCTTCTACTAAGTCATCCATTTCATCTTGCAATTTGTAATGAGAGGATTTCCTGAATACCTCCATGTCATCTTCAATGTCCATAAGAGAAAAGAATTCCTTATCAATATCATCATTGAATACTCCCATGACAGTTAGATTCTCATTGTCATCGTTGTCGCTCTCAGAACCGGATAAGAGACTTTCCCAATGAGCTACTTCCGCTTGCAAATTCTTCTTCTTTTGGTAGATGGCTTTATTTTCTTTAAGGTGCGGATCCTTCACTCAACAATCCTTCATGAAGTGACCATATCTTCCACATTTATATCATTTGTTATCTTGTTCTTTCACTTTGTCATTGTCCTTGTAAAATTTTGAAAATTTTTCTTTGATAAACCTCTTGGCTTCATCTTCATTCTTTCTTGCGAATCATTTGAACCTCCTTACAAGAAGTCCAAATTCATTGTCCGACTCCTCCGATTCACATTCCAATGTTTTTGATGAACTTCTAATAAGATCATTCTTCTCTTCAGCTTCAAGATGAATCTCATAAGTGGTTGGATTCCCATAAAGCTCATCTAAGGTAATGGTCTCGAGATCTTTCGACTCTTCAATGGCCGTCACCTTAGCATTCCACTCTCTTCCTAGCCTATTTCGAAAGCAATGGTTGAGATCTTCTTGTTCAATCTTCTTTCTAATCGCCGTAAGTAAGTTGATAAGTTTGGTGAATTTTTGGATAGACTCTTCAATTTTTTCACCTTTGGGGACATTAAACTTGTAGAATTGCTTGATCAATTGTCTCCTCTTTGCCTTTCTTACTTTAGATGTTCTCTCATGAATCATTTCTAATTTTGTCCATGCTTCATGAGCGGATTGAACACCTTGAATTTGAGCTCTTTCATTTGGGGGTAAAGAGCTATTCAAAATAACAAGAGCTTTGTTATTTATGACAAATTTCAATTCCTCTTCCGGACTAGGATCATCAGCATCAAACGGTATAGTGGAACCTTTAGAAACTTCTCTCCAAATACGATATCCACATGAACGAAGATATGTTTCTATGTTGGATTTCCATAGAGTATAGTTTAGAGGATCAAACATAGGCACTTTGACATGTATATTTGATATAGAAGGAATTAATAACTCTTGTCTTCTTCTTCTAGAAGATGACCACTAGGAGAACCGACATCTTCAAATCTAAAGGGATCCATACTTGAAAATGATTATATCTTGCTATTTGAACTCAAACAATCAAGATTTCGCTCTGATACCAATTGTTAGGTCCCTTAGAACACACTAGAAATGAGGGGGTTGAATAGTATATTCACCAAGTATGGCAATTTTTCGAATCTTTTTCAATGATGAGGTCAAACCAATACTTGGGTGTGTTTTTTGAAATAGAATAACTTGCAAGAATGGAAAGAACACAAAATGTATAGAGGTTCAAGCCTATGACTCTACTCCCCTACCTTCTTGCTCTTCATAAGAAGGATTTTTGAACAAGGGGATTGTTATTTCACTTGGGGGAAACAATAATCAAAGATAAGATTACAAGTAAGTGAACTAGGTAACGCACCTAGACTTTGAAACAAGAAAATCCAACTACCTTGAAGCTTAGCCTCCACAGAACTTCTTTGCTCCACACGGATTCTTGTTGGGAGTATGGTGCACCTCTACACCATCAATTAACACTTGAAGGCTTGAATTTCTTTAAAAACAAGAAGCACCCCTTGCTTCTTGACCAACAATCTACACCGTGCTCCACACAACGCTCACTCAAGAAGAAGTCTCTTCTTCTTTTACAAATCACACCCTCATAAATAACGTAAATGAAACAAAGATACAAGTATTTTGAGAGTAAAAGCTTGAGAGAACTTGAGATCTTTTAGGTTAGAAAGTTGATTTTCAAAAATGATGAAACTCACTCTTTTATTCATCACTAGCCGTTTTCCATGCTGCCAGGAGAGAAAGATGAGTTTTGTCTCTTTTGATGATATGTCCCCTTCCATGAAGATCTTCTCTTGGATGTAATCAAACTTCTTGAAGAAGCTTCTTCTTGTAAGCTCAAAGAGGAAAGATAGTAGTGCACAGGAAGAATATTACCTGTGATTTTCACTTAGAAGGAAGCCACAATTGTCAAGATATCATAAGAAAGAGCAACATAAAATATTTGAGGCGTTCAGTCACTTGAAGCGCCTAATGAGAATATTGAACTCCTGTTCAATGTAACGTGAGGCGCCTAATGTGTTCAATTCTCTCGTTCGAGGTGAGATAAAGCGTCTGTTCTGAGCCTTCACTCTCGTTCGAAGTGAGAGTTTGTTATTCAAAAGTCAATTAATAACTAGTTTGATATTCGTGCCCATGTTGGGAGGGAAATAGTAACTTTTGACTTTTGTCAGACACATGAAGCGCCTTATCTAAGTGTTCGAAGTGTTCTATGTCACAGACACTTCACATGAAACGTCTTATGTAGGCGTTCGAAGTCTTGTGTTTCACAGACACTTCACATAAGGCGCCTCTTAAGACGTTCAAAGGTTTCTGTTCCACAAACACTTCACATAAGGCGCCTCTTGAGATGTTTTAAGTGTCAATTGTGCAAATCATCAAAACTTAACGCATTCCAACAACATGATAATCAAAATATTGACAAATTTCTCTTTTTTCCAGAATAAGTATGGCAACTTTATAGACATTAAAAGAGTGTGTGTGGGTTGGGGTGGAGTGCATGGGGGCAGGAAACCATTTTTTCCCCCTTATCTTCGCATCTTCTAACACGAGTATGCATGGCTAAATTGGAGAATAACAGTTTCAAATCTTCCATTCATCACAAAATCGATTCTGGTTACGATTTCCATAGTTCAAGTAACAGAAACTGTCTTTGATTCATCACAAAGTGAAGAAACATACATCTTCACCAATCATAGAAGTACAACCATGATCTACTAGGACACTAATTTATTTTCACACGAGAAAGAGAAACAAAAGCACACAGAAAGCAGTAAGCACAGGCCAGGCATATACGCCAATGGTCAGCGCAAATGATCATGTCACAAACTCAAACATAGGCGTCAGGGTTCTGGAGTAGGTATCCTTCAACAGCTTTGAAAATGCTCATGGCCTTTTCTTTCCCAGCCTTAATCTCCTCCTCAGTCAGTGTTACATCAGGCAAAGTGTAGTAGCTGCTCGTCATCTTCGCAATGGTTCCTCCTTCTGGTGAGGTCTCCCACTTAGCTTCATACGAGATTTTTTCAAGCTTGCCCTCCAGGCCATCCCCTTCAATAAAACTGTAGTTGTAAATGAAATTCTCTGCATCAATGGCATCGATCCTGTGCTTCATTGCTTTCAGTTGTGTAGCTGTCAAAAAAAAGAAAAAATCGCTTTAGGCCAAGTAAAAGTTCATTGATTAAGAAGGTATGAAGATCGAAAAGGGAGCCAGATGAGATATGATGGGGCTATGGCCATCCAAAAGGTCTTATGTAACGCCCCTCAGATTGCCTAAGGCACTAAACCACAGCCCATTGACGAAGAGTGGGGTCTCTTTTCTATTCAAAAGGCCTACATGTAGTTGAGTAGGTCTTTTCCATTTCCAATGGACTCAAGAATACAGTTTCTTTGACTTCAGAATATGATGGAATAAAGCAAAATGACTCATTAAGCGCTTCTTATATTATGAAGTAGCAGTTGATTGACACAGCTTGACGCAATTTTCATCATGGGTCATCGGAAAACAACCTATGTATGTTTCTAACACATGGATATGATTGCGTACATCCATCCTCCATATCCTGTCATAGACAGGTGCATCTAAAATAATAGGGAAATGTGGTTGTAGGTCACTAGGGGCTACAAATGGGACCTATATGATCCTGGATAAGGATTCACTTAATATTTGCCTATATCGCATTAGATAAGATAAACTTATATATTAAGATGACTAATAGTTACTTATTTAACCCACACAAACTTTAAGGTTTTTCTTCGTCTAATGTGTACATGGTGTGTAATAGCTTCAACCATGTTTGTAGAAGAATAGATGTCGCAAAATGGTAGCGGCCACCTAGATTCAATTTAGGTACACTTCTAATAGCACATGTGATATGAGTATAACCATGATATACTCTTCTTGATACTAACTATGCTTTGTTAGCCTGTTGTGGTCATCAAGTATAATGATTCAAGTAGCTACAAGAATTTGAACAGAAAGAACGGGTAAAAGGTGGTGGCTTTCGTAACATACCTTCAGCAAAGTTCATTTGTTTGATAGTTCCGGCACCGCCATCACCTTCAACGATGTCAATGCTCTTGAAAACCAGAGGTAGAATTTTGGGGATCAAGTTGTCCCCGTCTAGGATCAAAGCCTTGAACAACCTTGTAGGAGGGATGGTAGAAGTGAGCTCATCCGAAAATGTGAGGACACCCATGCTTGAAAAATATTTTTAAGGCAATAATTTAAAAGAACAAAGAGAGTTTATTTTGAGATGAAGAATGCAGAGTAATATGATACTATTTATAGGTTGAAACCAAGGAGGTCTTAAGCTTTGGTTTTCTTGTTGTTCAGGGCATCATCATTTGCAGGCCAAAGAAATGGACATCTTGTCCTTTCATGCCTGTATCCTTTTTTCCCTTATTCCATTTGCCGTCTGATTAAGGGAGAACCAAATGGGCAAGTGTTGAATATTGAAAGAATTTTTATTTATTCAAGTTAAAAATACTTTACAAAGTTTTTTTTGTTTATAGAGAATTAATTCTAACTCTAACGGTTGTTTTTTCTTACTTGGACTGTGGTTACTGTTTATCTACAGCGATCTACAGAGAATTCTAACGTTAATGGTAACGGCTAGTTACCAGTGCAGCTGTGCTATGTACAGTGAAATTATTCTAAGTCACAATATATACACGCTTAAGTATAACAGCTCGGTCTGTTGCGTTGCTGCTTTGATCGTGCTTCATCTCGTCACCTCGGCTCAGCACTTCTTTACTTAAATCTTCTTTAGCATGTCTGATCTTTTTCAGCTCAGTTCGTCCTTCTTCCATCTTTATCTTTTTAGTCCAGCTATCCTGTTCATGTCAGCTGACTGACTTCGTCGCTTCCTAACTTCGTTCTAGCCTTCGTCCTGGTCCGTCTAGTTCAGCTCAGCACATCTTCGTCCAGGTCTGCCTTCTTTAGCTCAATTCGGCACATCTTCCAGATCTACCTTTTTCAGTTCAGCTCGTTACACCTCAGTTGAACTTACTTCTACACCAATTTGTTGCAAAATCAAAATTACCCCATGTGAATAATATGTCATTGCTTTAAATGAAAAGGAGTCATTACACCATGGCTTACTTTTGGGACATGAATGGTTTGAACAGTATTATCGACTTTCAGCATCTCAAACATGGGATATCTTTGGTTTAAAAAAATTAATAATAATAATAAGCAGGCACGATATATTCAAAGTAGCCGGCTGTCAAAAAAAGCCCACGAAACTTTTTGTTTGGCACCAGTTGTATGAGAATCAATTTTCAGGGATGTAGCACATTGTATAAAACGAAAACCGTCTGGAAAGGCATCTTGGGCGGCATGCAATAGAATGTCAAGTGCATGCATACTTCCACACAGTGAATTGACTTGAGCTCTACGCTTTGCAATATTTCCATGGACATTTGGACATCTCAAGAAAGAGTCTCGTTTTCTATTCAAACAAGAAGTATGGCACGGCTGGCTTGGTTGTTTTGTTGGAATATCTATCTTTTGATCGACATACCTTGACGTATCATTATCGGTCATCGGAAAACAACATCTGTGTAATTCTAATACATGAGTATAGTTGCGTACATCTGATCCTCCATACTCCGCTATAGACGGGAGCCTCTAAGACAATAGGTAATAATGTTGTTGATCTATCTTCTGTATAACTTGAAACAGCATCGTTTTTTGGGTTTTTTTTTCCTTAACCAAACACCACTTCCTCATCCCTTCAACGTCCTTATTTTTCTGGGTCAATGCCACTGAACAGGTTTTCCAAGATATTTGTCTCCCTTAAACACATCGACATGGTTGCAGGAACTCGATTCGATTTCTTTTATTGCAAAGTCTCTTGTATATTTTGTTCCAATACATCATTGAGTCTCCAAATCTCATAAGATTTATTGATCAAAACCTAAGATATGTCATGCGCTTATCCATCAATCAATATGTTACAACTCACATTATTATAAAAGATTTATTATTTACAAGTTTACTGTGTTACATTACTTGGTTTTTTAGCTTTTACCTAGATGATTATCATCTAAGCTTTTGGCTTTGTTTTTTTAATATACTATGAATGCAATCTTGGTATTTCTCGAACATAAATAAAAATATTTGATAATATTTGTGGTATCCCTTCTTTTTGATTTGTAAAGAAAGATTTTGATAACCGAAGGTCCGCCTTTCTCCATTCGATCATATGAATTTATAGTAGTTACATTTGACATGTGATGCTAATCTATTTTCTAAATTATAGCTAAAAGATAAATACAAATCCTATCATTTATGTACATGATAAAATACAATCAATAGAAAATATTTGATCAGATCATGTTAATCTCATATCATATCTATCATAATCTCATATCGTATCTTTCATATCTTGTTAACACCTCCTCAAGTTGGCGCGTATATATTGGAGGCGCCCAACTTGGACATCAAGAAGCAAAAATCACGTGCGCCATGCGATTTGATGAGTATGTCGGCAAGTTGATGAGAGGTAGGAACATGAAAGAGACGAATGTGACCGTCCAAAAATAGCATCCTGGAGAAAATGGCAATCAACCTCAATATGCTTAGTGCGTTCATGATAGACTGGATTATCAGACGGTGCAAAGCAGACGACTATCTGTGAAGAGAGTAATGGGAGCATCATGAGGTATGTCTAAGAAATGAAGAAGGTCAAGAAGCCATTTGAGCTTGCATATAGTATAAGCCATTGCCCGATATTCAGCTTCAGCAGAAGAGTGGAAGATGGTATTCTGTCTCTTTGTCTTCAAGGGATGGGGGCATCCTCAAGCTTAATGTAATAAGCTGTAATTGAGCGATAGGTAGGGGCCAGCTAGCTCAATAAGAGTCGCAATATGCAGTCAAATCAAAATCACTAGTCGAAGGAAAAAGAACACCTTGACCCGGGTTGGCCTTAAGATAACAAACAACTTTTCGAATGGCATGTCAATGATCGAGACGTGGAGACTACATAAACTGAGCCAGCGTGTGCATAACGTAGGAAAGTTTGAGACAAGTAATAGAGAGATAAATCAAGCGACCGACGAGCCGACGGTAGGGTAAGGGATCATCCAAGAGAGAATTGGCTGACTGAGCTAAGCGATGTTGTTGCTCCAACGAGGTAGACGCGGGCTTAACGACCACTAAGCTATGGTCTGAAATGATGTCAAGAGCATACTTGCGTTGAGACACAAAGATGCCAGCGGGACTATGGGCAACCTCCAGGCCAAGAAAGTGTTTCAACGGGCCAAGATCTTTCATATGAAAGCAGGTGCTAAGATATGCCTTCATCACCCCCATCACTTGAGGATCATTTCCCACGAAAAGAAGATCATCAACATACACTAACAAGTAGATCTAAACATGATCATGAACGTAGCGAAACAAAGAGTAGTCAGAATAAGACTAAACGAAACCATAAGCACGCAGAGCATCAGAGAACTTGGCAAACCAACACCGAGAGGCTTGCTTAAGGCTATACAAAGATTTACGAAGGCGACAGACTTTACTCGAAGATGGTGCAGCGAATCCTGGGGGAAGTTTCATATATACTTCTTCGTCAAGATCACCGTAAAGGAATGCATTGCGGACATCCATCTGACATATAGACAAATTTCGTGCAACCATAAGCGCCATCAAAACACAGAGGGTAACTATTTTGGCGGTCAGGGTGAAAGTTTCAGTGTAGTCTAGGCCCTCGACCTGTCGATTCACATGCACAATAACCGAGCCTTGTATCATTCAATGCTGCCATCGGAATTGTGTTTAAATTTGTATACCCACTTGCAGCCAATGGCGTACTTATCGGGAAGCAAGTTCTCAAGTGTCCAAGTATGATTATCCTCAAAGGCTTTGATTGGCTCTTACATAACAGCCCACCACCGAGGACCTTGACTGCTTGGGAATATGATTATGGTTTTGTACTCAAAGTAATAGAAGCAAAGGCCCGATGGGCCAGGAAAAATTTGTGAGTACTAAGAAAATTGGTGATAGAGTAGGGAATACCTAAGGAAATGGATGGTGTGACGGAGTTGATCGATGGGCTATACTGTACTGCATTCATGTCATAGTCTGTAAATCTTGTCAGGAGTTTCTTGATCCAATGACCGTGTCCGAGTGAAGAGGAGGAAGGCAAGGGATGTGCGTCGTCGGGTGAAGGGTCCAATGGATGGTGGTGGCTGATTTCGGTAGGCGGGTAATGTGGCGGAGCTGGAGCAGAAATCACATACTTATCCTCGAATATCGGCACAACATTTGGCAATTGTTTAGAGCCTTTTGGAAAAGGTGGGGGCAGGGACGGTGGTGAGTTGCAAAAGGAAAACTTTTTTAGACAAAGGTGATATTTCGGGACGTGAAGAATTCACGATTGTCTAGATCATAAACATTCCAACTCTTCTCCTAATGGGATATCCTACAACAATACATTTGTGACTTCTGGTCTGAAACTTATCACCGTGCCAGTGATCATTGTGAACATAGCATAGACTCCCAAAGACTCGAATATGGGAATAACTCAGAGGTTTGCTGAAAAGTATCTCATATAGAGTTTTACCATCAAGCAAAATGGGGGGAGCACGATTGATTAAGTAGACAACGTTTAACACACACTTGTCCTAGAAGAATAGAGGGTAAATTTGCTTGAAAACAGGGTACACGTGCCACATTAAGAATATGACGATGTTTGCGTTCCACTCTTCTATTCTGTTGTGGAATGTGTCGAATGGAAATGTGATAGAGCACACCGTGATCCGCAAAGAAGGAGCACAAAAGAGAGAATTCTGTGCCATTATCATTGCAGAATGTTTTAATATTCCGTCTAAATTGAGTATGTAGTGTAGCGAAAAATTGCCTCATGATAGTAAGTACCCGATCTTTGGTTTTCAACAGATACACCCAGACACCCCGTGAACGATCATCCACAAAAGTTAGAAAATAAGAAGAACCACACAAAGTTTGGTGTCGATAAGGTCTCCACACATCACAATGGATCAAATCAAAACACTATTCAGCAATTGTATCACTGAAATCAAAGGGTCTTTTAGATTGTTTGACCTGACAACACACCTCACAAAAAACTTCACAATCTTTATTGAAAGAAGAAACTGTATTACAAATCAAACATAAAACCCGACTAGAAGGATGTCCCAAGCGGTTATGCCACAAGCCCACATCCGATTCTACTCCAAGTGTGCACGTCCGGATGGCAGAGGAATCCTTCAGCAAATTTAGCCCGTCGGTCGGCTCACCCACTCTAATCTGAGTCCTGGTACGACGGTCCTGCATCACACAACCATCATTATTAAACTTAACAACATAGTCACCATTGCTTAAAAATTGAGAAAGTGACAACAGATTGCAAGTCAAGTGTGGAACAAAAAGAACTTTATTAAGAACCAATTGGGCATTGTGGCATGCCGTCCCTTGCTGAAGTGCCTGCAGTTTTGTCTCGTCAGGCGGCCAAATAGTGCATGGCACAATAGTGACACAATTATGCAAGATCAAATTACGTGTCATGTGATGGGAAGCTCCAAAATGGATAATCCAAGAAGAGTGAGGACAATTACCACTCAAGCGTTCTGTTGTTGTATGCTTACGAGTATTGAGAGCCCGAAGCACCACACTCAAACCATCCTTAGGCAGCCCGGCCAATACCTTTGCAACGCCATTCACAGCATCAGATGTTTCTGTAGAAGGCTTCATATGGGTTGTCGCCATGTACGTAGTTGCGCCCGTGAGCCTGGACCGAGAGGGAGCCACAGCAACTGCTCTGTTGGCACGGGGTTGGCCTTTCGGTCGATCACCCCACCATTCTAGATAACCAATAATTTGAAAACACCCACTTATCTTGTGTCTTTTACGATGACAATGTGAGCACACCACTCCAGCTTTGGGCAATTTTCATTGTCCTCCTTGCTTTGCAGCCATCATTAGTGCAAAGCCAGCGGGTCTGGGTTGTTTTTCCATCATTGCTATAGAGCCAAGGCTTTCCTTTTGAACCACCATATGATAGACAAGATTCAAGGTTGGGAGGTGAACCTGATTAAGAATAGAAAAATGTACCATTTTGTAGGTTGTATCATCAAGTCACATGAGAAACTAGTGAACTTTGTCCGCTTCTTTTCGTCGAGCAAGTGTTTGCCGCAGGTCGCATATGTAGCCAGTGCATGATCACATTAGGATGTCATCATAATCCTTCAACTCATCCCACAGTTTCTCTAACTTTCCATAGTAGATCATGACTAAATCACCATTATGTTTGCAATTCGCGAGTGCCTTCTTCAAATGCTGCACTTGAGGAGCATTCACCACAGCAAAAATCTATTTGATCTTGTCCCACAAATCATTGGCATTCTCTGCATAGGAAATAGTAGAGTGCAGGCTGGGTTCAATGGTATTCAATATCTAGTCGATGATCGTTGAGTACATGGGCTCTCAATCGGACAAGTCTGGGGAGCCATCAACCAATTGGCCTATGCTTTTGTCAAGGAACCCATATTTTCGGCAGGCAAGAAACGAGCCCAGACTGCTCGTGCCACTCTTTATAATTCGATCCTGTCAATTGTACAAGAGTAATAAGTAACCTAGGATGATCTCCTGAGTGTAAGTTATAGGGTGAGCTGGGTTCCGCCTTCCTATCCCTGAGCCATTGAAGCTGACCTTAGAGTTTTATAAGCTTAGGCTTCCCTAGATAAAACCCAATTTTCTGAAATCGATAGTATGTTTCCTTCTCTTTCTCAGGGCGGTTGACGCCGAGTTTGATGTTTGAACTTTCGGTGGCGTCTTTACGTTTAAGACCTCTGATAGTTGGTACTATTTTAGCAAATGGACCCTAGATAGGGAGTCTAATTTTGCTGTGAACGTAGAAAATTTTACTAAAAATCGAAAAGATCGGTTCTTTTGTATTAAAAAAGTGGGTATGCCTGAATCCGACATCTGAAAGACTGGTAAGGCCAATAACATAAGGCCGAGCCAGGAATTCTAAAGGTAGGCATCATGGTTGCAGAGTCTATCTATGGTTATCGACTAGTATATAGTGGATGGGTCAGTCCTTGAGAATGCTGACCTGGATCATTTAGTGCTAGGCCCTTGCTTTAGCAAGCCGAGTTAGGAGGACTTGGACGTTATAAAGAGTACGCGTCTAAGGCAAATTTATCTGAACTTTTTTTGTCCTCTTAGTATATATTCAGTGAGTAAAATTTTGTATTCGTTTGCATGAGCTATGTCTGCCAATGTCAGTAGATTAGTAGAGGCTGAAGCCATGCAATGGCTAACCGCAATGGCAAGTCAGTGTCATCCCACCAACATAGGCTGAGATGGCGGCTCTGGCAGCTGTTCAGCAGACAAGAGTGGTCATTAGGGAGCAAAGTCAATCAGCTCCTGCTCCTCCTGAAAAATGGATTGAGCAGTTGCAGGAGCTGAGGGATGAGCAAACCCTCCTAGTTTCAGGTCTGCTTTTTCCCCTTCTCTCTCACTCTCTCTTCCTTTTTTTTCACTCTATTCTTTTGTGCAAGACAACACAACGCTTCAGAGGCTACACCAATTGTGGCATAGGTGCCCGTTGTCCATGAAGCAAGCATCAAGGTGGCTTAAGTTGTCCCGCCACTACTAAGGAGAAAGAAGAGAGCCAGGGGGAAGGTTCTTCTGTGGAGCCTCTAAGGCAACCTTCCCCTACCAGCGAGCAATCTGGTGAGAGGCCGGCGGAGGTCATTCCCAATGGAGGATTCTCGAAGATCGATTCTACCACCAATTTGGTAGTAGCACGAAGGTTCCATGGCATTTCAATCTTGCGAACCGATGAGCAGAGGGCGAGGGGGCTGTCTTGGGATACGTTGACAAATCACCCTCAGAGCAATATGGCCTTGATAAGATTTCTTTATGTCTATCATACTCTAAATCCGTCAGGTTTTCTTTTGGTTACTTTCGCAACTAACTAGTGTTTGTTAATGCCTGCAGTATAGAAACCAAGAACTAAAGTTAGTGACTAGGGTGGAAGAGTTCAGAGTGGCTCTTTTGACTGAGAAGGAATAGATTGACAGGCTTGTTGGCCTTAATGAGAAACTGTGCGAGGCAGTCAAGGCAGAGAGCAACAGACTGAAAGCCAAGAACGTAGATTTACGGAAGGAGAAGGATGATTCTGATGCAATCCTATTATAAACATATGCTTATATAGAAAAATCATGATAGGTCAAAATATTTCTGAAAATAAAAGGGACAGTGTTTATGTTGCAAACAAGAAAACGGGAGTGGAGGGGGTATCTTTAGGCAATGGAAGGTTATGAGGATAATAAAAACACTTCATCCAAATTTCATTATTAAATATACAAAGTTTACCGTTTTTAATATAGAGGGTATGCACATAATAAAAGATTTGATGGGATATTGCTACATAGTCAAGATGAGCATATTTATGGTACAACAAAAGAATATGACTGTCAGCACCCTACAAGTTCTTTATCCCATCAAGCCCAAAACATTTGACTCATCATATTTTCTTACTTCAACTACTATCTCCTTTCCTAAAAACAAAAAAAGAAAAAAAGAAAGAAAATAACTACTATTTCATTAGAATAAGACATCCCACTGGCAAAATAGAAGTTTTTATTCTTCTCTTTTTCTCATTTTATTTGTTGTTTTTTTTTGGTTAGGGCAAGACAAGTCTTGCTTTCAATGTGAACAGTAAATGGAAAATAAGTTGTCACAGACAGAATCGAACCATTTGCCGCGTTCACTGCTAGAAACAAAATTGTGTTTAATAAAAGATAACTGTTGTAAAATCAAGTTTTAAGTAATGCAATATGAAGTAGACAAAAGAAGAGAGGATAGCAGTACTTTCTGTTGATTTTTCAAGTGTATCCAATCTTATACTACCATGTCCTATTTATAGGACATTTGGAGGTAAATAAAATAAATAGGGTAATACTCTTTGTGGTTCCCAACACATTGGACACATACAAGGTCACCTTGGACATCCACAATTTTATCATAGACATAACACTCCCCTTGGATGTCCAAATTTTATAGAATATGTCTCATTAAAACCTTGTCAAGAAAACCCAGTGGGATAAAACTTGGACGAAGGAAAAAGAGTATATATTCATATAATTGGTTTGTGTGATACACTACCTCGTTAAAAACTTGCCAAGAAAACCTAATGGGATAAAAACTTGGGCGAAGGAAAGAGAGTACAGTGTGTATGTGACAATCACACTCCCCCTGATTCTGGCATGAGGTCTTTAAATTGACGCATTCCAATATTGTAGACCATCCTTTTAAACGTAGCCATTGGTAGCGCTTTGGTGAACAAATTAGCAAAATTTTTGCTTGATTGTATTTGCTGGATATCAATTTCACCATTTTTCTCAAGATCACGAGTGTAGAAAAATTTTGGTGATATATGTTTTGTTCGATCTCCTTTAATGTAGCCATTCTTAATTTGAGCAATACATACAACATTATCTTCAAATAAGATTGTCGGAGTCTTTCTTAGTGACGATAATCCGCATGACTCTTGGATATGTTGAATCATTGATCTCAACCATATGCATTCACGACTTGCTTCATGTAATGCCAAAATCTCGAAATGGTTGGAAGAGATGGCTGTTAATGTCTGCTTCACTGATCTCCATAAAATGGCTGCACCTCAACACATAAATACATATCCACTCTGTGATCTTCCCTTATGAGGGTAAGATAGATAACCCGCATCAGCATAACCGACTAATTGTGGGTCGGAATTCTTTGAGTAGAATAAACCCATATCTGGTGTTCCTCGAAGATATCGCAAAATATGTTTGACACTATTCCAATGTCTTCGTGTTGGTGTAGAGTTATACCTTGCCAATAAATTTACTGAAATAGCACTAATATACGGTACTTCTAGACCTAATAATTCTTCATTTGCTTCTAGTGGTCAAAATGGATCTTTCTTTACATCTAACGATCAGACCACCATATGATTACTTAATGGATGAGCTTTATCCATATAAAATCGTTTCAAAATCTTCTCTATATATGAAAATTGATGGAGAAATATTCCATCAGGCAAATGTTCGGTTTGCAGCCGAGACAAAATTTGGTCTTTTCAAGATCTTTCATTTCAAATTCTTTCATAAGATAATCAGCGGTTTTAGTGAGCTCTTCAGAAGTTCCCACAAGATTTATATCATCAACATATACTGCAATTATAGAGAATCTACTATCAGATCTTTTGATAAATACGCAAGGACAAATTGGATTATTTATATATCTTTCTTTAACCAGGTACTCACTAAGGCGATTATACAACATTCTGCCAGATTGTTTTAATCCATACAAGGATCTTTGTTATTTGATTGAGTATAATCCATGCGTCCTTCGATTATATGCTTCGGGCAATTTAAATCCTTCTGGGATTTTTATATAAATATCATTGTCTAATGATCCATGTAAGTATGCGGTAACCACATCCATTAATCGCATATCAAGGTTTTTAGTGACTGCTAGGCTTATTAGATATCGTAATGTTATGGCATCAATAACCAGGGAATATGTTTCATCATGATCAAGCCCAGGTCTTTGTGAAAAACCTTGCGCCACAAGACGTGTTTTGTATCGTACAACCTCATTTTTCTTGTTGCGTTTTCGTACAAAAACCTATTTATGTCCAATAGGTTTTATCCCTTCAGGGGTTGTACTACATGTCTAAATATTTTGTGACTTTCTAACGATTTTAGTTCTGCTTGGATTGCATCTTTCTATTTTGGTCATTCTATTCTGTGTCAACATTCTTCAATGGATCTCAGTTCAAGATCCTCATTCAGAATTTCACATGTAATCGTGTAAGTAAAAACATTTATCAATAGTAACATTTTGTCTATCCTAATTTTCTCCTGTACTTACATAATTCAAAGAGATTTCAAAATTTTGTTCACTTACTTCTTCATGAGCAACTTGTTCATCAATTTTAGACTGATCAGTTTTGATTTCTATAGCGCTTTCAAGTTGTGAACTTCTTCTCTTCTGGAGTATGCTCTTCTGAAGCATTAACTTGTACCCTTCTTTTCGAGGGTTTTTATCTTTTGCACCAACTGGGCGTCCACGTTTTAGACTTGCTTTTGGTGTACCATCATTTTTCCTTTCAGAGGCATCAAGTCAAACAGGCGTATTCATCACTGTGACATGGGATTTGGCTAGCCTTTTACTATTACTAAATGCACCAGGCAACTGATTTGCAATATTCTGTAAATGGATTATCCTTCTTACTTCTTGATCGCATTGATTTGTTCGTGGGTCGAGATGAGAAAGTGAAAGAACGTTCCATTTAATTTCACGATGTTCTTCAGGAAATGGTACTTTCTCTCCCCCTAACGACGGGAAAACTTTATCATCAAAATGACAATCGACATATTGCGCCTTAAATAAATCAGCTGTCAGGGGCTCAAGATATCTTACAATAGAAGGAGAATCAAAACTCACATATATCCTTAAACGTCGTTGAGGACCCAGTTTTGTCCGCTGTGGTGGGGGTTCGTAACATAAATCGCACAACCAAAAATCTTTAAATGGAAAATATCAGGCTGCTGGCCCAATACCATTTGTAATGGTGAATATGGTTGAAACGAACTGGGTCTAAGCTGGACTAATGCGGAAGCATATAAAAGCACATGTCCCCAAGCTGTCGTGGGTAAATTAGATCTTAAAAGCATATGTCGAGCAATCAGTTGTAAATTTTTGATAAATGACTCTGTCAGGCCATTTTGATTGTGCACATGTGCCACTGAATGCTCAACTTCAATCCCAATTGACATACAATAATTATTAAAAGCTTGAGAAGTGAATTCATCGGCATTATCAAGACGAATAGACTTAATTAGATAATCTGGAAATTGTGCTCTTAATCGTATAATCTGAGCAAGAAGCTTGGCAAAAGCTAAGGTTCTTGCTGAGAGCAAACTCACATGAGACCATCTGGATGAAGCATCCAATAAGACCATAAAATAACGAAATGGTCCACAAGGGGGATCAATAGGTCCACAAATATCCCCTTGTATTCTTTGTAAAAATGTAGGAGAATCAAAATGAATCTTCATTGGGGATGGCCTCTTGATTAGCTTCCCTCGTGAACAAGCGACACGCACACAATCACGAGGTAAAAGAATTTTTGGTTCTTTAAAGGGTGTCCATGTGAGTTTTGTACAATTCGACGCATCATTACCGGACCCAGATGACCAAGTCGATCATGCCATAACATAAATAGTTTTGGATCATTGAACTTCTAGTTCATCACAATATTAGATTCTACTAGATGTATAGTCGCATAATACAATCCAGATGAGAAAATTGAGAATTTTTCTTTAACAAGCTTCTGGCCTAAATCGCTGTAAGTAATACATAAAAGTTCTATGTTCCCCTCAGGCATGGTTTCAAGATGAAAACCATTGAGGCGTATATTCTTGAAACTCACTAAGTTTCTTTTCGACTTGGTAGAAAATAATGTCGTAGTAACCAAGATATGTGTACCATTGGGCAATATAATTGTTGCTCTTCCAGAGCCTTCAATCAATGTTGTAGTACCAAAAATTGTACTAATATTTGTTTTTACCAATTGTAACGTCGAAAAATATTTTTGATCACGAAGAATTGTGTGTGTCGTTCCACTGTCAACCAGACAGATGTCCCCACCATTCATCTTGAATAAAAGTCTAGCATAATATAGATAATTTTCATTATTGAATTCGAAATAATCAAGTTAAAAATAGTGAATTTTGTTGCTTGATAAAAAACTCTTCATACACCAACTAGAATGTCTAAAATTCATTTTTCAAGTCACGTTGTAAATTGTAATTGTACAAGAAAAATAAACAATTCTAAAGAATTTTGTTTAAGCAAATATAGTGACACAAATGTGTATAAAAGTTCATGCTAGCACATAAAAACACAACTTATTTATAGCAATCCTTAAGACATGAAATTCATCGAAACATGTTTCTCAATCATTTTGGATTATTCTTATTCACAAATTGGACCCTATGGCCATCCATGTTTGGCTCTATAAGAAAATCTTTAATATCAAAATGAATAAAAGCATTCGAATCTATTTGACCATCATCTGCTATGTTACCAAAGTCTGCAAAATGAACTTGTTTTCCCTTGCCTTTATCCTTCTGGGATGCTTGATAAGTTCAACCAAATGCTTTGGAGTGCGGAAAGTACGAGACCAATGGCCTTGGGCTCCACATCGATAACAAGTTTCTTCGTGGTTCTTAGCTGGTGCACCAATTTTCATAGATGTTGTATTTTCTTATGGCTTTTTCTTATTTTCCCGCTTCAGGTGGTATGGTACAAAATTTATACCACGACCACGACCTTTACCGAGACCACGACCGCAACCACGACCACTATTATGGTTATGGTGACTTGCATTCGCTTCTGAGAATGGTTGTGATCCAGTCGGGTGAGAGTTGTGGTTTTTCATTAAGAGTTCATTGTTTTATTCAGCAACAAGTAGACATGAAATCAGTTGAGAATATTTTTCAAACTTTCTTTCTCGATATTGCTGCTATAGGAGCATATTTGACGCATGGAAATTTGTAAATTTTTTCTCTAACATATCAGCATCAGTCACTTTGTCTCCACATATTCGTAATTGGGAGACAATAGAGAACATAGCAGAGTTGTATTCATTGACTGTTTTATAATTTGCAACATCAGGTGCAACTAGCCATATCGAGCCTTTGGAAGAATCACACTCTTTTGATGATCGTATCGCTCCTCCAAATTTTTCCATAATTTATATGGGTCTTTGACTCCAAGATATTCGGTTTTCAGCCCGTCATAGAGGTGATGGCGAATGAATATCATTGTCTTCTCCTTGTCTTGTTCGTTTGCCTTATTTCCTTCTTTGATAGTATGCCCAAGATTCATGGATGTCAAATGGATTTTGGCATCAAGGACCCAAGCCATATAATTTCTTCTAGAAATATTAAGGATGATATTTTCCATGGGTCTGAGAATGCAAAAATAATTTATCTCAAAAAAGAGTTACTCAAAACTACAGGTTCGAGTTAATGTTATATGCTTCTGGTATAATATGCTTCAGGCGTAAGTACGATGCAGATTATTATATATGCAATGATAAGAATAAAATCAATATGTAATTAAAAATTAAAATAACACAACAACTACATGTCAAAATATTGATGCTTCAGGCATGTCAACTATGCATGCTTCGAGCATGATAGTTATTCATTCTTTAGGTACATAAACTAGTCATTCTTTTAGGCATGTTAATTATATCAATTATTCACGCTTCGAGCGTGTCAAAAATTCATGCTTCGGACATGTTAAACGATTCATGCTTCGGATATGAAAAAAATTCATGCTCCAGGCCTGTCAATGATTCATGCTTATGTCAACAATTCGTGCTTCGGGTGTGATAACAATTAATGCTTCAAGCATGTTAATAATTCATGCTTCGGACATGAAAACAATTCATGCTCCATGCATGTCAATGATTCATGCTTATGTCAAGGATTCGTGCTTCGGGTGTGATAACAATTAATGATTCAGGCATGTTAACAATTCATGCTTCGGGCATGTTAAAAGTTTATTCATATGGCTGCAAGCCATATACTATTCTTCTTCTTTCAAAATAAATATAGACTTCAGGCTAGATTAGTTCTTTTATAAATATTTCGAATATAAGATAGAAATAGGTAACAAGAGAAACGCAACAAATGAACAAATCATAATTCTGAAAAAATTTTGGCAGAAACATCAGTCTCGGAAATTACCATTTCGGCCAGAACTAGGAGTGTTTAAAACACATCTATACCGTTCAAAATATACTTTCGTGTGTTAGAAGTAATCTGACAAAATTTGGTGATGATCCAACGGTGGATGACACAGAAAATTCAATTTTGCCGGACCTGGACAAGACTAGCAGCACCTGCGAAATTTTAAGGATGTTCTCCCTCTTTCCCTTCTTTCTCTGATACTTTTCTTGGATACTTGTTTTTGTTTCTTTGGAGCAATTTGTGCTGATAACGTGTTGTAAAATCAAGTTTCAAGTAATACAATATGAAATAGGCAAGAGAAGAGATGATAGAAGTATTTTCTATTGATTTTTCAAGTGTATCCAATCTTATAATACCATGTCCTATTTATAGGACATTTGGAGGTAAATGAAATAAATAGGGTAATACAAGGTCACATTGGACACATACAAGATCGCCTTGGACATCCACAATTTTAATCATATGCATAACAATAACGTCTCTTTTATTTTTATTTTTCTCTATTTGGTTATCATATTTTGTCTAAATTTTAAACGAACAATCCAATACAATTTTCTTTTGTGATTCCATCTTAGAACATATCCTTCATTATTGTGAACTCAACAAGCGCTACTTTAAGAATAGCCGGCTATCAAATTTATCTTTGACTTAAACAGATTTAGTCCAAATACGCGTATAAAAGGGTGTTCCATCGAATCACTAATCATCTTATTCAATCACGTAGAACATAAATCTTATTTATCATTCTACCCCCTCAAATATGGTAAAGCATCTAGACAACTAATGATGCAATTATCAGAAAACTTACCCCATCGTTTTCTGCAAGCCAAATCCTCGACAACTTCAATCAATTGATGGTAAGGACTTCTCGTCATCTTCTCCCCTGACTTGCCTATTCCCTTCCTTTGCGGCTCTTTTGTGCTCTTTGTTGCTGGTTGACGACAAAATGTCAAGCAAGGTTTGTGTCTGATATTTATCACAGCTTAAGCGCTAAGCCACGAGATAATCTCATAATCTTCTTTGCTAATTGGTACTTCCATCATGTAGTTCAGTTTGAGAACAATTTCCATTTCTAATGAAGTTAAGACACACTCTTATTTGACTTTGGAATATGATAGAATAAAGCAAAATGACTCACTAAATTAGATGTGTTCTTATATTGTGAAGTAGCAGTTGATCGACACAGTTTGACACAATTTTCATTATGGGTCAACAGGAAATAACACATGAGTATGGTTGTGTACATCCGACCCTCCATATCCTGCTATAGACGGAAACCTCTAAGGCATTGATGTAATGTTGTTGTTGTAGTTCAGTTAGAGAACGATAACACAACTGTACTCCCAACGTGATTCTCATGTACAAACCACCCAAAATAATCACAAATAGATAGGGCTTATAAAAATAAGACACATCTAGCCAACAACAACAACAATCATACCCAATATATCCCAACGACAGCAAAAGCTATCGCTAGGTCTGGGGAGGGTAAGAGGCAGGCAAACAATATCTCCATCCCGATGGATAGAGATTTTGCTTCCAGTGAGACCTCCGGCTCTATATATACCTACATAGATAGTACAATAATAGGAATATGTACTAGTGAATGGATTTTATTGAATATAAATCAGAACCTTACGATATTAAAATAGTCAACAATGGATATGCACAAATAGTTGAAAGACAAAGATCAAAATAAAAAAGTGCAAATCAACATAAAGTGTAGATACTATTTAATTATCTAAGTATGCTCTAAGGTGCCCCTATACCATGTCTACCCCTCCTTAACCTTAATCCTCTGCCTCTATGACCTCCTATCCTAGACCATGTTCTCAGAGAGGTACAACTCTATTACGTCATGTCTAATCTGCTCATCCCACATCAATTTGGATCTGCCTTTACTCCTCTTTCCTTCTACAGTGAGGCTTTCAATGGCTCTGACAAACGCCGTTGTCTGTCTCCTCTTGACATGCCCAAGTCATCTCAGTCTTCCCTTTCTTATCTTATCCACTATACTAACCACCTCTAACCTTTCTCTGTATACCTCATTTCTTATTCTGTCTAGCCTTGTGTGCCCACACATCCACCTCAACATCCTCATCTCAGCCACTTCCATCTTCTGCAACTGTGTCATCTTGATAGCCCAGCAGTCTGTTCCATATAACATCGTTGGTCGCACTGCCACTCTATAAATTTTTCATTTAATTTAATTAAAAAATTCTTGTCACACAGCACCCCTGAGGCCGCCCTCCACTTATACCAACCTACCTGAACTCGGTGTGCTACGTCACTCTCTATGTCCCCATATTGTTGTACAAATGATCCTAGGTACTTGAACTTACTTACCTTTGGGACCACTTGATCCTCGATGGTGAGTTGGCTATTTTCATCGTCATCCGCACCGCTGAGGTCGCAATACAGACACTCAGCCTTAGAACGACTAATCCTTAAGTCTGTTCTCTCTACAGCACCTCGCCACTCTTCTAGTCTCATACACAGGTTATGTCTACTTTCTGCGACTAATACAATATCGTCAGCAAAAAGCATACACCATGGGACTGTCTCTTGGATCGGCTTTGACAACTTGTTCTTTCAATCACGCGCTGCCACGTGTACAAAAAAATATGAGATCGGACAATACTTTTCTTCAAATAAAAACGTGACCTACGTGGCTATAAATTGAAATACAACTTTAGTTGTTTTAAAATAATTGTCTCTTTCCCATGTTTTTTCCAGTGATGTTCCCTCGCCCTTGTTATTTCTTTTGGTTTTGTTTAGTGGCAGCACCAGTCCTTCCTTTACCTCTCCTGTGGTTTGGCTAATTCGCCAAAAGTTTTCCTGTGTTTTGAAAATAGACCTTTACCTCCCCTCTAGTTTGGGTTAAAGTGGCTTCTGGCTTTCGGTCATTCACAGACATGGTAGCAACATCCATCTTCATAGGCGTGCCTATCATATTAGCAATTTGAAAAAGAGCATCTTTTCGATGAAAGTGAATGGGAAGGCGTCCGATATTATAAAATATACTAAGATAGTATACCAGGATTAGTAACTCTTGAAAATCGAACAATAAATCACTTGATATATTGGTATACGACCACATTCGGTATCGAAAAGGTTTGCTAAGAACCTTGATAGTTGTCCGACATGGCTAAAGACGCCTTATTGCATTCAAGCAGCTGGTAACTGTAGAAAGAAATGGGCTCAAAGCAGACACTTGATAGAGGCCTGCCTTTACTGAAAAGAAGTCTATATTCCCTACAGGTGTATGAACGGTTGTTTTCGTCCTATCATACATATCCCTAATTATGTCTATATACTTCATAGGTACCCCTCTTGCATCCAGACTATCACATATCAGTCTACGTGGCACACTATCATACGCTTTTTCAAGATCGATGAAAATCATATGTAGATCGCGCTTCTTCTCCCTATACTTCTCCATCAATCTCCTTAAAATGAGTATTGCTTCCATAGTTGACCGTCTTGGCATAAAACCAAATTGGTTTACCGTAACTTGAGTTTCTCCCCTAATTTTAGTGTCGATTACTCTCTCCCATAACTTTATAGCATGACTTAGCAATTTAATACTCTTGTAATTCCCACAGCACTGTGCATCTCCTTTTTTCTTATATATAGGGACCAGTACACTCCTTTTTCACTCATCTGGCATTTTTCCTGTTTTGAAAATAAGGTTGAACAAAGTAGTTAACCATTAAACCCCTTCCTCTCCTAAAAACTTCCACGCCTCAATGGTATGGTATTCAAGCAAACTGCCTTAGCTCTTCCCGTCTTATTAAGTACTATCTTCACCTCACCTTGTGTGTTGATGCGACAATCGTAGGTATTATGTTGTCGTTTTTGTATAGTGATGTTTTCTCTTTCTTCATGGTCAACCCTTACGCTGTTAAGAAGGTTGTAAAGTATGTTTGTCATTGCCCCTTGATGTCTTGTTCTTTGACTAAAATATGTTTATCTTCTCCTTTTATAAACTTCATGACTCCTAGGTGTTGCCTTTTTCGATCTCTAACTTTTGAAATCTTTAACATGTCATGCTCTCCGTCTTTTGTTTTTAATCTTCCGTACATCCTTTTATAGGCTGCGTTCTTTGCCTCTGTCGCTGCCTTCTTCGCCTCCTTCCTAGCGATTTTGTAGTTCTCCCTCACTCTCCCTTTCTCCTCCCCGTCTGTGCAGCTTAACACCTCTCTAAAACTCTTTTTCTTGTTTCTTATTTTTTGTTGCACATCTTCGTTCCATCACCACGACTCTTTATATATGGTTGTCTTTTCTATTGTTACCCCCAAGAGTTTCCCTTACCGCGTGAGTAATGGTAGTCGCTATAGTCTCCCACATCTAGTTTGAAGACACATCTAGCCAACTATGAATATTTGTTTGATTTAAGATTTTAGGCGCCTATCCTCACCCTGTTACCTACATATCATGTCCAAAAGCATTCTATATACCTATTTATATTAATCATGCTTAGATAAAGGCTAATGCCTCTGAAACCATACCTTCCAGTATATGCATCACACCAGAATCGGAAGTTCATTAAAAGTGATTATAAATATCTAATCCTTACTACATCACATCCTTTTAAACTAATACTGATCTTTATTTTTATCAACGCCTATCTGCTTAATATGTTTTTTAGATTGTGTAAATAGTGTGAAACAAAATAAATTCTATAAATCTTTTTGTTTTTGTGTCGACAAGTCACTATTATTACTGTTCTTTTAATATAAAATTGTCTTAGGTAAAACCATCTCTTCCTACGATAAAAAGTTCGTATAGATCAGCACTCAAAGTACTGTAGTTCAGAAAGAACCGCAGTTCAGTGGTTCAGTACCCAAGCATGGCTGTTCAGCCTCGGCTGCACCTCAGCAGGGCATCATGACGTCATTATAGCATCGAAGAATATGCCAAGGTTTGCACCTCAGCATCAACTTCAGTTTATGTCCCAGTACGGCACTTCAGACCACTTTAGCGGGATAAGGCCAAGTCATGCACTTCGGCAAGGCCTAGTCATGCACTTCGGTAGAGTTCAGCTGTGTACCACAGCAAATGAACCAAGTACGATACTACTTCGTGGGACCCTCAAACAGAGGTGCAACTCAGATATAATGACTACAACTGGGTATTCTTCCTGAACACGCCAAGGTCACAACAGCCGGCCTACTAGTTACATCAACCAGGCCGGCCTATTAGTCACATCAGTCAGACTACTGATCACATCAGCAGACCTACGGCGCCTTAGGCTTTCTGCCCCAAGCAAGTGTCCTCTCCACAATCCACTACCAGGGGCTTAAAGCGGGAAAAAGGTCTATAAAGGCAAGCCAACCAAGACAAAGAAAGGGACCAAGATCTGAATCCAGAATTCAAACATTCATACCCTAAAGAAAATTCATACACTTTGCTTCTCGGCATATACTGTGAGAAACTCCTAACTCACCTTTTACATTATAATCTCAGTGAGATATGGCCCAAACTGACTTGAGCGTCGGAGGGTTATTTCCGGGGTCAACCCCCCGGGACCTCTGACCTGTGCTTTCTTGTGCAGGATATTTGGCGCTATTCCAGCTACAAACTTTCAATCCAAGTTAACAACTCTTCAAGTTAACTGACGGAGCTAATTTGAGGTCATCTAGACCCCTGGTGAAGATCCGGCTTCATCATTTGGCGCTAGAAGGAGTGCCCCTTAGTCCCTTAACCCAGAAAACAGTTACTCAAAGCTTTGCTAACGGCTACTCAAAGCTTTTCTAATTATCTTAGGAAGATATTGAGAGAAAGATGAGTAAAAAAGATAGTCAAGGGTCCAAGCAACCTATGACATCCAGGAGGAGCCAAAGGTCTTCTCAGCAACAAACTGATCAATGCTCTACAGAGCCGGGAGAATCATCAACTCCCACCATTGCCTTCACATATGAAGAGCACATGCGGGCCATTCGCTATGTGGCTCAAAACCCAGAGGTCTTCTAAGCTGTAGTGAGGGAGATAAAGGGAAATGCCTCTGCAGCAAAGTCTAGTGGGTCCCAATCCAATAACTCTCACCCACTGGAACACATGGAGTATTCTCCCACTCGGCCTGGTTATTGTCATAGGCGTCAGGCTGAGTTTATGGCCAAGGAAAGATGGCCAAAACAAAAGTCTAGCCACCAGAGCTTAAAATGTAATCAAAAAGTTTCTCTGCCTTTCAAACATGGCAGAAAAGTTGACAATAAGGGCAAAGCACCGTTGCAGGAAAGGTGCTCTGTCAAAATTCGGTTAGGAGGCCGAGGAAAGGAAAGAAACTCTCTGGTGGCTTCAAAAGCCCATATTCTTTCCTACATGAGGAAAAAATTTTCTGGCAAAAGAACCCCAGCCCCTGGCTGGACCAATCCACAAAAGAAACCATCAACTGTACTGCCTTTATCATCATGATATCGGGCATGATACAGAAGATTGTAGGCAGCTCGGGCAAGAGATTGGGCTTCTTATCGAGTTGGGTCACCTGTAACTTTTTACAATCCAAGGTCTAGGCTTCACAACAGGATAGACTTTGGTAAACCCCCTCTAGATGAGAGTTGTAAACCTGGGTCTCATCAAGGTCTTCTAAGTGATGAGGATTCAGATCCTGATGAAAGGGGGTTACGGGTTCCTGAACATATAAGGCTGACATAATGGCAACAGTCTCTGATTCAATCGAATCATGGTTTATCACTTTTTGTGCTCATCCAGTATCTTCTGGCTCAGTCTTATGTTATCAATGGATCAGTTTCTTATATTCAACTGGATATTCTTATTTTGCATTCAGCCAGGAAAGTTAAGTCACTATATGGTGCATGGAGCAACAATTTATGCCTATCTATCACCCACAACGAAAGTGGGGGCATAGACCCCAGCAGGTCTGGGAGGTTGAGCAGGTCTCAACAGGATGGGACAGGTTTCTCGATATTCTTACCCCAGCAGGTCTGGGAGGTTGAGCAGGTCTCAACAGGATGGGATAGGTTTCCCGATATTCTTACCCCAGCAGGTCTGGGAGGTTGAGCAGGTCTCAACAATATCTTTTACCCCAGCAGGTCTGGAAGGTTGAGCAGGTCTCAACATTATCTTTTACCCCAACAGGTCTGGGAGGTTGAGCTGGTCTCAACATTATCTTTACCCCAGCAGGTCTTGGAGGTTGAGCAGGTCTCAACATTATCTTTTACCCCAGCAGGTCTGGGAGGTTGAGCAGGTCTCAACATTATCTTTACCCCAGCAGGTCTGAGAGGTTGAGCAGGTCTCAACATTATTCTTACCCAGCAAGTCTGGGAGGTTGAGCAGGTCTCAACATTATCTTTTACCCCAGCAGGTCTGGGAGGTTGAACAGGTCTCAACATTATCTTTACCCCAGCAGGTCTGGGAGGTTGAACAGGTCTCAACATTATCTTTACCCCAGCAAGTTTGGGAGGTTGAGCAGGTCTCAACATTATTCTTTACCCCAGCAGGTCTGGGAGGTTGAGCAGGTCTCAACAATATATTTTACCCCAGCAGGTCTGGGAGGTTGAGCAGGTCTCAACATTATCTTTACCCCAGCAGGTCTGGAAGGTTGAGCAGGTCTCAACATTATCTTTACCCCAGCAGGTCTGGAAGGTTGAGCAGGTCTCAACATTATCTTTATCCCAGCAGGTCTGGGAGGTTGAGCAGGTCTCAACATTATTCTTTCCCCCAGCAGGTCTGGGAGGTTGAGCAGGTCTCAACAATATCTTTTACCCCAGCAGGTCTGGGAGGTTGAGCAGGCCTCAACATTATCTTTACCCCAGCAGGTCTGGGAGGTTGAGCAGGTCTCAACATTATCTTTACCCCAGCAGGTCTGGGAGGTTAAGCAGGTCTCAACATTATTCTTTACCCCAGCAGGTCTGGGAGGTTGAGCAGGTCTCAACAATATATTTTACCCCAGCAGGTCTGGGAGGTTGAGCAGGTCTCAACATTATCTTTACCCCAGCAGGTCTGGGAGGTTGAGTAGGTCTCAACATTATTCTTACCTCAGCAGGACTGAGAGGTTGAGCAAGTCTCAACAGCGGGTTAAGTTCCCTATATCTTCACCTCAGCAGGACTGAGAGGTTGAGAAGGTCTCAACAGCGGGATAAGTTCCTTATATCTTCACCTCAGCAGGACTGAGCTCTTGAGACCTGACTGAGAGGTTGAGAAGGTCTCAACAGCGGGATAAGTTCCCTATATCTTCACGTCAGCAGGACTGAGAGGTTGAGCAGATCTCAATAACGGGATAAGTTCCCTATATCTTCACCTCAGCAGGACTGAGAGGTTGAGCAGGTCTCAACAGCGGGATAAGTTCCCTATATCTTCACCTCAGCAGGACTGAGAGGTTGAGAATGTCTCAACAGTGGGATAAGTTCCCTATATTTTCACCTCAGCAGGACTGAGAGGACGAGCAAATCTCAACAGTGAGACAAGTTTACCTATATTCTAACTCAGCAAAGCTGAGAGGGTTGATAAAAAAAAAGATAAAGGTTTTCCCACCTCTCAAAATTCATTAAGGCACAGCAGCGCTGAAGAGCCAAGTATAAAAGCTAAAGCTTAGTACTTCGGTGAAGAACCGGCGTACAAAAGATACTCTTTTGATAAAGCTAAAGACAAATACTTGCAAGCTATCAGCATAGAGCAAGTTGAAGACAAATACTTGCATAAAGCAAGTGAAGCTTTTGATAAAGCTGAAGACAAATATTTGCAGACAAAGCAAATAAAACTTCACATGCTAAAGACAAAGGCAGAAGCTGAAGAGCAAAAGTCGGGAAAAATGGATTCTCATTAAGTGCAAAGTCTATTACAACTACGACTAGTTACAGGAAAAATCATATTCTACATTACAACTTCTTCATATTCTCTAAGGTCAATGCCTTCTTGAAATTATTCAAGGAGCTTTTCAAACACAGCTTCGGCCTCAGAATTAAGGGGATCAGCAAGCTCATGGTGCTCCTTATCCAATCTACAAGTTGCAATACCATCTTCAAGACATGGTAGCAGTGAAATAAACTCCGGCAAAGTTGGTCAACCACTAAAAAAGCAAGGCTTAGCATAAATAAAGCTCAGGCAAGGACTATGTTGGATTTGATTGGTGAGGACCATCAAATCGAGGACAGTGCAACAAATCAAGAATATTCAAGCACTGCAATTCCAACAGATTAAAACTTGGAAAATGATTTCAACCATCCTTCGGAGGATGACTCTTTGAAATCTAAATTCTGCAGTAAAATCTTGCCCTGCTATGATAATGCCTTCTGTGTCATCATAAATCGCGATGCTTGTTTTGCAGAAAGTGAAAAGAAGGCTGATTTATTCGACCTATCCATGTTTGAAGTGCGGCAAAATGAACCCTTTGCTGATAAGGGATGTGTTGAAGGAGAACCCTTATCAAGAGATGGCAGGGATACTAAGACGAAGGATGTGGCAGCAACCAAAGAAGGTCCGCCAGTAAAGCGTAACCTCCTTAAAGGACGGTTGTCCCCATCGAAATCAGATTTTTCATGGAGAGATTGAACCTCACCGTCACCCTCCAGATCCTCTGGGTAAAAGGAAGTATACATGCTTTGGGAATCCGAAGAATAAGGGGTCACAACAATGGAAGACATGAGTAAGTTGAGGGACTCGTTCTAACTTATAAGAGAGAAAAAGCGAAAGGTTGCACCTTTTCGTTTGACATTTGAAGAGGCAAAGATTCACGCATTTCCCTCCCTCGGAAAATGAAACCGCCGAAAAAGTAATGATTAAGTGTCGAAATTAGCGCTTACATTAAAAGCGGGAATTACTGCGCAAGTAAAAGAATAACCGTGCAATTATTGAAGGACTGCCACGTCACGGGTCCATTAAAGCAAGATTTGTCTGCCTTCGCAGTTCAGCTCAGCCACACAAAATCTGGGGGCAAATGATAAATCATAATTAAATCGTTTGTTAGTCAACAACAGTCAACAGTTCAACTTCAGTAGATCAGCACTCAAAGTACTGCAGTTCAGCAAGAACCGCAGTTCAGTGGTTCAGTACCCAAGCATGTCAGCCTCGGCTGCACCTCAGCAGGGCATCATGACGCCCTTATAGCATCGAAGAATATGTCAAGGTTTACACCTCGGCATCAACTTCAGTTTATGTCCTAGTACGGCACTTCAGACCACTTCAGCGGGATAAGGCCTAGTCATGCACTTCGGCAGAGTTCAGCTGTGTACCACAGCAAATGAACCAAGTACAATACTACTTCATGGGACCCTCAAACAGAGGTGCAACTCAGATATAATGACTACAGCTGGGTATTCTTCATGAACACGCCAAGGTCACAACAACCGGCCTACTAGTTACATCAACCAAGTCGGCCTATTAGTCACATCAGTCAGACTACTGATCACATCAGCAGACCTATGGCGCCTTAGGATTTCTGCCCCAAGCAAGTGTCCTCTCCACAATCCACTACCAGGGGCTTAAAGCGGGAAAAAGGTCTATAAAGGCAAGCCAACCAAGACAAAGAAAGGGACCAAGATCTGAATCCAGAATTCAAACATTCATACCCTAAAGAAAATTCATACACTTTGCTCCTCGGCATATACTGTGAGAAACTCCTAACTCACCTTTTACATTATAATCTCAGTGAGATATGGCCCAAACTGACTTGAGCGTCGGAGGGTTATTCCCGGGGTCAACCCCCCGGGACCTCTGACCTGTGCTTTCTTGTGCAGGATATTTGGCGCTATTCCAGCTACAAACTTTCAATCCCAGTTAACAACTCTTCAAGTTAACTGACGGAGCTAATTTGAGGTCATCTAGACCTCTGGTGAAGATCCGGCTTCATCACCATGCAACCATTTTAGGCTAATTACTAGTTATTTGTTGAAGCAAAAGAGAACCTTTCTATTGTAAATGATGATATGATTATTACAATCAAATTACAAGTATACAACATTATTTACATATAAATGAGAATAATGTGAAAATATCCAAAGAATATCCTAATAAGTTCATTGGATACAGACGACCTCTTTTAAAAAATAAATTATTGATTTATTGATTAATTAATATATCTCTAAATAGCAAGCATTCACTGAGTTCAAAGACATCAAAGAACTACCGCCGTACATCAACGGATGCATAAAAACAGATGTAAGCACAGCCTACATCCGAATATAAGAGACTGAAGAAGAAAACAGAAAATGGGAAGAAAGGCATTCAAGGAGCAGGACAAAAACGAAGAAGACGAAACAAAGGAAAAGATTCAGAAGAAACGGTGAAAGCTGAGCCATAAAATTTCTCAGCACATCAAATCCCCAAAAGTGTACATCCCAAGATAGTGTAGAGCTTTCAAGATGACACCACGTGGAAGCGTGCATGTCAAAAGAATATTGATTGTAAATTTTGTTACTGAATAAATAAAAAAAAATCGTGTTTTTTAAAAAAAAATTTAATATATCTCTAAATTAATAAAATTTTACTGCCCCGACAATATTAATTTAAAGAGGCTTCATTTTAACAACAAAAAATGAAACGCTCACTTTATCCACTATACAAAAAAAAACCCCAAGATATAAACAAGTGTACTAAATTGTACTTGTTATTTGTTTAAATTCTATGTGGCGGTGTTGTTTTATATTGTGTTTGTTGCCTATTTTCATGTTATCCCAGAAAACATTTTCTCTGCCTTCATTACAGGAATGTTATTTTCCATATCGTTTATTCTTTTTTCCCGGAAAGGATCGATTTTCATTAAACTTTGCCAAAAGCATCATATTTATATCAAACGTCAACTATCGAAGACAACTGCAAAACTACCCAACTCCTACATGTGGTTCTATACAACCAATACAATATGTGACTTGTAAAACTTTGACTCTACGTATAATTTCCATGGCAATCACCCCAGGTGATGCACGATCCGTTCTTCGGCCATAAAGGCAGCCATTCCGCCAAAACCAAATCCCATACACAGCTTCCCAAAATAAGTACGGCCAGCAAGCAATACCACCTGGACATGCCAAATTCTCCGCAAGATTCATATCCAGCCATACGTCCAGTCTCCGAGCCGCAAAAAAGCGATGCCAATCATCTCGATGAACAAGCCTTTTCCAGACCTGCGTTTCGCATACTTCGTGTAACTCGTTAGTCGTAGGTTTCTCACACAACGAACAGTTAGCACCGCTTCCACAATAAACTCACTGATGGTAGGATATTGTGTCGTAATCTCCAAATGAAATAATTCATGCGAAGAGGTCCTTTCAATTTCCACACGCTATGCCATGCTTGAGCAGACTATGATTCGGGCTCAGCCGTCAGAAATTTATAAGCACTCGCCACACAGAACTTACCTGAGCTACTTAGCCTCTACTGATAGGTAGTGTCTGTGTCACCAATGGAATTCGGCACAATTCCCAGCCCATCCAGCATAACCGGTACACTCCAGCGTACTCCCCGCCAAACTGCAGAAGCGCTCCTACGAGCATGTGCAACAATGCGGGAGCCATATTTGCTCCATAAGGTTCGTGCCCAAAGTGTAGAGAAAAGGGGTTTGAGTGATTTTCAAATACATGATTTAAATGTGCACAAAAACGATCATAAGATAAATGTGCATGATATTGCTTATTACTTACCTTATATAGTTCATATATTATGTTGCCGTACTAACGAGCCATGAAGCTACAAAGCTTACATCAAATGGCAAACATTTGTTGTGTTTATACTATTTTCAGGTGCCACCATTAATGAACTAAACTAGTTCATTAAGTGAAGTACTTAGTTAATCAAACTAAGTAGTTCATTAAAGGAAGCTACATTTGGAAAAGGCACAAAGGCAACAAGGCTAAGAAAGGAAAGTCTCCTCCTCTTCATTTATCACTCATATACACGCCTACATACATATATAAATATATATTTTCAGATTTTTTGAAAAAGACACATACACATGTATTCCAACGTACTACCGATACGTTATATATTTTACGTACGTACGTTAACGTCACACCATCATACTTAACTCATATTTATGAGTATATTCAGGTCTTATATCATATGATATAAGTCATGGTGATGACAAATTAAATACGATACGTTAAAAGTTCTAAACCAAAAATTGTCGTATCGAGCGAATACCGTACTTGCCATAAATAGATGGCCAGCCCCTACACCTCAAAAATCACTATAAATTTCGTGGCAATGATGATGATTTAAGCCATAAAATCATTCCTTGTTGGCACACACAAATCACCCCACATTAAGGCCAAATTGTGGAGATTCCAATTTAAATTTTGTCACATGTCTAGGCGCCACTTTAGACCAGCCAAGTGCTGAGAATTAAATTTTATATTATATATATTATGTGTAATATAATATATATAACATGTGTAAAAAGTTGGAATTTGATTAGAGAAAAATCGGGTAATCGATAAATATCGAAAATTCGGTTTTCTACGTATACAATGCATGGAACATTTTTGGCACATCATATGACACGTATCTAGACACTTTTTACATATGTCATACATCTTAAAGTGTTCTAGAAAATTAAATTAAGGGCTGATTGGAATATGACATGTGTGTATTATTAAATGTGCACTATTTTACAAAGTTAGCAAAAATAAATTTCAGCACATGCACATACACTATCTAACGCCCCTACAGCTGAGATGGAGCTTATTTGGAGCCTTGTTGGCATATTGATTGGTCAAGAATCAATCATACAATGTTGGTGAATTAAAGAGAGAAGCTACAAATGGTAAGATTTCAAACTTTGTCTCACTTATAACACATGCTGAAAATTTCAGCATGTGTAAGTATGGTGGCCGAAATTCTCACATTAAAAGGCTATATTTTATCATCTTGAATTATGTGATTGATTGGGAGAAGAAATGGAAGTAATTTGAATATTATTTAAATTCAAAAATTGTGATATTTTATATATCACACATGCTGAAAATTTTTTAGCATGTGTGAAAGGTGTCATGGCCGAATTCATGGGCATAAAGGTGTCCAAATTCATTTCTCATGTGATAAGGATATTTACCATCAATTGGTGATTCATTTTAATTAGAAAAATCAAAGAAAAATAGAATTGTTTTGAATTGTATAACCATGTAACACATGCTGAAAATTCAGCATGGTAAAACTCCATTATGGCCGATTTTCATACTTAGTAAGGAAGAAATTTTGCTTGCAAAATTTATGTGACAATCTTGTGTAGTATGGAAATTATTCTATGTTGATTTTGGCACATGTTTTGAGTGATATATTCAGATTTTTCCAAGTCATCAATGATGACAACATCCAACCTATCATGAAGTGCCAAGTAAGCAAATCTTAAATGATCATCCAATGAGAAGGTGACAAGTAAGCAAGATCATGTCACATTGATGTCTTACATTCTCCCAAGGACTTAGAAGACAATTTTCAAGAAGGGAAGGGACTAGAGGGGACGGATGCAATGTGTTAAAAAGGAAGGAGATGAGCAAAAACAAAAGACAAGAACAAGAGTTGCAAAATCAAAGATCAAAAAGTGTTCTAGCATTCTTCTTCTACGCTCTCTTTCTTTCTTCTTCTTGAAAGCCTATTGTACTTATATTCTTATCCTTGAATAGGCTTGTATTATACCACCACGTACTCTTTATCTTTGTAAAAGATTGATCAAGGTGTGATCAATCTTCATTCTTGCAAGGTGGTGGTGTTCGTGCGAATTGTATTCTTCGTACAAGGTTTGTAAAGGGTTGGAGTTGGTGTGTAACTCCATCAACCCTGTGATAAGGTGTATTTGTGTTGTGTGACTAGTGTGAAACAAGGAAGGTGTTCCTTGAAGACTAGAGTAGGTTGTTTATAACCGAACCAGTATAAAATTCTCGGTGTCATTTACTTTCAGCACTGATTTTCTGTTTCAACACTGTTTACTGTTTTTAATCACGTTCATAAAAATAGTAAACGAATTTCAAAAATCACGAAACTTTCAGGAAATATAGACACGCGTTTTAAGGTTCTTATGGCGTAAGTTTCAACCCTTTTGGACAAGTATAAGTCAAATAAACATCCAAAGTTCTGAGACTAGTGCAGTCTGATTTTCAGGCTTGCAAAGGTTGAGACTTTGATCGTATTTGACTAACTTCCAAAAATCATTTTTCAAAACTGTTTCAACCCATTTAAATATAACATATAAGGGGTTAGTGGTTAAAATTTCAGAGCATTTGGAGTTACGTACAAATAGGAATAAATTTTTCAAATCAGTCTACAGTTTCTGGCAGATTTGCGCAATCTGACCACCAACAAATTTTCAAGGGGTTAGAGGTTGAATTTAAATCTGAAATTTTTAGGAGACACTCATAAGATCTGAGGATAAGTTCTTTCCAAATTTCAGAATTTTTGAAGACCTGAAACTTAGTTTTTAAAACTTTTTAAAACTTGTCCTGAAAACAGAAACTGTTCTCAGAAGTTGAGTTTTTGGTTCAAACTAATTTTAAAAACCACATTTTCCGCAGCCACTATTCAACCCCCCTCCCCCTTCTAGTGGTGCCTTGAAGATCCTATAATTGGTATTAGAGTGCAGGAACACTCACAACAAGAAGATCCAACGATCTGTGTGAGATGGCAACCACTAGCCATGAAACAGAGGAAAAAGATATGTCAAGCCAAATGCCTCCACTATTAGAAAATGAGGTAAATTCTGATTCTGACTCGGATTCTGAACTATCGTATGATGATTTATATGTTGAATATCTTGAATTACATAAGTTTGCTAGAACTCTTGCAAAACAAAAGAAACGGTTAATTGAAGACAAGAAATTGTTAGAATCTTCTAACAAAGATCTTGTGTCTCAATTAAACGATTCAAAAGAAGAGTCATCGTGCATTATAAATTCATTAAAGTCTGAAATTTCATCATTGACATCCGAGAACACTAAATTGAAATCCGAGATTTCAAACTTGAAATCAAGGAATGCGGATGTAGAGAAAAAGGTTAAACAATTTGACACGGAAACAAACATGCTAGATCACATCATTTCTTCACAAAAGAATGATAGTGACAAAACCGGACTAGGATACGTTGAGAAAAGTAAGTCACTAAATAAACCAACCAAATTCATTCCATCTAAGAAAATAGATGCATCAAAGACATATGTGGCATCTAAGAAGACGCATAGACCTTTTCTTATGACATCTCAACGTGCTTCTTCTTCACATCATGCAAAATATAATTATGTAATATAATTATGTGCCATATAGATATGAGAAGAAACAAGTGATGCATACGTGATGCTCATATCATAAAAATGCATCTAGATCACGTCCCGCGCGTGCAAACCGAAATGCTTATCAAAAACAAAAATCATACTACATGCATGATGGGATTCTTGGCCAAAGGCCAAACGCATTTGTCCCTAACATATATTATGTTGCGTTCTCATCACCTTTCTCACCTTTTGGAAGACCTAGAAAGGTCACCCAAATTTGGGTACCAAAAGGGACATTTTCAAAGGGTTGAATAAATAACCCTTACGAACGCACGTTATATGAAATGCATGATTTTTTTCTTCATCTTTACAAGCATATTTTGATTTACTTTTCAAAATAAAGGGGGAGAGATAGCATGATTTAAGGGGGAGAGAGATACTAATTGCATAAATTAAGGGGGAACGACTCGGAATTTAAAATTCAAGTTTTGATTTTATGCATGATTGAAGGGGGAGCGATAGGAATTAAATCATGAGTATAGGTTATTTTGAAAATCATCAAAAGGGGGAGATTGTAGAGAAAAAGGGGTTTGAGTGATTTTCAAATACATGATTTAAATATGCACAAAAACGAGCATAAGATAAATGTGCATGATATTGCTTATTACTTGCCTTATATAGTTCATATATTATGTTGCCGTACTAACGAGCCATGAAGCTACAAAGCTTACATCAAATGGAAAACATTTGTTGTGTTTATACTATTTTCAGGTGCCACCATTAATGAACTAAACTAGTTCATTAAGTGAAGTACTTAGTTAATCAAACTAAGCAGTTCATTAAAGGAAGCTACATTTGGAAAAGGCACAAAGGCAACAAGGCTAAGAAAGAAAAGTCTCCTCCTCCTCATTTATCACTCATATACATGCCTACATACATATATAAATATATATTTTCAGATTTTTTGAAAAAGGCACATACACATGTATTCCAACGTACTACCGACACGTTATATATTTTACGTACGTACGTTAATGTCACACCATCATACTTAACTCATATTTATGAGTATATTCAGGTCTTATATCATATGATATAAGTCATGGTGATGACAAATTAAATATGACACGTTAAAAGGTTCTAAACCGAAAATTGTCGTATCGAGCGAATACCGAAACTTCGCCAACGTGTCACGTACTTGCCATAAATAGATGGTCAGCCCCTACACCTCAAAAATCACTATAAATTTCGTGGCTATGATGATGATTTAAGCCATAAAATCATTCTATGTTGGCACACACAAATCACCCCACATTAAGGCCAAATTGTGGAGATTCCAATTTCAATTTTGTCACATGTCTAGGCACCACTTTAGACCAGCCAAATGCTGAGAATTAAATTTTATATTATATATATTATGTGTAACGTAATATATATACCATGTGCAAAAAGTTGGAATTTGATTAGAGAAAAATCGGGTAATCGATACATATCGAGAATTCGGTTTTCTACGTACACAATGCATGGAACATTTTTGGCACATCATATGACACGTATCTAGAAACTTTTTACATGTGTCATACATCTTAAAGTGTTCTAGAAAATTAAATTAAGGGCTGATTGGAATATGACATGTGTGTATTTTTAAATGTGCATTATTTTACAAAGTTAGCAAAAATAAATTTCAGCACATGCACATACACTATCTAACGCTCCTACAGCTGAGATGGAGCTTATTTGGAGCCTTTTTGGCATATTGATTGGTCAAGAATCAATCGTACAATATTGGTGAATTAAAGAGAGAAGCTACAAATGGTAAGATTTCAAACTTTGTCTCACTTATAACACATACTGAAAATTTCAGCATGTGTAAGTATGGTGGCCGAAATTCTCACATTAAAAGGCTATATTTTATCATCTTGAATTATGTGATTGATTGGGAGAAGAAATGGAAGTAATTTGAATATTATTTAAATTCAAAAATTGTGATATTTTATATATCACACATGCTGAAAATTTTTCAGCATGTGTGAAAGGTGTCATGGCCGAATTCATGGGCATAAAGGTGTCCAAATTCATTTCTCATGTGATAAGGATATTTACCATCAATTGGTGATTCATTTTAATTAGAAAAATCAAAGAAAAATGGAATTGTTTTGAATTATATAACCATGTAACACATGCTGAAAATTCAGCATGGTAAAACTCCATTATGGCCGATTTTCATACTTAGTAAGGAAGAAATTTTGTCTTGCAAAATTTATGTGACAATCTTGTGTAGTATGGTAATTATTCTATGTTGATTTTGGCACATGTTTTGAGCGATATATTCAGATTTTTCCAAGTCATCAATGATGACAACATCCAACCTATCATGAAGTGCCAAGTAAGCAAAGCTTAAATGATCATCCAATGAGAAGGTAACAAGTAAGCAAGATCATGTCACATTGATGTCTTACATTCTCCCAAGGACTTAGAAGACAATTTTCAAGAAGGGAAGGGCCTAGAGGGGACGGATGCAATGTGTTAAAAAGGAAGGAGATGAGCAAAAACAAAAGACAAGAACAAGAGTTGCAAAATCAAAGATCAAAAAGTATTCTAGTCTTCTTCTACACTCTCTTTCTTTCTTCTTCTTGAAAGCCTATTGTTCTTATATTCTTATCCTTGAATAGGCTTGTATTATACCACCACGTACTCTTTATCTTTGTAAAAGATTGATCAAGGTGTGATCAATCTTCATTCTTGCAAGGTGGTGGTGTTCGTGCGAATTGTATTCTTCGTACAAGGTTTGCAAAGGGTTGGAGTTGGTGTGTAACTCCATCAACCCTGTGGTAAGGTGTATTTGTGTTGTGTGACTAGTGTGAACCAAGGAAGGTGTTCCTTGAAGACTGGAGTAGGTTGTTTATAACCGAACCAGTATAAAATTCTCGGTGTCATTTACTTTCAGCACTGATTTTCTGTTTCAGCACTGTTTACTGTTTTTAATCACGTTCGTAAAAATAGTAAACGAATTTCAAAAATCACAAAACTTTCAGAAAATATAGACACACGTTTTTTAAGGTTCTTATGGCGCAAGTTTCAACCCTTTTCGAAAAGTATAAGTCAAACAAACATCGAAAGTTCTGAGACTAGTGCAGTCTGATTTTCAGGCTTGCAAAGGTTGAGACTTTGATCGTATTTGACTAACTTCCCAAAAGAATTTTTCAAAACTGCTTCAACCCATTTAAATAATACATATAAGGGGTTAGTGGTAAAACTTTCATAGCATTTGGATTTACGTACAAATAGGAATAAAATTTTCAAATCAGTCTACAGTTTCTGGCAGATTTGCGCAATCTGACCACCAACGAATTTTCAAGGGGTTAGAGGTTGAATTTAAATCTGAAATTTTTAGGAGACACTCATGACATCCGAGGATAAGTTCTCTCCAAATTTCAGAATTTTTGAAGACCTGAAACTTAGTTTTTAAAACGTTTTAAAACTGGTACTGAAAACAGAAACTGTTTTCAGAAGTTGGGTTTTTGGTTCAAACTAATTTTAAAAACTACATTTTCCGCACCCACTATTCAACCCCCCTCCCCCTCCTAGTGGTGCCTTGCAGATCCTACAATTGGTATCAGAGTGCAGGAACACTCACAACAAGAAGATCCAACGATCTGTGTGAGATGGCAACCACTAGCGATGAAACCGAGGAAAAAGATATGTCAAGCCAAATGCCTCCACTATTAGAAAATGAGGTAAATTCTGATTCTGACTCGGATTCTGAACTATCTTATGATGATTTATATGTTGAATATCTTGAATTACATAAGTTTGCTAGAACTCTTGCAAAACAAAAGAAACGGTTAATTGAAGACAAGAAATTGTTAGAATCTTCTAACAAAGATCTTGTGTATCAATTAAACGATTCAAAAGAAGAGTCGTCGTGCATTATAAATTCATTAAAGTCTGAAATTTCATCATTGACATCCGAGAACACTAAATTGAAATCCGAGATTTCAAACTTGAAATCGAAGAATGCGGATGTAGAGAAAAAGGTTAAACAATTTGACACGGGAACAAACATGCTAGATCACATCATTTCTTCACAAAAGAATGATAGTGACAAAACCAGACTAGGATACGTTGAGAAAAGTAAGTCATTAAATAAACCAACCAAATTCATTCCATCTAAGAAAATAGATGCATCAAAGATATATGTGGCATCTAAGAAGACGCATAGACCTTTTCTTATGACATCTCAACGTGCTTCTTCTTCACATCATGCAAAATATAATTATGTGCCATATAGATATGAGAAGAAACAAGTGATGCATAGCGACCCTCATATCATAAAAATGCATCTAGATCATGTCCCGTGCGTGCAAACCGAAATGCTTATCAAAAACAGAAATCATACTACATGCATGATGGGATTCTTGGCCAAAGGCCAAACGCATTTGTCCCTAACATATATTATGTTGCGTTCTCATCACCTTTCTCATCTTTTGGAAGACCTAGAAAGGTCACCCAAATTGGGGTACCAAGAGGGACATTTTCAAAGGGTTGAATAAATAACCCTTACGAACGCACGTTATATGAAATGCATGATTTTTTTCTTCATCTTTACAAGCATCTTTTGATTTACTTTTCAAAATTAAGGGGTAGAGATAGCATGATTTAAGGGGAGAGAGATACTAATTGCATAAATTAAGGGGGAGCGACTCGGAATTTAAAATTCAAGTTTTGATTTTATGCATGATTGAAGGGGGAGCGATAGGATTTAAATCATGAGTATAGGTTATTTTGAAAATCATCAAAAGGGGAAGATTGTAGAGAAAAAGGGGTTTGAGTGATTTTCAAATACATGATTCAAATGTGCACAAAAACGAGCATAAGATAAATGTGCATGATATTTCTTATTACCTGCCTTATATAGTTCATATATTATGTTGACGTACTAACGAGCCATGAATCTACAAAGCTTACATCAAATGGCAAACAAGTGTTGTGTTTATACTATTTTCAGGTGCCACCATTAATGAACTAAACTAGTTCATTAAGTGAAGTACTTAGTTAATCAAACTAAGCAGTTCATTAAAGGAAGCTACATTTGGAAAAGGCACAAAGGCAACAAGGCTAAGAAAGTAAAGTCTCCTCCTCCTCATTTATCACTCATATACACGCCTACATACATATATAAATATATATTTTCAGATTTTTTGAAATAGCACATACACATGTATTCTAACGTACTACCGACACGTTATATATTTTACGTACGTACGTTAACGTCACACCATCATATTTAACTCATATTTATGAGTATATTCAGGTCTTATATCATATGATATAAGTCATGGTGATGACAAATTAAATATGACACGTTAAAAGGTTCTAAACTGAAAATTGTCATATCGAGCGAATACCGAAACTTCGTCAACGTGTCACGTACTAACCATAAATAGATGGCCAGCCCCTACACCTTAAAAATCACTATAAATTTCTTGGCTATGATGATGATTTAAGCCATAAAATCATTCCATGTTGGCACACACAAATCACCCCACATTAAGGCCATATTGTGGAGATTCCAATTCCAATTTTGTCACATGTCTAGGCGCCACTTTAGACCAGCCAAGTGCTGGGAATTAAATTTTATATTATATATTATGTGTAACATAATATATATAACATGTGTAAAAAGTTGGAATTTGATTAGAGAAAAATCGGGTAATCGATAAATATCGAAAATTCGGTTTTCTACGTACACAATGCATGGAACATTTTTGGCATATCATATGACACGTATCTAGACACTTTTTACATATGTCATACATCTTAAAGTGTTCTAGAAAATTATATTAAGGGCTGATTGGAATATGACATGTGTGTATTATGAAATGTGCACTATTTTACAAAGTTAGCAAAAATAAATTTCAGCACATGCACATACACTATCTAACGCCCCTACAGCTGAGATGGAGCTTATTTGGAGCCTTGTTGGCATATTGATTGGTCAAGAATCAATCATACAATGTTGGTGAATTAAAGAGAGAAGATACAAATGGTAAGATTTCAAACTTTGTCTCACTTATAACACATGCTGAAAATTTCAGCATGTGTAAGTATGGTGGCCGAAATTCTCACATTAAAAGGCTATATTTTATCATCTTGAATTATGTGATTGATTGGGAGAAGAAATGGAAGTAATTTGAATATTATTTAAATTCAAAAATTGTGATATTTTATATATCACACATGCTGAAAATTTTTCAGCATGTGTGAAAGGTGTCATGGCCGAATTCATGGGCATAAAGGTGTCCAAATTCATTTCTCATGTGATAAGGATATTTACCATCAATTGGTGATTCATTTTAATTAGAAAAATCAAAGAAAAATGGAATTGTTTTGAATTGTATAACCATGTAACACATGCTGAAAATTCAGCATGGTAAAACTCCATTATGGCCGATTTTCATACTTAGTAAGGAAGAAATTTTGGCTTGCAAAATTTATGTGACAATCTTGTGTAGTATGGAAATTATTCTATGTTGATTTTGGCATATGTTTTGAGTGATATATTCAGATTTTTCCAAGTCATCAATGATGACAACATCCAACCTATCATGAAGTGCCAAGTAAGCAAAGCTTAAATGATCATCCAATGAGAAGGTGACAAGTAAGCAAGATCATGTCACATTGATGTCTTACATTCTCCCAAGGACTTAGAAGACAATTTTCAAGAAGGGAAGGGCCTAGAGGGGACGGATGCAATGTGTTAAAAAGGAAGGAGATGAGCAAAAACAAAAGACAAGAACAAGAGTTGCAAAATCAAAGATCAAAAAGTGTTCTAGCCTTCTTCTTCTACGCTCTCTTTCTTTCTTCTTCTTGAAAGCCTATTGTACTTATATTCTTATCCTTGAATAGGCTTGTATTATACCACCACGTACTCTTTATCTTTGTAAAAGATTGATCAAGGTGTGATCAATCTTCATTCTTGCAAGGTGGTGGAGTAGGTTGTTTATAACCGAACCAGTATAAAATTCTCGGTGTCATTTACTTTCAGCACTGATTTTCTGTTTCAGCACTGTTTACTGTTTTTAATCACGTTCGTAAAAATAGTAAACGAATTTCAAAAATCACGAAACTTTCAGGAAATATAGGCAAAAGGTTTAAGGTTCTTTTGGCGTAAGTTTTAACCCTTTTGGACAAGTATAAGTCAAACAAACATCCAAAGTTCTGAGACTAGGGCAGTCTGATTTTCAGGCTTGAAAGGTTGAGACTTTGATCGTATTTGACTAACTTCCCAAAAGAATTTTTCAATACTGTTTCAAAGTATTTAAATATAACATATAAGGGGTTAGTGGTTAAAATTTCAGAGCATTTGGAGTTACGTACAAATAGGAATAAAATTTTTAAATCAGATTACAGTTTCTGGCAGATTTGCGCAATCTGACCACCAATGAATTTTTAAGGGGTTAGAGGTTGAATTTAAATCTGAAATTTTTAGGAGACACTCATAACATCTGAGGATAAGTTCTCTACAAATTTCAGAATTTTTGAAGACCTGCAACTTAGTTTTCAAAACGTTTTAAAACTGGTCCTGAAAACAGAAACTGTTTTCAGAAGTTGGGTTTTTGGTTCAAACTAATTTTAAAAACCACATTTTCCGCACCCACTATTCAACCCCCCCCCCCCTCTAGTGGTGTCTTGCAGATCCTACACAAAGCTGGTCTCGGTTGACAAGCAACGACCAGCACAACTTCATCAGAAATGATGTATTCACATGTCTAAGATTCTTGATTCCAAGTCCCCCCATCTCCTTCGGCTTACAAATAGTATCCCAAGATATATAATGTAAACGGGACTTGCCATCAAGCTCATCCCAAAAACATTTTTTAATATGCTTCTCCAAACTGTCCAAAACGCCCCTCGGAATCTCCGAAGTCTGCATAACGTAATTAGGAAGGGCTGATAAAACGGTCTTGACGAGGAGGACCCGGGCGGCTTGGGAGAGTGCCTTGGATTTCCAGAGTGCGAGCTTATTCCGGGTGTTCTCCACCAAATACTCATAGGTACGTGTAGTGACCCGGCTATGAAGAACAGGTACACCTAGGTATTTACCAAGGTTCACCGTATGCCTCATCTTCAACATGCTTGCTAGAGTATTAATAGTAGCCAGAGGTGTATTCTTTGATGTATGGAATTGTGATTTTGATAGGCTAACACTCTGTCCGGAACGTATGCAAAACGTCTTCAAAACCTCCTCCATAACGCTTGCCTGCTTAATAGAAGCCTCATCAAACAGTAGAAGATCATCTGCAAAAAATATATGGGAAACACCCGGCCCAGAGCGTGAGGCTTTAGCCGGCACCCAATCTTTGTTCTCCACTGACTGGTCTATGGACTGACCCAAAACGTCCATACACAATAAAAACATATAACGGGCTAAAGGGTCCCCTTGACGTATACCGCAAGAAGGCCGAAAGCTCTGAAGTCGTTCCCTGTTCCAAAGAACCGAAAGACTAGCCGAAGTAACAGTATACATGATAATCTCGACCAAGTCCGAATTAAATCCTGCTGCCTGTAAAACCGAACGCAAGAAGCCCCAATCAACCTTGTCATAAGCCTTTTCGAGATCAATTTCCATCACCATAGAACCTTTTCGACCCTTCCTAAGCCGCATTGAGTGGATCATCTCCTAAGCAATAATAATATTCTCGGAGGCTGTACGACCCGGCGTGAATGCACACTGTTCAGAAGACACAAGCTTATGAATCAGCATCTTCAATCGATTCGCAATGACCTTAGATATTATTTTAACCACCACATTGGTAAGTGCGATCGGTCAAAACTGACTAATGTTCGTCGGGTGAACAACCTTTGGAATTAGCGTGATTATCGTCTCATTTAAAGCTGCTGGGAATCGCTTTAAACGAAAGGCCTCAAGCACAAAGGAGGTGACTGAATGTCCCACCACGTCCCAATTTTTCTGATAAAAAGCAGGAGGCATCCCATCCGGACCTGGGGCTTTATCAGGACCCATTTGAAAAAGAGCAATATGAATCTCCCGCAGAGACACGGGACGATTCAGCATGTTCTTGTCTGAATGCGATAGTGCCGGGAAGGCCGTCCTGAGAGGCACGTCGCTACGAACATGCGCTTCAGTATACAGACGAGCATAATATGCAACAATATGTTCCTTTAACAGGATAGGGTCCGAAATCCAATCATCAAAGCCACACTGTAGCCGTAGATACTTTTTTCGCCTTCTACGCATCGCAACCGTCTTATGAAAATACCCGGTATTTTGCTCACCTTCCGTGAGCCACTTTAGACGTGAACGTTGCTCCCAATACTGTGTGTCCAACTTAACAAGCGAATGATACTCATCCACCAGCGTCACCTCAAGTTTAGATAGAAAATATGACGATCTAACTGATAAATATTCTTGGATGCCCCGAATACGCGCCAAACATCTCTTTTTTCCGTTGCTCAATATTTCCAAAAACCTCCTTTCTCCAAGTACAAACTTTGTTGGTAAATAGTCGTAGTGTGCTAATAAAATCGCCTGGAACATCCACCCAAGCCTTATCCATGAACTCCTTAAAAGCCCCATGTTCCATCCAGACCGCATTAAACCGAAACGAGGGCGGAGGCCTCGGAACATTGCCCTCGTTATCAAGAGATAAAAGTAAAGGATAGTGGTCCGAATGGACCTTCGGCAAGTGTTGAATTCCCCCAAACGGATATAATTCATGCCACTTCATATTTGCCCATCCTTGATCAAGGCGTTGCTGAATGCTGAATCGCCCGGTGGCTCTATTTTTATTGTCCCAGGTGAATCGTGGACCAAAAAAAGAAACTTCGGCCAACGAAGCAGTCTCTATCATATGCCTCATCCGCTCAGCCGAGTACCCAGCCACAGCCCGACCACCGCGCTTATCAATTTGACTCGTAACTTGGTTGAAATCACCAATCAACAACCACGGAATGTTGAAAAATTTGCTCATACCTTCAACATACTCGCATAGCTTATCCCTTATCACCACCACTGGAGAAGTGTACACTAGAGAAAGTATCCACCTATGACCCCCAATCCGAACCAAAAGGTTCAGCAATTGCGCCGTAGAACCCAAGCATCGAACATCCACACATGAATCATCCCACAAACACCAGAGCCACCCACCCCCGGAAAGCCCCTAGCTTCCGAGGCAACTAGGTTAGAGAAATGTCCACAACGAAGCACCCATTCGGTGGCATTGCTCTGGGTACGAGTCTCACACAAAAACACAATATCCGGATGATGGTCACGAATCAATTCCGACAATGCTATTCGAAACGACGGAGAAGCCGCTCCCCTACAATTCCATGAGATTAATTTCATTGGAAACACACGACAGGTACTAAATCCATCCCATGTGCCTCACCTTCTTCTCCTACTGGGTTCATAACATCTCCACCGGTGTTAATGTTGGAGTCCAACATCATATTCAAGGCAGGTGCATCAAGGCATCGCTCAGCCTCCGAACACCCCCTGGGGTCTGAGGGCTGTCTTTTGGTAGCCTCCCCAATGCTCTTGACTTTGCCAAATGCAGCTCCCAGCTCCGGCCACATATCTGCTGGTGTATTAGTGTTAAACCCCTCCTTATGCTGATAAGGAGAGATATTAGAGATATCTCTCAGTGATCTTGAGCTACCCCCCGTCCTCTCAACCGAGATGAATTACCTCTGCCCCTCGACGAACCTTCTCTAGATTAGATTATTCGTTCCCTCTTCAAAAATATGATCCGCCGGTGTGACTACCCCACTGGAACGATTCCCCTGTCCATCACGCCCCTGGAATGCATCGTTATTTTGCTTACTGACTTTCTTCTTTGGTATTGGTCGCTTACTGGTGTTCTTATTCAGTGCTCGAAATTGCACAGGGGGCCTCCATCATCCAGATTCCCAAGATGTTGTGCCAACTCATCTAAGATATCATCCTCTGTTTACTTCTCATCCAACTCGTCCAAGGGAACAAATCTAGACCCCCCGGTTGGTCTACCAACGTTCAGCCCTCTCTTAGCGATGGCAGCCATCCCCTCAGCCGCTGTATCTCCACCCTTTTATGGAACGGGTTGGGTCCGTCGACGTCTCGTACTGGAAGCGATCATCCACGGACCATAGGGGGCCTTAGAAGCCAACTCTGCCTGCTATATTTCTGTGTCTTTCTCCTTGTTTTTAGTATTTCCATCCCCACAGTCCTCCGTCACATGACCATATATCCCGCAATTAAAACAAAAATGCGATAAGCCCTCATACTCCACCTTGAACACCTTACCATTAACTTTTATCCGTGAACCCAGAGGTTTCTGTACATTAACCTCAACACAAACACGAGCATATTTCCCCCTACCCTGACCCCGTCCGACCCTAGTGGTAGTGTGATCAACCTTCACCGCCTTACCAAGCAAATTACCCATTTTCAACAACGCACCATCATCAAATAATTCCAAAGGGAGGTCTGGGATACGAATCCACGCTAAAGTGGAAGTCACCACCTCAGCACTCGTCGAGAAAAAAGGCCGCCATTTAGATACTGTTATGTAATGGTCTTGGACCATCCATGGTCCACCATCCAAAGCGTGGAGGTAATGAACTTTTGACTGGAATCGAACTACATAAAAACCCCCCAGAAAGATCTACAATAGCAAGCCCATTACCTAGCCCCCAAAGATCATTCAAACGTCTTTCCAAGATGCGAAATGAAATTCGCTTACCCAAGACTTTGATAATGAGAGCCCTTCGCCATGGTCTCCAGAACTTCTGCAATTCCTCTATGGAAATCTCAATTTCCCAGCCGTCCGTGTCAACCCCATCACTACCCAACGCCATCGCATCGTCGTAGCTCTCAAGAAACTCATCGAATGTGTCGTCTTCATCATCGCTACCAGTATAAAGGTCAGATAGTGGTTCCGGTTGTTTGAACAACCCAGCCCACCCTTCGAAATCGGCTGCATCTGCATCCCGGGGAGAACCAGGTTCCCCATCAGCTCTCCGCTTGAATTTCTTCACACTGCGTTGCAATAGGTCCATCTCTTCTTCACTACGGTTAGGTGGATCAAAATCCATGAAAGAATTCGGGTTGTACCGGCGGTATCCGGCGAGAGGCCGCAGGTAGACGGCGACTATGGTTTTTTTCGCTAGAGGCTGGCCGTCTTTCGTTCTCACACAGAGATACTGTGTCCTTATATCGTTTGTTCTTTGTGTTAGATTAAAGCACATCGAAAAGAACTTTAAAAAATGAAAGATGAAAATGTGATTTGGGAGCAAAAGGTCATACTCTAGGTCTAAAGATTTCCAGTGCCTCAGTCCCAAGAAGCATCATGGAGGATGTAAATCGGAAGCGTAACAGCCTTCTAGGTTGGGTGAGGACTTACACAGTGACACACAAGGTGTCCCTCTGCAAACTAGGCCTTCGGCCTAGCATCAGTGGAACACTCACACTGTGCGTGTGGAATCGAACTCTTGATCTTTAGAAGCAAATCTAAAATCCAAATACAAACTGAACTATGACATAGAGGTATCAAAATGTGATCTTTCGTGAGGTTGGGAAGTAACTAGGGGCGATGACTATTCGGGTGGTTGGGAAGTAATGAAACGCTTGTATGTACTATAAGAGTACTGTAGTCTTTTTTTTTTTATCAATAGAGCTAGGAGCAATTTTTGCCCGGAATATGGACCAATGGGGTTCTGCCGCGGGTAATTATGTGGTATTTTGATAGTTATTCAATAATCAATAAAAATGACATGTTAAAAAATACCATATCCATTAAATGATTGGATAAACTATAAGAGTTTGTCTCTACATGTATTTCTCAAGTTGCTTGTATTTATGAACTAATTACTAAAATGACGTAATTAGTTTCGGAGTATTTTAAAATTTGTGGTTGCATAATTGTACTGACTCGGTGCCTTTTCTTTCTTTCTTTTTTTCTTTTGGGAAATGTCGAGCATAATTAGTGGTCTTTTTTGTCGACCATGCAAAAGAAAAGCAAGTGGAACTTAATGGTCCATTTATGAAACATCCATATGCTCAATCGAAATGGTAATTATGATAAATTTTTTCGGTTTAGGGTTAATGGGAAACAGGATTCTACACACTTGTCTACGTATTTAACTGTCCATCATCTTCTTTTTTTTTTTTTTTTTTTTGAGAAACGGCGCTCTAACTAAATATTTGTTGGCGAAAATTACGGGACTTAGACGGTAAAATTATGGATAAATTGCATCAAACCATGAAATTGCTTTGGTTCCAAGTAGGGCTGTAAATGAACCAAGCCGTTCGATTGTTCGGCTTGTTTGTTCGAGCTCGAGCTCGAGCTCGGCTCGGATAAAAGATTAATGAACAGAGCTTGAACACCTTTTTTGTTCGAGCTCGGTAAGTAGCACCGTTCGTTTAAGGTGTTCGGCTCGTTAATGTTGTTTGTGAGTTAAACGAACCAAGCTTGAACAAGTAAATATGTTTGTTTAAATAAACGAACAAGCTCGGCTCGTTCGCTAAGTTAAATGAACAGAGCTTGAACAATGCAATACTCGGCTCGTTCGGCTCGTTTACAGCCCTAGTTCCAAGTCGAAAAAGATATTTACACTGCAATACATACTTTTGCCTTTTTACTAGGGGTGTACATGGTCCGGTCCGGCCGGTTTTTGAGAATCTTACGGACCAAACCGTTTGTTACGGTTTGGAAAATAGAAAACCAAAAACCGGACCAAACCAGTCAACAAACCGTTTGGCCGGTCCGGTTTAGTCCGGTTTGGTTTCGGGTTTTCTTGGTTTTATCCACATGAAGCATTGATAACATCGATTAAAAAATCGAAATCCATAATCAAAATTGTGGACAAGTTTTCTTCCTGATAGAATTTTTCTCAAACTAAAAATAAAACTATATTCTCTTAGTAGAATACTATTATACCTTAATTTATCATAGAATATTATTATACCTTAATTTATCATGTCTTGGCAAGAAACTCATACTAGAATAAACTACCCAAAGTATCAGACACTCAACAAAAGAATGGATTAAGGTGATAGAGTAACTTAATCAAAAAACCATCTAAGTATCCTTAATACTCAATCAAGTAATCACATTATTTGCATACAGAATAATCATCCATGTAACAAAATTTCAATTCTTTCATACTTTTATCGGATGATAAACAAAGCATGGAAATAATGATACACTAAGAATTACTAAAAATCAAAGAAGTAATTAAACGAGGAAAAATAAATCAAAGAGAAAACTAATATTTTCTTAGGTACAACCGGACAAATCCACTAGGTACCAACCTTTGTTCACCAAGAAATGATTAATCAACTGAGTTTTTCTTACCCATGTCATAAACATCCGATAAAAAACAAACTCACAAGCAATATAAACAAATAATTAAAATACTACTATCATGTGTAAAATATAATAATTATATAACGTACAATCAAAATTATATATATTTAATATAACCGGTTTGGTCCAGTTTATACGGTTTGAAATTCTTAAAACCAGAAACCGGACCAAATGAAACGGTCCGGTTTTTAGGATTTGTTAAACCGACCGTAAAACCATAGTCTGGTTTTTTTACGGTTTGGTTTGGACGGTTTGGTGCGGTTCGGTCGGTTTTTAAAAATCATGTACACCCCTACTTTTTACCCCCCTAAAAATGCATTGTTCTCTGTAAACTTGACAAAAAAAAATAAAAATAAAATAAAAAGAAGCATACTTCCTCCAGAACCGATTTCCGATAATAGAACGATGCATTTTCCAATCAGAAACTGGATTCGGAAGCAGCACGCAATGTGACTATAACGTTAAAGTCACTATTTTTGTGATTAGATAGAGAGATCGGGAGAGTTATTTATATTGCCAAGATTTAAATTTTTTTTGCGTACATACACACACCAAGATCCTAATATATATGATATCATATCACGGTACAATATACACCAGGATCCCGATGATTAGTAAATTCAAGTTTAGATTTTCAGTTTCAATTTTGTTAAAAATCCAAACTTGAATTTACTAAACACTGGAATCACGGTGTACTATTGCCCATATGCAGTAAATCTAAGTTTTGAATTTTGGTGTGCTATATAACGAGATCTCAATGTATAGTTGCAAAATGTCTTTATAAAAATTAAATGCAATATAAGGCATTATTATCTTTGTTTAAATAAGTAGATCATGAGGCAAATTTCCAGAACAATCCAATAACTTCAAAGGGTCCATTTAATTATTTTTCCGAAATTGGTCACATGCTGATGCTGGACTGACCAATTTTGCTAAAAATTCTATTGTGGCAAAAACCATAATTCCTTTTTCCGAAATTCCGACTCACAGACGTCATAAGCATGCGGAACTAGCATCCTACCAAAATTTAGCCCATTTTCATGTTTCTAAGGTCCATTTCTGGGTCAAGCAACACGTTACTTAATTCTGTCCAGTTCCAGTAGTTTCAGCTTGGCCAGTTTTACCAAAAATTTTATTAAGGATGATCCACACCTTCTTTTTCTAAAATTCCAACTCTCATATTTACTACACACATAAGGCTAACGTCATGCCAAAATTAGCCTATTTGAACACCTCTAAGATTTGTTTTTAGGCAATACAAATCGTTACGTAATTCTGCCATGTTCCAGTAATTTCAGCTTGAGCAGTTTTACCAATTATTTTATTAAAAATAAACCACAACTCCTTTTAGCAAGATTATAACTCTCATCTTTGCTACACACAGGACTAACGTCATACCAAAAATCAGCTTGTTTGCACGCTGGTAAGGTCCACCTTGAAGTCACATAATACACTACATAATTCTGCCCAGCTCCAGTGGTTTTGTGTTTTATCACCTTTTTATGTCAAATGTCCACTAATTATCTTTATTTCTATGAAATAACTCATTAGTCACCACATACACCGTTTTTAACATGAATATCCAGATTCCATTCTTTTTATTGAGTCCCATTTGGGTCATTCCAAAACAGTTTGTAGCTTGTACACAACACTCATTATATTTGCTCACAAAAGGTGTTCTTTCTTAGATTCAAAACTCACCATCACTTTCGTCCTCTTGGCCGAAAGATATGTGGTGCCATGAACATATTTTACAACATTTATTTAGACATGCAACACATTTATGTGCTATTTTATTTCAAGCTTACCAAACAACCTTATAAACTTACAACTAGCACATGCATGCCAACTTAGTGCTTCACAAGTTTCATCTTTGGAGGAATTAGTCACATGCAAGACATTTTTCTTAGGAATCACTAAGGTGTCATGCTTAATACTTAATATATTCGACTAAAGTTGGCATCTTAGAAACAACTAGCCATTCAAGTCACTAATTCTTCAAATAAATCATGAGAGTCTAATGTATGCTTGCCTCTTCAAGCTAGAGCCTTTTCTTAGCTTGGATATTGGATGAGATGAGTTGAAATTCTCCTCCTTTTTCACTCATGAAGCATACGGTTTTTGGAAGAAAGGAGAGAAGAATGTTAGTCATCATTCTTAAGGGAAAATAGAGCTATTTTGAGGTTAGATCTACTTACCAAAATGAGACTTTGAATGGAGCTCCACTAGCAAGAGCTTGCACCTACCTAAAAGGTTAAAAACTTTGCACCTAATGACCGTGAAGGTCATGGGTTTGGGATAGGAGGGGAACCAAATGAGCTTCCTTCTTTGAAGATAAGGAATTCACTTAAGAAGCTTGGAGTAAAACTTACCTAAATGTCTCCTTGAACTTGAAGATGGAAGGAGTGTTGAGTTGAATTCTCTAGCTCCAAGATGAAGGGGCCGTATGGTGTATGTGTGAAGGGAGAGGAAATTTGTCTAAGTGTTGTCTTGGCTTCTTGAGAGAGAGTTCACAATGGAGTGAGATGAAGCTTCTAGGTTGGTTTAAAATAAATCATGATGGTGGATGGGAGAGGGGTAACCGGCGCATGGGGGAGGGAAAAAAGTAAGCCTTAGGCTTGTAGCTTGGAGCTTTTGTCTCCCATGCATTCTTCTTTTCTTTATTTTATCATTTCTTTTTGCATGCTTGTTTTTATTTCTTTATTATATAATTTTATTCCACTAAATATTTCAAATAGTAGAATAATGGAGAGGGTTCTAGATCCCTCCCTTGTCTTGGCCGAAAGTTAAGGGGGTTTTGGGGGTATTTTGGTATTTTCACATTTATCCTACCTCATACATATATAATTTATACTATTATTTATTTTATCGAATATGATTTTAAATTTGCTTTGTGAGGACCATTTAGGTTTGTATTCTTATAAAAAGAAATTATTCCAAAGTTGATCAAGGCCTCTTGGCCGAAATTTATAGGGTATTTCAAATACCTTGTGACATCCCCGTATATAATTATTCAGTATCTATCTTAAAAGAATTTAAGTAAAGAAGCGCTAATTTGACTTAAGTAAAATGCACTTGAAGAAATCGTCATCTGCATTACGTCACTTTGTCATGGTTTCAAGTACATTATGGTTGGGGTACAACATCCTCCTCCCCCCTATCATAAGTTTCGTCCTCGAAACTTCAGAGACTAGTCAAAAAGATGGGGGTATCTATTCTTCATGTCTTCCTCCGTTTCCCATGTGGCTTATTCTCTAGAATGGTATCTCCACTGAATCTTTACCATAGGTATAGATCTCTTTCTCAGCTTTTTCTCTTTCCGATCAACGATCTTTAGGGGCTCCTCTTCATAAGATGCATCTTCTTCAACCTTCAACTGCTGATCTTCAAGGATGTGTCTAGGATCATAAACATATCGGCGAAGTTGGAAAACATGGAATACATCATGCAACTGGGAAAGTGATGGGGGGCAACGCCAGGCGATATGCAACTTTACCGACTTTTTCTAAGACTTCATATGGCCCAATGAATCTTGGGCTCAATTTCCCTTTTATGCCAAACCTCTTGATCCCTTCAGACGGAGATACCTTTAAAAAGACTTTTTCTCCTTCTTGAAACTCTAAGGGTCTCCGCCTTTCATCAGCCCATACATTACTTCTATCTTGTGCCGCCTTCAATTTTGCTGAATAATCTTTACCTTTTCTCGTGTTTGCTTAACAATGTCGGGCCCTGTGTAGATCTTATCTCCAATCTCGTCCCAATAGAGTGGGGACCGACATTTTCGCCCATACAATGCTTCATAAGGTGCCATCCCGATGGATCTATGAAAGCTGTTATTGTCGGAAAATTCGACTAGCTTAAGACTTCTATCCCAGCTTCCTCCAAAGTCAAGAATGCAAGCGCGGAGCATGTCTTCAAGGGTTTGGATTGTCCTTTCGAATTGGCCATCAGTCTGTGGATGGAAAGCAGAAGTCATTCTGATCTCCGTGCCCATTGCCTTTTGAAAGGTTGTCCAGAATCTCGAGGTAAAACGGGAATCACAATCGCATATGATACTTATGGGCACGCTATGTAAACAGACAATCTGATCAATGTACATCGATGCTAACTTCTCCATAGATGCTTTAATCGTCATGGCCAAAAAGTGAGCAGACTTGGTTAGACGGTCCACAATGACCCATATAGCATCATTTCCATTCTTAGTCCTGGGTAGATCAGTCACAAAATCCATAGTGACATGGTCCCATTTCCATTCTGGTACTTCTAAGGGTTGTAGTAGTCCAGCAGGTCTTTGGTGTTCAGCCTTTACTCTTTGACAGACCAAACATCTCTCAACAAATTCAGCTATTTGTTGTTTCATGTCGTGCCACCAAAATCTTTGTTTGAGATCCTGATACATCTTATTAGCTCCAGGGTGTATAGATAGTCATGAGTTGTGGGCTTCCATCAAGACTTCATCTTTGATTTCTTTGTTTTCAGGTACACATAACCGTCTTCGGTACCATAAGTTGCCATTGTTACAAACTTCAAAGTCATTTTGTGGCTTATCTCGGATCCTTTCCTTGATCTTTCTCAAGGTCGCATCATTCCCTTGAGCCTCCTTGATCTTATCAATCAGTGATGGAATCAGAACCAACTTGGCGAGAACTTCATCCACTGAATCAACTTCTTCTAGGCCAAATTCTTCCATATCTCGCTGAAGAGGTGGTTGACGTGGGTGACTTGTCTTTCGACTTAACGCATCAGCAACTTATTAGCTTTCCCAGGGTGGTATTGAATGGAAAGGTCATAATCTTTAATCAACTCGAGCCATCTGCGCAGCCGCATGTTTAGCTCCTTCTGGGTAAAGAGATACTTTAAGCTTTTGTGGTCTGTATAGATCTCACACTTCTCACCGTACAAGTAATGTCTCTATATCTTTAACGCGAAAATCATTGCGACAAGCTCAAGATCATGAATGGGATAATTTTGCTCGAATGGTTTTAATTGTCGGGATGCATAAGATATCACCTTATCTCTTTGCATAAGTACACATCCTAGACCGTTCTTGGAGGCATCGATGTACACCACGTATTTCTCGCCAGGAGTAGGTTGAGCTAAGATAGAGGCGGATGTCAACCTTGCTTTTAACTCCGAGAAACTCTTTTCACAGTCGGCACTCCACTCGAACTTGGTTTTCTTTTGGGTCAACCTGGTGAGGGGAACAGCTATTCTCGAAAATCCTTCCACAAATTTCCGATAATATCCTGCTAGCCCAAGGAAACTTCTCACTTCGGTAACGTTTGTCGGTCTGGGCCATTTTGTGATAGCTTCAATCTTCTTGGGATCTACTGAAATCTCATCTCCTGATATAACATGGCTGAGGAAGGATACACTTCGCAGCCAAAACTCGCATTTGCTAAATTTTGCGTACAACTGTCTTCCTCTTAGAATATTCAGAACTGTCCTCAAATGGGCTGCATGAGTCTCCTCATCTGGTGAATATACCAAAATGTCGTCTATGAAGACCACAACGAACTTGTCCAATTGGTCTTGAAAAACTCGATTCATGAGATCCATAAAGGCGGCAGGAGTGTTGGTTAAGCCAAAAGGCATGACCAAAAATTCGTAGTGTCCATAGCGTGTCCTGAAGGCAGTCTTTGGAACGTCTTCGGCCTTAATTTTCAATTGAAAGTATCCCGATCGCAGGTCGATCTTACTGAAGATTCGAGATCCCTGCATTAAGATTCTTTAGATAGGGTTTTGGAAATTTAAACCTTAATTGAACTAGAACTTGTTAGTTACGTACCCTGAGTTGATCAATAAGTCATCTATCCGGGGCAATGGGTACTTATTCTTTATGGTGATTTTGTTGAGTTCCCGATAATCAATGCATAAGCGCATACTTCCATCTTTCTTCTTCACGAATAACACAGGAGCACCCCAAGGCGAAATGCTGGGGCGAATGAGCTTCTTTTCTAGCAGCTAGTGTAACTGCTCCTTTAGCTCTTTCAGTTCTGCAGGAGCCATCCGATATGGGTTTTTGATATGGGTTCAGCTCCTGGGACAAGGTTTATTTCGAAGGCAATTTCGCGATCAGGAGGTAGTCCAGGTAATTCGTCTTGAAATACATCGGGGGTATTCATTGACATCTGGAACTTGAGCAAGGGTGGGACTCGCTTGCTCAGCACTTAGGACATAAACAAGAATCTTTCATAGCCTTTCTTCAACGCTCGGTTAGCACGAGCCGCGTTAACAAAGACTTTCTTGGCTGGTTTCTTTAACTTGGCTCCTCCTTGGAAGGACACCTCGTCTCAAGCTGGGTCTTTGATTATAACTTGCCTACTTCGGCAATCAATATGAGCATGGTTCCTTGAGTGCCAACCCATTCCAAGGATCACATCGAAATAGCTCATGGGTATAGGAATCAAGTCGGCTTCAAAACGCTGTTCATCGAACTCCAGCACGCAATTTTGGAAGATATGATGAGAGACAAGCACCTGATCGCCGGCTGCTTGTACTCTATAGGTGATTCTAGCTTGACTGAGGTATGATCTATATTCTTAGCGAACTTTCTGAAGATAAATGAGTGGCTGGTGCCACTGTCGAACAATACATTCGCAGGTATGCTACATACTAAGATTATTCCTGAGTCATGCATATTTAACTAAGCAACAGTATAGACATGTATAAGTAAAGCGTATTGAAGGCGTAAAACTTTAGATCTTACCAGTCACTACGTCGGCTGTCTCCTCAACATTTGCTTCTGTCATGACGTGCACCCTTGCATTCGCACGTGGTCGCTGGTTCTTTGGCTGTGGTTGCTATTGCTGCGCTCCTCTTTCTGGGCAATCCCTAATCAGGTGGCCATCCTTGCCACATCCAAAACATTGTCCCAGTCTTCCATCGACACTCACCCATGTGTCTCTTCTGGCACTGAGGGCACACTGGTATAGCTGGATGCTGAGGTGGAGCTTGATTCCTTTGCTGATTATTTTGGTGTTGTTGGCGACGCTGATTCTGACCCTGGGATTTTCCTTGTCGAACTGATCCTCTGAAATTCTTCTTAGCTACCTTTCTGTATTTCTCATTTCCAGTCCCTTGTCTTTCTCTCTTTTGTCCCACATCGTCTCGGCGGATAATGTCTCTCTCAATCTGGTAGCATGCGTCCAAAAGAGCCCCAAAATTTGTGGGGTTTGCATTCACTAACCATGTTCTGATTCTTGGATTCAGCCCTCTTTCAAATTTCAGCATTTTTGTCTCTTCATCATTCATGGTAACAGGCTGAAATCTCCACAATGCGATGAACTTATTTACATACTCGGCTACCGTCATACCAGACTCATGCTTCAATGATTCAAATCCATGCCTCTTTTTAGCTTGACAGACGGAGGGATATGAAACTTGTGAAATTCTTGCAGAAATCTCTCCCAGGCAATCGGTCTGGGCAAGGATTGTAAATTCATCTTCCACCATTGGATTGCTTCACTTATCAGAAAAGGTCTGATGGCTTGGGCTTTCAGCTCATCAGGGGCTTGAATTAACTCGAAACAGTTTTCAACTTCGTCCAACCACTTCTCCACTGTATCGGAATCTGGCTTTCCCTCAAACGGTAGTACATTTGCTCTCTTTAATTTCTCAAAGTAATACTAGGCATCTCTCACAGGCTCGTGTGGGTGATGTGGATTATTCTGATGGATTAGGCCTTGCTCGATCTGGGTAACCACTTGGCAAAAGGCCTGAAAGGCATTAATGCCAGGTATAACCGGAGGAACAGGTGCCTGCAGTGGTGGTGGTGGTGGATTATTCTGAACTGGGGGGATTCTGGTCCGGCTGTGGTGGCGGCGGGACCTGAACCGGCGGTGGAGGAAAGGGGCCCTGTGGCTGAGGGGGAACGGGCTCCTGAGCAGCTGGTCGAGCCCTAGGAGGTCTGCCACGAGGTCACACCATCTGATCTACGGAGGGTTAGAATTTATACAAAGGTTGGGATAAAAACCAAGTTATTTGTGCAAAGGCCATAATTCTCAGAAAATTTAAATGAGGAAGAGAAAAGTTTCACCTTACATTAGAGATCCGGATTTAATAAGGCGGAATTAATTATTAAATTATATTCTAAATCCGGTCTAAGGGATCCTAATCTAAGGCCATCACTCTTCTAAGATTATGGCTTAAGTCTAAGATCAAACTTAGATTCTAAGATTATAACTTAGTTCTACGTTCTGTCCGTATTCTACAGCCTGGGCTCTGATACCACCTGTAGCGCCCCGCATCCGGACCTTGTTCGAATACGATGCACCCGCTGTACTTCACTAAGAGAGTACAAAAGCGTCATGTATAACATGCGAAAATCCATAACTTAAGCTATAGACTCCCATGCTAACATTTAACATGGTAGTAAAATTTAGGCAGAATTAAAACTTTTGAATAAACATGCATAACAAAATACTAAGTCCCCGAAACACTAGTCCATCAAACAAGAAAACCAAGATTCAGAAAGTTCCAACATAACTCATAATACAATCATCATAGCAGCACAAAAGTCCTTAAGCACGATCTTCTCCTGACACCTCGACTACGGGTACGACACTTTCGGTTCATCCTCGATCAATTCAACTTTAGCATTCACTGGCTCTGGAGGAAAAATAAAGGTGTGAGTGATAAAATCACCCAGCAAGCATACAATAAACTACCATGAAATAAATAAAGAATCATAACATGAATGTAAAACCCCAAGAACCTCAAATGTTAATTCATACCTGATCTTTAATCCTGGGTTTGCTTAACGATTTAGCCTATTCATAATTTTTAAGTAATACCATACCAACAATATCATATTACCTACTAACTGAAACATACATCACGCCATCATGCCTATGAATTATGTAAGATGCAATGCATGATATCATATCACGTTAAAAACATCATTTTGGTCCTAACGTGTCAGAAAAATAGAGTATCAGATCAATTAACCCAGATCTGAACAGGTCCAGATCATGTCATCAGACCAATTAACCCCGGGTCTGGGACGGGTCCAGAGCATAATATCAGGCCGATTAACCCCGGGCCTGGATCGGGTCCAGAACATATTATCGAACCAATTAACCCCGGGTCCAGAATGGGTCCAGAACTTATCATGTCATCAGACCTATTAACCTTGGGTCTGGAGTCGGGTTATTCGTATGCTTAGCCGGGCAAGGGAATCATAAAGCCTTTCTTTAAAACGTGGGACCGTAAATAACTTATATGCATAACGAAAAACTTGCTTTCTTGAAAAGACTTGCTTGCATATGGAAAATTCATAAAAATCATATTCATGGTGTATGTGATCATGCATGATGCATGAAATGTTATGCAATGCAAGTCATGGCATGAATTATGACAACAAGCATGGTTTCATGAGCTAAAAATTCCAGATTATCACTTCATGTTCGTGGGCGGCTAGATTAACCAAACAGGCCCAACTTTCATAATCTTTTTGTCTTAGAGTTGTTTAATGGGGTCTTATTTACATGTCATAAAATTTTTGTAACGTTCTAAGACGAATAAGACCCTTAAATCATTAAGTTGTTAAAAAACGTACTGCTGAATTCAACAGTATAACGGCCCTCTTTACCTTAATTTTCTTGACCTTAAACCTTAATCATTTTGGGCCACAGCCTGAAAATTATAGTAAATCCCTAAGGACTAACATTCATGGGCCCAAACCGTTTATATAGGTCAAAATCCACAAAATTAGGCCTTCTAACTTATTCCCCTATTCTGCCCAATTTTCCAGTTTTAGTGCATTAACTTTTAAATCCATAGTTATCCATCAAAATGGTAGTACCCAGTTGATTTATTTACATGGACATGCTCCCCTATGTCTTAGGTGATTAACATAAAATTTCCAGAACAATCCAATAACTTCAAAGGGACCATTTAATTATTTTTCCGAAATTGGTCACATGCTGATGCTGGACTGACCAATTTTACTAAAAATTCTATTGTGGCAAAACCATAATTCCTTTTTCCAAAATTCAGACTCACAGACGTCATAATCATACGGAACTAGCATCCTACTGAAATTTAGCACATTTGCATGTTTATAAGGTCCATTTTTGGGTCAAGCAACACGTTACTTAATTCTGTCCAGTTCCAGTAGTTTCAGCTTGGCAGTTTACCAAAAATTTTATTAAGGATGATCCACACCTTCTTTTTCCAAAATTCTAACTATCATATTTACTACACACATAAGGCTAACGTCAGGCCAAAAATCAGCCTATTTGAACACCTCTAAGATTTGTTTTTAGGCAATACAAATCGTTACGTAATTCTGCCATGTTCCAGTAATTTCAGCTTGAGCAGTTTTACCAATTATTTTATTAAAAACCACAACTCCTTTTACCAATATTCTAACTCTCATGTTTGCTACACACACAGGACTAACGTCATACCAAAAATCAGCTTGTTTGCACGTTGGTAAGGTCCACTTTGAAGTCACATAATACACTACATAATTCTGTCCAGCTCCAGTGGTTTGTGTTTTATCACCTTTTTATGTCAAATGTCCACTAATTATCTTTATTTCTATGAAATAACTCATTAGTCACCATATACACCGTTTTTAACATGAATATCCAGATTCCATTCTTTTTATTGAGTCCCATTTGGGTCATTCCAAAACAGTTTTGTAGCTTGTACACAACACTCATTATATTTGCTCATAAAAGGTGTTCTTTTTTAGATTCAAAACTCACCATCACTTTTGTCCTCTTGGCCGAAAGATATGTGGTGCCATGAACATATTTTACAACATTTATTTAGACATGCTACACATTTATGTGCTATTTTATTTCAAGCTTACCAAACAACCTTATAAACTTACAACTAGCACATGCATGCCAACTTAGTGCTTCACAAGTTTCATCTTTGGAGGAATTAGTCACATGCAAGACATTTTTCTTAGGAATCACTAAGGTGTCATGCTTAATACTTAATATATTCGACTAAAGTTGGCATCTTAGAAACAATTAGACATTCAAGTCACTAATTCTTCAAATAAATCATGAGAGTCTAATGTATACTTGCCTCTTCAAGCTAGAGCCTTTCTTAGCTTGGATATTGGATGAGATGAGTTGAAATTCTCCTCCTTCTTCACTCATGAAGCATACGGTTTTTGGAAGAAAGGAGAGAAGAATGTTTAGTCATCATTCTTAAGTGAAAATAGAGCTATTTTGAGGTTAGATCTACTTACCAAAATGAGACTTTGAATGGAGCTCCACTAGCAAGAGCTTGCACCTACCTAAAAGGTTAAAAACTTTGCACCTAATGACCATGAAGGTCACGGGTTTGGGATAGGAGGGGGAACCAAATGACCTTCATTCTTTGAAGATAAGGAATTCACTTAAGAAGCTTGGAGTAAAAACTTACCTAGATGTCTCCTTGAACTTGAAGATGGAAGGAGTGTTGAGTTGAATTCTCTAGCTCCACGATGAAGGGGCCGTATGGTGTATGTGTGAAGGGAGAGGAAATTTGTCTAAGTGTTGTCTTGGCTTCTTGAGAGAGAGTTCACAATGGAGTGAGATGAAGCTTCTAGGTTGGTTTAAAATAAATCATGATGGTGGATGGGGAGAGGGGGTAACCGGCGCATGGGGGAGGGAAAAAAGCAAGCCTTAGGCTTGTAGCTTGGAGCTTTTGTCTCCCATGCATTCTTCTTTTCTTTATTTTATTATTTATTTTTGCATGCTTGTTTTTATTTCTTTATTATATAATTTATTATACTAAATATTTCAATAGTAGAATAATGGAGAGGGGTTCTAGATCCCTCCCTTGTCTTGGCCTGAAAGTTAAGGGGGTTTTGGGGGTATCTTGGTATTTTTCACATTTATCCTACCTCATACATATATAATTTATACTATTATTTATTTTATCGAATATGATTTAAATTTGCTTTGTGAGGACCATTTAGGTTTGTATTCTATAAAAGAATTATTTCCAAAGTTGATCAAGGCCTCTTGGCCGAAATTTATAGGGTATTTCAATACTTGTGACATCCTCTTATATAATTTATTAGTATCCATCTTAAAAGAATTTAAGTAAAGAAGCCGCTAATTTGACTTAAGTAAAATACACTTGAAGAAATCGTCATCTGCATTACATCACTTTGTCATGGTTTCAAAGTACATTATGGTTGGGGTACAACAATTAGGGTGTCGCATACACCGTCATTATGGTATATGAATAAAATCCCAACTTTGAATTATTTTACATTTAAGAGAAAATCTTTTTCTTATTGATATTTAACCGTATTTGTTTAGAAAAAAAAATAAAAGAAAGTAAGCACTATGCCACATTGAAGCAAACATTAGAGTAACAATGATTAAGTAAACAATAGAACTGGATATAGATAAGAAATTACAAGAGACGTTTGTACCTTAAGGATATTATCGTCTTTTTCCAAAAGAATACGACGGGAGCAAATTCGGCCTAGAATATGGACTGGCCAGCGCCCTCTCAAAAACATTATACATACACAAGTATTTTGGTTCTAAATAAAAAGTATTCTCCAAGAATTAAGCCTTTTATCTGACAAAGCCTAAATCATTTAAAATTTTGGTTTATTAACTTTTATCTTATTTGGTAAGGCTAAACGTTCTATACGGACAAAGGTGTGTACGAATACACATATTAGCTTGTACATGATGTATCAATAATGAATAATTGTAGTAGTTTCTATGCTCTATTGTGGAATATTTTTTAAAAAATAAATACAAAATAATTCTGAATCCGGACTTGTCTAAGGCATACTTGAAACTCGAACTTGTGAAGCGGAATTTGAGATTGCAAGTTGGCTAATTTCAAAAGTCGAATTTGAACCCAGACTTATCAAGTTAGGGGTTTATGTTTGGGTTAATCTAACAACTCGATTTTTAAATTTGACGGGTCAAGTTTGATGGGTCTGACAGTTGTTTTCTGTGGGTTGATGTATCATGTTGGTGGGCTGCCACATCAATTTTGGTTCATGAGTTGTGTTCATACGAGTTTATAGGTCAATTTTGGATTTGGCAAGCTAAATTCTTCTCGAGTTTAATAGATCATACGGGATAATTCACAGATCATATGGGCCTGATTATGATCCGAATCTACAAAGACCAAACTACACTTTCAAAACACGTGTATAAATTCGTGTCAACTTGATGTATTGTATCAGAAATAGTCGGGCTTAGACTTTGCCATGGCTTTTTTTTTTTGGAAAAAAAAATTGTCATGGAAAATGAAATTTGAAGCGACGAACTTGAATTCTCTTGATTTAGATGAGTACTTGGAAACAAAATTTTCACCGTTCAGGCAATGGCGCCCTAGTGGCACCCTTAGTGGGTCATTTATAATGGCACCTTAGGACAAAACCAACTTTAACACTTGAAAACCTCCATGATTTGTTGTGGGAGCCTAAAAAACGTCATACCCTAATGTGTCATTGTGAATGGTACGTCTAAGGAGCCATTGTTTAACTGCGTTGTTGCAGTTCTAAGATAGACGTAGACACTATCTACGCTTTAGATTAACTTTTCACTTGGTTGCGTATGTTATACCGTGGTTTTCCATTACATGTATACATATAAGTGCTGTGTATTTTAATATCGAAAGGCCTTTTTTTGTATTTCTTGAATATACTCACTAACACACTAGCACAACATATCGCTATTATCATGTCATTTATGCAGGTAGAGCCGGGGGTCTCACTAGAAGCAGACTCTCTATCCCTTGGGATAGAGGTATTGTCTGCCTACCACTTACCCTCCCTAGACCCTAACGATAGCTTTTGCTGTCGTTGGGATATACTGGGTTTGGATGATGATGATGATGATTACATTCCTTCTCTGTAATCTTTACACAGTGACAATGGCACCAAAAACTCAAAAACCCCTATTTACTTTGTATTACGGAGGTCAAACGGTAGATTTACATAATAGAATTTCGTATGATCTTCTTTCCACGAAATGATGAGGGTGTCAAATGATATCACATATACAGATTTTTAAGAAGCAAGTTGGATCTAGATTGGAGCTGGATGTAGATGTTGAAGCAATTAAGCTGGTGTGTCACTACCATTCGAGTCTAATGGGTCTAGTTACGTTCATAACTTGGCTAACATTTCTAACGAGGAAGACTTGGAATCAGCTTTAGAAGTGCCAATTTATTGTCCAATCCTTTCAACTATGGAGATATATATTGAAGTCCTGATGTTCCAACATCCGCCGCAAATGCTGTTGCTGGTACTATGGAAAGAGATATTATCGTCGGATCTTCAAATCCTATAGTTGAAAGTTGCTCATCACATGCAAATGTAGAAGATCAAACAAAAAAATTTGTGATGAAAAATGGCAACGATGATGAGGATGATGAATAATGCGATGATAATGACGAGCACGATGAAGATGAAGAAGATAATTTAGAGGACCTGGTGGATATGGAAGACGAAGAAGAGGTGCATCAGTCAAGGTGCCTCACTTTGACAAAAACGTTGCATTTTAGAAAACTATGGATGATCAAAAGACACGCTCGTTCAGTTCGCGGAGGTCTTAGACATCGTCTTTGGAAATAGAGTAAATTTAATCACATAGAAGAGACAATGTTGTTCAAAATCAAAGAAGACATACAACATCCTGTGCAATTATGGTTTGTTAAACATAACGTATTTTTCAAGGTTGTGAGAGCACTAAAAGAATATTAGTACATTAGGTGCGCACATCAGAAGACCCAAAATTGTCAGTGGTATACTAGAGCAAGCCTAAAGAAAATGCATAACTATTAGGAGATCGATATTTTCCATGAGCGCCATAATAGCATAAATGTTAACATCACATTGGATCACAAGAATTTCAATTCAAGAATGGTTGGAAGGATGATTAGAGAACACATGAGGATGATTAGAGAATACATTAGTCAAAATATGGACTTTGGAACTCAAGATGTTTGTGAATTCATAAAGAAGAGCTTGAATGTAGACATCAAATACAAAAAGGTGTTGCATAGAAAATAATCTGCAATGAAAATGGTTTACAATGATTGCCAAGAATCTTTCTGTGATTTTTCTCGCTACATGGTTGTGATAGAGGCATCAAGCGAAATGACCATAGTCCGTTATATGCATAATCCAGAGTTGAGCACTGCCGATCAGAAAGTGTTTAAAGCAGTTTTTTGGACATTCCATTCATTGATTTGGGGTTCCAACCCCACTATGCGTTTATATTAGTGGACAGTACAATTTGTATAGCAAGTATAGTGAAGAAATTGATTGGACTCATGGTTTTTAATGCTAATCATATATTTCCAGTAGCTTATGCTATTGTTGACGAGGAGAGTGAACATAATTGGAGGTGGTTGCTTCGAAATAACATGCAACATGTACTTGGCGACAAGCAATGTATATGTCTGATTTCTGATTGATCTACTGGACTTCAAGCTGTAATTCAAGGAGATCATACTTGCAATCACCTTATGTGTAGCGTCCCGCTCCCGAGGCCCTAGTATCGAGAACAGTGCATCCGCCGTATCTTGATAAGGAGAATACAAGGTGTCGAATCAATCTCTTACATGTCATAAATGGCGTAGAAATTTTTCTCACGGAAACGTAAATCATAACTTAAATTAAACTCAAATAATTGTCATTACATTACTGAATAAAAATTCTGAAAATAAAAGTAATAAAGAAGTTCGTGACAAATCTGCCAAAAGACAACTACAAAAAATCAGCTGCAGAGTCTCCCGGTATCCTAGCTGCAGCTATCAACCAGCCCACTCAGGTACGTCCGTCCCGTCCTCAACAAAGATGTGCTCGTAGTCCTCATCCGGCTCACCTGGGAAGTAGGGGTGAGTGACAAGAAATCACCCAGTAAATGTCTGCCTCAAACCAATACAAAACGTGCATACCGAAATGATATAGCCACATAGCACATAGATATGGTATAACATGCATAAGATAAAGTAAATGCAGTAAGTAAAGCACTCTACATAAAAATGCGCAACTACGTGATGCATGCTCCATCCACGTGTCACACGCAACAAAAATCATGTCACGCAATATGCCCCTAGACCTATATGCAATGCATGATCCCGAGATTGACTGAATGCTATAGCCCGTACACTACAATCCATCCTGACGGATGCCCGTGGCCCGTACACCATGATCCACCCTGACCGATGCCCGTGGCTCGTACACCACGATCCACCATAACCGATGCCCATGGCCCGTACACCATGATCCACCATAACCGAGTATCCATGGTCCACCATAACCGAGTACCCATGGCCCGTACTCCATGATCCACTCTACTCGAGCGTCTGAGACCCGTACATCTCAATCCCACTCCAAATGCAAATGCACGTGCCATGAATGCAACAACAAAGTCGTCTAGGGCCCGTACGCCCATCATCACCATCTCCAGCACCTAATATTTGGTTTGGTAAATTTTTCAAATATTGGAAAGTTGTTATTTAACATTGCCTTTATTTTCCTTAGCTTGTATTAATTTTCTAGAATTTTCTACTAATTTTTATTGTTTTCTTATTTAATTCTATTTATTACTAATTATTTTTAATTAATTACATTTATCAAGATTCATAAATTAAGTGGAAATAATTTAATTTTAACCTTTTATATTTTCTGGAATTTATTTAGAATTTTTTGATAATTAAATATATTTTTCTGGAATTTTAAACTAATTTTAATTAATTAATTATTCATTTCAAAAATTAAATTTCAGATTTTTTTTTGATTTCTGGTTGGGCCGGCCTGCTGCCCTGATCCGGTCCGCTGGCCATCCGGTCCGGTCCGGCAGCCTGGCCGGTCCAATGTTTTTTTCTTTTTTCTTTAATTAAATTCTATTTACTTCTAAATTCGATAACATCTCCGTTTTAACTCCGATTGACCTCAAACAAGTTGCATTAGACTCATTATAACGAGATGCATCTTTTGAAAGTGGACATGTCAACACGTGTCCAGACGCGCCGTCAGGGGCCGCGCGTGGGCCCCACATCCCACCCCCTGACATGCATACCTCAGGCCTATTTGTCGACTTCCAACCCAATCCCAACTTATTCCGGGTTAGATTAACCTATTCTAAGGCCAAAACGCAATTTTAATGAACTCTAAGTATTTTTTCAAAAAAAAAGAACCCTAAGTATGAAAATATTCAACTTTTTGATTTCATTCAAGGGTGTTTCCAATCCGAACCACAACTACCATCAATTTCAATACACACGCACATTCACATACAGCCATAAACAACACATCTCATACTTTCCCATACAAAACAAAACAAAATTCACATCTTAAATAAATAAAAACAACAAATCACATTAATATATCATTAAAGCATGTATGAATCATACCTGTTGTGAGGGAGAGAGAGACAACTACCTTAAATTTGTGAATTAAAACGATAACCAAGAACACGTTGGTGGTGTATGGCTAGCCTTTCTTTTCCTTCATTCTTCTTGATCCAAAAATGAGAGAATTATTATTATTATATTTTTTTCTTCTAGATGAGGGGAAGGGAATGGCTGGGGGATTTGAGGGAGGGGGAGAGGGTTTGTACGCTTAATAGAGAGAGAGAGATGAAGATTAGAGATAGATTAGGGTTAGGATTTTGATTGATTTTGATTTGATTCATTTCCTTTTCTTTTTATCATTATCTGTTACCCCCCCCCCCCCCCCTTTTTTTTCCTTTTTTTTTAAGAAAACGTGTTGGTTATAACATCCTACCCATCTTACAAAAAGTTTCGCCCTTGAAACTTAACGTACCTTAATCGAAGAGGTAGGGATAGCGCTCTCGCATCTACTCCTCCAACTCCAGGTTACTTCATTCTCCCTATGATTGCTCCATTGTACTTTGACATAGGGATGACCTGGTGTCTCAATACTTGGTCCCTGCGATCCACGATTCTTATAGGAGTCTCCTCATATGTTGTGTCCGGTCGAATCCTCAATGGCAGCGCATCTAGAACACGACTCTGATCCAGAACATATCTCCTCAGTTGAGAAATGTGAAATACGTTGTGTACTTGGGACAAGGCAGGGGGTAACGCTAATCGATAGGCCAAGGTACTGATCTTCTTGGGTACCTCATATGGACCAATGTAGCGAGGCCTCATCTTACCCTTCCAACCAAATCGTGTAACCCCCTTTATAGGCGACACCCTCAAGTAAACCTTCTCCCCCACAGTGAACTTTAGAAGATGTCTCTTTGAATCTGTCCAACTCTTGCTTCTGTCTTGAGCAACCTTGAGTTTACCACGTATCAACTTTACTTTTTCTCTAGTCTGTTCCACCAACTTAGGACCGATAATAGTGCGCTCACCAACCTCGTCCCTATGAACAGGAGACCTGCGCTTACGTCCATAGAGCGCCTCAAAGGGTGCCATGCCGATGGCACTATGGTGACTATTGTTGTAGGAGAACACAATTAACTTGATCATACCATCTCAGTTCCCCTTGAAGTACAATGCACACGCTCTCAACATGTCCTCTAAAGTCTGAATGGTCCTCTCAGACTGGCCATCGGTCTGCAGATGAAAGGCAGTGCTCAACCGTAGCTCTGTCCCCAACTTTTTCTGACATGCTGACCAGAATCGGGAGGTGAATCTTGGATCGCAATCTGAGACTATACTGACTTGAACCCCATAAAGGCTGACAATATCATCAATGTACAGTGTCACCAATCTCTCCAAGGTCACATCACTCGACACAGATAGAAAGTGAGCAGACTTCGTCAATCGGTCAACAATCACCCAGATCATGTCGTTGTCGTTTCTTGTCTTAGGGAGTCCCACTACAAAATCCATCGTCACATGCTCCCAATTCTGCTCCGGTATCTCCAACGGCAACATCAAACCTCCCGGTCTCTGATGCTATGCCTTAACCTGCTGACAGACAAGGCACCTCTCAATGAACTCGGCGACGTGTCTCTTTATACCACTCCACCAGTAGTGCTTCTTCCGGTCTTTATACATCTTCGTCGCGTCTGGATGAATCGAACAACTTCGAGTTGTGTGCCTTCTTTAATAGCTCCTTCCTCAGGTCCTCATTATCAGGCACACACAACCTTCCTTGGTACCAGATACTGCCATCATCATGGATCTGGAAGCCCTCAATCAAACTGGTCAACATTCTCTCTCGGGTATCTCTAAGCATCACATCCTCCTTTTGCGCCTCTTTAATCCGCTTAATCAAAGATGGTGTAATAACCAAGGCCGCCAAAACATTAGCAGTGAATCAACAATGTCAAAATCAAACTCTGCCATCTCTTTATCCAATGGCGTCCGTCTCGCGTGATTAGACTTTCTACTCAAGGCATCTGCAACTCGGTTTGCCTTCCCCGGACGATAACTGATGGTCAAGTCATAGTCTTTCAGTAGCTCAAGCCATCTCCTCTGACGCATATTCGACTCTTTCTGTGTGAATAAATACTTCAAGCTCTTATGATCTGTGAAGAATTCGCACCTTACACCGTATAGATAATGGCGCCAAATCTTTAATGCAAACATCACCGCTGCCAGCTCCAGATCATGAGCCGGGAAATTTTGTTCATATTGCTTCAACTGCCTCAAAGCGTATGCACTAACCCCATCTCTCTGCATTAACACGCACCCTAGCCCATTCTTCGAGGCATCGCTGTAGATGACAAACCCTTCAGTGTCAGAGGGCTGTGCCAATACTGGTGCAGTCGTCAACCTCCGTAAAAATTTTCTCACACTCAGAGGTCCACAGGAATTTGGTCTTTTTCTGAGTCAGTCGACTCAGAGGTGCTGCGATACTCGAAAATCCCTCCATGAGTTTGCGATGATAACTGACAAGGCCAAGAAAACTGCGTACCTCAGTGATATTAGTAGGTCGAAGCCATTCTGTAATCGCCTCTATTTTCTTTGGGTCAACAGAAATGCACTCCTCAGAAATCACGTGGCCTAAGAAAGTCACACTCTCTAACCAGAACTCGTGCTCGCTGAACTTTGCATACAACTTTTACTTCCTGTGAGTCTCCAATACCTCCCGCAAGTGTTCAATATGCGTCTCCTCATCAGGTGAATATACCAAGATGTCTCGATGAACACTACTATGAAACGATCCAACTGCTCCCTGAACACTGTGTTCATCAAATCCATAAAGGCTGCAGGTGCATTCATCAGTCCAAAGGGGCATTAAAAGAAACTCATAGTGTCCGTATCGAGTGCGAAAAGCCGTCTTTGCTATATCATTTGCCCTAATCCTCAACTGATAGTAGCCTAATCGGAGGTCAATCTTCGAGAACACTCTGGCGTTCTTCAACTGATCAAATAGATCATCGACCCTTGGTAGTAGATATTTATTTTGTATCGTGATCTTATTAAGCTCACGATAGTCGATGCATAGCCTCAAACTACCGTCCTTCTTCTTCACAAATAATACCAATGCCCCTAGGGCGAAACACTAGGTCTGATGAACTTCCGGTCCAGCAACTCCTGCAACTGTTCCTTGAGCTCCTTTAACTCTGTTGGGGCCATCCTGTATGGCGTCTTCGAGATCGGTTCGGCTCCGGGTGTAAGATCGATCTCGAAATCTGCTTCCCTGCTCGGTGGTGAACCTGGTAGCTCATCAGGGAAGACATCTTTAAATTCTTGTACCACCGGAATGTCCTCCCTTTTGCTTTCTGTTGCTTCTCACCCTGTGGTGGAGGGGCTTGTGCCGGTGTAGGGCACTCTCTAGCGTAATGTCCCTGTTTGCCACAGTTGCAACAAACCTTTTGAGCTCTCTAGCACTGACCTATGTGCGAACGCCCACACTGTGTACATACTGGAGGTGGCGGTCTAACTGCCTTGAGTGGCTGTGCCTTTGCTGCGGGACCCTCAATCATCAATGATCGAGACGCTAATCCCTGTCGCTGCTGTGGTAGTCTGAAAGATTGCCCGGTCAGATGGCGGTGCGGAATCTTCAGCCATCTCCCGATCTCCCAGGACAGAACTCCTCTCGCAGTCTCTTATCCCTGTCGACCGCTGCAACCCTCTCGAGATCACCCTCGACCTCAAGACACACCTCCAACAACTCTTCAAAAGTGGTAGGCTGGGTGCAGATGATCAATAACTGAATGCAAGAGCTCAAGCCGGTCTTGAACTCCCAACATCTTTGCTTTCTTGTTATCACAGATGACGGGCATGTATCTCGCAAGTGCATGGAACCTCTCAAAATACTGGTCCCCAGTCATGGACCCCTGTGTCAGAAGCTGAAACTCCGTCATCCTCCTCTAAATGACACTTTCAGGAACATAGTGCTTCTGGTACTCCTCCCTGAACCGGATCCATGTCGGTGGTGGAGTCAGTCTACGAGCCACGCCCTGCCACCATTGCTCGGCATCACCCTCTAAGAATGGTACAACCACATCAACCTTCAAGCCATCCGAAACCTGCATCAACCTCAACTGCTCAGACACATTCTTGAGCCAGATCTCTGCTCCTCTGGTCGTGTGGACCCCTGAACATAGGTATCTGGAAGTTCTGCATCTTTCGGTAGAAAAATCGAAGCCCCTGGGGTGGTGGTGCTGGTGGTGGTTGCTGCTGCTGCTGCAGGTGAGCCATCTGTATCTGCTGCTGGGCCACCAATGTAGTCAGCATGGCCAGTGTATCTGCAAGGACCTGAGGAATGGTCCCCTGAACCTGCTGATCATCGCCATCGTGTCCTCCGTTTCCAGCTGGCGGCTCGCGTCGTGGAGGCATTATCTGGAATTTAAGTTCATGAGACGAATACAGATTAATCCAGAGTAAGTTGAAGGATTGGACGCTTACAAAATAGTAATTAAACAAGAAAAGCTCACCATCGGCGCACACCTCCCTTAACCCGATCATAACTTAAGTCTAAAATCATCTCCTAAGTCTACTTTGTTTATTAGGGGCAAAAATTGTCATTTCGCAAAAGATCATAACTTATGTCTAGTGATCTAGTTAATCCTGCGTTTTCGAGACGGATCTGAAGCCTCGGCTCTGATACCACCTGTAACGCCCCGCTCCCGATCTCTAGTATCGGGAATAGTGCACCCGCCGTATCTCGCTAAGGAGAATACAAGACGTCGAATCAATCTCTTACATGTCATAAATGACGTAGAAATTTTTCTCACAGAAACGTAAATCATAAATTAAATTAAACTCAAATAATCGTCATTACACTACTGAATAAAAATTCTGAAAATAAAAGTAATAAAGAAGTCCGTGACAAATCCCCCAAAAGACAACTATGAAAAATCCGCTGCAGAGTCCCCCCGTATCCTAGCTGCAGCTATCAACAGCCCACTCAGGTACATCCGTCCCGTCCTCAACAAAGATGTGCTCGTAGACCTCATCCAGCTCACCTTGGAAGTAGGGGTGAGTAACAAGAAATCACCCAGTAGATGTCTGCCTCAAACCAATACAAAACGTGCATACCGAAATGATATAGCCACATGGCACATAGATATGGTATAACATGCATAAGATAAAGTAAATGCAGTAAGTAAAGCACGCTATCTAAAAATACGCAACTACGTGATGCATGCTCCATCCACGTGTCACACGCAACAAAAATCATGTCACGCAATATGCCCCTAGACCTATATGCAATGCATGATCCTGGGATTGACTGGATGCCTGTAGCCCGTACACCACAATCCACCCTGACGGATGCCCGTGGCCTGTACACCACGATCCACCCTGACCGATGTCCGTGGCCCGTACACCACGATCCACCATAACCGATGCCCATGGCCCATACACCATGATCCACCATAACCGAGTACCCATGGCCCGTACTCCATGATCTACTCCACTCGAGCGTCTGAGACCCATATATCTCAACCCACTCCATATGCAAATGCACGTGCCATGAATACAACAACAAAGTCGCCTAGGGCCCGTACGCCCATCTTCACCATCTTTTGCACTCAATATTTGGCTTGGTAAATTTTTCAAATATTGGAAAGTTGTTATTTATCATACCCTTATTTTTTCTTATCTTGTATTAATTTTCTAGAATTTTCTACTAATTGTCCCTATTTTTTCCTTATTTAATTCTATTTAGTACTAATTATTTTTAATTACTTACATTTACCAAAATTCATAAACTAAGTGAAAATAATTTAATTTTAACTTTTTATATTTTCTGGAATTTATTTAGAATTGTTTGATAAATAAATATATTTTTTTGGAATTTTAAACTAATTTTAATTAATTATTTATTAATTTCAGAAATTAAATTTCAGATTTTTTTTAAAAAATTTCTGGAAGGGCCGGCCTGCTGCCCTGGTCCGGTCCGCTGGCCATCCGATCTGGTCCGACAGCCTCACCCGTCCAATGGTTTTTTCTTTTTTCTTTAATTAAATTCTATTTCCTTCTAAACTCGATAAAATCTTCGTTTTAACTCCGAATGACCTCAAACTAGTTGCATTAGGCTCGTTATAACGAGATGCATGTTTGAAAGTAGACACGTCAGTACGTGTCCGGACGCGCCGTCAGGGATCGCGCGTGGGCCCCACACGCCACCCCCTGAAACGCGCACCTCGGGCCTATTTGTCGACTTCCAACCCAATCCCAACCTATTCCGGGCTAGATTAACCTATTCTAAGGCCAAAACGCAATTTTAAAGAATCCTAAGCATGAAAATATTCAACCTTTTGATTTCATTCAAGGGTGTTTCCAATCCGAATCACAACTACCATCAATTTCAATACACACACACATACACATACAACCATAAACAACACATCTCATGCTTTCCCATATAAAATAAAACAAAATTCACATCTTAAACAAATAAAAACAACAAATCACATTAATATACCATTAAAGCATGCATGGACCAATACCGTTTGAGGGGGGAAGAGGCACCTACCTTAAATTTGTGAATTAAAACGATAACCAAGAAGACGTTGGTGGTGTATGGCTAGCCCTTCTTTTCCTTCCTTCTTCTTGATCCAAAAATTAAGAGAATTATTATTATTATTATTATTATTATTATTATTATTATTATTCTAGGGGAGGGGAAGGAAACGGCTGGGGGATTTGAGGAAGGGCGAGAGGGTTTGTACGCTTAATAGAGAGAGAGAGGGGAACATTAGGGATATATTAGGGTTAGGATTTTGATTGATTTTGATTTATTTTCTTTTCTTTTTATCATTATCTGTTACCCCCTTTTTTTTTCCTTTTTTTCTTTTTTTTTAGAAAAACGTTGGTTATAACATTATACCTATTATAAATATTGTCTCCTGCATACCAAAGCCAATTTTGTAGGTAAATATTAGTAAAAATAATATTTACGCATAGTGTATGTATTGCATTCATTATAAGTTGTTTAAGGTGTATAAATTTCGTGTTTCGCAAGAAAATTTCATACTAAGTTTTGAGCAACATTCTCTGGGGAGTTGGAACTGAAAACAAGGTGCATAAGTTTAATGAACATATGAAGAAGTTGAAAGAGCTGAATGAAGACAGGTATTGTTATCTTATGTAAATACCACTTGACAAACGAACACTGACCCATGATTGGGGTAGAAGTTATTATGTGATGACAACCAATTTTCTGAGTCGTGGAACAGCATACTCAAAGAGGCTAGATATTTACCTTTAAGTGCATGTGTGCAATCGGTGTTTAAGAAGATGGTGAAAATGTTCAAAGATGTATGACAAAAGGCATTGTCACATTGGTAGAAGGGGACAAATGGCCAGTTAAGGTTACAGAATAATATATTCAAAACGAAAAAAATGCATGAAAGCCAGTATGCAAGAATATATATGCGAGAAGTCCTGTACAAGGTTGTAACTCGACATGGAGCAGATCACACTGGTGTTTCTGATACTGTAAGCCTAACCAACAAGACTTGCAACTGTGGAAAATTTTAGCTTTACCATATGACTTTCTCATACACTATAAAATTATGTCAGAATATGCATAGTATATGGGCAGAACTTGTTATCCTATTTTACTCTTGTCGTGTGATGTTAGAAACATACAATGCTTCATTTGTTCAGCACTCAACATATTGGTCTGCAGCTTTAGTCAGACTTGAAGTCATTCCTATTCGTAGAAAACATGGTCGAGGCAGGCCACAATTAATTCGCATTCATAGAGAGATGGTTTGCTGCAACAAAAATTAGAAATGTTGTGTATGTCAACAAGTAGGACATAACTGTAACAATCGTCGTACTGCACAACAGCTTCGAATACTGATATAAGTAAGTAACTTTTCGATGTAAGTTATAGTAATGTTTCTTATGCACTCATTTTGGCTACTTGATGATGATGTACTCATTTTGTTATGTCAATTTCTTGGTGTTGCAAATGAAATGACTCTCTTCATACTAGGGGCACAATATAACAAAATTACACTACATTACTATCAAAAATTTCTAGCACTACGTTACAATCAAACTGGAGCTAAGGTTTTTGGGCTTAACATGTTATACCGTAACAAAAAAAAAGGATAATAAAATAAAAATAAATGAGATAGATGATTACAATACATAAACTTGTTAGTTGATAGCTATAGGAAGATATATATAGATATATATACTAGGAGTGGGGAAGATACATATGTAGATATAGTTATATCGAAAAGGATTAATCAACATTAGAAAAAGAATCCTAGTAAAAATCAAAAAACTAATAACACTAGCAAGAAATAGACGATGAGACCTCCAAACCCACAAAACACCAAATACCGTACATAAGACAAAAAAGGCATCTTGGGAATGGCTTGAAAGGAAGGAAAAAGATGAAATAAAAATTCATTTTCTTCAGTTATCAATTTGGTCAATCAAACATTGCTGGAATCAAGAACCGAAGATGGATTTTGAATCCTTGCAGTTCCACAGATGTTTTGGTGGTAAATATAGATTCATCATTAGATTTTAATGGCTTATTTTGATTAGTATGTGAAATACCTCTCAAGCAATTGTGCAGAATGGAGAGTGATAGAAGAGTTGTATAAGTTTCTTTTGGATCAATTGTTTGGATTACAAGAGGGGAAAAAAGGGAGAGATAAAGGGGTTGGACCGAGAGAAAGAGGGGGAGAGGGAAAAAAGAGAGAGAGAAGGGGGCTCGCCTAGAGAAGAGAGAGAAGAAGAAAAAAAGAGAGAGAAAAAGAGGCTGGACCGAGAGAAAAAAGAAAAAGGGGAAAAAGGAAAAAAAACTTTTTGGTGAAGGAAAAAAAGCAAACTGTCCGCCTAGGGATTTGAACTTGGGTGGACCGACAATTAAAATAGGAGACAGACCATTAGGCTAAAGGAGATTTTGTTAAAAGGGAGCACGCTATTTGTTAAATAGTTAACTTTAGTAATGGAAAGAAAAAGAAAAAAAAGGTGCATGCAAGGTTTTGAATCTGGGTGGCACTAGAAAGAGATTGAGGGCAATACCAATTTAGGTGAGTGAAAGTTTTGTAAAAATTAGGAATGAAATAATATTAAGTCTTAGAAATTGCAGTATATTTCTAAAAAGGTGTTCTAAGTATTAATTAATAGATTTAGTTAGAGGAAGATATAATAATGAGCTTATTGAGTGACATTTTTTATTATGAAATTTTTAGATTCAAGGAAAGAAAAAAGGAAAAAATAAGTATTTAATTCGAGGTAAGTGGTCTAATTATTTTTTGTGTATTTGCAAAAGTATTTTTACGAAGTTTTTTACACATCTATTTTGATATTAAATTGGATCATATAGATGCTTTATGAAATGAGAAATTTTTGTGCTCCTAAATGAATTATACTGGTGTTACATGGCTGGCCAAATGATGAACCTGTATGTTTATAAGCTAATTGTTCTATCCATGTTTGCAAGCGAGCTGCTAGAGTTCCGAAACATGGGGGTTTAGCCACATGCCATCGTCTCATGGTGGGGATCCATGATCCTATCTAGAAGAGGTTATTCTAGATGGAGTACTTTAGCGAATGTATAACTTAGTTAAGAGCTAAAAAGTAAAAGTATTATATGTAGTATTTAAATTTAAGAAACTTGATGATGTGTTTGATTTTATTTTATGAAAGTTATTATTATTTCAATACTTGTCTCCCGACAAACATGATCCCACAATAAGGCAGTTGATTACTTACAGAGCACATTGTTTTGCTCACACCACCACTTACCATTTTTGCAGATGAGGGAAACTATAAGTACATTTACATTGAGGAGGATGATAAATGGGGATGTTGAAGGAGCTCGGAAGATAGTTTCAAGATTTGATTTATTATTAGTTATTTGAACTTTAGTTAGTATTTGTAGTTTAGTACAAAAGTGTTATCATTTCGAATGTTGGATTAGTTTATCTCAACGATGTGATATTTCTTTTGATGGAGGATTGTTTTGGATATTTTATTGAAATGTTTTAGTTATTTTTATTGATTTTTATTTATTTATTTGAGCTTGATGTGATTAGAACGTCATATGAGGAAGCCTTGTATTCCTTGAAAAGAGGTATGACGGATGTGACGTCTTGAGTCTAAGATCTCGTGACGCGACATAACCACTGCATTACAATTAAAAAAGTTCAATCAACTACTACTATAAAGCCAGGATTTCAGCAACTACAGGTCTTCCACTATCTTTAAGTTTCATTGCCAATATTGTTAGAAAAACAACCCAAGATAAAATCAGAATTGAAATCAACATCTTCACTTTCAATTAAAGCTCTCTTATTTGATGTTCATGTCAATTACGCTTCTGTAGTGGTCCCTATATAATAGTCAGAGGGTTAGGGTTATAGTTGGGTTACAGTTAGGGTTAGGGTTAGAATTTAGGGTTAGAGTTAGAGTTAGGATTAGGATTTACGGTTGGGGTTAGATTTAAGGTTTAGGGTTTAAGGTTTATAGTTAGGATTTAAGGTTAGGGTTAGGGTTGCGGTAAGGTTAGAGTTACACAACAATTTATTTCTTGAAAACAAGATCACATTACAGATATAATTCGATTCGATTTGAATGCTATTGCTACAAGTTATACAACACACAAAGCATATGCTAAAAAGTTCAGTATAATTGTAGTTCAATAATCGGGTCTTTTTTAGAGTTTCATAATTTCTTCGACTGTACGTTTGACTTTGGGAGTCACAGCCCCAATGCTGCTTTGACCCTTTTTAGTCACAAAATATACATTGAACATTATCTGTTCTGGACACAATGTTAGTTCTTGTCTCAGATTTTTATCTATGTATATTGTAACGACACCCTAATCAAGCCCTTCACGTTTGCTCATGCATGAACTTGGCCATCTATAAACAAAATCAGGACCATCTTTATGCACGTCTTCTCCAACAGCCACCAACGCACAATGAGTACATTCATCCAATGTTGAGTTTTCCAAAACTTATATGACAATAGAATCAGACTCCTTCTTAAAATGCAGAACATATAAAACCTTATGTCATTCGTTTATGAGAATGACGCATTAGACGCCTAAGCGCCATTGTACGCAATAGGCACCTTAGGGTATGACGGTTTTCATGCTCACATAGGTTCACATAGGTTTCAGACGTTAAAAGGTAGTTTTGCTATTAGGGTGTACAATGACGCCTTATACCATACTTGTGAAATTTGTCATTTAAACTACAATAGTTTTCCAATTTTCCCTCTTTCCGGCCATCTTATTTTTCGATTTTATTTTCATTGTTAACCTTTTTTCCCCCTCTTTGCTGTAATTTTGCACCCCCTGCCCCCGGCCCCTCCTCAGACACCCACAAGCTCTCCTCTCAAAAAACCCCTTTGTCTTCGTCGTCTCGCCACATACTTCAGCAAACGCACCTCCTCTAAACCCACAAAAAATCCCCACTCTGATTTCACTCTCAATCCGCCTCCCAACCCATTTCTTTTTAAAAATTCACTTCAAGAATCGAAATTTGATTCTGATTCGACATTCTACTTTCACGTAGAGACGGATACTTACTGCTGTGTACATAAAATAGAGATTTTGATTTCTGGGGTTTGTAGAAATTCAATGGCGGGAGGGAATAGTCGGAGAAGTACAGTTGTAACAGAAAGCAGATTCTATAGTCCTCCGGCCATGAGGAGGCAGAATCAGCAGTTGAAACTCGGGGCCGGAGTCTCAGGGAGGAGCGGGTCCGGTTCGGTTTCCGGGTCGGATGATGGAGCATCCACTTGCAGCTCCTCTACCAAGACTACCACTACAGCTGGTATGGCGTCGCTTCCTTCCCCTAGAAGAGTTGAAAATGTGACCAACTTGGATCGGTTCATTGAGCACACTACTCCCAGTGTTCCTGCTCAGTTTTTCTCAAAGGTATTAATTTTCGTTGTAGATAGTTCAAGATTGCATTTTTTTGTTCTTCAATTTTCTTTAACGTAGCGCGCGAGTCGAAATGATGAATGGCCTGCCTTTTCTTGTAGCTTTGAATTGTTGGCTTATATGCTTTATATGTTTAGTATGTGACCATGTTGCATGAAGTTTTAGGAATATGGTCATTTTGTCTCTTCTTTTTTCCATATGTCATCTGCTGTTGCTTGTCATTTCCCGTTATTATTTTGCTTCAGTGCTTGATGGATGACAGAAAAAACACGATAGAGATCATGATTGTTGTTTGCTCTTGTCGGCCAATATCGTATAGTAGCAAAGGGGAAACGAATTTAATAATCCATATACTAGTTTCCTCTTGAGATTGTCAGTAGCTTAGATTAAAGTGAGGTCCGTTGCAAGGGAGATACTTTACCAAAAATTGAACTGTTCTCCGTGCACTAGTAGAGAGTTTGGTGGCGGTGCAGGATTGATCATGAAAGCAGTTAGGAATTTTCAATAGTGTAGACGCATCCATTTCTTGCTGCATGTTGAAAGAATTATTAAGGTGAAGGAAGTGTGGTGCTACTCATGACAGTCCATCCTGCTTCAAATTATTTCAATTTCAAGTGTGTTTGGAGCTTGTTTCTACTCAACTTCTTACCTTCGTACTCAGTGCAAGTTTCATATGTTGGAATATCTACTGACCACTTCTATGGTTTTTGGTGATTTTGACACTTAAGTGGCAACTTAAGTCTGCTAGCTCCTTCCATTCGTCTTGAATGGTTCTTACTATTTGTGAATGACATCCAGATGCCTTTAGAGTGTTGAGGCTCATTCTTGCATGTAGAATTACACTTTGCAACTTCTACATGGATCATCTAATCAAGTCATATCTTATTCTGTTCTGCAAATCGTGTGGTAGAATCTGATCCTGCTAATCAATTTTCAGATTTTGTCATTTGAGTATAGACTGGTGATAATTTTCAGCAACCTTTTTCTTACATAAGGTTTTCCCAAAAGTTGTTTTCTTGTGAGTCCCTCTCCTTGAGCATAAATAGCTACGGAAAGAGTTCATTAGTATGTCATGATGCCTGTAGATGTGCATCGACTTGTGGTAGCTTTGTTCTCTTGTCTCTCGGTGTGATATGTCCAACGTGGGCATCTTCAACTGCTGCTTCCTCCACCTGTTTTAATATAGATTTGGCTATTGATTTAAGGTGCCAGTTATTCTGCTTGTTTGTTTTCTTTCTGTTAGATTCAAGTACAGGACTCTTTCAGGAGATTCTGATTTTCAAGTCCTGTGGGAGGAGTGACATGCATTGCTTCCGCTAACTTTAGGCCTGTTGAGACTTGATATTTTTTCATTCCTAACTTTTTGAGGTATTTTCAGGAAGTTTATGTTGCATAAGGTAGTGAAACAGATTTTTCATGAAAAGTGTGTTTAGTCCAATAAGGTTTGCTCCTTTGAAATTACCTTTTAGCACAACTTAGCTTCTTAGGAATGCCTCGATTCAAGTCTCCTGCCCTAATTTTCCTAGAGTATATTCAATGTCTCAGAAGAATTAATCAACTTTCTCTTCTTCCCATTTATGTTGCTATTGTATTTATACCTTAGTGTTCTATGTTCTGCAGACGAGCATGAGGGAATGGAAAAATCTTGCTGATGCGCCTCATCCATACTTTGTACTTGGAGATCTTTGGGAGTCTTTAAAAGAATGGAGCGCTTATGGGGCTGGAGTCCCTTTGATTTTAAATGGCAGTGATTCAGTTATACAGTATTATGTTCCCTTTTTGTCTGGCATACAAATATATGCGAACCCATCAAGGCCTGTCATGAGGCAACAGTATGGTTTTCTTTTTTTTCCCATTTGTCTTGTTGAATTAACTGCATACTTTTGTTGTTGTATTTGTGACAGGACGATGTCAGATATCCATATCCTTTCCCTTGACTTCTTGGCAATTATTCTTTGTGTCTCACCTTAATGGATTTTTGTTTTTTAATCTGTGAATTCATGTTACTGATTAAGGTCTATGTAGCATAAGCATAACTTATATAATGTTGTCCAAATCCTAAGGAACATACTCTAATTGTTATCGGGTGACAAACTTGTGTGCAGTGATATATGGCGATATTCCTTTGTGTTCCCTTTAAACAGAGAAAGAAAGAAAGAAAAAGGAGGGGATTAGACAGGAGGTGGACAGGCGTAAAAGAAAGGGGATTGCTAGAGTTAGATTTCCTGTGGACACATCTAAGAGAATAGCTAACATTAGGTATTGCCACTTAAGCACAAATTTCTCTAAGGTGGCCGATCAAAACCTTTCCTGACAAGCTTATTGGCTGTGAGATTTGAATCTCACTTTTATACTATGATAATGCTCTATTTCTAAGCGCTTAAGTTACCAAGGGATGTAATGAGTACATTAGACCCTCTAACTTTTATTTTGGGGCTGACATCACTACAGGAGACCTGGTGAGGAAAGCGATGCTGAGTCATCCCGAGAGACTAGCAGCGATGACAGTGTGGAATCAGTCGCTGATGGGGCTGCCAACGTCATTGTAGAAGCTCGCCGGCAACAGGGTTGCAGGAGTACAACGATACAGGGGTTTAATGGGCTCTCGATAACTAGTAGTTCTGGTGAGGGAAATGAGATTACCAATCCTCCCGGTGTTCTTGTATTTGAGTACTTGGAGCAAGATCTGCCATATCATCGTGTACCCTTGGCCGATAAGGCAAGTAGTTTAGTCTTTCAGCTTATTGCACAAAGTCCCTATCTAGTTGTGGTGACTTCATATGTTCATGTCTCAATTGCAACAGGTTTTGAATCTCACGTCTCAGTTTCCTGGCCTTAAAGCATACAGAAGTTGTGATCTGACATCTGCAAGCTGGCTATCTGTAGCTTGGTAAATATGGTTTATGCAGTTGTTCATATCCTAATCTCGCTTTCATTCACATTCTTATGCTGAAGTGCATTTTCTTGTAATAATATTTTTAAGGTACCCCATCTATAGAATACCGGTGGGTCCAACTCTGCAGAGTCTTGATGCTTGCTTTCTCACATACCACTCTTTGTCGACACCATTGAGTAGTGAGTCCTATTCCGTCTTATCTATACTCGTTCATGATTCTATGTTTGTTTCTCTGATCTAATTTTTTTAATTGTTTATTTATTATTTATGTTTTTATGTTTCTTTTGGTTTTGTTTTGAGAGACAATCAATCTTCTAAAACTGTATGATATTTATACTCTTTTTCTGTCGAAGTCATTGAAACAATCCTTTTCCTCGTAGGTACATGCACATATGGGTCAAGTTTTCATGTTAGTGGCAAATTGCAAGATGCTATCATGCCGATGAAAATTTCGCTTCCCACCTTTGGGTTGGCTGCCTACAAGTTCAAAATTTCCTTCTGGAATCATAGTGGAGACTATGAATCTCAGAAATTAAGCTCTCTTGTGCAAGCCGCAGAAAAGTGGAACAGCCTGTTGCGAGTTACCCATCCTGACTACAAGTTTTTCGTGTCTCATAACAACTATTGGTTATGATAGCATAACTTTATAATTCTCTTGAAAATGTGACTGCACATCACAGTAAGGTTCCTATATCTTTTTCTGGTGGAGGAGACACAGGCGCAGACGCAATAAATGCTTCAGATTTCTCCTGCGTGTGCGCTTTCACTCAACTAACACCTTTTGACTAGGTTCGCTAGAACTCAGGCTTTTGGCTTGTATCCATGTATTGATAGACAGAAAATCCTCTTTTAATGTTTTAAGCTGATATGGGGTGAAAGTAATCCCCATAACACTTGTAAATGCGTCTTGGGACGATATGGATTCTAGTGTTCCCCGTTTTGATCTGCCCTTTTGAAGGTTAAGGCAATTTGTTGGATTAGGCTGTTTCATAATGATGAAAAGTTGCTAGTATGTGTATAGACCTAGCTTGTAAAACTTTGAAGCTTCCCATAGCTAATTTCTTTACTATGGTGATTAGTATGTTACTTGAATGAACTGATATTTGGTTGGCGTTTCAATATTAGCTAATAAGCTGGTTTCATCGGCTTATAAGCTAATCTGCGCTTTGCTGTTTTGTGAAAATCTACTAAGAGGAAAAAAGGGGTACGTATATTAGCTGTCTTAGGTTTGTGATTTCGTTTCAACTTCCTTTAAACCATTGCTGAAGAAGTCAGGCTTTCAAGACTTGGCTTCGTGTTTGAGCTTACTTGCTACCTTGCCTGCCGCTTTCGCACGCATAATGAAGTGAAGCTTCAAGGACATGTCAATGATTTGATCATTGTGGGAACCAAATAGGAAAACGCAGAAATTTTTTTGATGATTTTCTGAGCGGTATTTCATGGCAGTTACTTTCAGTGTATGCAGACACTTAGAAGTCCTTCAAGCAGTTACTTTCATGCAGCACTTAGAAGTCCGTTGAACGATGTGATTTATATCTTTCATGAAGCTTTTTGAAGGAGGCGCTTCTTAAAACTAGGGTGATAAAGGCCTGACCTTTTGTATTCAAGAATAGATTGAATAATGCAGTGACAGAAAGAATAAGTGCTGCAGATCCACCAATCATAAATTCACGGCTTTGGTTCATAAACTTTTGCGCCCATTTCTTGGCACACTAAATACACAAATTTACCACCAACCTGACTTGTGTTATCTGAAAAGACACTCTTCAGCCTAATTTTTGTTCACGTAGAAAGCACAAATTTGTTTTCGTTAACAGAGGAAAAACCTGGTACAAGCACAAAAAGCGCACATAAGAAGAGTCTGACTCGCAATGAAACAAAGGTGGTTAAACCATAATGTTGAAATGGTTAAGGATAGAAAAAAGAATGATCCTTTCTTTTACGTATGGTCACATTTTCTGACATATAACTCTAATTTGTGTATATTTTAATGAAGATACTAGGTACAACAACAACTTACCTCATTTACTTAGAGTCTTTCGTCTATAGTAGAGTATAGAAGGATCATATGTACAATTATACGCATGTATTAGAAACATATAGAGATTGTTTCTAAATCTTCCCAGTTCTTATTATCTTTGAGAATTGAGTGAACAAAGTTCACCTATTGTTTTTGAGGAAGAAAAACCAATTTCCACTTACACAAATCAGGGCCTTGAAGAGGTGAACTAGAATTTGCCAAAAGGTCATGATTTGAGTACAAGGACTTGAGCGGATCGAAGCAGTGAGTGTAAAACTTAGTTTCTTTTTTTTTTTTGGGAAAAAAAATGTAAAACTTTTGTTAAAATCTATCCCCTCCATCCTCGTTTCAGCTGCAAATTTCATCAAAAAATAATCTATCAAACTGCAAACATACTTCCAATTTCTGGTTTAGCTCAGATTACCTTTATGGTGCCTTTCTTTTCTATTTTTTTTATCTTTTTTTCGTGTTTGCATGGGGATGTGGGGGACGGGGTCGGAGTGTATGAGGGGAGGGGGGAAGTGGACCAAAGTAGCAGGGCATCTATGTGATAAAAGAGATTAGATGTTTGTAACATACGCTCTCGTAGCTCAGTTGGTTAGAGCACCCGTTTAGTAAGCGGGAGGTCTTGAGTTCGACTCTCAACGAGAGCATTATTCAATGTGACTTCTTCTGATTTCTTTTTGGCCAATATGGCAATATCTCTTCATCAGTTTTGTTTTCATTTATTGGTTTATTACTTTCCTCTTCATCAAAATTGAGCAACTTGTGACCTGTTGTCCTTTTCTTTTCTTTTTTCCTTCTTTTTTCTTTTCAATTTGTTAATCAATATCTTCTATTTCTCCGATTTATTACTTGCCTATTCATCAAACTTGTGTAACCTATGTCCGGTTTTTTTTTCCCTTTTTTTGTTTGTTAATCAAATATTTTTTTTCTTATTGTTGTTACAAGTGAAGCAATCGAAATTCACACTCGATTTTTTTTTTTAACAAAATGACCTGTTAGCGTGGATTTGAAAAGGTTTACCTCTACAGTTTGAGATTTATTGCTTATTTTGATTTTGTTTCCAACAGTCCCAACCATTATATTTCAGGAAAACATCAGCTGGTAAAGTGTAAAGACAATAAACAGAAGGTTACGCCTAAAATAATACTTGTATAGAGAAATTTTATTTTTATTTTTTTAGTTCGTCACTTATGTATCTTTCATATAAGCAATGACATGTATTGTAAGTAAAAAAAAAAAAAAGGAAAGCTCTAATTTGGGCGTCTGCTTGAGTAGAAAGAGAGATAAATTTACGATGCAATCCTTGTATCAAATGTGTTGCGTATTTTATAAAAAAATTTAGTTTACAAATGGAGATTTATGTAAGCTGGTGGCAGGTTTCCTTCTTTAAACAAACAAACAAAAACAAAATCAAAACAAAATACAAAAACAAAAGAGTACATAAACAAAGTGTAACATCAGTACGAGAAAAAGCTGTTGATTCAGTAGTTCAAATAATACTTTTGCAGTATGTCCAGATTTTGTGGTAAGTAAGGGGCCTAAGACCAGCACATAATTCCGTGTAGGCCTTTGTGTTCACAGCAGATTTATTCATCCACGGCTTGGCCCAGTATTTGTATACGTGTATATGTGTGTGTGTATATGTGTGTGTTTTGTGTATATGTGGACATATAATATACAACACACACATGTATTCGAAAACTTAAGTTTTTGTTCGAGTTAGATGTTTTCACCACAATCTGTAATGATCCAGACAATTAGCAATGGTGCAGATTGCCTACATCGTTACAGATAAAGGTGTTGTAATACGAATATTTTGATAAAGTTTAAAAGATATTTGGAAAAATAATGAAAAGTCATTTTATACTTGCTAAATAACAAAGGTTTGAACAAATAAAAAAGTGAACAAAGATCAATGTATATATCATTCCCTATATAGATCAATGTATGTATACATAGATCTATCAGAAATGGCATTAATCGATCTATGTACAGGCTATATAAATTTAAATTCCATTGTTGTATTATGAGAGTAGAAGTCTAACAACAAAAGACCTAAATATATTTGACCTCTCGCTTGTTATTTAGGCTAATTTGAAAGTGTAACTTTCTTCTTCTCCAAAACCCGTTTGGTAAAAGTTTTTAGGTAGAACTGTATTGAAATTATGAAGAAGCAAGTACGGCTCTTGCTTGTAGTTGTTTTAGTAGTTGATGTTGCATAAGTTGTTGTAGCAGTTGACGTTACACAAGTTTTTGTGCAACAAGTTGTTGTACCAGTAGTAATTATTGTTGTTCTTGTTTCTTATTGAAGTTATAAGAAAGCTGGTGTTGAAAATTCACTTTAAAAACAAAATGGTAATGGAGCAGAATCAACGAGATTCTAATACATTATCTCTCATCTTATTCTTTCTTATCTTGGGTAAGTATTGAGAGTTGGAGTGAGCCAAATCGAAAAAATCTAAAAATTGTCCAACACTCTATTCACCTTCCGTACCCCCCCTCCCTCTCTAGAGTGGTTATCACGCACCTAAAAATTGTCTTTACACTTTAAATCTAAAAATTGGTCATTGACTTGTACAAATTTATATTGATGTTATTATCTTTGTTGCTACTCATGATTCTTTGTGCAAGTGTTTTGCTAAGCTTATGGAATGTGAGTTTAAGATGAGTATGATGGATGAGATTAACTACTTCGTTGAACTTCAAATCAAGCATACAAAGGAAGGAGTGTACATTTCACAAACAAAGTACACTAAGGACTCCTCAAGAAATACAGATTTGAGGATGGACGGAGCGTAAGGACACCAATAAGCACATGCGCAAAGCTCGATAAAGATTAAAAAAGGAAAGCTTTGAGGTAACAAAATATATGGACATGATTGGTGGCTTGCTCTATTTGACGGCTAGTTGGCCAGACCTATTACATATTGTGTAATTGTGTACTAGATTTCAAAGCATGTCTAAGGAATAGTATCTAGTTTCTATAAAGCGTATTTTTATGTATTTGAAAGGTACGTTGAACTTCGGGTGCTTTTTAAGAATGAGTGTTTTGATTTAAGAGGATATGGTGATTCAAATTATCCTGTGAATCTTCCTGATAGAAACAACACATCTGGTACTTTTCAATTTCTTGATGATTGCGTGGTTTCTTGGTTTTCCAAGAAACAAAATAGTGTGTCACTTTCCACAGCAGAATCTGATTATATGTCGACTGCCTCATGCTTTGCACAATTGCTAGAGATGACATACATTACATGAATATAATATTAAATTTGACAAATTATCTATTCTAAGTGATAATACCTCAGCTATAAATATAGCACAAAATTCGGTTCGTCATACTAGAACCAAGCATATTTAGGTTAGAAATCACTTCATCGGGGATTGTGCGCAAAAAGTTAGTTTTTGTTGAGTTTGTTCAACTGATAGCTAACATATCCACGAAAAATCTCTACATTGACGATTTTGAATCAATTAGAACCAGATTAGGCATGATGAACAATGTGTAAAAATTCAAAACTTAAGAACACTAAAGATGGACCACACCTGTGCTTCGATGTGGGTGCTTGAGAGATTGATGTACACATTGATATCTACATCAAGCGGTCGATGTAGACTTAGATCGCTACATCGGGTGATCGACGTCCAGCGGGTTCAGACGATGAGAGGGCGACAGTCCTTTAAAGTTGGGTAATATTAATGATTTCGCATCAAATGCTGAGTTGAGACCAACCATTGGTAGGTTACATGGAGGCTGGTTTGGAATGACAAGTAGATGAGCAAAGTGTCTAAGATGTACACTAGACTATTTTATGAAAACTAGTGGATAGAACACCTTAATAAGTTTTTTCCCTATGCACTGCACACTGATTCATGGTACGCACCCAGAATGGGATGTTTGGGGCTATAAATGAATTTCTTGGGGTTCCTAATGAAGGGTTATATAAATTTCATGTATGAAAATGGGATGAGGCAAGATGCAGTGTCAGTGAAAACTAAGTTAAAAGCTTCTTAGGTTTCCATCCTACTAAGAACAAAACACTCCTTTGGTATATTGAGTGTTGACTACGATAGTCACATTATGTGTCAATATGATATCCTCTAAGCACCCTAACGACCTTGACTTCTAAATAGTCTACCACCTTGCCAATATGGAACTTTTGAACTTCGGAGAGTTAATCATGGCAAATATGATAGAGGTAGACACCAAATCAAACAAAGCCCTTCCATATCGCAATCTCATATACTCTATGTATGGATGAAAATGATATTGAGAAGATTGCTCATAAAACTTTTTATAATAATACTGAAATCAAACAAGTCATCAAGTCTGGAAAAGGAAAAGAGCGGGTTCCAGAGAAAAACCTTGCTCCTTCCTATCTATATTCTAGTTGGTAGTTATTTTTTATTAAACTTAAACTTTAGAAACTTGCATGATTAAATGCATCTTTTCATTTTTTTTACGTAATTACTTTGTTGTGGCATTGTCTTTCGATGGCTACAAAAATGGAGAGAAAAATATAAGGATATATGGAGTGTGTGTGTGTGTGTGTGTGTGGCATATAATGCAATATGGGGTTGATATAAGGTCAAATGTATTAGGGGTTAATGTGTATGAGCAAACATTAGTTTGAGATATAAGTAAGATATGTGTTACTATGTGTATTTAAGATATGTCTATCTCACAAATATGAGTATGACATATGTTGAGGGAGAGCATGAATACTTTTAATAAGAAGATTGATATCTTTTGCTTTGTCTTGTCATATTTTGGTATTACAAAAAAGACGGATATATTGACATATATATTAATGCATATGTTTGGGGATATATATCTTGGGAATATATGTGAATTATGAGTATGATCACTTGGATATAAGCATGTACTTAAAAGTATAATGTTGATGTATATGTTTGGGGATATGATATGAATGTTGCTCATACGGTTTGGAATATGATGTTGATGGGCACACTTGTATGTTTGTTAGCACACATTGGGAGATAATGTGATATGCATCTAGGGGGATATGTGATGTGGTATATATTGCTAATGAGGTTTATACATATTTGAGTATGATGTATGTATAAAGAATGCATGTATTGAAGAAGAACGTGAAATGAATGAGATGAACTTGATATATATTTAGTTAGGCATATTCATATATTGAGCAGGAGTATGAATGCAATAGACTAAGGGGAAGATTGTTGTTGCACAAAATCTAAGTTTGAAAGCCTTAAATAATATAGGTATTGTTTTTCAAACAACATGTCATTGAAAAGCGTATAATTTTGAAATCATAAAAAAGAAGAAGATTCTTGATAGATGAATGTTTTTATGAAGTTTGAAAGATGTGAAAAACGATTGCGAATTAATTTTATACTTGAAAAATAACGACTTGAACAAATAAAGAAGTAGCGTCATATCCTACATCAATCTCCAAAAATATAGATCATCGATCTATACATAGATCGATCTATACATAGATCGATCTATGTATACATACTTCTCTCAGAAATGACATCAATTGATCTATATATAGACTTTATAAAATTTAAAGTACATTGTCCAGGTTGAAGCACATCGATCAATCTATGCGTACATCAGTCTCTTAAAGAAGAGATATAGATCGATCGATGTAGGTAAGATGCAAAATTAAAATTACACTATGCAACTTCAATCTCTCAGCCTGAATAACATCGATAGATGTACACATCCTACCTTACATAGATCAATCGATGCGATCCTTAATATAAACAAATAGATCCAAGGCGAATTTAAAGTGTTTTTTCTCTTCAATCTTCTCCAAATTGATTGTGGACTTTCCTGCAATGTCCACAAAGCTATCTTGACTACTAGACACCTATCTAAACATCTCTAGGATGGCTATTAATCATCAAATTCAAGTATAAGGTGGTTGAAGACTATTTGGACATCTTCAAGACAATTGATGCAGTAGAAGTCTTCTATGGAGGTTGCAAAATGTGGTTCGCATCTTCTATATAGTGAAGAAGGTCAAAGGATGTATTCATACACTTTCATCCTCTTCATGCTTAATCCTCTATTTATATCAAAAGCTCTCAAAGGTACAAAAGTGTTTAAAGCTTATTAAGCTCTTGTTGCTTGTTTCTGTTGTTGTATTATGAGCGTAGAATCTAACACAAGAAAAATTAAACATATTTGATCTCTTGCTTGTGATTTAGACTTATTTTAAAGTGTAATCTCACAGCTTCTCAAAAACCTATTTGGTGAAATTTTTTATGTAGAACTTTGTTGAAATTGTGAAAAAGCACATAAGGCTCTTGTTTGTAGTTGTTGTAGTAGTTGATGTTACACAAGTTGTTGTACAATAGATGTTGTAGTAGTTGATGTTGCACAAGTTGTTTTGCAATAGGTGTTGTAGTAGTTAACATTGCACAAGCTGTTGTGCAATAAGCTGATGTAGTAGTAGTTGTGGTTGTTCTTGTTTCTGGTTGAAGGTAATATGAAAGCTGCTGTTGAAAATCTACTTTGGAAAAATGTGGTAGTGAAGTATAATAAGAAAATTCAAACCACTTTAAACTGTGTGTCTCTAATTCATTATCTCTCATCTTATTCTTTCTTACCATGATTAAGCATTGAGAGTTAGAGTGAACTATACCAAGAAAAATCTTAAAATTATCCAACATTCTACTAACTCCTTTTAGAGTAATTATTACTGACCTAACCAGAGGTTCAATAGACCTTAATGGAATGAATGAGAGAGATATATAATTAGATGATGTAGTGTAAATTTCGTTTTTTTTTGGGCTGAAGCGGAAGATTTAATGGGAATAAAGTTAACTAGGAGAAATAAAAACGAACGTGGATAGCGTCTTTTTATTTTTATTTTTTATTTTTTGATATAAAGAGTGACCTGGGGATTGACTAGTGAAAAGAAACCAAAAAAATTGAAAGAAAAGAAAAAGAAAACGGGTCGTTTTTTGTTGGACAAGATTTAAGATTCAGACAGGGATTATGATAGTAAACTTAATCTGGATCCTAACCAATAAACTGCAAAGAACATGATGCATTCATGGTTATATATATTGTTCTAAATGAGTCATATTGTTGTATTATTGAAGCTTGCCGTACCATAGTATTCATGTGGCCAACTTCCCATTACACGGCACTTATGTTCTTCTTACATATTAAATTATACTCCTCCTGACCTAAAAACATTGTCACATTTCTCAAACATATAGTTAGTCAAAAACTATTTAAAATTAAATCGTCAAATTATTTTCACACATTTTATAGTAAAATTTGGTCGTGAATGGTGTGTATGCTATTTTGATAAAATATTTTATTAAATATTTTTACGATTTGATCTTAATTGATATTTGATTAACTACCTATGTAACTAACTGTGATAATATCTTTAGGATGGAGGAAGTTGGCAATATGTAAGTCGAGAATGTGTTGTAAAACCATTTTACTTCTTTAGGATGAAAGACCATCATCCAAATAATAGACATACTGAAATGGAGTTAACTAAATGGATCTATTAGTCCAATTTCAGTTTGATGTATGTAAAATGGAAAAAGACAAGTATTATCAAAATGTATATATGGTGGATAATTTGGAAAACAGAATATGATAAATAATAATAATATCAAATGCAAAGAAATAAAATAACGGTACGTCATTTATACAAAATAGATAAGTATTTCAATAAATTAACAATAATTTGAAATATTACTAAATGCTTGAAGCGCGTTACAATCAAAATATTGTGATTCAATTCTTATCAGATGCACTCCAATGAATAAGACCTTCTAATAAATTTATGGGAATTTGTTTTGGGTAAACGAGTCTCATTATCTACCGTTCATACTTAACAAATTGATGCGCCTCTAAGCCGGCTTGATCGTAAGGAATCAATATATCTTATGGTTGTAGTATGAATGTTTTTATTGAATTTAAAAGATGCTTAAAAAAGATTGAAAAATCATTTTATAATTTAAATATAATAAAGGATTAAATAAATAAAGACGAAACGTCAATCGCTGCATAGATCTCTAGAAATATTGATCAATTTTATATCATACCCTACATAGATCGATCTATGTATACATAGATCTCTCAAAAATAATGTCAATCGATCTACATATAGACCATGCAAGTTTGAAAGAACATTGTCCAACATCATACCCTCAACCTGAAGAATATAGACTGGCCGATGTATACATCATACCCTATATAGATCAATCGATGTCGTCATGAAATCACACTGTCCAACATAACCCTAACCTAAGAACATAGATCAATTGATGTATACATCATATCCTTCATAGATCGATCAATGTCATCCTAAATTCAAATGTTTATGGCCGTTGTAAACAGATCCAAGGTTGATTTAAAATGTCTCTCCAATCTTTCCCAAATTGATTGTGCAATTTCCGCAACGACCGCAGAGCTATTTTGAATATTATACACCTATCTAATCATCCTTAGCGTGGCTATTAATCATCAAATTCAATTACAAGGTGGTTGAAGTCAAGTTGGACTTTTTCAAAGAAAATAATAGATTGGACGACTTTCATGGAGGCTGAAAAAACGGGATTCAGACACCTACATACTGAAGAAGCTCTGATGAGGATTTACACACTTTCATCCTCTTCAAGTTTCATCCGCGATTGTTGTAAAAAAACTCTCAATGGTGCAAAATTGTTTAAAGCTCATCAAGCTCTTGTTGCTTGTTTACATTGTTGTATTGTGAGAACAGAAGTCTAACGTAAGAGGAGCTAAACATACTTGATCTCTTACTTGTGATTCATACTTATTTGAAAGTGTAATTTCACTTCTTCCCCTAAACCTATTTGATGAAAGTTCTTTCGTAGAACTTTGTTGAAGCTTTGAAGAAGCAAATAAAGGCTCTTGCTTATTGTTGTTGAAGTTCATGTTGCACAAGTTGCTTGTGCAATAAGCTCCTGTTATTGTTATAGTTGGTGTTGCATAAGTTGCAATAAGTTGTTGTAGTTAGTGTTGCACAAGTTGTTTGAGCAACAAGTTGCTGTTGATGTAGTTGATGTTGCACAAGCTGGTTGTGTAATAAGCTGTTGTAGTTGTAGTTGTTGTTGCACTAGTTATTAGTACAAGTGTTGTTGTTGCTGTTCTTGTTCCTTGTTGAAAGAAATAAGAAAGTTGTTGTTGAAAATACACTTTGTAGTAGAGTGGAATCAAGTAGATTCGAATCACTCTAAATTATGTGTTACAAACTCATGATCTCTCATCTTCTTATTTCTTATTTTTGATACATCGAGAGTTTGTATAAGCTAAACCGAGAAAATTTTGAAAATTGTCTAACACTCTATCTACCCTTCTAAAGTGGTTGTTACGGACCTAACAGATCTTCGTGGTGCTAACTTGGATCATTGGTGCTGGGAAAAAAAGCAACCCGGAATGACAATTTAATTGAAACAAATGAAAGAAACTTTTGATTCAGAATGCTCACTAACATAAATAACTTTGAGTAAAGCCACATAAGTTGTAGAAAATACATGGATAGATTCTAGGAGATTATTAAGGTATTTATTAAAGGATTGCATGATAAAAGGTAGATAACAAAATTATGAAAGGATGATGTAAATCTAAGGAATTGAACCAAAACTTTTTGGCTGTGATTGTGAAACACTAAGCTAAGTCTTATTAACACGAATCCGGCTTCAAAGACATTTTATATAAGTTTGTAACCAAACCAAACTAATGAACATACTTCTATAAGATAAGAAAAAGAAAGTTGATTCATGAACTGATTATAGAACTAAAATGATTGTCATATTTTTTTAATAAAAACTTTATTAACTTTTATTAAAAGTTAACATAAAGAGTATTACCCAAAAAAAAGAAACAAGCAAACAAAAGTGAGTGAGTGAGCTATTTACATTTTTACTAGTACACATGAACTTAATATCATGGACTTTTGTACTTTTCGCTACTTGAAGGGCAAAATACCCACTTTTGTTTTTTTTTGAGCAAAAGGCCATTCCCTAACCTTGAGGGTTTTCACCGTTCAGCCCCAAAGAGTATTATGGAGGATACAAATCAGGAGTCAATCGGCCTCCTAGGTTGAGTGAGGACTTACACAGTGACCCACACAAGGTGTCTCCCGCAAACCATACCTTCGGCCTACCAGCAGTGGAACACTCACACCGTGCATGTCCTTAGATTCAAACTCTTGACCTCTTAGAGCAAATCACAACCCGAATATCAACTGAACTATGTCTAGAAACACCCACTTCTTTTTGGTTGCATAAGGGACGCTAATGTCAAAATCTGAACATATGTACACCCCTTCTATCATCTTCTCCCAGCTTCAAGATGCATTAAGGGGCTTGTTCTAAAATAAGTGTTGCAAAAAGACACATAAAAGTGTTTTAGAAAGTCTTCTAAATTTATATAAAAACCTGTAAGAAGGCTGATCGGAGAAAGGAGTAAAACTTGAATTTGACCAGTTTTGACTATGCTCTCAATTCAGAGTATGGTCTATCACCATACTCTAAATTCTGAAGAGACCAAAAGTTCGGTGAAATTGATCAAACGTTGGTTATGAATTCATAGTTCAATGACCAAGTTTGATCTGATTTTGAAGTTTTTGTCTGTTGCACGAACGCTTCACCGAACGTTTGGTGAAGCCATTTATCAAACATGCAGTCCAGAATTCCATGATGAGTTATTAGTTCCAACGTTCAAAGTTTCAAATCCATTGTTTGGTAAAAGTGACTAAGCGTTCAGTCGGTTGCAGATAACATAATTTTCTAGTGTCTTTGATGAAATGATACAAATTTTGCAACTTGTGACACCTCTTTTCAATCTTGAAAGGTCATAAACTAACTTTGGAAATTAAATTTTGCAAAGAAGGTGTCAAATTAACTTTTTTTCTTGCGAATTGAAGTCTGGATCAAAAGATTTTGAAAATATATTTTATATATTCCTTTGATATGCTTTGAAATCCTCTGGAAAACTTTTTTTGGAGACACTTGCAAAAACCTACATAATTTCTTCTTTCTCTCTCTTCTTCTTTCTCTAGTATTAAACGCTTCAAAGAGAAAAGTTCAATCTTCTTCTCGTAGAATAAACGAAAAGAAGAAGCCGCATTATCTTGGGAGGCATTTTTAGCTTAGTCTACCTTGCTTAATGATGGAGGCAGTTTTACTTTTAAGGGCAGTAACATTTGTTATATATCAGCTATCTCTTTTCTTGTTTCTTACATTTCTTTTATGTTTGATTATCATATCTTTGTAAATTTTTTTACTTTCTTGTACTTCCACAAAGAAAATTTAGGATACTTGAGAATTATTTCTTTGATGTTACCTTACATTTTTATTGACTTCTACTTTGTTCTATTAGTTTCATCTATGATTTATCAGCATCCATATCTTTCAAGCCTATATTTCTAACAATCTTAGAAGCAAAATTTTGATGGAGGATTACATTACTCGAAATGAAGAAACTCGTAAAGAAAAATAGATGAAAAAAGAAGTTTGCGTTGTGGGTGAATATGATAATCAAGAAGAAGAACAAACATAGCTACTCAGTCATTTGCATCTTAGCCCTTCCTAGCAGTATAGAAGTTTGTTCGTCTAATCCTCACGAATAATATATTGTGATAGAAGTAGCAATCGCTTAGATGTTGGTGTAAACAAAGACCATTTTTTTTTGCAAAAAGATCAGTTTGGTGTCACTCTAATTTCTTCCGGAATATGGGGGTTGACATTTCTTTGAATTTTGTGAACACAAGCTCACAACAAATCGATTCTTAAAAGAACTAATAGGGTTGATGGACGTGTAAAAAGTGTTAGATGAAGGACAAAAATGGATTCAACAGTGCTTGGCGACGAATGAAGAGGAGAAATCATTGGGATGTCAATATCGTGAATGACAAAGAGATCACTACACATCATCTTCTTTGAAGTAACGCTTGTCGGTAGCAGAACATATTAAATGGTAGGCATTAATTGCATTACAACCAGTAGATATTCTTAAAATTTGAGAGATAAAAAATGGTAAACAAATTTTCTTTGAGAATGCACAAGAAATCCAAGTGGTTGGATAGCTGAAAGTGCTCAAAGTTAATTTTGTCTATAAGGCTGGAATTGGCGATGTGTTTTGTGTTCCTATGGTATACAAGAATTTGGTTCCTGAGCCCCTACCAAGTAAGGCTAATATTGTCTTTTTTGTACTACGTACATAATCTTTTGACTCTTAATAGGTTTGTATCTAGTTTTTATATGTGATTTATCCACTTATTTTGTGTTACGTAACCAAAGATCGTGAGAATGCTAATAATACTAAGAGAATAAAAAAGATGTTCATTATCACCATTAGAATGGTTAAAGCATGTAAGACATGTTTTTGTTTATGATTTGTGGAAAATCTATGCATTTAAATGTATTTAAACATTTGACATGATTTGGCTTGGTGTCTGGACAAAGTTTTTATGTTAAAACCATGTTATGAGGTTTGTAGATGACTTTATTGTTTGAATTTGGATTTAATGTTTAAGAGAAATTTGGCTAGAAGTTGAAATGTGAAGCATGCTGGTTGTATATAATATTGAAAACATTCTATGCTAAAGTCTAAGACTTAAAGATTTGATTGGTTGCTTCCATCTTTTTAAAGATAGAGATTTTTGTTGAAAATGAAAGAACTAAGACTAGTTAACTTTGTTTTGTGATGGCACTTATCTGTATATGAAGTTTTCTTATCTTAGGAATTTGATAATTGCTACAAATGTTGAGGAGTTCTGTGAAAAACTTAGAAATCATTTAAGATGGATTTTAGATTTGATGCTAGCATTTATTCTAACGTAATAATAGTGTTGCGAGTTGGATTTATTACCCAAGTTGTTATTTGAAGGATATTTTTCAAGAGTGAGAAATATATTTTGAGATATGTAACACTTTGCCATTTGGATATGATTTTAGAATCAACATTTGAGTTAATAATTGGCATTTCTCATTTGATTAACAAGCAATTATTTTGAATCATGGGCATGAATAGGGGTGTCAGAAAAACAGAAATATACAGGATATGTTGATATCTAGAATATTTCTTGCTTAAAAATTTTATTAATAATATACAAATGTAAATCAAGAAAGCGTGTGAACTTTTATATGATGTATTGCAAGCTTATACACTTCTATAAGATAGTAGAATGTATGAGTCAACAATTCTTGTTTTGGAGTTTGTAGATGTCTATTTCATGAAGCCGATAAATGTATTTTAGAAGTCATAAGGCTTGCATTTAGTTTAGCATGTAAATAAGTACATTAGTTTAGTGCTTATGTTCTTAAATATAGATAACAAATAGTGAAAGTTATTTGCCTAAAGATAAACACTAAGGTAAATGTAAGATTGATGATGAAATATGATTGGTTGAATCTATAGTATGATCGAAAGATCAAAAGTTGTCTCTTATGAAGCTTCGATTATAAGGAAATTGTTGGATTTACTCCATGTGACATAGAGTTAAGTCTATGTTTATTCTTGAAAGCATTTTGAGTTGAGTAATACCATAGCTAGTTGTTGATTACATGATGACTAAATTAAATTTATATAGCTGATATTATTCATTTAATAAAATGAGTTGAATTTGGTACAAAGAATGGAGTTTTATGATTAATGTTTACTTGAAATTATGAAGAAATGAAGGGGGTTTTGTCATTCATATTTGTTGAAAGTAAAGCTTTTTTTAGAATGTTGGTGTGTGACTTGTGAATAGCTTGTATATGTTTTATAACTTTTGAAAAAGTTTATAATAGAAAACTAGATCAATACTATAATGATTGTTAGCCTATTGTTCTAATTGATTGAAGGTTTGGTTATTTGAGCTTATGAGTATGATACGATTTTTTTATGTGTGTGAAAATAATTTTATTTTTCTTATTGATAAAACTAACTACACAATAAAGGTGTTTATGATAAATGTTAATTACATTTGTTTGAGGAGTTGGTTCGTGAAAACATTATGTTTGACAGTTCCATTGATAAAAGCAAATGTCAACGTTTCCATGCTTGCTTATAGTTAGTCTTTGTGGGTTGATGGCATGTTTTGTTAAGTGATTCATTGACAAGAATCACTGAAAGACAGCGATTTGAGAAGGTGGTAGCATTTGATGCACTTGACGGTGGATACAAAGTTGTGAATGCTCGTGAGTTTTATTGGGTTAAATTATAGACAATGTAAGGCCTATGAGAGCGGTCCCGTAAAATTTCTTTAGGATCATAGACGGTGTGAGGTCTATGAGAGTGGGCAGATAAGAACTAAGTGTAAGTTATTTCTTGTAACATCGAAGGGAATAAGATTATTCCATTTTTGATATGAGCTTTCTATAATTGCAACCCAACTTACTATTTATAGGGATCCTGCGAACGAGGTTCAATGTGATGAAAACAAGCTATGCAAGAGTTCTAATTAGCCTTATCAAATGTGTCCCTGTATATGGTGTTGATGTAAGACGGTGTTTGTTGCAAGTTTATGAGAGTGAGATTTCAAGAATCTCTTAACGAAATTCATAGCTATATTTGTGATGGTATGAATGGTACGCACTTGATGAATTTTACCTATATATGTGGAGGTGGTATTGCTCCTTATGAGAGTTTGCAATAACTCACTAGAGCGCGTATGAAAGCCTAGGACTAGGTGCATGCCAAATTCACACCAAACCGCAAACTTGTATTAAGTAGCCAATGACATGCTTTCTTGTTGTCCATATAATCAGTAGCAAAGTATGATTCAAGACGTCTATGTCGTCTTAATTCCATTTATATACTTTCATTTGCACTAAGTGGTTATTCTAAGGCGCGAGCATCGTCCATTGTCATTGTCTTCGTTTAATTCTAAAGATGCTAGTTTATTTCATGGATGTTCTTATATAAATTTGGATCATGTGGGATATTATTGGAAAAAAACATATAAAGTGCTTTAGAAAGTGCTCCAAATTTGTGTAAATACATGTAAGAAAAGTGATTGGAGAAAGGAGTAAAACTTGAATTGGATCAATTTTAACCGTGCCTGAATTTAGAGTCTAGTCTGTCATCATACTTTGAATTCTGAAGAGACAAAACACTCGGTGAAATTGATCGAATGTTAGGTGATGAATTCAGAGTTTGGTGACAGAGTTCGGTCTGATTTTGAAGTTTCTGTCCAATGACCGAATGCCATTTACCGAACATTTGGCCCAGAGTTTGGTGATGAATTCTGAGTTGCAACATTCAAAATTACGATTCCATCATTCAGTAAAAATGACCTAATGCTTAGTCGGTTTATACAATATAATTTTCTGTGTCTTTTGATGAAATGATGTAATTTTTATAACTTCTGACACCTTTTTTTCAATGTTGAACGGTCATAAACTAACTTTGGAAGTTAAATTCTACAAAAATACGTCAAATTAACTTTTTTCTTGTGAATTGAAGTTGATAAATATAAGGATGAAAAGGTTTTGAAAATATACTTTATATATACTTTTGATATGCTTTGGAAAACTTTTTTGGAAATTCTTGGGAAAACCTGCAAAATGTCTTTCTCTTCTATCTTCTTCTTCATCTGGTATTAAACACTTTAAATAAACAAGTTCAATATTCGGCTCCTTTAGCAAGCAAAAAGAAGAAGTTGTTATATTATAGGAGACATCTGATGTGTACTCTACATTGTTCAATGGTGGAAACAATTTTGTTTTAAGGATAGTAACATCTAGATCAGTTTTTTTTTTTTACAATGTTCACTTTTTTGAAAGTTAGTCGTACCATTTTTTGTGCAAGAACACACGTATACATATATCATAAGACAAAAAATTTTGAATTTACTAACCATTGGGATAGAAGACAAATGTGATAAATGACTGAATGTATATAAGTATTGATGTTACTATAACGGAAGAAAATGATTAAAAATCTTTATTACGCATGTCCTATAGGTGAGTAAATTGTAATTTGACGAAACCGTATTTGAATCTTAGAAATCATTGGGATAGAAGGCAACTATATATGATAAATGTGTGGAAGTATTAATATATCATGATTATTACAAAAGAAAGTGAAAAAATATTATTTATTATGGAAGAAAAGGGTAGGGAGGTGGAGGATAATTGTTGTGGCAACCTCTAGAGAATGGAAAGCTGCATGATCAGATCATATGGATCCCATCATCAATCCATTTGTTTAATCCCCAGCGTGAAATTATGTTCGCCGCTCCGCATATTCTTTTCTCCTTAAAAGCATCTCTTCCTCCATCAAAAGCTAAAAAAGCGACCAAATATTATTTTGCTAACTGAAAAAGTGAGGGGTGGAGGGGTTTGGAAGAGGGGGGGTGGGTGGGTGGAGGGGAGTGGAAACCAAGAAGACCAAGTACCCATAAGGGTTTAAAGGTAGCTTTGAAACTACAAATAAATTTGAAGACTTCTTTAAAATTTTGAATGTTTTGGCTATAAAATTAGTTCTCGAGGGCATTTTGCAACTTAGAGTTAGTTCATAGAAGAAATTTACAATTACTTTTAAAAAAGATAGTGTTAAAAATTTTATAACATAGGAATGATGTTATATATCGCGGCTCAAGGAGAATTATAAGTACCTTTTTTGAGGCTTAACACAACAACAACAATCATATTCATTATATCTCAGCGACCAGCAATAGCTACCGTTAGGGTATGAGGAAGGTGTGAGACAGGCAAACGACACTCTCATCTCAAGAGATAGAGAGTTTACTTTCAGTGAGATCCAGTTCTATATGTATTTTAAGAATTAGTTAAAAGAAACCATGTGAAGTCATTTATTTTGTAGCTTCTACTTTGTAGCATTCTTTGGGGGGAAAACAACAAGAAAAGACACCTTGGTGGTTGTTAATTAGAGACTAATGCACTACAAGGTCAATTAACTTCACTTCCACCCTTTTTTTTCCCTAATTTTGGTATTTTTATATAGAGTTTGACCGAGTAACTTTTGTTTTTTTATGTAGTATCATCATAAAGAAGTCCTACATATTTTGAAAAGCGGATTTAATATATTGGTAAGTTATGTCACATTCTTGATAGCTTATATCATTTCGCTGAGTAAAAATGAAAAAAAGGAAAGAACAAAGGAACTAAGGTGGCGTTTGGTTCACACTTGGATATCGGAATCAGAATCGGAATAGGTATGACAGTGTACGGGTTTGGACGTAAAAGTCATAGTTGTTTGGGATTGAAGTGGGAATGAGTATGATTGACATTGATGGTGTTTGAAACGTATCAGAATTAAAATGGATATCGAATGTGGACGGCCGGAAAATTGGCCGAAAAAATTTGCTCGACCGAAATAGTGATCGGCCGGCGGCCGGCGACGGCGTTGACCGGTTTGAAACTCATTTCCCCCATATTGATAGACAAGGGGAGTTACATATCAAAAAACGATATCTATTACCAAATACTCAGATATCAATCCGAAACGCATACTCTCATTCCCCCAAACAAATAATGTTTATGGATTTGGATTTTTCCAAACTTTTACCCTTAATGAAGAAACCTCCAACCAAACACCCCCTAAGTAAACACATATTTTTTTTGTTCCCCCTTTTCATGTTCCTTGATGTAGCTATTCTTGTAGAGTAAAAGAAAGTCGTGTCTACATCTCGGGTCCTACCGCTACAATCTCAATAAGTAAGTTTTATGGAGTATATAAATTAGGAAACTCAACCGTCTTTTAGGTTTGGTGGTCATATACAAATGTACCCACAATCTATCCACTGTAAAATGGGTCAGCATCCTATCACAGTTGGGTTGAAAACCTTTTACACAGACATCATTAAAATACACATTTGCGACTATCTCTGGTTTCAAACCTGCATCACTTAGACGGTAATCAGCTTTCCGAGTATCAACTGAGCTATGTTGAATGTTTGATGTAGCTATTCTTGCAAATTAAAATTGCAGTACAGCAAAGTCGTCCTTTACTAATAACAATTGATTTTTTGCGATGATTATTAAGTGTCACTTTTATCAAATCATGAATATACTTAGGTTTGTCGATTTGTTGAAAGATGCTACAAAAATGAAAGATGCATAAAAATGTTCTAAAAGAGGTTTCAAAGATGCTGTAATTTTCACAACCAAAAAAAAGAAAAAAGAAAATATAGGATTATGTAAAAATCGTATATAGTATCCTAGTATTAGTCTTAGATTCGTTTTATCTGGGGTTTCACGTTGCCCAATTTGAAGTAGTCGAAGTTACATGTTCTTTTGAGGCCATCATAGAAAATCTGCAGTATAAGATGATGAGTATTTTCAAATACAATACTATTTGCATTAACTTCTTTACTCGCATGGAAAGCTACAAAAGTAAATAAACTAAAATTCAACGTATATGTGTGTGTGTGTATATATATATATATATATATATATATATATATATATATACATGCATATATATATATATGTATGTATGTATGTATGTATATATGTATATCGATATATGTGTGTACATTATATACATAATACACTTCCTTGGTACGGAAAAATACGTTTATTTACCATCACGAAAAGTTTATCGTCTCTTGCAAAAAAGAAAAAAAAAATCCAAATAAGCTATTTATTAATTTTTGCTCTTTGGAAGCACATTTTTATAAAATTCTTAAAAGATTAAATTAGGACACCAAAAACATCTAGTTTACATAAAGTTGACTGATGCATTTGACTACTCTGGGAAGCGAAGAACAAATAGAAAGGGAAAAAAAAGTTGTAAAAATATATTTTTTCCATATATTCATTTATTTCTTTATTGGTCTATATTAAAAGTGTTCTAAAGCTTTATCCATACCGATTTTTTTTGGGTCCATGAGAATTACCTTAAATTATTTGCGCTCTTTGTTTTAGGTAATATGAAGCAACATAAATGTCAAAAGCTGTTTACATTAAATTTTGTTGATTTACATACTAAATTGAGAAGATCATTCTATAGTGACAGATATGGATATTTACTTAAATGACTATAATAAATTTTGGTTAACTGCCGGAAGATATAGAAAGTAACACCAGCAATGCATGCGGTATTTGGGGGAAAATATTCCCTTTACCTTGAAATTAATTACAGTAATAAAATTTTTTTATTTTATACTTTTCAATAAACTAAGAAAACAATATTAACCCAAACCAGTAACAACTTATTGTTAAAACAAATCACCTTATACTAAAAGTAACATCACAAAGATTAGACCAAGTCATATGAAGTATTTCTATTATCATATCAAATTTATCAAGTCAATACTACAACAACAATATTAGCTCATTACCTTAAAGATTTTCGTCTATGGCGGGATATGAGGGGTCAAATGTACGCAACCATACCCATGTGTTAGAAACACATAGAAGTTGTTTTCGATGACCTATAATGAAAATTGCGTCAAGCTGTGTCGATCAACTGGTACTTCACAATATAAAAAGCGCATCCAATTTAGTGAATCATTTTGTTTTATTCCTTCATATTCCAAGGTCAAAAATGATTGCGTTATTGACTCCATTAGAAATAAAAACTAAATTTCTTAAGTCAATAATTTATACAAAAACAATCTCACTGTGAATTAAGCCGTCATCCACTAAATTGACCTTGATGATGATCCACGGATGAGATTTCTTAACTTTTTAGTGTTTTATTTATTTCCTAACAAACATACACCATTTAGAAAAGTTAAGTATACATGTCATTCTCTTATTAAATTTGTCAGACATATCTTACACGTCCGTTACTAAGTTGGTCAGGCGATGAGGCATAAAAGAGGTTATGACTAGGAGTGTTAATGAACCGAGCCAAACCGAATAATAGGTTTTTGAATTTGGCTTCATTTAGCTCAACGAAATATTTAGCTCAGTTCGTTTAGCTAAACAAACTTCAAAATTGGTTCGAGTTCGTCTCGATAAATCTTTAACTGTTTAAACGAGCCGAACAGTTCACGAATAGTTCGACTCGTTTTAGTAAACAAATCCAAACAGCTGTTCGAATTCGGTTCGTTTACCGACCATTACCGAACGAACACGAATCGAACGCGAACCAAACTCAAATAGTTTGTGAACGGTTCAGTTAGTTGAACAACATGACATACAAATCTGATTAACGGGTCTCAGAATTAATTATCCAAAACTTGAGTACCAAAATTGCCTCTGTAATCTAGTCTCAGGGACTGAAACATTTATTTCTCATATTAAAACCCCATACACAAAAAATATGCCAAAGGTATGTATCCAATGTGAACTATACACGTATCCACACATGCATTAATATTAAAAACATATTACATAAATTTCCAAAACAATTTCCTTCTCTTTCTACTCTTTTCCCTCCTTGTCTCTCTCCTGAATCCCATAAAAATCTCCTAATGATTCTCAATTTTGTTGCTTGGATTCCTCAATTTAGTTGCAAACTTTCTGGGTTTTCTGCTCAAGAACTTCTAGCGCATCAAACATAATTGCACTTTAAGTTAAAGATTCCAACATTTTGGCCTTGGCTACCCGTTAGAACTCATGTCTGCTCCAAGTTCAACGGCCCCCAAGAAGTCTGGTGGAGAGTTTCCAGCAGGACTTCGTGTTCTTGTAGTAGATGATGATCCTACTTGTCTTAAGATCTTAGAAAAGATGCTCAAGAATTGCTTATATGAAGGTATGAGTCCGGAACTATATTTATTCTTCTTTGTCTTAGACTTGATCCAAATAGTTCACTGCCTTTCCACCTTTTGATTTTATCCTTAAACTCAAATCTTCGATTTCAAATCCCATTGACATTCTCTTATGTGCTTAATTTGTTAATATCTTATTGGATTTTTATTTTAGGTTATTTATTTTCTGGTGATGGGATTGATGCAGGGGGATTTTGGAGGGGAAGGGAGGATGTAATTTATTCTAAGGAGAGAGTTGATTTCCTTTCTATTCTTCTTTTTTGCTTTAGTTTTCTTACATTCTTAGTGACAATTGCTAGAATGCTTAATCTTGGATCTCTTTTGCTGTACCTTTCGAAAAGTTTGAATTTATTATGTGATTGGACAATCTTTAGATTTATAATATGATAGAAGAATCATCATTGTTATAATGGCGATTCTGTTAGAGTAGACATTGCTATCTTGTTCTTTAATTGAGAGTTATAGTTTTTCTCATGATTCAATGGAGGGCTGATTGGAATTTCTCAAACCTTTGCAGCCACCACATGTAATAGGCCTGAGAAAGCGCTGAGATTTCTCCGAGATAACAAAAATGGTTTTGATGTTGTTATAAGCGATGTCCATATGCCGGACATGGATGGGTTTAAGCTTCTCGAGCTAGTTGGACTAGAGATGGACCTACCTGTTATTAGTAAGTAATCAGGCTTCTTCAAATCCTTTGGCTTCAACTTGGCCTATGAATATTAGTATGAAAACTTAGACTCAGTATTGATATTGGGTTCTGTGATATTGCAGTGATGTCAGCAGATGACAGTAAAGATGTTGTGATGAAGGGTGTGACTCATGGTGCTTGTGATTATTTGATTAAGCCAGTCCGCATTGAGGCATTGAAGAACATTTGGCAGCATGTTGTTCGTAAAAAGAAGCATGAGCGCAAAGACAATGATTACGAACAATCAGGAAGAGTGGAAGATGGAGAAAGGCAACAAAATCCTCAGGCGGATGTTGAGTGTTCATCTTCTGCTAATGAAGGAAATTGGAAAAGTTCAAAGAGAAGAAAAGAAGATGAATCTGAAGCTGAAGGTGAAGGTGAAGATAAGGATGATACTTGTTCAATGAAAAAACCACGTGTCGTCTGGTCACCTGACCTTCATCAGCAATTTGTTGCAGCTGTTAGTCAACTTGGAATTGACAGTAAGAGCCATTTTCTAAGTTTCTCCCATGATTGGCTTCTACCAAGTTTCCTGTCTTATTTGTTACCTTTTGCAACACAATTTGCTCTTGACATTCTTCACAGCATCTGATAGTTTCTAACTTAAAGTTACTCATGATTTCATTTTGTTTTATGTCCATGTCTTGCTTTTTTAACCCTAAACTAAAATGGGAGAAGTGCTGGTGCATAAGGAGAAGAATATGGACCTGGTGACATTGTAAATATGAACAATCACCATATGTATTATCAGAAGGGAGGACTTACTCTCGTTCTGTTTGCTGCAAGCCACCTAAACAAAAGTTATCTTGTTTTCTGATCTTGATCAGTTTCCTTATTGAATTACACTTAGTATGTCCAATAGTGTGCTTGTCATTTAAGTATTTTTAAGATGCTATTGTTGAATGCTCTCATCTAACTCTATCCACGTCTGGAGCGTTTGCTTAGGAAGGGGGAGGACTGTGTCCTTAAAATTTCTTGGCTTGTTCAAGTTATTTATCCCGTATACAACCTGTCTTAACAGGCTTGCCTGTGGTAACCTTTGCTGCTGGTGTGTTGCTATCTTGTTTCATTCTTGTGTTTAAATGATTTCATATACAGCATCACAGAAATTCTCCATGGGGATGCTTCAAACTGCATATATAATTTCGATGTTAGTTGATTGCTTAGTTTTGGCAGGTTCCTATCTAAGCTTGTGTTTGTTACATATAAAAGAATATGGTGCTGTGACATGAACTTTTTCTCGTATGAGCTTGTCCCCTTATAGTATATTTTGCTGTGCTGTATACCATGATAGTAAATTCCATTAAGGGTTTTTAGGTGAACTGATTATTTTCTTTAAACGCAGAGGCTGTTCCAAAGAAAATCTTGGAATTGATGAATGTGCCTGGGCTGTCAAGAGAAAATGTAGCAAGCCACCTTCAGGTAAGGGAATCTTTCTTATTTGAGTGACTCCACCGCATCATGTAGAATCATGTAGAATAGCTTATGTTGTACGGTAATATCACCCTAAAGATCTTGCAAGATTTCTCATATAGTGTATTCTGCCAGAAATACCGCTTGTATCTGCGAAGACTTGGGTCAGTGTCTCCCTACAGTGGGTTTGATCTTCAAACTCTGGTTACTAGTGCTCAAATCCCATCTCAAAGCCTTGCATCAATCGGGGAGATGGCTATACATAAGACGACCGCCAGAATTCCTGTATCAGCTCCTCATATGGGACAAGGGAACCTTTTTATGTTTGGAGGTCCAAACTTGAGATCTGGTGAGAGTCAACAATGGCTAAGCAGCAACAGTAGTCCAACAAACATGCTTCATGGGATTCCAACAAATATCGAACCAAGGCAACTTGCTAGTATGAACAAATCTGGTCAATCATTTGGTAGCATGACTATGAAAATAAACTCTCAGGCGGATCAAAGTGGCTCTTTGCTTGTGCCTCCGCCGCTGTCCAGGTCAGCATTGCATGAAAATGGTGGCCGTAAAATTTTGGGGCTGCCATCATCCAGGGTGCGCACTATCTCATCGAATGGGATATGTGGCTCAGGCTTGAGACAGAGTTTTCCTAGTGATGGTACCCATGGTACAATATATGCTCCAGTCGACCTATCACCTGCGAATAACGTTGGAGCATTGCCTGGTAATAATTTTCCTCATGGCACTTTGGGAACTTCTAATCCAACGTCAAGAAGATTAATCCAGGATGAGATAAACTCAGAAGCGAAAGGATCTGGAGGTCTTGGTACTAGTTATGAGTGTTATAATGGGCTGAAACAACAAAAAGTTCAGGACTGGGGTTTGCAATATGTTGAATCGAACTTCAATGCGCCTCAAAACCCTGTTATGCAAGGAAGCATTGATCCCTCAAGGGAGACTTTAGTTCAACCAGGTTTACCTTCTTTCAGGGAAAATGGACAAAATGGGATCAGGAATGCAAGTTTTTCAAGTGGAGGAGGCATTTCTAACGGTTCTGATTATGGTTTGCCGCCCAACTCATTTACTGTTGATAATTCCTTCACAAACAAGGCAGAAAGCCTGCCTGATGCCAGCTGCTTTGGTAACTCGTTTCTCCAGCAGCCTAGCCAGGAGGACCTTTTGAGTATACTTCTAAAGCAGGTATTTTTCTGATTTTCAATATTCAGTCTGTTTAGGATTTATGGAGTTCCAACTATTAACGCATCTTGATCTTGTGTACCCTCTAGCAGCAAGACAACTTCGGATTAGTTGAAAATGACTGCGGCTTTGATGGGTACTCCTTGAGCAACCTTCCAGCTTAATATATATTCTGTGACCTCAGGCGCGCCGTAATAGCATTGCAGAGAACTGTTTCATCTCACTTGATCGAAATGTCCTGCCACATTATCACCATGGCTGGTCTTTGTTCAGAGTGCTTCGACTCTAGTCCTGTTTTTGCTTAATTTACCGTGTAGTGAATCATTCACTGCCATTTTTTTTCTCTCTTTCCCAGTGAAGCATCAGACAAATCAGTTCAAAGAAGATGAAGTGAGGCATGATGCTGTTGAAGCATGATATTCGAACGTGTGCATGTTGAATTTTTGGCTCCTTTACTTAGTGATGCTAGCTTGAAGTAACTGCTTCTATCTTTGTGGTTAGTTCTTTAAGCTTTCAAAGTATTCAGGTTGTACAGCTCTTTTTTTTTTTTAATTTCTTTAGATAGTTTTTGTATGGTACAACCGTTGTAGCGGGATGGTTAGATTGAATTAGGGCTTGCTACAACGGCTGTACCATAATGACTTTCTTGAGCTCAAGTTGTAGTTTGTCATTTGCCTTGTTTTCTAAGTCAGTTTATACTCTCCTAAGGTTATTAAGTTTCTTTTAGCAATAATGTTGATTTTGCTAACATTTAGTTCATCTATTTCAATTGAATCATTCTATTTTCACTTTGTAATCTATGTTTTTTTTATCCTTCTCTTTTCTTCCATTTTATCAGACTATTGTCGTATGTAACGATTTGTTTGTTACCACATGAAACCATATTACAATATAAGTTCTAACTTTGCATTATAATTTTATTTGCATTTATTTGATTTAAAGTTTGGGACTCAATAAAGTATGTATGTTAAATCATCTAGGATAAGATATTCAACGTAGCACTTATCTTAATCAACGTAACATTGTCTTTAATATGGAATATTTGGCATTTTAAATTGCGTTATTTTTTATGTAAAATTAATTTTTCCCAAATTGTGAAAACGGTGAAAGGTGATAATAATTTTATTGGGAAGTGCTTAGACTGGAAGTTTTGAATATAATCATGGTTCAAATGCATGAATTGTCGATTTTTCAATTAGGCTTGGATTGAAATAAAGAATGGAACAATAGTTTGTATCAGATCGAAATATATTTTTTACATTTTATTGGTTAATGAACATTTATTGTTTCTTTAAGAGTGTATAAATTTGTCATTTTCAGAGATATTTTATATTATATGCGAGTAACCAAGAGTAAATGATCAAATAAGATAACGTATCCTAAAACATTATACAAAGTAATTGACATGGGAGCTCTCTAAGTGTTTCGGTAGGTGGAGACCAGAATCAAGTCACAAAATATACATACAATATATTTAAAACTCAATAAGAAACTTATACAATTCTCATGCAAATACTACTCCCTCAAAAACATGTATCCGCACGGAACGTTTTTGTGTCGTCATGTCTAAAGTCATGTATGTTGGAGGAATTAAAAGTTTGGGATTTGACCCATTAAGGAAGGTTGCAAAACTTGGTTTAGCAACATATTTTGAGCTTAATTATGATTAGTTTCTGATAATGAAAATCGAAAACTAATGGGTCCTTAATTATCTACGTAACGAGTAGTTAATTTTAGGCTTTGGAATCACTCAATTACGATACCGGGTGAATGAGAAATTAATGCTCAAAGTGGATGGAAAACATGAGTTAGAGGGTGATGTGTCCTATTCTTAGGAGACCACATCACTCTTATGGAGGAATACCACATTGGATATTTGGACATGTTTAGCCACCTTATAAATGGCTAGAATGGACACTTTAGATGTGCCCTTGGGGCATGAGAAGTTTTTGACCGGAGGGAAGACCTAGAAAGTGCCACACGCGCGCGCGCGCCACCACCGCCCGTCTGGCTCGGGCTCGGGCTCTTTAGAGAAAATTTATTTGGGCTTTTGGATTAATTATTTTTTTGTAAATAGTTAAAGGCTTCGGGCCTAGCTACGCAGCGGCCCAAATGATCTTCTATGTGCGCAGTCCGGTCCAGTACTCCTATATGCGCGTCCAGTAACGGATAACGCGTTTCAGTTGCGTTCGGTTGTTCGGTTACGGTTTAAATCGAACGGTTATTTTTAAAGGGTCTCCTCTGGTATGCGATAAGATCAAACGGTTTTGATCTAACGGTGACGGAAAGGCAGCTTTGATCCAACGACTGAGATTCAAACTGACCTAACCGCCCAACCGAATGTGGTTTTCATCTAATGCTCCAGGTTTAATCATGTGAATCGGTTTTTCATCTAACGGCTGTAATTTAAACCTTCCAAAATCGCCAGGAGGTTTTAATCTGACGGCCCTAATCGATCTACGGTTATGATCTGACGGTCACGATTCCATCTGCATAACCGATTCTCCAACCGACTCCCCTATATAAACAGGGGCAGGGTGTGCGTTCTACACACACTCTGATCATTTGCATTCGTCGCTTACTGCATCTGTATTAGTGCTCTCTGCATAACGTCCAAGAGGAGTCAGGACATTCGAAGGTTCGCTGTAGTTCAAGTTCAGCAGTGCCGCTCAACTGAACAGGTACCCGTTGTATCCTGGGAGACGGTTGCTAACGCCGGTTAGACATAGTATACCGGAGCAATACGTCTTAAGGACAGAGTCCTCGACTCGCCCCGGGTTTGGTTTATTTTACTGTTTCCATACGCACACACCGAACGACTGCGTCTTAGTACAGGATTGATTGTTACCAACAATCTTAAGACGCATTTGATTCAATTAATTTCTGTACTATTTTTCTTTTTACGCAAAGCAGTGTTCATACTGATTTGCAGTCTGCTTTTACCCATTTCTTATATCCGATTTTGTTCTGATCTTTACGTTTTTGATCGAACTGAACAGGAATGGAAAACGAAAGCTCAAACTCTGTTCAAGTCTTTAACGGTGCTCACTCCGTGTCTGCACCTGTCGGGGCTAATAACGTCGCTGCCGGTGCGCCGTTCAACACGGTTCCTCTGGCACCTACCGGAGGGCCTCAGATTAATCCGGCTGCCACAGCTGCACACGTGGAGAAGCCAGAAAAGTTTGCCGGAAGTTTCTTCAAGAAGTGGCAGCAAAAGATGCTGTTCTATCTCACAGCGCTGGGATTGGCCAAGATGCTGAGCGAGGATCCGCCAGTGGTAGAACCAGTGGAGGATCAAAATCTGAACATGCAGAATGCCTTGGGTGCTGAAGCATGGGCGTATACAAATTTTTGTTGTTTAAATTTGATTCTGAGTTGCCTAGATAATACTATCTATGGCGTGTTTTGTACTTATAAAACTGCAAAAGCATTGTGGTCGGCTTTAGATAAAAAGTATCGTACAGAAGATACTGCACGAAAAAGTTGATAGTTGGTAGATTTCTCGACTATAAAATGCTAGATTCCAAAACTGTCATTTCGCAGGTTGAGGAAATACAGATGTTGGTATCTGAAATGGAAGAGGATGGCATGACGCTCAGTGAATCTTTCCAGGTTGCGGCTGTGATTGAGAAGCTACCTCCTACGTGGAGGGAATTTAAGAGCTATCTCAAACACAAACGAAAGGAAATGAAGATGGAGGATTTGATTGTCCGGCTTCGAATTGAAGAGGACAATCGTCGTGCTGAGAGAAAGCCAACCACTCCGTCGGGTCAAGCCAAGGCTCATGTTGCTGAGGCGAAGAACAAAAAGAAGAATAACACTTTGGGCGTGAACGTCAAGGGCAAGGAGATTGCAAAGAAGTTTACAGGTAAGTGTTATAACTGTGGAAAACCAGGGCACCGTAGCAGTGACTGCCGTAAGCCCAAAAAGAATCAGAATCAAAACAAAGCAAAAGCAAATCTGGTTGGCGCAATGGAAGATCTGAATCTCTGCGCAGTGGTGACCGAGTGCAACGCAGTGGGGAATCTGCGTGAATGGTGGGTGGACACAGGGGCCACTCGACATGTATGTGCCAACAGGGCGATGTTCAGGGACTATGTTCCCACGACAAATAATGAACAACTTTTCATGGGAAACTCCGACAGCTCTAAGATCGAAGGATCGGGCAAGGTGGTCCTGAAACTGACTTCAGGACGGGAGCTGACCCTGCAGAATGTGTTGCATGTTTCTGACATCCGGAAGAACTTGGTATCTGGCGCTCTACTAGTCAGTCATGGGTTTAGACTAGTTTTGAGGCAAACAAATTTACACTTTCTAAGAATGGCTTGTATTTGGGAAAGGGGTACCTTACTGATAACATGTTTAAATTAAATGTTATGACGATTGTACCCAAGAAAGTTGCGCCCACTGAGGCTAATAAAATTGTTTCCTCTTCTGCTTACATGCTTGAGTCTTCTTATTTATGGCATTTTCATTTGGGACATGTTAATTACAAGTCAATACAATGAATGATTAACCTTGACTTATTACTCAAACTGGACTTTAACAATAAAGAAAAATGCCAAATATGTGTTGAAGCAAAATTGACAAAACATCATTTCCTTCAACAGAACGAAACACTGACCCCTTGGATTTAATTCATACAGATTTGTGTGATTTAAAATTTGTGCAGACAAGAGGAGGTAAAAAGTACTTTGTAACTTTTATCGACGATTGCACTAGATACTGTTATGTTTATTTGCTAAGTAGCAAAGATGAGGTCATTGATGCTTTTAAAGATTATAAGAATGAAGTTGAGAATCAACTTAGCAAACGAATTAAAACAATTCGAAGTGATAGAGGCGGGGAGTATGACGCATCGTCTAATGAATTCTGTTCAGAACATGGCATTATTCATCAAACGACTGCAGCATATTCACCTCAATCTAATGGTATTGCAGAACGTAAAAATCGTACTCTAAAGGAGATTATGAATGTTATGTTGATAAGTTCGGGTTTACCTCAGAACTTGTGGGGGGAAGCAATTCTCTCCGCCAATGTCATTCTAAATAGAATTCCGTCTAAGAAGACGAATAAAACCCCATATGAACTTTGGAAACGCTATAAGCCTAGTTACAAATTCTTAAAAGTGTGGGGGTGTCTAGCGAAGGTTGTTGTACTTAAACCAAGACAAGTGAGAATCGGGCCCAAAACGATTGATTGCATATTCATAGGTTATGCAACGAACAGTAGTGCATATCGTTTCTTAGTGCACAAATCGGACATTCCCGAGATACATGAAAATGTTGTCATGGAGTCGAGGAATGCAGTGTTCTTTGAAAATGTCTTTCCAAAGAAAGACAAAAACAGTGAAGAATCTAGCACTAGTAAGCGAGTGCGTGAGACAACCCCTCAAGAGACTGAGGAACCTCGTCAAAGCAAACGATCCAAAATACCGACGTCTTTTGGACCAGATTTTCTAACCTACATGGTAGAAAATGAGCCGAGATCTTTCTCTGAGGCAATGACAACTCCAGAAGCTCCTTTCTGGAAAGAAGCAGTGAATAGTGAGATAGATTCCATTCTTTAAAATCACACTTGGGAGCTAGTAGATCTTCCTCCAGGAAGTGAACCACTCAGATGCAAGTGGATTTTCAGGAAAAAACCTAAAGAAGATGGATCTATTGACAAGTACAAGGCCAGGTTAGTAGCCAAGGGCTATAGACAGAAAGAAGGCTTTGACTTCTTTGACACCTACTCACCAGTGACTAGGATCACTTCCATAAGGATACTAGTAGCTATTGCTGCAGTCTATGATTTAGAAATCTATCAAATGGATGTGAAGACTGCCTTTCTTAATGGTGAGTTAGAGGAATAAATTTATATGGAACAATCTGAAGGGTTCGTCGTTCTAGGACAAGAAAGGAAAGTGTGTAGACTTGTTAAGTCTCTGTACGAACTTAAACAAGCACCCAAGCAATGGCATTTAAAGTTTGATCAGGTAATGATGTCAAACGGCTTCAAGATCAACGAGTGTGACAAGTGTGTATATATCAATAGCAGACCAAACGCCTATGTGATAGTATGTCTCTATGTAGACGACATGCTAATCATGGGCAGTACTCGTGACATCATCTTGAATAAAAAGAAGATGTTAACACGGAATTTTGAAATGAAGGACATGGGGGTTGCCAATGTTATTCTAGGAATTAAAATTTCTCGGATGGCTGATGGTCTTGTTATGTCGCAAACTCACTATATTGAATCTATTCTCAAACGATTCAATATGTTTGAAACAAAACCAATAAAGACCTCACTTGACTTATGTATACACTTAAGGAAAAACCGAGGAGAACCTGTAGCTCAATTAAAATACTCTCAGGTAATCGGAAGTCTGATGTACACAACGAATTGTACAAGACCAGACTTAGCTTGTTCAGTAAACAAATTGAGCAGTTTTACCAGTAATCCAAGTGATGATCATTGGAAAGCTCTTAATAGAGTGATGAGGTATCTGAAATACACAATGAACTTTGGATTACATTACACGAGATATCCAGTAGTATTAGAAGGATATTGCGATGCAAATTGGATATCAGATAGTAAAGACTCGAAGTCCACCAGTGGATACTTATTCACTGTTGGTGGTGCTGCTGTGTCGTGGAAATCTACGAAACAAACGTGCATAGCTCGGTCCACTATGGAAGCTGAGTTTATAGCACTGGATAAAGCTGGGGAAGAGGCTGAATGGCTTCGAAATTTCCTAGAAGATGTTCCATGCTGGCCTAGGCCAATCGCTTCTATTAGCATACACTGTGATAGTCAGTCAGCTATAGGACGTGCTCAAAGCAACATCTACAATGGTAAGTCACGACACATACGTCGGAGACATAACACCATTAAACAGTTGATCTCTAATGGCGTGATTTCCATTGATTACATAAAATCAATGGAGAATCTTGCGGATCCGCTTACAAAAGGCTTGCCTAGAGATCAGATGTCAAGATTGACAAACGGAATGAGACTAAAGCCTATAATGCAAGAATCTTTGTAATGGTAACCCAACCTTGTTGACTGGAGATCCCAGAATCTTGGTTCAATGGGACAACTAAGTTATGAAGCTTCAGTTTAGCACTTACTCATTCCGTCATATAAAAGTGCTGTCTGCAGAGAATATTTAGGGTAAGCTAAAGCTTTCAATGATGTCCTATATCTTGATACATCAAGTGGAGTATGGCAGAATACTCTTGATAGGAATCACCTATGTAAGTGTGAAGTGGGGCCGCTTCTATGAAAAGTCTGGGAGGCAAGATTTCTCTAAAACACTTTCTGAAACCAGGCTGTTCATGGCCAAAACAAACAAAACCATGAGAACAAAAAGGGTGTTAAAGAAAATGTTGTGTGAGTATCGTTGTCTAGGTTCACAACAAAGGCTGACTGGTTGAAGACATCAAGTCACTAATTAGCCGAGTGAATCCGATGGTACATCACTATGAAAGGTTCAAAGCCAGAAGCTACCTCTTCTAATGCAATATTTTCTTGTCTGACTTCTTCTTATAGTTTGCATCTGCACTTGCATTAATTTCCATTCATGTGGGGGATTGTTGGAGGAATTAAAAGTTTGGGCTTTGGCACATTAAGTAAGGTTGTAAAACTTGGTTTAGCAATATACTATGAGCTTAATTATGATTAGTTTCCGATAATGAAAATTGAAAACTAATAGGTCCTTAATTATCTAAGTAACGAGTAGTTAATTTTAGGCTTTGGAACCACTCAATTACGATACCGGGTGAATAAGAAATTAATGCTCAAAGTGGATGTAAAACATGAGTTAGAGCGTGATGTGTCCTATTCTTAGGAGGCCACATCACCCTTATGGAGGAATACCACATTGGATATTTGGACATGTTTAGCCACCTTATAAATGGCTAGAATGGACACTTTAGATGTGCCCTTGGGGCATGAGAAGTTTTTGACCGGAGGGAAGACCTAGAAAGTGCCACACGCGTGCGCGCCGCCGCCGCCCGCCCGTCGGGCTCGGGCTTGGGTGCTCGTGTCTTTTTAGAGAAAATTTATTTGGGCTTTTGGATTAATTATTTTTTTGTAAATAGTTAAAGGCTTCGGGCCTAGCTACGCAGCGGCCCAAATGATCTCCTATGTGCGCAGTCCGGTCCAGTACTCATATGTGCGCGTCCAGTAACGGATAACGCATTTCAGTTGCGTTCGGTTGTTCGGTTACGGTTTAAATCGAACGGTTATTTTTAAAGGGTCTCCTCTGGTATGCGATAAGATCAAACGGTTTTGATCTAACGGTGACGGAAAGGCAGCTTTGATCCAACGGCTGAGATTCAAACTGACCTAACCGCCCAACCGAATGTGGTTTTCATCTAATACTCCAGGTTTAATCATGTGAATCGGTTTTTCATCTAACGGCTGTAATTTAAACCTTCCAAAACCGCCAGGAGGTTTTAATCTGACGGTCCTAATCGATCTACGGTTATGATTCGACGGTCACGATTCCATCTGCATAACCGATTCTCCAACCGACTCCTCTATATAAACAGGGGCAGGGTGTGCGTTCTACACACACTCTGATCATTTGCATTCGTCGCTTACTGCATCTGTATTAGTGCTCTCTGCATAATGTCCAAGAGGAGTCAGGACATTCGAAGGTTCGCTGTAGTTCAAGTTCAGCAATGCCGCTCAACTGAACAGGTACCCGTTGTATCTTAGGAGACGGTTGCTAACGCCGGTTAGGCACAGTATACCGGAGCAATATGTCTTAAGGACAGAGTCCTCGACTCGCCCCGGGTTTGGTTTATTTTAGTGTTTCCATACGCACACACCGAACGACTACGTCTTAGTACAGGATTGATTGTTACCAACAATGTACTAACAAGCAATAAGAACACCGAAATTAAACAACATTGAGGCAACAGTACGAGGTAATGAAGCCGACAAAAGGAAATGAATCATATTCATACCCAGAAAAAATCAAGTAGTTTTGTACACTGAAAATAACTCCCCTCATAAAGGAATGTGTCAAGGCTATACAACAACAACATTACTTCATTGCTTTAGGGGCTCCCGTCGATGGCGGAGTACGGAAAGTCGGATGTACGCAACCATATCCACGTGTTAGAAACACACAGAGGTTGTTTCCCGATGACCCATAATAAAAATTGCGCATAAAAAGCAGCCAAGTTTTGTCTAATACTCTTCCAAAAGGACTGGTGCATCATTTCATGATTCTGCACTACGTATCATGCATCAGTTGGTTTAACAAAAAGAGTAAACGAATGATGAGCCAACCATCATCACCACTGCATCACTATGAAAACGACAATGGCAACAACGATAGAACTGATCATGGATGAAACCCTTCTGTAAGACCCACTGGTCGGTAATATGCTGGGAAGCGAGCACTCCTCTCCATTGAAGTAAACTTTACTTGGGAAACCATCACCAGCTGGTATGTTAATTCCAGGAGTGTTGTGCTTTTTAAAGGAAATAACAGACTGTTGCTTTCCAGGGACCCTGTAATCTTTTATTGGGTCAGCTCCATCGGCTTCTGCCACCAGATAGTTCAACCCCGGAAGGCCCTGCATGAAGATAGTGTTGTTTACACCATCCAAAGCGCTTCCATTGAATGAGTAAACCTTTTCAAAACCAAGAGCTGCTTTGTCCAACTCAACCGCTGTAAACCAGTCTGCAAATGAAAAATCGTCCCAGTTGAAGACTGTAAGCCTAGCAGACCATCCGCCTCTGTAATCTGTGGCCACATGCCAGTTTATGGTGACACCGCAATTATCTCCACAGGGCAATGGTTTTGGAACCGGAAAATGGTGAAGATTAGCCCAAGCTGTTGCCAAGTTAGTTCTGTTTTCGAAAGGAATTAGGAGAGCCTGGGCAGGGAGAAGAAGAGCAGGAGTTTTCGCACCACATGTACCAGACGGATTAGAAGTGCAACCACATGCGCACGTTTGGCATGGGATGATAGACTCATTGTAGTAAGCAGAGAATGATACACAACATCTTGGGCTCACTCCCTTTGGCTTTGTGATATTGCAAACCACTTGCCAACTTGCAATTGCAGTTGTATCTGATGTCAATCCACTTGGGTTGGGAAATTGGCTAGGACTTACTCGAACTGGAGGACCACATTTGTAATCAGGATTCAGTGTACCCTGGATCTGCCAATTCTGTGGTGGTGTCAGCTCGGAACGATTAAGATCTGGTGGCATCTTCAAAACATTGATATCAAACGCGGATGTGGCTTTGCTTGGGTCCATGGATGGTGGCAAAATAGTTCCATTCCTGCAACAGAAAGGTATTTTTCCGAGTTTTGTATCGTTGGCCTTCTCGAGGGGCATGTCGATTATAGTTGGCCTTCTCTCACAGTTCAGCACAGTGGAAAAGTCTAGCGCTTGATAGTACTGTCCCTGCCTGCCAAAGACACAGTCAGATGAATCGATGCGAGAAGGATATGCCCCCTGCATGGTGTTAATAAACTCATTCCTCATCCAGTCCCAACTCAACTCCCAGTTATCAAGGCGACCAAGAGGATTATGGTTGGTAATTGTAACCCTTGCCCAGTAGTTAGAGTCGTATGTTCGGGTGACATCATACAGTATAGTAAGATCACCATTTTGACGTGGCAGAAATTTTTCATTGACCGTTATGTTGGACTTGAACTTTGGATCTTGAGTACAACAAACTTGCATCACATTTTTTCCTGGAAGTGCAAAATAAGCTAGAGTCAGCTTCACAGACTCGAATCCATGACAACATAACATTGATGAAACATGGCAGGTTAAGTCAAGTGCATTTTGTACAAATCAAATTGGACTTTTTGCTGGCTTCTGTTAAAGGCAAGGAAACATCATAGTTAGCTGAAATAAGCACCAACGCACAGAAACAAAAGATAAAGCCAATCAATGGCAAAATAATTTATGCGATCAAGCAAACTTCTTTGAGACAAGTAAAAGCCAATTCTGAAGGCACTGAAGAACTGCTCCATCTGACGAACAGCATCCAGTTTCCAATTTGACCAAGTTTGGTGTCTTTTGCTGTCTTTGTTCGATCATGATATAGAACTACAAAATGTGGAGGATCATCCTATCCACGGACAACTAGATCAAACAATGTCCGAAAATCATAAGCCCCTGAAATTTTTGAGGACAACTGATAAAAGACAAAACGGATAGAAGATCTCTCAGCTCCTAGCCATCACGAAGCAACCAGCAGACAAGTTGGAACATTAAACAAGATTACATCCAAGACAAACAGCTACCAAACAAAAAACAGATTCCACCATAATTACGTCCCAAACGTGACATATCAGTTTCTTTTTTAAAAAATAAAATAAAACAAAAGCATTTTTAGGATCTCCCAAACATGGAAATCTAATTTTAGAAAACATTAAAGACATCAAACCTCACATGCTCATTTCTCTTGCATTCAAAAATCAACCAATAGCAAGATGTACCCAACAAAATTAAGTAAAAAAGGGGGGAAAATATATGATCTTGTTGTTGGATCATCCATTGAAGACAAAGAAGCTTGACTCTTACCAAATCAAGTAAAAAAAAACTAAAGGAAATCAAAGCAAAAGTAACATATTCTACAAAAACCCGAAACAAAGCTCACAAAAAAGAAAACGGTGACTCCATATATACTATTCATTACGAAAAATCTCACCTTGCATAGTGGGCTTGGGACAAATCCATCCATCATTGACCAAAGAGACATTTTGAGGCATAGGCACATTCGGAGCTCCGACTCCAAGCTGGGTACCCACCAAACTGACTTGAACTCCCATCTGGGTCTGATCACCCGCAGTTTCAATAGCAGTCTTAAGATCCGAATTCGGATAACCCGCAAACACAGTCCCATTCCCAACACCCCCCGGCAAAGAGCTCCCATCGGCGAGAACAGCATTAGAAGCAGACACCAAGAACTCATTATACTGAAACCCGACAAAAACCCGCCAAGATTTTAAGTCCTGAAGCCCATTGTTAAGCACAAAAAGCTGAGATTCAAACCTATAAGGCTGTTTAATCGACCCTTTTCCAAGATCCGGTGGGAGCTTCCGGCCGGAGGTGTATGTGTATGAAAGAAACACTCCGTTGCAGACATCGGCGGCCGGTGGAGGCGCTGCCGGGGTCTGGGAGTGGGCTATGTAGAAATGGAAGGTGAACAGAGGAAGAAGAGAGATAAAGAGGGATTTTGGTGCCATGATTTTTGTATGAATGATGAATGCTGAGCTATCAACTTTAGACTTTAAATTCAAAAGTGTGAACGAAGAGAGAGAGAGAGGGAGAATTGAGAAAGTTTGTAGTTTTCTTTCTAGTGCTAAAAAATTCAGTAGTAATGCTGTAGTAAGAGATGATTATAGTAATAAGAAAGTGAAGAGACAATTGAGTTAGCGTGCTGGGTTCAGTGTTTCACGTTGTGGCGTAGGAGAAGTAAATTCAATATGTAAACGCGTATAGAAATGAGAAATGTTGTTCGTCTGGGGAAGGGGGGAAAAAGGAAGAGACGCGGAGACGAAATATGGAGACAGCTTCACTAAAGCTGTATGGTCCCTTTTACTATTGAAACAATATTTTTTTCCATGAGAGCTAAGAATGTTTTTAGAGTTGATTTGTTAATAAATAGGACAATATTTTTGTAAATAAAAAAAATTAAAAAGACATGTAGATCATCGGATTTCTACTCATGGTTCTCATTATTTTTTTTAGAAACAATGTAAATAGTATACCTAATGGGTCAAGGCGAACCTTGACCCGAAAATACACCTTAATGGGGGTGCAACCTTTATAATGGTCGAAAGATGGCGAAGCAACCGGCTGCTTGCCATTAAAGCCAAAGCAAATAAAAGATGAACCGTCAAGACAACAGGCTGCCTGACACTATTTACATGAAAATGACAAAAGTGTCTATACGGTACACATCTAACATGCTATGTGCATGGGTCAGCTGTGGGAATGACGTGTGTATACCTTTATACATATGTGTACAAATGCGACGGGTTACGTCTGCCGGGGTAAAAGCAATGCCTTCAAAAATTTTCTTGTTCTCATTATTGGAAAGAGATTTTTTGGTGAACTATTTTCTCTTAAAAGTAAACAACAATAACAATAAACATATCCAGTATATCTCAGTAATAGCAAAAAAAATATTTCTAGGATTTTAGTAAAAGTAACACCTGACAAAACAAAGAGCATATAAGATCCTCATATATTACACACTCAAATTAGTATTTTGAAAGAGTGTTTTGTTTGAGAGAAAGAGTTATATAAGCAAATAATCTGGGACTGGGAGTGGATTTTCACCTCTTATGAATAAGAAAATAAAAACTTCGCCCTTATTATCATATACCATCTCCTAAAAGTGTTATATACTAAACCCTTTTCGGACAAAAAAAATATTTTATTGAAAAATACATAATTTGAGTGAGTAAGACGTGTCATTATCGTGCGATATATGTAAGTCATATGTATTGTATACTAAAATATGTTTTTTCTATACGTTATTTTTATTTAGAAAAGATGTTTAGAGAGAAAGACCATAGTAGAAGATTTCCAAAGAGGTGTTTAGAGGGAAGGACTATAGGAGAGGATTTTTGTCTAGTGAAATTATTGGTCGTCATGGTCCATGATAGGAGTTTATGGAGTCAGATGATTAAGGTTAACAAGGTTTAGACATGATATAAGGACACCTTAAAGTATATTTAGGGGCTTAGATACTATCTACGTTTTATGTTGACTTAACTTTTTTGTTTTTGTCTTTGTCTTGCATTATATCTGTATCTACACGTTTATAACTATTTTAATAACAGTGTCTACATATTTGTGTTTACTGCACTCCCTCACTAACACACTAGCATATCATACCCCTATTATTGTGTCATTTATGCAGTTATATGTAGAGTCGGGGGTTTCACTGGAAGCAAACTCTCTACCCTTTGGAATAGAGGTATTGTTTGTCTGTCGCTCACCATTTCTATACTCTAACGATAACTTTTGCTGTCGTTGGGATATACTGGGTATGATTGATTGAGAAAGAAAAAGAATTTATAGGATCTGTACAACTTTGTTTATAACTGTTATGTTTAGAAGTGTATGTATCAAGTGTTGGTACTGTACCCTTATAGTAAAAGTCGGTGTAAAATTCTTCTTATCAATATTTTGTATATAATTTTTAATTGCTTTGCTGGCCTTTGTTCAGAAGTTTGAAATTGTTGAACAAAAATAAAGATGTTAATGTTACTTAATATGCAATCAAGGGAAAAATGAATGTTGCTTAATAGAAATTTATCCGGATCAAGGCTTATGTTAGGGTGAATTTTTAATTCAAAAAAAACTAATTAACTTAATAGTTATCAGTATTGATAAAACTAAATATAAAGTATGATACAACAACAACATTACCCTATTACTTTACAGGCTCCCCCAATGACAGGATATGAGAGGTCGGATGTGTGCAACCATACCCACGTGTTAGAAACACACCGAGGTTGTTTCCTGATGATTAATAATAAAAATTACGTCAATTTGTGTCGATCGACTCCTACTTCACACTATAAGAAACACATCTGATTTATTGAGTCATTTTGCTTTATTCTATCATATTTCAAATTCACAGTTTAAGTTTGCGGGAATATATTTTCTGCTAAGAATAAAATTATGACATAGAAACAATGTTCTAAAACTTTTGAAAAGAAAAAGTTTTTGACTTCAATGTTTTGAAGACCAAGCCGTCTGAAAAATGCCATTCGCATCGAGCGGCAGCACTTTTTCTATAATTTGAAAAAATTAGAGTGAATGACTAAAGTCCCTTTTCTATAATTTGAAAACTTTTGATTGATTTAAATACTATTTTGACAACTATTATTTATTCTTTTAATAGTGTATTAAAAAATTATTTTATATAGTATTTACGATATAGAATTGAATGCACACGTAAACACACACATATATAGACACATACATGTATACATACATATATACATGTATATGTACATATATATTTGTATATATACACACACACACACTCACAATGTATATATAACAACAAGAAGAAGAAGCATTCTCACAATGTATATATATAAATCTAATATATATATATATATATATATATATATATATATATATATATGCATATGTGTTTATATATGTATACACACAGACACACAAATATATACACATACACATACATAAAGATATACACACACACACACATATATCTATATGCATATATATACACACATATATGCATACATACATACATACTTGCATACATACATACATACATACATACATATATATATATATATATATATATATATATGTGCACATTTAATTTTGCGAAAAACCTTTAGCTCTAACTGTTGAGTAACATTTATCCCACTCCCGGATCTCGAGTTCGATTCTCATCCCCAATTTAAAAAAATGTACACATATCTGTATGTATATATGTACCGTAGAAAAACAATATATAAAGAAATTTCGACTTTTGTACCTTGCATATCGTAAATATTTCGAAAAGGTGAATATCGTATGCAAATATTTTTTTCATGCACTATTAAAGTAGTGAAATAAAAAATCAATATTAATTAATCAAATGGATTTATTTTTAGGAAAAAAAAAGAATATCTATTAAAGTAGTATTTATCGTAATCTAAATTTTCAAAATCGTTGAGAAGGGTCTTTTGTCATTTTCTCTAATTGTTTTTCCATTTGTCCTTTATAGTAATTATTAAAATATTGCTTTACAATTCAAATTTTAACGGTCTAAACCCAAATTTCGTCTAGTTTATATATCGATAATTTTTTTCATCCTAAAATTATAGCATAAAAAATAATAATCTGAATAATATAAACTAATAAATAAAAAAATGTTTATAAATATATTTTCTTTTATTACTTATTGGCAGTTGTCACTTACATTACCACTTTTACTCTTTAATTTTACAATTAATTGGAATGTACTTTTATATTTTCTTAGTACTATCTTCGTTTTGAGGACCGGTCAGTAAGGATAAATGAGAAAGTAAAGAGCCGCTAATAAATTATGCAATTGGTCGGCGTGACGTGATTGTGTTCTGGTAATCTTATTTCGGAAAGACGATTTCTGTAGTATGTGGCATCGGGATGATATCGCATCACCTACTTTTTTTTTTCACTCTACGCGTCACCACGCGACACGTGGCAACATGAGTGGGTGGTGACGCGTGGGGTGATTGGAGTGGGGGATCCTAATCCTGTGGCATGAGGTGAGGGTGAGCGGATCACCCTCATCTAACCTCACCACCCACCCCTTCTGTCACGTGTCGCGTGATGACGCATGAGATGTAGAAAAAATGGATGAGATGATCTCATCCCGTGTCATCGGGCTCCGTGTCAGTTGTGACCGCGTTGCATAAAACAAAAAGGAAACTGATCATAAATGTATGCGCGAAGTATTCTTTTTATTTCTATAGAATGATTCAATTAAATTGCAAATTCTATAGAATGCTTCCGTTAGACCATAAATAAATACAGTAGCTCATACAAAATAATTTAGTTTGATTCCCAGCTTCGGTTGGTTATCAATTTTTGACACGACATGTCGGTTTCATACTACTAGAATAAAATCAAACTCGTATAATATGCAAAACTCGAAAATAACCAGACAAAACTGACAGACCATACAGCTGAAATTTGCCCATTTAACCCGATAGTAGCATGTCAAACTGTCAGCCCGACATGAGAACTTGTCAAACCTGGTTTTTAAAATTGTCAACCCGTCAAATTCAAAATGTCAAAATTCATGTTAACAGTGTAAACTGAACCTGTTATCAACATAACAAGTCAGGTTCGGATTTATCTATTGTAACCCGTCAATCCAAACTCGACGTTTGCCACCATAATATATAATACGCACATTTTAAAATATTGTCACAATCGACAATATTTTTAGGATTGACAACTATTTTTGATCATATGTTTTTACGATGGAGCAATAATTTGGTGGTAATAACTTCAGACGTTTTCTTTCATCTTTCGTGGCCATCTCACCCCAATATCTCACAATTCAATCTCTACATAATGGTCGTGGGGAGACGAGATTATGAGATATCTTCTCATGTTGGTTTTTGGAAAAACTACATTTGTTTTTCTTTTAGTTTGGCTTAATACATGATAGACTTTTCATCTTTTCGAAATATACTTTTACTTCTACTGTGATTTTGGATTGAAAGGTACTTACCAATTTCAGACTAACCCATAAGGAAACGACCGTGTATTGACCGTTATGCCTTTAATATTTTGTTGTAGTTCAATTTTATCTCATCTCTGCCGCTTCTCTCCCCTCGCCCCCTTTCTCTTTTCTCCTCTGCCTCCCCTCTCCGTTCCCCCTCCCTTTCCCTCTCTCCTCTCTCCTCTATCCCTCCCTCTCCCTTCTGCAAGGCTCGCAATTTCTCTCTCTCCCACTGCTCCGCCACCCAGCCAACCCCATTTGCGCCCACAGCCCCCAGAAAGATGGATAGAAGAAAGAGGGAAATTTTTAGATGAAGAATAAGAAAGAGAAATATTTTTGGCAAAAGATCTTTTTTTATTGGAGTAAAATTTTTCGATAAAATTTGGATCATCCTCCTTTGGTTTGATCTGAAATTAGCTGTGACCTTAGGTAAAGATAATTTTGTGATGTGAGAAGGTCTGTCGTGTATTAAATTAAACTACAGGGGAGGTTAATGTAATTTTTCTTTTATGTTTTTCTATGGAAATTGATTAAAAATATAGATATCTTTTAGACGTGATTCGAAATAGCTATTTGTTCACTTCTTTTATTTCAAGTCTGATCTTATTTTATCAAATTATTTCGAAATAGGACTTACGGTTCGGTCACAATAAAATTCATAGTAAAACTGGCCACTCCAGAAATCAACATGTACCCGTTTTGGAAAAGTGAATAAATGACCCATTGAAAGTTATTATTTTACTCCAGAAATTTTATGATAATGACTTAGGACATAGATGAGCATGTGCAAATTAATCAGTCTGGAATAATTATTTTAAGGGGTAAATACCAAGTAAAGCGAACGCTACTAAACTGGAAAATTGGGCCGAAATTACGGAACTAGTTGGGGCTTCGTTCTTGTGATTTAGACATGTTTAATCGGCTTGGGCTTATGAACGTTATTTATTGGCATGTTTGCAGTATTTTCCAGGCTTTGTCCCAAATTAAATAAGACTTATTGGCTTAAAAGAAAGGTAAAAGAAGGGTACTACACTGCTGAATTCAGCAATACCCTGTTTGGTAAATTAATAGTTTAAGGGTCTTCCATGGCTGAAACGTTACGAAAATTTTATGACAAGTAGAAAAGACACCCTTATGCATACGTATGCCAAGAAGTCATGATAATGGGCCTAAAATATGAAGTTTTGAGGCCACGCAAATAGAATGATGATTCTGGAAATTTTTCTAGCCTAAAGCATAAGAACATACATGTATGTATGTGACACATTTTGTCATGAATTACATAGTGCACGACATACATTGCATCATCGTCATTTACATGATTCATGAAACTGATTTTGTGACAAAGAATGATGAAAAAGCGTTTTTAAAGAAAAGATTTCGTTTTGAAAAGAACGCTTTCCCTCGGTACCGTATATTTCTGGCCAACAGGACCCGCTCCAGATCCAGGGTTAATTGATCTGATGATTATGACCGTTCAGGTCCGGAGAGAATATACCGATTATGATGACTATGACCGTACAAGCCCAGAGAGAATAGACCTGGTTATGACGATTATGACCGTACAGGCCTGGATAGAATAGACCTGATGACTATGTGTAGCGCCCCGCTCCCGAACACTAACATTGGGAACGGTGCACCCGCCGTATCTCGCTGAGGAGAATACAAAGCGTCGAATCGATCTCCAATTTTGTCCAAAAAGACATAGAAATTTTTCGCGCGGAAACGAAATACAATAACATAAAACTTCCTTGATAAATAACAATTCCTTAATACAATAATAAACCAAATCCTGACAACAACATAAGCCCGAAAATCTAACAAGGTAATGTCTGGTGAGATCCCAATAAAATAAAGACAACCAGTCGTTGTGTCTTCTGGTATCCTAAGTGCGACCATCGGTCTGTCCACTCCACTGTATCAGCCACGCCCTCAACAAAAACGTATTCATGAGTCTCTTCCTGCTCATCTGGTGGGGGGGGGAGAGTAGGGGTGAGTGACTGGGAAATCACTCAGTAGGCACCCGCCTCCGAGTAGTACAAGCCAAACATACCATAATGATATAGCACATAGCACATAGAACATAATATCACATAAGCATATGAAAGCGGAAAAGTAATTCACTCCAGATAAAGAATGCGCAACGTCGTGATGCATGTCCTATTATGCATGTCACACGCAACTAGGTCGTGTCACACAGAATGCCGATATCTCTACCATGCAATGCATGAACCCGGGTCCTACTGAGTGGCTGCAGGTCGTACACCCCACAGTCACCATCCTGAGTGTGCGTGGCCGCGCCTCCGCACACCATCCTGAGTGTCGTGGCCCCGCCACCGTACACCATCCTGAGCGTCCGTGACCCGTACGTCACGACCCGCCATCAATGCAATGCACGTGCCATGAATGCAAAACACAATCGCCTGAGGCCCCTGGCCCATCCTCACCATCCTCCGGCGCTCAAATCTAGGTTCATCTATTCTTCAAATAATGATTTAATGTTGTTTGAGGTTAAAATTATTAATCTATGGCTTATATGTATTTATTGTGCTTTTCTATATTTTTCCCTATTTTTCCTTAATTTATTTCTATTTCTTTCCTAATTATCCAAATTAAATAACTTATCATAATTACTGAATTTTAGTGGAAATAATTTAATTTCAGCATTTGATAATTTCTGGAATTTATTTATAATTTTCTGATATTTATTCTTATTTTTCCTATAATTATTAACATTTTTAAATTAATTAATCAATAATTATGAGAATTAAAGTAATTCAGAAAATAACCAAAATCATTTTCGAATGGGCTGGCATTTTCGCCAGCCCTGGTCCGCCTCCACAGCTGGCCCGCAATCGCCAGCCTGCAACCACTCTTTCCTTTTTTTTTATTTAATCGCTTTATTGGGCTGGCCGACTCCTGGCCCGGTCCGCTGGCCACCCGGCCCGGTCCGCTGGCCACCCGGCCCGGTCCGCGAAGCCCGCCTTCCCCTCTTTTTTTTTTAATTCTGGCGAATATGGGCTGGTCCCGAGCAACAGATCGCGGCCCACTAAGGGGCTGGTCTGGTCTGCGCTGACAGGCCGGCCCTAACAGTTTTTTTTTATTTATTATGTATAAATCGCGCTGCAGCTACAGCAGGCGCGTGCAGCCCACGCGCTGCCGCTTCCGGCGGCGCATGTGGCGGTCCGGCGACCTCCGGCGACCGTTTTTCGACCCCGATCTATATTTTCGCCTATTTCCAGTCTATGGGAAACTATTCTAAGGCCAAAACAAAATGAAAAGTCCTTAATCTGCAAGAGTTTTCACCATTTTAATTATCAAAGTTTTCCCTAAAATCAAAACAGACACACGCAAACAACATATACGCATCTCATCACCATCAACGTATTCACAGTCATCAAAACTCATGGTCTTCACAGATCGAACCACATGTTATGGATCTCAACAATTAAAACAACAAAAACACCAAGAAAATACCACTAAAGCATGTTTGAATTTGCACCAAACGGAGGGGGAAAAGGAACCTACCTCGATTGCAGACTATTTACACACGTGTACGGACTAACACGTAGATTGAGACACCCGATTTCTTCTTTTTCCTTCTCTTCTTCTTCTCTTTTCCTTCTTCCTTCTCCTTTCTCCCTCCCTTCTCTCTTCAGCCGTGTCTCCCTTTTCCCCTTATCCCCACCTCGATTTGCGTGCCATTATTATGGGGGAGAAACGGTTTTCCCCCCTTAAATTTTGACTGATCCTTTTTTTTTTATTTTAAAAGTTAATTCCTTTATCCTTATCCTTAACTTATTTTATATTATTTTTATTCTTATTTTTATATTATTATTTGTTTGTTTTTCTTTTCATTTATTTGTTTAATCATTACTCCTCTTTAATTATTATTTTTTTAATACAAATTTAACAATTAAACCCCCTTTTTTTTATCTCTTATTTCTACTTGATATATATATATATACAACAGTCTTCCAATAGTTATGAACTTACTTAACACAACGATAAGATACAAAATTAATTTAATTCCGAAGGGTCGTTACTCTCACGGCTACGTTAATTTTAAACTAACGTATAACGGCTAGTTCGAAAATTCCTGGGTGTAACATCCTACCCTCCTTACAAGAAGTTTCGTCCTCGAAACTTGTCGTACCTAATTTTGAAGCGTTAAAGGTAGTATTCACGTAGCTGATTCTCTATCGCACCTTGACTTACAGAATGATTTTTTTTTCTTCAGCTCCTGATCTTTACGGTATATGATTTGAACAGAAGTCTCTTCATATGACGCGTCCGATCTACTTTTGAAGAGGCGGCGTATCCATTACATGACTCGGATTAGAGACAGATCTCCTCAGTTGAGAAACATGGGATACATTGTGTTCTTAGGCTAGCACCGGAGATAACGTCAATCAGTAAGCTAACGAATTGATCTTTTCGAGTATCTCATAAGTCGCAATGTGCCGCGACCTCAGCTTACCCTTCAGACCAAAACGTAGCCCACCTCTGTATAGGTGACACATTCAAATAACTTTGTCTCTGACAGTAAACTCCAAGGGATGCTTCTTCGAATTTGTCCAACTCTCGCTTCTGTCTTGGCCAACTTTGAGTCTTTCCCGAATCACTTTATCTTCTATTTGGTCTGCTCAACCAGTCTTGGACCGGTAATAGTATGCTTTTCAACTTCGTCCCAATGAACATGGGACATACACTTCCGTCCCTGGAATGCCTCAATTGTTGTCATGCCGGTGGTGTTATAGCAGTTGTTGTTGTTAACAAACTTGATCAACTGCGCGCAAACCCTTAGCATGTTCTCACTAGTCTACATCGTCATCTCAGACTACTCATCGGGTTGCAGATGAAATGCAATACTCAACGTGGCTCCGTCTACTATATATCCACATACACGAGTTTTAACGGTGTTGTCGTTTTAATGGTTAAGTGTGTTTTTTTTAACATGTTTGGTATAGATATATACGTATAATGCGTTGTGTGTGCTTATGTCATACCCAAGTATGACTTATGTATCAAATGTAGCTAATGAATTTACAGTCGTTATATGTAACCTGTCACGTATCTTATATTATATTGTATATTAGTTGAGTTTTAAGCGATACATATGCTGTGCGCGTTCATTTTATCTATTTATTCATTGATTTATGATATATCTCTCACTCTCTCTCTCTCTTTTTTTTTGTACTTATGTTAGTCGTCGATACTCTTTTGTTACCTATACTCTATATTTCTGTACTAGCTTGTCTTATTATTGTACAAATATCGTATAAATACCATTATATATTATTCTGAGGAAAATATATATAACTGCATAGGTTTTACTGACATTCAGATATCTAATTTATTTGTGTGTTCAGGTATGACAATAATAATTCTCTTCTTTTTTTTTGTCATACTATTAAGTTATTTACTCTTTAACTAATTACTACGCTGTCATGCAATATTGTGTTGTCCTTAACTCTTAAGTAGCATGCTTACTTCAGCTGTGTATGTTAATGGTTCGTTTTGGAAACTTGTAATTATTTGTCTATATCATAACCCATGCCTCGTATGAAAATGTCTGTGTTACTGTATTGTGTTGTTTGTTGTCGTTGCATGTTATGATATTTATTACCGTTTTGTTGTATTAGCTATACGGCGGTGTTATTGAAATAGTTGTGTGTATACTAGTGCATATTCACTTAGCATCGTTTAGTTACTTTTGTTTCGTGTATCTTTTTGTATGTCCTTTTGTTTTTTTTTTGCTTTATGTACGTTATATCATTTATGTTGTAACAAATTATGTTTGTCTACTTTCTTCTTTATTGTAGCAAAAGATTAGGGTCTTTTTTTTTAGGTGATCATTTAGCATATATAATCATGACTTATCGTATAACTTTTGTACGTTTGCTAATTCTACGTTATTATCTTATCCTATGTTGTTATCTTATATGTATTGTGAGCTCTTTTTTTTTATCTATTGCTTTGTAGTTTCATATTGGTCACTTTGTATGTATAAGTATATCTGTAAACATTTATTGTTTGTCTTTCGCACTTTGTGGTGTTTATTGTTCATGTTGTACTTGAGTTAGTAAATTTTATTAAGCATGTAGTGGTGTATGTGTGGGTGGGGTAAGCTGTTAGTTTTGCAGCCGTGACTGCAATTTGACTATTAACAACTTAAGTTGTTTTGTTTATATGATACGGTAGGTTATGTAGTTGTTTGTGTCGTGCATGCGTGGGGTGTGCATTTATTTGTGTTTGTGCGCCTGATTGTTATGTGATATATATATATGTATATGTATCATTTGTTGAATTACGTTGTTGTATATCCATAATTCATTATGTCATATGATATCTCTCTCTCTCTTTTTTTTTGTACCGTGTTACGTTTCCTGGTGTAGTTATGTTGGATTTTGTATGGTCGATGTTCTAGTACGAGACTGATATGTGGTAATAAGTCGTTAAAGTATGTTGCGTTGATCAGTATGTATAGTTAATTAGCAGAAATTGTGTATTATGATCTGGTGTTTAAGGTTTTTTTTTTTTGGGTTCGACGAACTTGGTTGATCTCACTGGTCAACTCGAATTTCTCCTTATTTTGTTTTCGGCTGCTCCAGGATACCAATATTGACGAAAATCCTTCAACTACTTTCATGTAGTAGCTGGTCCAACACAAGAAGACTCCTTACTTCAGTCACCTTGGTCGATCGGTGCTACTCAGCAGTATCCTTAATATTCTTTGAATCCATTGAGGTTCACTCTTCGGAACTCACGTGACTCAAGAAAGCCACGCTTCTGCGGCGCAACCCTGATTATTTATTTCTGACTAACATCATCTGTACTGATGATGCGTTATTGAGACCTGGTCGTCGACAGTTGGACTCTGCCACTATGTCGCCAACCTCCCTGATGTCTGCATCAATCATCACGTGGATCTGGATACTGATCCTTGATTCCCTTTATGTTGTAACTGATTCTGTCGTGGTGGCGTCGGCCTCTGCTCAGTGTCCCCTTTCGTAAAATGTCCCTGTTGTCGTACTGATATTTGCATAGTCCCCCACAGTGACCATAGTGTGACATCCACATTGAGCACTTGGTGGCGGCAGTGGCCCTCTACTACTCCGCGACTGTACTTTCGTCACGGCGGTCCTGTGATCGTTAGCGGCCATGTCGCATATTTCTGCCTCCTCGGTGAAGGGTGTTTCTAAACATCAAATTCCGAACGTCTTGCATTTCCATGTAGTAGGACCTCCGATCTGATGTCGGCAACGGCGGAAGACGTTAGTTCAACTGCTATTGGACTGCATAGTTTACAGTCGCCGTTGCACCAACTGGTGGCCATGGTGTAGGCCAATGCTTAGAGGATAACCCCTTGATCCTGGTGGTCGTTTCCATAACCATTGTTGCCTCCTTTGCCATATTATTATTATTATTATATATATATATTTTTCCTATTCACGACGTGACGATATTTCCTTGGATTTTGCACAAACCTAGAAGAGAATCCGGATTGAACGGAAGTGATAGAGGGATCTGAGCATTTATGGGGCTAATACGAAAGTTCAAAGGTACAACGGTAATGAAATAAAGAAAGCTCACCAACGGCACACACCTCCCATAACCCGATCATAACTTAGGTCTACTTCATTTATTAGGGCTATAATTGTTATTCCTAGGTAAAGATCATAGCTTATGTCTAAGTGATCTAGTTAATCCTGCGTTCCCGAGGCGGATCTGAAGCCTCGGCTCTGATACCACCTGTAGCGCCCCGCTCCCGAACACTAACATTGGGAACGGTGCACCCGCCGTATCTCGCTGAGGAGAATACAAAGCGTCGAATCGATCTCCAATTTTGTCCAAAAAGACGTAGAAATTTTTCGCGCGGAAACGAAATACAATAACATAAAACTTCCTTGATAAATAACAATTCCTTAATACAATAATAAACCAAATCCTGACAACAACATAAGCCCGAAAATCTAACAAGGTAATGTCTGGTGAGATCCCAATAAAATAAAGACAACCAGTCGTTGTGTCTTCTGGTATCCTAAGTGCGACCATCGGTCTGTCCACTCCACTGTATCAGCCACGCCCTCAACAAAAACGTATTCATGAGTCTCTTCCTGCTCATCTGGTGGGGGGGGGGGGGGAGAGTAGGGGTGAGTGACTGGGAAATCACTCAGTAGGCACCCGCCTCCGAGTAGTACAAGCCAAACATACCATAATGATATAGCACATAGCACATAGAACATAATATCACATAAGCATATGAAAGCGGAAAAGTAATTCACTCCAGATAAAGAATGCGCAACGTCGTGATGCATGTCCTATTATGCATGTCACACGCAACTAGGTCGTGTCACACAGAATGCCGATATCTCTACCATGCAATGCATGAACCCGGGTCCTACTGAGTGGCTGCAGGTCGTACACCCCACAGTCACCATCCTGAGTGTGCGTGGCCGCGCCTCCGCACACCATCCTGAGTGTCGTGGCCCCGCCACCGTACACCATCCTGAGCGTCCGTGACCCGTACGTCACGACCCGCCATCAATGCAATGCACGTGCCATGAATGCAAAACACAATCGCCTGAGGCCCCTGGCCCATCCTCACCATCCTCCGGCGCTCAAATCTAGGTTCATCTATTCTTCAAATAATGATTTAATGTTGTTTGAGGTTAAAATTATTATTCTATGGCTTATATGTATTTATTGTGCTTTTCTATATTTTTCCCTATTTTTCCTTAATTTATTTCTATTTCTTTCCTAATTATCCAAATTAAATAACTTATCATAATTACTGAATTTTAGTGGAAATAATTTAATTTCAGCATTTGATAATTTCTGGAATTTATTTATAATTTTCTGATATTTATTCTTATTTTTCCTATAATTATTAACATTTTTAAATTAATTAATCAATAATTATGAGAATTAAAGTAATTCAGAAAATAACCAAAATCATTTTCGAATGGGCTGGCCTTTTCGCCAGCCCTGGTCCGCCTCCACAGCTGGCCCGCAATCGCCAGCCTGCAACCACTCTTTCCTTTTTTTTTATTTAATCGCTTTATTGGGCTGGCCGACTCCTGGCCCGGTCTGCTGGCCACCCGGTCCGCGAAGCCCGCCTTCCCCTCTTTTTTTTTTTTAATTCTGGCGAATATGGGCTGGTCCCGAGCAACAGACCGCGGCCCACTAAGGGGCTGGTCTGGTCTGCGCTGACAGGCCGGCCCTAACAGTTTTTTTTTTATTTATTATGTATAAATCGCGCTGCAGCTACAGCAGGCGCGTGCAGCCCACGCGCTGCCGCTTCCGGCGGCGCGTGCGGCGGTCCGGCGACCTCCGGCGACCGTTTTTCGACCCCGATCTATATTTTCGCCTATTTCCAGTCTATGGGAAACTATTCTAAGGCCAAAACAAAATGAAAAGTCCTTAATCTGCAAGAGTTTTCACCATTTTAATTATCAAAGTTTTCCCTAAAATCAAAACAGACACACGCAAACAACATATACGCATCTCATCACCATCAACGTATTCACAGTCATCAAAACTCATGGTCTTCACAGATCGAACCACATGTTATGGATCTCAACAATTAAAACAACAAAAACACCAAGAAAATACCACTAAAGCATGTTTGAATTTGCACCAAACGGAGGGGGAAAAGGAACCTACCTCGATTGCAGACTATTTACACACGTGTACGGACTAACGCGTAGATTGAGACACCCGATTTCTTCTTTTTCCTTCTCTTCTTCTTCTCTTTTCCTTCTTCCTTCTCCTTTCTCCCTCCCTTCTCTCTTCAGCCGTGTCTCCCTTTTCCCCTTATCCCCACCTCGATTTGCGTGCCATTATTATGGGGGAGAAACGGTTTTCCCCCCCTTAAATTTTGACTGATCCTTTTTTTTTATTTTAAAAGTTAATTCCTTTATCCTTATCCTTAACTTATTTTATATTATTTTTATTCATATTTTTATATTATTATTTGTTTGTTTTTCTTTTCATTTATTTATTTAATCATTACTCCTCTTTAATTATTATTTTTTTAATACAAATTTAACAATTAAACCCCCTTTTTTTATCTCTTATTTCTACTTGATATATATATATATATATACAACAGTCTTCCAATAGTTATGAACTTACTTAACACAACGATAAGATACAAAATTAATTTAATTCCGAAGGGTCGTTACTCTCACGGCTACGTTAATTTTAAACTAACGTATAACGGCTAGTTCGAAAATTCCTGGGTGTAACACTATGATATGACCGTTTTCGGATCCGGAAATAATAGATTCGAAAGGAAGATTATGACCGCCTCAGATCCGGACAGAATAGATCTGAACACTCTCTTGTTTTATTGACGATGATGTTTTGAAAGAAAGAAAGAAAAGAAGAATTTGTCCTCATTTTATCATGATGCATCACATGTGCATACTCATGCTTGTTGCATTTAGTGGTTCGTTGAATATTTGTTACACTGTTACTTAGGCTAAGATGTCATGATTTGATATCTCCTAAGTTATGATTTTTATAAGTTATGAGCTGGTTACCTGCAGATGTTGGATGGAAGGTCAGGTATGTTACTAAACTAGAATTTTTGGGGTTTGGTTCTTGTATGTACTTTCTATTTAATTCACGATTATTTATGTTTTACTTGATGGTGACGTTGTCACTCACCCCCTTATTTTCCTCCCACAACCAGCAGGAAATAGGGTCGAATGGATTGAAGACGAGCCTAGGGTCCCTTATCCGTAGAAGAGCGAGAGGAGGATGACTTAAGGATTTCTGCCATGATGGACGTGATGGATGAATTTTTAATAATTTGTGTTGGAAACATTAACTTTAGTATTTTCTCATTATGAGAACATGTCTGTAAGACTTATGATGAATGTTAGACGCTTCTATTTCTAAAAGTTTTATTCTGCCTCGGTTTTGCTTACTTATTGACGTGTAAGCATGAAAGTTCACATAGTTTATTCCGGACTATGATATGTTATGTATCGACGCCTGGTACTCTCCGTAGTGAAGTACGGCGGGTGCACCGTATCCGGTTAGGCCAGGGTGCGGGGCGCTACAGGTGGTATCAGAGTCGAGGCTCTAGATCCGGGCAGAATTTAGAATTAAGCTATGATTTTAGAAATCTAAGTTGGATCTTAGATGTAAGTCATGATCATAGATTAGAGTGGACCCTGGACTAGGATGACTTAGACTGGAAATTAGGGTCATGACATAATAACGAAAATCCTAGTCTATGAAATTTTATATTTTCTTGAGTTGTTAAACTTCTATTGGATTATGAATTAAACTCTATCACTTATTATGACATTCCAACCTTGAATAAAACCCCGACACTTCATAGTGCAGATGACACGACCACGAGGCAGACCTACCAGAGCCCGACCGGAGGTGCGGGAGCCTATTCCTCCTCCACCTGCCCAGGTCCCTCCACCACCACCACCACAAGACCAAAATCCACCACCGGATCAGAATATTCCCCAACCCCAGGGGCCTCTGCCACAAATGATTCCAGATATAAATGCTTTCTAGAATTTCTGCCAGACCATAACCCAAATCGGCCAAGTAATGTTACAACAAAATGCTCCTCAGCCTCACGAGCTGGTCAGGGATGCTCAGTACTACTTTGAAAAATTGAAAAGAGCTAATGTTCCGCCTTTCTAAGGAAAGTCAGACTCAGATGCCACTGAGAAGTGGCTGGACGAAGTAGAAAATTGTTTTGGATTGATACGAGCACCCGAGGAGGTGAAGACTCAAGTTGTCCGGCCATTTCTACTTAGGGAGGCCAACCAGTGGTGGAAGGCCAATATGCAATCCCTGCCAAGGCCAATTCCATGGGAAAGATTTCTCCAGGAATTCAACAAATTTTACATACCACCATCAGCCAAGCTGCAGAAAAGACATGAGTTTGAATCATTAGTGCAAGAACAAGGAATGACAGTTGCAGAGTATGCTAACAAGTTCATAGCCCTGGGAAGATTTCAACCATCTACTATGAACGATGAAGAAACTAAAATGTTAAAGTTTGAGAGGGGGTTAAACCCTAGGATCAGGACCTGGTTGGTCAATGCAAATCCGACCAATTTTGGTGCACTATTGGATGCTTGTTACAGAATAGAGAGGGATATCATTCGCCGTGATGAGATAGGACAGAAAAGAGGAAGAGAGACAACATGAAATGGAGGGTCCCAAAAAACCACAAAGCAGAACTCAAGAGGCCCAGGACGACAAGGGAAGAATCGGTTTCAACGCCGATCTCAAAAGAATCAATCAAAGAATCAGGGCCAACAGTCTGCTATTCCGAATTGTTCTCACTGCAATAAGCGTCACGTTGGGGAGTGCTACTTTCAAGCAAGAAAGTGTTTCGGGTGTGGCAAGGTAGGCCACATCCTCAAAGATTGTCCAGATAAGGGAACAACATGCTTTGAGTACAGAAAAGTAGGACACATGGCCAAAGATCGCCCCGGAGAAAGGGGCCCCACAACAGCAACAACCTAAGAAACAGCGTCAGTGTACTAATGCGAGAGTTCATGCTATGACAGACACAGCTGCTGAAGAGGCCAATGATGTGGTGGCAGGTACATTTTAAAGTTTATGCAATATTTAGATTTTGTCAATTCTATTGTCATGCTGTTGCTTAGTAAATCTCGCATATCCAGGAGCTATTTTAGTGTGCTCAGTGCCTGCCAATGTACTATTTGATAGTGGCGCTAGCCACTCATTTATCTCAAAGAAATTTGCAAAGAATATTGATCACACCCCAACCCATAGTGACACACCCTATAGAGTTCAAGCAGCTGGGGATCAGGTGCTTGTGTCTCACCACATTTTCAGAAACTGCAAACTTGAGTTCGATGATCACCAGTTTGATGCCGACCTAATTCCCATACCCATGACGGATTTCGATGTGATTCTTGGGATGGATTGGCTTTCCAAGAATTTTGCCCACATCGATTGTAGTAAAAAGCGGGTTACTATTAAGGACCCCACACGTAAGGAATTAAATTTTCAAGGAGGTTCGAAATTAAGGAAGTGCCCCAAGAATGTTTATGTAAATGCGATTCGCGCCAGCAAGGCATTGAAGAAAGGACACGAAGGGTTTCTCGTTTATGCAATAAATGTTGATCAAGCACCCTCCGATCTTTCTCAAGTCTCGGTAGTCCGAGAATATCTAGATGTTTTTCCAGAGGAATTACCGGGTCTTTCTCCGGATCGAGAAATATCCTTCGAAATTAATCTAATCCCGGGAGCTGAGCCAATATCGAAGGCTCCCTATCGAATGACATCTGCGGAATTAAAGGAGTTGAAGGAACAATTACGTGAATTGTTAGAAAAGAAACTTATTCGCCGAAGTGTTTCGCCTTGTGGTGCCCCCGTACTGTTTGTAAAGAAAAAGGATAGGAGTATGCGCTTATGCATTGACTATAGAGAACTCAACAAGGTCACAATAAAGAACAAATACCCATTGCTTAGGATTGACGACCTATTCGATCAGCTTCGGGTAAGCGATTCAAAGTTTTTATTTCAATGATAAGTCTATTATGAACACTACCTAAAAATATGGTGATGCAGGAGGCACGGATTTTCAGTAAGATTGATCTTCACTCAGGATATTTCCAATTGAAGATCAAAGCTGAGGATGTCCCGAAAACTACGTTCAGAACCCGTTATGGACATTACGAATTTCTCGTAATGCCATTCGGACTGACCAATGCCCCCGCGGCGTTTATGGATCTAATGAATCGAGTATTTCAAGAACAACTGGACAAGTTCGTGGTAGTCTTCATTGACGATATCTTGATCTACTCACCTGATGAAGAGACCCACGCGACCCATTTAAGGACCGTCCTCGACATCCTACGGGAAAAATAATTGTATGCTAAATTCAGTAAATGCGAATTCTGGCTACGCAGTGTAGCATTTCTGGGACACATGATATCTGAGGATGGTATATCCGTAGATCCCAAGAAAATCGAGGCAATCACAGAGTGGCCAAGGCCGACAAACGTTACAGAAGTGCGGAGTTTTCTCGGTCTCGCCGGCTACTATCGTAAGTTTGTTGAGGGGTTTTCTCGAATTGCCATGCCTCCCACCCGCATGACACAGAAAAAGACCAAGTTTGAATGGACCTCAGAGTGTGAAAAGAGTTTTACTAAATTAAAGGAGAAGCTAACTTCTACCCCAGTTTTGGCACAACTTGTTCCGGGTGAAAATTTTGTGGTGTATAGTGATGCCTCAAAGAATGGGCTTGGATGTGTACTAATGCAGAAAGACTGAGTGATTTCGTATGCATCTAGACAGCTAAAACCATTCGAACAAAGTTACCCCACACACGATCTTGAATTAGCAGCCGTAGTCTTTGCCCTAAAAATATGGAGACATTATTTGTACAGTGAGAGGTGCGAAATCTTCACAGATCAAAAGAGCCTTAAGTACCTCTTCACCCAAAAGGAATTAAATATGTGTCAACGCAGATGGCTAGAGTTGATGAAGGACTACGACCTTTCTATTCAGTATCATCCGGGAAAAGCGAATAAAATTGCCGACGCTCTGAGTAGAAAGACAAGCCATCTGTATCAACCACCTCTGCAGCGTGACATGGAAGAATTTGATCTTGAGGAGGTTGACTCCATTGAGGGCATGCTTGCAAAGTTGGTACTGATTCCTTCGCTGGTTGACAAGATCAAAGAGGGTCAAGGAAAGGGCGAAACTTTGAAGAAAATAAAGGACAGGTTGAGAACGAAACCAGCTGAGGATTTTAAGATCAGGAATGATGACAGCTTGTGGTTTCGAGAAAGACTGTGCGTACCCTATGACGATGATATAAGGAACGAAATTCTTCGTGAAGCTCATAATACACGTTTGTTTATCCACTCTGGAGCCAACAAAATGTACCAAGACTTAAAACAAAGATTCTGGTGGCATGGCATGAAAAGACAAATTGCGGAGTTCGTAGAGAAATGCCTTGTTTTCCAGAAAGTGAAAGCCTCTTGAAGTTCCCGAGTGGAAGTGGGACCACATGACCATGGATTTTGTAACTGACCTACCAAGAACGAAGAACGGACATGACGCCATTTGGGCAGTCGTCGATCGTTTAACAAAATCCTCTCACTTCATGGCTATGACGATCAAGGCTCCTATAGAAGCTAGCTACGATGTATGTTGATCAAATTGTGAGCCTTCATGGAGTACCCATAAGCATTGTATGTGACCGCAACCCTCGCTTTACATCACGATTTTGGACAGCTTTTTAAAAAGCGATGGGCACCGAGATACGAATGAGCTACACATTTCACCCTCAGACGGATGGTCAATCGGAGAGGACCATCCAAACGCTGGAAGATATGTTGCAAACTTGTACACTTGATTTTGGAGGGAGTTGGGACAAGAATCTCAAACTAGTGGAGTTCTCTTATAACAACAGTTATCATCGATCTATCGGGGTGGCTCCATACAAAGCGCTTTATGGAAGAAAGTGCCGTTCTCCACTTTACTAGGACGAAATCGGAGATAAGGTTCTCACAGGACCTGACCTAGTAGAACAAACTCGAGAGAAAATAATGATCATAAGGCAAAGGTTACAAGTGGCCTAAGATAGAAGTAAGATTTGGGCAGACGAGAAACGGCGGCCGTTGGAATTTCAAGCTGGAGAAAAGGTGTTTTTGAAGGTGTCACCCTCAAAAGGAATTAAGAGATTCGGTATCAAAGGGAAGTTAAGCCTAAGGTTTATTGGACCATATGAGGTTCTTGAAAGAATTGGAGAAGTCGCTTACCGGTTAGCGCTACCGCCGTCGCTATCTCAATTGCATGATGTATTTCATGTATCACAACTTCGTCGGTATATGCACGAGCCTAGCCACATCATAGAGGAACAGCCTTTGAAAATTGAGACCGACGCGGCTTACGTAGAAGAACCGGAAAGGATTGTTGATCATATGGAAAAGATATTAAGGAAATGATCCATACTCATGGTTAAGGTGCAATGGAAACACCATTCAATTGATGAAGCCACTTAGGAGATGGAAGAAAACATGAGAAACTTGTACCCTCACCTTTTTGAGTAGCGCTTTTAAGTTTCAAGGACGAAACTAGTAATAAGGGGGGGGAGGATGTCGTACCCAACGAAAAGTCATATTATACTTGAAGACTTGTATAAGTGAATTAATAAAAGTTGCATCCTTCAAGTATATTTTACTCAATTTTAGTATGACTTCTTTTATTATATTTTGATAAAACAAAAGATTATGATCATTCAAGCATGAATTATGGAGCAAGGCCAATTCACCTAAGGGTTTAGGGAATTTCGGCCACAAGGCATAAAAGGGCCTTAGAAGGTTTTCTTTCAAATTAAAAGAAGGCTAATCTTAAGGGCCTTTCTAAAATAAGCCCAAATAGCAATTAAACAAGATTAAGTGGTGGGGCAATTATCCCCAAACTTTCGGCCCTATGAGTCCAAGAAGACTCAACATTTTCCTAATTTTCATTTAAAAGAAAAAGGAGGAAATAATTAGTAAAAAAGACAACTACCTACATGGCTTTTCATTAAACTCGCTTGGAAAGAGATTAAGCATGGTAATAGCTATTAAAGGCCATTACCGCCGGATCCCCTCCATGGATTAACCAAGAAGCAATTTAAATCTTACCATGGTTACTTTATGTTAACCACAAGGTTAAAATAACCCAAGTTAACCTTAAAGTAACTCTAGTTGAATAAAGTAACCCAAGTTAGCCTTAAAGTAACCTTGGTTAGCTAAAAGTAACTTAGATTAATTAACTCTAATTAACCTAACCATGCCATGGTAACTCCTTCTTCCCTCTTACTCCCCAAACGGCTAAACCATTTAGCCTAGTGAAGAAATTTCTCTCCAAGTACACTCTAGAACACTCTCCCTCAAGAATTCACAAGGAGTAAGAGACTTCCCTCTTCTTCCCTCAAGGCACACGGCCAATTGAGCCAAGAAGGTGTAAGATTCATTCAAGTTCAAAACTTGGTCTAGGTAAGTGCACTCTAAATCCCTTAAGAGAATTTTATAGCTTACATAGAGTGAAGCTCACATATCTATCTTTTTCTTGCTCAACAACCGTGACCCCCATGGCCACTAGGTGCAAGCTTTCAAGCTCTTAAGTGGTACTAGTTTCTTGAGAGGTTGGAACACCCTTCAAACCTCATCTTGGTAAGTCAATCTAGCCTCTATTTAATTATATCTTCCACTTAAGAAAATGACTAACAATTGTTCTTTTTTCCTCCTCCAAACCGTGGGGTTTTTTATAGTGAAGAGGAGGAAGACTTCACTCATTTCATCCAAGTTCCAAGTTAAGGAAAGGTTAAGCTTGAAAAAGGAAAGTACACTATAAATATTCATGACTTGTGTGTGAAAGTATATGCATGAATGGCTAGATGTTACTAAGCTTTAATCTAAGACGTAAAATATTAAGCTTGAAGCATGAAACTTTTGGATTCTTAAGAAAAGTGGCTTGCATGTATGAGATTTTCGTTAAAGGTGGATTCTTTGCCCTTTTAAGTATGAATATGATGTTAATATAAGATGAATGTGGCAAAGTTCTCTTCTTTGTCATGTAAGGGGGACGGTTGGATGAAGGATTGGGACAAATGTGGTTCTTGTGAAAGATTGTAACTTGTGGGGTAAATGATGTGTACAAGATGTAAGCTTTATAATTTTGATGTAATATGTACATGATGAAAATGAGATTTAAGCCCTTGCATGTGTGTGAAACGGGCTATTTTGAGATAAGGTACATACACACTAGATGTGCCAAGAATAGATTTTATTATGAACAAAATGTTCAAGATCAAGGTGTGTTATGTGTAACCTTCAAACTGTTTTTGAAGTGATTTGTAGATGACCTTTAGAATGTATTAGAACATGTAAAGTTTATGCTAAAAGGTGTAATCGATGATTAGTAAGTTATTTATGAAAGAATAACTCAAGTTGGAATACTTTTAGTAAGGAAAGGTGACAAAATAGAAATTACTGGAACAGGGTAGAATAATGTGACGTTTTGTAAGACCTGAAAAGAGACCTTAGAAGTACCCAATTAAGTTAATTTTTGGTATGACACTAGCTCTATGTGTGTAGTAAATGTGAGAGTTGGAATTTTGGTAAAAAGAGTTACGGTTTATTTTTAATGAGATTTTTAGTAAAACTGGTCCAGCTGAAGTTACTGGACTGGACAAAATTTAAGTAATGTATTGATTGATCCGAAAATAGACCTTAGAAATATGCAAATGGGCTGATTTTTGGTGGGATGTTAGCCCTATTATTTACTAAGTCTGCGAGTTGGAATTTTTGAAATAGAACTTACGGTTCGGTCACAATAAAATTCGTAGTAAAATTCGTAGTAAAACTAGTTGGGGGCTTCGTTCTTGTGATTTAGACCTGTTTTAATCGGCTTGGGCTTATGAACGTTGTTTATTGGCATGTTTGCAGCATTTTCCATGCTTTGTCCCAAATTAAATAAGACTTATTGGCTTAAAAGAAAGGTAAAATAAGAGTACTGCACTGCTGAATTCAGCAATACCCTGTTTGGTAAATTAATAGTTTAAGGGTCTCACATGGCTGAAACGTTACGAAAATTTTATGACAAGTAGAAAAGACACCCTTATGCATACGTATGTCAAGAAGTCATGATAATGGGCCTAAAATATGAAGTTTTGAGGCCGCGCAAATAGAATGATGATTCTGGAAATTTTTCCAGCCTAAAGCATAAGAACATACATGTATGTATGTGACGCATTTTGTCATGAATTACATAGTGCACGACATACTTTGCATCATCGTCATTTACATGATTCATGAAACTGATTTTGTGACAAAGAATGATGAAAAAGCTCTTTTAAAGAAAAGATTTCGTTTTGAAAAGAACGCTTTCCCTCGGTACCGTATATTTCTGGCCAGCAGGACCCGCTCCAGATCCGAGGTTAATTGATCTGATGATTATGACCGTTCAGGCCCGGAGAGAATAAACCTGATTATGATGACTATGACCATACATGCCCGGAGAGAATAGACCTGGTTATGACGATTATGACCGTACATGCCCGGATAGAATAGACCTGATGACTATGATATGACCGTTTTCGGATCCGGAAATAATAGATTTGAAAGGAAGATTATGACCGCCTCAGATCCGGACAGAATAGATCTGAACACTCTCTTGTTTTTATTGATGATGATGTTTTGAAAGAAGGAAAGTAAAGAAGAATTTGTCCTCATTTTATCATGATGCATCACATGTGCATACTATGCATGTTGCATTTAGTGGTTCGTCGAATATTTGTTACACTGTTACTTAGGCTGAGATGTTATGATTTGATATCTCCTAAGTTATAATTTTTATAAGCTATGAGCTGGTTACCTACAGATGTTGGATGGAAGGTCAGGTATGTTACTAAACCAGAATTTTTGGGGTTTAGTTCTTGTATGTACTTTCCATTTAATTCACGATTATTTATGATTTACTTGCTGGTGACGTTGTTACTCACCCCCTTATTTTCCTCCCAGAACCCGCGGGAAATAGGGTCGAATGGATTGAAGACGAGCCTAGGGTCCCTTATCCGTAGAAGAGCGAGAGGAGGATGACTTAAGGATTTCTGCCATGATGGATGTGATGGATGAATTTTTAAGAATTTGTGTTGGAAACATTAACTTTAGTATTTCCTCATTATGAGAACATGTCTGTAAGACTTATGATGGATGTTAGACGCTTCTATTTCTAAAAGTTTTATTCTGCCTCGGTTTTGCTTACTTATTGACGTGTAAGCATGAAAGTCCACATAGTTTATTCTGGACTATGATATGTTATGGATCGACGCCTGGTACTCTCCGTAGTGAAGTACGGCGGGCGCACCATATCCGGTTAGGCCGGAGTGCGGGGCGCTACAATTATATTTAAAGAAGATATATTTGTTGGTGAGCAAAGATTTATACCTAGGAAACCTTATCATTCGATTAGTGAATCAGTGACCCAAATTTATTGATTTGGTTTAAGGTTAGTGCTAGAATGTCATAAAACCGAAGTCCATAAGCAAAACTGCATAACTGCAAAACCCATTACTTACTATCAAACTAATAAATAAAAATTTGATTGGTGACAGTCCATTGACCTATGCTATGATATGTAAATAGTATGTGCACGTTATATACATATAAACACAAACAAGTATACCGACAACATTATATGTGGTGTGTATGCATTTGAATGACACCATGATGAAGTAGCACTTGGGCCAATAACAGGTAAACAATTGACTTTTCTGCTGCAATTTTTGTCCAGTTTTAAAATATTAATGGTAACAAAAGATTTAACTCAACCTAAGATCACTTAATGATATGTTGTCATCATACAGTGGCGCAACTTTTAATGTAGGATCTTCCTACTGTTCTATCAACACAATGTTATACATTATTAGATGAGATTTGTATATCCTTTTAATTCCTTATGTTGTATTTTGTGGTTGGCTAGTTGCTACTTTTGTGGAGTATAATAAAAAATGACATCACACACACACACACATATACAGGTACAAGTGAAATATTAAATGTCAACAATGATTAATTTTTCTTAGATCCGTAAATCATCATCATCATCCGTATCCAGTATATCTCAACGACATCAAAAGCTATCGCTAGGGTCTGAGGAGGGTAATTGGTAGGCAAACAATACCTTTGTTGATACGTGCAAGAATGAATCTTTCTTTAACTCTAAAGCTTCTCCTTCAAATATGGTTTAGGCACAATGAAGATAGCTTCACCTTACTTCCAAATAATTTGAAGAAAACCTTTTGAACATAAGTCCTCCAATGAATTCTACATAACCCAAGTAAGATAACTCCCTCTTGGATGTTTCCCTCCCCGTAATTGGACAACTCTCACAAGGATGCTCAAGCCTTGAAAGATTCTAGCCTTGATTTTGAATATGAACCAAGAAAACACACAAGAATTACTCTTGAAGAAGAAGAAATTTTCATTGAAGGTGTGAGATTACAAAGCTTCTCTTATGCGCCTTTTATAGGCAAAAATATCACAAGACAACAAACTATCTTACAAATTAAGATAATGCTTGAAAAGACTATACACTTCTAAAAACTATTCATGTAGGCTCCATAAAAAACTAGTCTTGCAAGTCTTGAATGATGATTTTCAAAGTAGGTCCCTCAAGTACTATTCATGGAAGACTTTAAGGATTTGTCTTCAACTTGAAATCTTTTCTGGTTTGTGACTGATTTTTGGACATCTTTCAATCCGAATTAGGTCTTGCTCTTTCTTAGAGAAGTGTAGCCAATTGAATTTAGAAAATAAGCATATAAAGTTCTTTGAATTTGGCCCAACCATTGAGTAGATACATCCAAATTACTGAAGGTATATCACAGAATTCGGTAGAAACAGTACTTCCATTTGCATGCTCTTTTTGGATGCCAAGAAACCGATTTTGGAAAAGTACAAAACATGAAAGTTGTTGATCTTTGTTTTATCTTTCCAACGCATCTTGCAACTCCTAATTTGGCCTTGTGGTTAGGTATATACATCAATTCTACCAAAACAGGTCCTGCAGAAACTCACAATCTGAGATGGACCTAAACTAATACAACATAAACATTAAAAAAAACAAAATAAAGAACACATTCTATACTAATAATATTTTACAATGGTTCTAAAATTTCTTACAAATCATGTTGTAGGTTTAATAAGGTGAACCCAATGTATAAGTTCTCTTGGTTCATCTTGCACATGTTTAAATAGGAAGGCCCCCACTTCATGCATTAGTTTCTTAGTTTTACTTCTTGTTAAGGGTCCTTGATCTTGCATTTTTGTAAAATTATGTGCATTCTCATTATCTTGGCATTTATGAGGGTTATGGACCTCATCATTCCCCCTTCTTCAAAAGGATTCGACCTCGAATCTAAATCATCACCAAAAGGAGTAAGATCAGCAACGTTAAAAGTATGAGAAATTGAACCATACTTACTCTCCGGAAGGTCAAGAATGTGAGCATTATCTCCAACCTTTTGAAGTATTTTGAAAGGGCCATCTCCTCTTGGCATGAGTTTAGATTTCCTTTCTCTAGGAAACCTTTCTTTCCTTAAATGCAGCCAAAAAAGATCACCTGGTTCAAATAAAACCTTCTTGTGTCCTTTGTTAGCTTGTTTTGCGTACTGTTTGTTTTTCTTTTTAAGTTGTAGCTTAATCTTAGCATGCAATTTCTTAATCAGTTCAGCCTTATTCTTACCATCAATACTTGCACGTTCATGAACAGGAATAGGCACAAGATCAAGTGGAGACAAAAGATTGAAACCATATACAACTTCAAATGGTGAATGAGTGGTGCCACTGTTAACACTTCTATTATAAGCAAATTCAATATATGGCAAGCAATCTTCCCAATTCTTAAGGTTCTCCTAAATTATAGCACGCAATAATTAAGACAAAGTTCTATTCACAACTTCAGTTTGACCATCTGTTTGGGGGTGAGCAGAAGTAGAAAATAAGTGTTTTGTTCCAAGTTTACCCCACAACACATGCCAAAAGTGACTTAAGAACTTAGCATCTCTATCACTAACAATGGTTCTAGGCATGCCATGTAGACGTACAACTTCTTGAAAGAACAAGTTTGCAACGTGAGATGCATCATCAACCTTTTTACAAGCTATGAAGTGTGCCATTTTAGAAAATCTGTCAACAACGACAAACACACTATCACTTCCATTTTTTGATCTAGGTAATCCCAAGACAAAGTGCATAGATATATCAATCCAAAGTGACATAGGGACAGGTAATGGGGTGTACAAACCATGTTGATGTGATGTAGATTTAGCTTTCTTGCAAGTTATACAACTTCCACAAACCTTCTCTACATCAACTCTCATATGGGGCTAAAAGAAATGTTCCTTTAACATCATAATGTCTTAAATATGCCAAAGTGGCCCATTAAACCTCCACCATGTGCTTCTTTGACAAGTATCTCTCTGACAGAACACTTAGGTATGCACAATTTTCTTTCTTTAAACAAATATCCATCATGTAAATAATACTTACCAAATAGAAAATCGGCACATGCATCAAATATTGACTGAAAGTCAGGATCATATATAAACAATTCCTTGATGCACTCAAATCCAAGCAAATGAGATGAAAACGTAGTAATCAAAGAATATCTCCTAGATAATGCATCAGCTACAATGTTATCTTTTCCTTGCTTATATTTTATCATATAAGGAAATTGTTCAATGAATTCAACCCATTTTGCACGCCTCTTGGTTAACTTTCCTTGGTTTTTAAGGAACTTAAGACTTTCATGATCAGTATGAACCACAAACTCCTTATGTTGCAAATAATGTTGCCAAGTCTCCAATGATCTAACCAGTGCATACAACTCTTTGTCATATGTTGAATAATTTAATTGCGCTTCCTTAAGCTTTTCACTAAAATAAGCAATCGGTTGTTTGGACTGAGATAGTACAGCTCCTATACCAACACCACTAGCATCACATTCAATTTCAAATGTTTCATCAAAGCTAGGTAGTCTTAGAATAGGTGCAGAAGTTAACCTTGCTTTAAGTTCATCAAAGGCTTTCTGTTGTGACTCTCCCCACTAAAATCCTACGTCTTTTTTAACAATCTCATTCAAAGGTGCAGCAATAGTGGAAAAGTCCTTAACAAATCTTCTATAGAAACTAGCCACCCCATGAAAGCTTCTCACCTCTCCAACAGTTGTGGGAATTGGCCATTCTAAAATTGAGTTCACTTTATCTTGGTCTATTTCAATTCCATTTGCACTAACCACAAATCCTAGAAACACAACTTTTTCCATACAAAAAGAACATTTCTTGAAATTTGCATATAATTGTTCTTTCTTCAATGCTTCAAAAACGCTTCTTAGGTGGCCTATGTATTCATGCAAAGTCTTAGAGTAAATCAAGATATTGTCAAAGTACACAACAACAAATTTTCCAATGAATGCACTTAAGACTTCATTCATTAATCTCATAAAAGTACTAGGTGCATTAGTTAAGCCAAATGGCATGACTAGCCACTCATACAATCCAAACTTAGTCTTAAATGCAGTTTTCCATTCATTACCTTCTTTAATGCGTACTTGAAAGTAACCACTTTTAAGATCAATCTTGGTAAAATACTTAGCACCGTGAAACTCATCAAGCATATCATCAAGTCTCGGAATGGGGTACCTGTATTTTACAGTTATCTTGTTGATGGCTCTACAATCAGTACACATCCTCCATGTAACATCTTTCTTTGGCGCAATGATCATAGAAACAGCACAGGGACTCATGTTTTCTCTCACCTTTCCTTTGGCCAAGAGTTCTTCTACTTGGCGTTGAATTTCCTTCGTTTCAGCAGGGTTTGCTCTGTAGGCTGGCCTATTAGGAAGGACAACACCAGGTATGAAGTCTATTTGGTGCTCAATTCCTCTTAAAAGCGGCAAACCAGAAGGTTCTTCTTCAGGAAACAGCCCTGAAAACTCATCAAGCAAAGATACAACTCCACTGGGCAAAGTGGAGGGTAAGTCACTCATAGAAAACAGAGACTCCTTAAGCATCAAAACATAGACAATTTTGTTTGAGTTTATGGCATTTGAGACTTCACTTGGTTTGGCAAAGAATGCAAATTTCTTTTGAGATTTATCTTCATCAATGTTTACTATCTCTTTGCCTTTAGACTCATTTTACTTTCTTTCACTCTTAATACACTCCAGAAATTTCTTTTCTGCATCTTTCTCCTTAGGATCATTCCTGTTCTTACACATTCTCTTTTGATCTTCAAATACCTTGTGTGGGGGTAATGCATGTAGCTTAAACAACTTATTGTTAAACCTGAATGAATACCTATTCAAGTATCCATCATAAGTAACTTTCTTATCAAACTGTCATGGTCTACCTAAAAGGATATGACTTGCATGCATAGGAGCTACATCACATAAGATATCATATTTATATCCACCAATAGACAATAAGATCAAAACTTGTTTGCTAACACTCACTTCTCCACAATCATTCAACCAAGATAGTTTATAAGGGTGTGGGTGGTTAAGTAATAGAAAATCAAGTTTTCTAACGAGTTCAATACTTGCCACATTGGTACAGGATCCAGAGTCAATAATCAAAGTACAAACTTTTCCTTTAACCATGCAATGGATATGAAAAATGTTGTCTCTGTGTTGATCTTGCTCATCAATCTTAACATGTGCATTAAGAGCTCTTCTAACAACCAAGAGTTCTTTTGATGCAAGTTCTTCATCCTCACTCACACTTTCCTCATTTTCATCATGATTTTCCTCAACATTAACATGTTCCACTTCCTCATCATCAGAATAATATTCATTAGACTCTTCAATGAACATGATACGTTTAGGGTTAGGACATTGATTTCCAAAATGACCTTCACCTAAACATTTAAAGCATTGAATGTCTCTAAATCTAGTAGTGGAATTAGAAATGTTACTTTCAACCTTGTTTTTCCCTTTATCCAAGTTTTGTTGAGGTGGTTGAGGTGGTCTTTGATTTGGTTGAGTCTTGCCTTGGAACCCACGGCCTTGAGGTGCAGTTGGCCTAAAACTTGTGCCTTGATTTGTCCTAGGCGGCATTCTTGGATAGGATGAAGAATTAGCTCGAAAAGATAAACTAGATGTAAAGAGTTTTACCTTGAGTTGACTCTCAATCTTTTCAGCTTTATGAACCATGGAAGTCATATCAATATATGTGGTAAGTTCAACTCTATTTGCAATTTCTTTGTTCAATCCAGCTAGGAATCTAGCCATGGTAGCTTCCTCTGGTTCTTCAATGTTAGCTCTTATCAGTAAGATCTCTAACTCTTTAAAATACTCATCTACACTACAGCTTCCTTGAGTCGGTTTTTGCAAGTTTTGGTAGATGGTTCTTTCATAGTCTGAAGGAATGAATTTTTTTCTCATCTCAATTTTCATTTCTTCCCAAGTAGAGATTGGTGCTTGTCTGGTTCTTCTCCTTACATTGTGTAGTTGATCCCACCAAATTAAAGCATAGTCTGCAAACTCTATAGCTGCATAGCGCACTTTAGTCAAATCAGTATAATTTGTACAAGAGTATATGAGATCTACCTTTTTCTCCCATTCAAAATATGCCTCAGCATCACTCTTTCCATGGAATGTGGGGATGTTCACTTTTGTTTTGATGAATACATCTTCTTGTGGGTTATTCTTTTGATTTCCATGGTTTCGAAACTGGTTGTACTCTTCCTCAATGTTATAGTCATCAAACCTTTGGTTTGGTTCTTCATCTCTTTCATCAAAGGTCCTTATAGGTATGAAATCCCTATTAAGCCCTCTTCCTCTGCCTCTGCCTCTTCCTCTTTCCGGAGCAAAAGACCCACGACTTTCAAGCCTATGTTCCGGTACATGGGGTGTTTGTCTTTCAAGTAAAGGATTTTCTGGATGAGATTGTGACTGTTTTTCTAGGCCTTCTACACGACTACTCATCAATTTCATTTCCCACAACATCTTTTGCATTAGTTGTGCTAAATCGTCCACGTTTGTGGGCAATCTTTCTCCTTCTTTGTTAAGTCTCATGGTACTCTTAGGTGTCTTATCCATGGTAAAATTACCTAAAATTGAACAAGAAAACAAAGAAAAAAGAAAACTAACACAAAGACAAAAAAACTTGATTATGTTAGTGGAAAACAAAAATACAAGTGTTTGTTCCTCTCTCTCTCTTTTTGTCGTTCACACAATCTTGTGTCTCCATTAAGAATCTGGGGCTAGAACAATTCAAAGCAAACTTGCCAAGTGAGTATCAATTCCGATAACTTCAATCATGTAAAGTAAACTTTCTTCACAAATCTCCCACCAATTCATTCACAATTCCAATGTTATAAACAACAAACTTGGACTGTACTAAGATTCAAAGAGAATTGAAACTAAATTTGATGTAATAGGCCGAGCCAAAGAAATGCTAAGGGGTTGCCCTGGGCAATCCTTAACTTAATCTTAGGCTTTATGCAAGCTAGATGCAAGTATGGATGAAGTAGAAGCACTCACGTGTTCAAAAGTGAAAACAAATGGGTACTTTGGGTTTATGAAGTAAACAAGACCAGTTCTTTTGCTTTTTTTGCACTTTCGATTATTTTGTGCAAACTTTTCTTTGAAATAAGCTTCTCTTTCTTTCTTTCTTTCTTTCTTTCCTTGTTCAAAGATAATCAAAGTGTATATATCTTGGTAATATTGATTGACAAGGCTTTGTGTGTTTGTTTTGGATGGATATGTCGACGTTTTTGTGTGTATAGGCTGTCAAGTTGTTCAAGATGAACAAATTGATTTTTTTTCTTTTCGAGGCTGCCAAATCAGATATTGAACACAAGAAAATGCAATTAAGCTCACCACACAATACAACTAAACAAACAAAAACTCTAAAACAAGTTAAGAGCTTCGATAACAACAAGAATATAGGATAGACCAAGGTAGATATATAAGCAGTGGACTGAATATAAGTAATGCAGAAAAGCTTCTAAACAAAGAACTTAAAGTCTAAAAAAGTGTCTAAACATAAAAAAATTGAAACCCAACCAAATCAAGTAAACAAACCATAAATCATATCAAAGAAATAATCTTTAAGTGTTTTATGATAGTTTGTCCTTAGTCCTTTCCAATTTCATATAGGTCTAGCATTACGGTAATTTCTCAGAGTCCAATCCAACCTTATATCACCAATTTCATGTAGGTCCAGCTTTACGGTAATTGTCCAGAGTCTAATCTAACCTTATATCACCAATTTCATGTAGGTCCAGCGTTACGGTAATTTCCTAGAGTCCAATCCAACCTTATATCACCAAATGATACGGTAAGCTTGTATATCGATTTGATTGAGTTTTTTTTTTGCTTGTTGAACCGGAGGAAACAAAGAAACTTGATAAACAACAAGAGGACACTTTTTTTTGAAGGATGGACAACAAAGAAACCAAGATGTAACAAAAAAAGAAGTGAATTTAATAGACAAAACAATAAACTAGAAAACACACGGATAAACTGTTTTGGTTTTGGTTTCTTTTTGTTTCTGAATTATACAATTCAAAACAAAAAGAAGACACTAAACCAAATAGAATTCAACCTTCTAAGAAGATGGTTGAATGGCAGATGAAGAGAAGAACGAAAGAAAAGAAAAAATTGACACAAAGAAATGATAAGTTGAGTTAAAGAAAAACCTTCGCTCTGATACCACTTTGATACGTGCAAGAATGGATCTTTCTTTAACTCTAAAGCTTCTCCTCCAAATATGGTTTAGGCACAATGAAGATAGCTTCACCTTGCTTCCAAATAAGTTGAAGAAAACTTTTTGAACATAAGTCCTCCAATGAGTTCTACATAACCCAAGCAAGATACCTCTCCCTCTTGGATGTTTCCCTTACCGGAATTGGACAACTCTCACAAGGATGCTCAAGCCTTGAAAGATTCTAGCCTTGATTTTGAATATGAACCAAGAAAAAACACAAGAATTACTCTTGAAGAAGAAGAAATTTTCATTGAAGGTGTGAGATTACAAAGCTTCTCTTATGTGCCTTTTATAGGCAAAAATATCACAAGACAACAAACTATCTTACAAATTGAAATAATGCTTGAAAAGACTACACACTTCTAAAAACTATTCATGAAGGCTCCATAAAAAACTAGTATTGCAAGTCTTGAGTGATGATTTTCAAAGTAGGTCCCTCAAGTACTATTCATGGAAGACTTTAAGGATTTGTCTTCAACTTGAAATCTTTTTTGGTTTGTGACTGATTTTTGGACATCTTTCAATCCGAATTAGGTCTTGCTCTTTCTTAGAGAATTGTATCCAATTGAGTGTAGAAAATAAGCATATAAAGTTCTTTGCATGTGGACCAACCATTGAGGAGATACATCTAAATTACTGAAGGTATGTCACAAAATTTGGTAGAAATAGTACTTCCCTTTGCATGCTCTTTTTGGATACCAAGACGACCGATTTTGGAAAAGTACAAAACATGAAAGTTGTAGATCTTTATCTTAGCTTTCCAACGCATCTTGCAAATTTTAATTTGGCCTTGTGGTTAGAGAAATACGTCAATTCTACCAACACGGGTCTTGCAGAAACTCACAATCCGAGATGGGCTTAAACTAATACAACATAAACATTTTAATATAAAACAAAATAAAGAACAGATTCAGTTTGAGTCTGCCTTTACTTCTGTTCCCCTCTACAATGTGTCTTTCAATTGCTCTGACCGACATCGTTGTCTGTCTCTGTTTGACATGTCCAAACCATTTCATTCTTCCCTCCCTTATCTTATCTGCTATACTAGCCACACCTTATCTTTCTCGAAACACCTCGTTTCTGATCTGGTCTAGTCTTGTATGTCCACACATCCACCTCAACATCTTCATCTCTGCCACTTCCATCTTCTGCAATTGTGACCTCTTGATGGCCCAGCAGTCTGTCTCATATAGCATTGCCGGCTCCACTGTCACCTTATAAAATTTTCCTTTTAACTTAGTTGGGAAATTCTTGTCACACAGTACCCTTGAGGCCGCCCTCCATCTACACCAGCCCGCTTGAACTCGATGTGCTACATCACTATCTATGTCTCTATTCTGCTGTACAAATAATCCTAAATACTTGAACTTACTTACCTGTGGTACCACTTGACCATCGATGATGAGCTGGCTATTCTCACTGTCGGTTACGCCGCTGAAGTCGTAGTGCAGATACTCGGTCTTATATCGGCTAATCTTTAAGTCTTTTCTCTCTAAATCAACTCTCCACTGCTCTAGTATCATACTCAGGGTATGTCTACTCTCTGCGACTAATACAATATCGTCATCAAAAAGCATACACCACGGAACTGCCTCCTGTATCAGCTTTGACAACTCGTCAAAGACAACTGCAAAAAGAAATGCGCTCAATGCAGACCCTTGATGGAGGCCTACCTCCACCGAAAAGAATTCCGTATTCCTCACAGGCGTACGAACGGTTGTTTTCATCCTATCATAGATATCTCTAATTATGTTTATATACTTCACAGATATATCTCTTACATCCAGACTATCCCAGATCAGGCTACGTGGTTTTTAGATCCGTAAATACGAAAACTAATTCAGTTGCCAATCATTAGTTTTTTTTTTTTTTTGAACAGTGGAGTCGTCGATATTGAATAGGTTTCTGATCTGAAATTACCAGAAGCGAGACAATCCGTTCAACCTGAAATTGGCTGTACATATCCCGTTATTACAGTACCTTTTCTCTCGCACCGGAATGGAAAATTGGAAAAGTTTGCTTCGTGGGCGATGACCGTTTGAGCTCGATGCTGTACGAGTTAGCGTTGAAGAGCAGTTGGACTTCGGGCCCACGGGAAAATTTGGAAATTTTTGAGTACTTGCAAGTCAATGTGAATTGAGAATACATGATGTAGACCGTTTAGATTATGAAAGATAAGATTTCCTCAAAAATATGCAAATAGAAAAAAAAATGCAATTGTTTTATTTATTTATTAATTATAATTGGTCTGCTATGCAAATAGAAAAAGAGAAGTAGACTTATTTCTAGGTACATAAATTTTATTGTGGCCATTGATCAACTAGTGGTCTAATAAAATGATGACAAATAAGTTTTATCTATATGTAAGTAAGGGGATGATTGGCCAATACAAGGGGCCCATAAATTTTCTACACATTTTATTGATCAATGACCAACTAATCATATTTGGTCATTGACCATTGTAAAATTTGTGTTTCTAGGTAGTGTCCCTTCAATTTTATTTTGGATCCAAAAGATCAAATCTTAACTTCAAAGGTTTCTAATGTTATAGTATCAAAAAGATTCATAAATATGTAAATCAGATCATTCAGTGGTCTCAACACTTATCCACAATATGTCGAGCTAAAACTCTTCAATTTTTATCTCTACCCATGGGCAGATGTTTTCATTGCTTTATGCTCACTATTCCACGCCCTCTACTCACCCACACAAGAAATAATAATAACAATAATTGTAGTCACCTAAATGAACAACACACCTCAATCAAAAGAGGTGGAGTTGATGTGAATTTTATTTTTGTCGAGGTTGGAGATCTGGCGGTGTAAGGGTACGTAGCCAAGATGGAGCTGTGGTGGGGTGAGATTGATAGGAGATCTGGTGATCGAAGCTGCGGGGGAGCTCCTATTTGAAAAAGGGATCGGATCTCTTCACTGACTCCACCCTCACTGACATGTGGCAGCAAATGGGTGGTGAGGCTAGATAGGTGTCATCCACATCTAGCCTCATCATCTCCCTTGTTGCCACGTGTCGGACGGTGGCCATTAGTCTCACCATCTCCCTTGTTGACACGTGTCGGACGGTGGCCAATAAAATGACGGTAGAGACGGTGAGGAGATCTCATCTCTGAAAAAAGGAGAGAGGGGAGGCCAGGATTGTCATGTCTCCTCGAGGCTTAATACTCAATACATCACTTCTGGCATACAATTTTTCAAAAGTACAAGGTTTCATCATACAATTCCATAATTACGTCAATATCTATTAAATAAATAAAAATTTAATAAAATAACTTAACCACTTAATATAATTCTTAAGAATAGTGCTCCACCAAAAGAAGTATTTGTTGGATTTAATTTAATAAATCCCTTAATAGAACCGTTTAATCGAATCAATGGACAAAGTAACAAAATGCGGAAAATATACCTTGCTCCATTGCTGTTGTTAATCTGAACACGTACACTGCAACTGCTCCGGCTGATGAAGAATCTGGCGTGATCCAAGGATTCACGACCTCCCACCAATTGTTGATATGCCCCTTGAACCGGAATCAACAATTCACTGCTTTACCCGATGGAGAGGTTAGGCAGTGTGGACTTTATAGAAAATTTGGCACACCCTCCCTTTTGCTTCTCTGTAACCGATTTTTGCCTCTTACAATATGAGGAGATGAAGCGTTCTTCATATAGAGGGGATGGGAAGGATCTGATAGGTATAAGGTTTTAAATTTAATCTTAAATTTAAAACTCAACCTTATCTTCCCATTAAATATTATCCAATATTTAATTATTGTACCAATAATTATCTACAAGCCACACGTGGGTTGTCGCCCCTCGGGGACCAGATGTCGTAACTTTATGGTCGTTGCACTTTGAGCCCATCCATCGCGGTCTCTGACCATATGACTGTCTACATATTCGGGGTTTCCATTTAGACCACACTATACATCCACGAGTATACCCGATGATCACTTAACGTGTGGATGTTTTACGTAACAATTAATATTATTACGTGACATATGTGACATATAATATTATCATACATAACGTCCACCTTATGATTAATTCGTATAAACTTTATCAACGTGCTGCGCATCACACGTATCTCGAATTAATCCCAACAATCTCCCACTTGGACTATGTATGTATCTTAAAGATTATATGTCACCCTTTTGAGCTCACATACCGTATGTCATTTAGTGTGTCTTTCTTTATCCGGTCCATCAGCAAATGTTAGCAAAAGACTTAAGCCGCACGCCGCCACATTGAATTAGTGACTTGTCCCTCATAAATCATGATACTAACATTCTACTGAATGACATGGATACTAAAATGGATATGTAGTGTGGAATTAATATGCTAGGTGATCATACATATCTAATTCCAACTTGGCCCTCTTTAGCAAGATCAATAGAATTCAAAATGCATGCCGTAACTGCTTAATGTACATTACTTCTGCAGAAAAACTTTAATATAACCAGAATGTACATTATACTGTATGTCTGAAATAAACAACTTTATTGAGCACAAGAAAAACCTCACAGACTCTCACTAGGATAAAACATCCTCAACTGGACTAAGACTCATACGGCTAACATGCTTGTGAAACACACCCGGTTCCACGGCCTTAGTCAAAGGGTCGGCCACCATAGAGTCTGTACTGATATGCTCAATACTGATCAGACCACTCTGAATTCTTTCTTTAACAGCCAGATACTTCATCTCTATGTATTTCGCTTTAGATGAACTCCGGTTGTTATTTGAATATAGCACCACATCTTTACTGTCACAGTAAATCCTCATTGGAGATGAGATAGTCTCCAATACCCGCAGCCCTGTGACAAAATTGCGAAGCCATATCGCCTGATTGGATGAGTGGACGTAAGCTACGAATTTCGCCTCCATAGTGGAGAACGCCAATAAGGTCTGTTTCGTGCTTTTACATGAGATCGCACCTCCAGTTAGGGTAATAGCATAGTCTGAGGTCGATTTCATGCTATCATAGCATCCAGCAAAATCGGAATCTGTATATCTAGTGATCTCTAACTTATCAGATCTCCGATACGTCAGTACGTGTTGTTTCGTTTCTTGTAAATATTTCAGCACCCTCTTTGCTGCGGTCCAGTGATCCTTACTCGGATCAGAGAGGTATCTGCCTAACATTCCCGTAATGAATGCCAAGTCTGGTCGTGTACATACTTGGGCATACATTATACTCCCTACTACCGAAGCATAAGGAGTATTCCTCATTTCTGAACGTTCAAACTCTGTTTGGGGACATTGTTTCAGACTGAATTTATCTCCTCTTGCCACAGGGGTATTAAGTGGTTTACACTTATCCATACTATACCGCTTCAACACCTTTTCGATTTATGCCTGTTGTGAGAGACCTAAGATACCTTGGGTACGATTCCTCCGTATCTCAAGTCCCAACACATATGAGGCTTCACCAAGGTCTTTCATCTCGAAATGCTTTCTCAGAAAGGCTTTGGTGTCACTCAACATATTTACATCGTTTGTTGCAAGCAGTATATCATCTACGTACAAGATCATGAATATGAACTTGCTCCCACTGAACTTGTGATACACGCATTCGTCAATTTGGTTTGCCTCAAAACCGAAGGAGGCAACCACTTTGGCGAATTTGAAGTACCACTGTTGAGACGCTTGCTTGAGCCCATAGATGGATTTCTTTAGTCGACAAACCATGCCTTTTGGATCTCCAATCTCGAATCGAGACGGTTGAACCATGTAAATGGTCTCGTCGAGTTCTCCGTTTAAAAACGTAGTCTTAACATCCATCTGATGTAGCTCAAGATCTAAGTGTGCCACTAAAGCCATGATTATCCGGAAGGAATCCTTCGTAGATACTGGAGAGAAGGTTTCCGTATAGTCTATGCCCTCCTTTTGGCTAAAACCTTAAGTAACAAGTCGAGCCTTATATCGTTCTACGTTGCCTTTTGAATCCCGTTTGGTTTTAAATATCCATTTGCAACCAACGGGTTTCGAACCTTTAGGCAACGAGACGACATCCCATTCCTTGTTGTCGTGCATAGACTTTATTTCTTCTTCCATGGCCTTTATCCACTTTTTTTTTTGAATTTCGACATTGCAATGCTTGCTGGACGTTTTCGGGATCATCGTCCAACATACCAATATCGAATTCGTGTTCTTGGAGATACACCACATAGTCACTAGGTATGGGGTTTCTCCGTTCACGAGTGGATCTCCTTAGGGGCACTTGTTCTTGAGATACTGTAGGTTCCTGAACTGCATCAGCCGGCAATTCATCGAGTTCTTCAGTAACTTCCTCAGGAACATAAACTTGTTCTTGTGGAGCGTCACTACTGGGATGAGGTACCTCAGGTGTGGGTATCGCTGATGCTATCTCCCCAAAAGATGGTTCAATTCGCATTTCTGTCGCATCTGAGTGTGCCTCATCTAACTCGATGATCTGCTGATGCAAATCAATCCCCCCCGGAACCAAAGTATCCTCAAAGAACTTTACCGAATTTGTCTCGAAAAACACTTTACTTGTGGGATCGTAGAATTTATACCCTCGTGACCTTTCCGAGTAACCAATGAAATAGCAACTAACTGTTTTGGTGTCCAACTTTCTTTCATTTGGTCTGTAAGGCTTCGCCTCTGCTGGACAGCCCCAAACCCTTATGTGGTTAAGGCTAGGCTTACGCTTAGTCCATAACTCATAAGGGGTCCTTATCGTTGCTTTAGTTGGTACTCGGTTGAGGATGTAAGCTGCGGCTTTAAGCGCTTCTCCCCAGAGGAATAATGGTAGTGTAGTTTGACTCTTCATACTACGCACCATATCCATAAGTGTACGGTTTCGTCTTTCAGCTACACCATTCATGCTTGGTGACCCAGGCATGGTGTACTGAGGGACGATTCCGTTTTCCTCTAGGTATTTAGCAAATAGTCCTGGACACTGTTCTCCTGATCCATCATATCGACCGTAGTATTCACCCCCACGGTCCGATCTGACGGCTTTAATCCTTTTGTTGAGTTGTAACTCAACTTCAGCTTTAAAGGATTTGAACATGTCTATTGCTTGCGCTTTTTCTTTAATCAAGAATATGTAGCCATATCGCGAATAGTCGTCAATAAAGGTGATAAAATAAGAGTGGCCATTTCGAGTAACCGGATGAAATGGGCCACTAATATCGGTATGAATCAACTCTAATGGACTATTTGCACGATTTGCTTCATATCTTCGGACTTTAGTTTGTTTTCCTTTAGCACAAAATACACACGACTCTAAGTCGGTTAAGTCTAAAGGATTGAGAACTTCTGTTTTGACAAGACGTTCTATTCTGTTTTTGGACACGTATCCTAAACGTCGATGCCAAAGTGATCCTGAATTCTCATGAGTTAATTTTGCTTTAACGTTTCGCGTTACAACATGCAAGGTTTCCTGATTTGAAGCAACATTTATTGAATAAAGTTTATCAATTTCGGACATTATACCGTGACCAATCAATCTAGAAGCATGATAAAGTTGGAAATTTCCATTTCCAAAATAACCGTAATATCCACTTTTATCCAATCGATAAAACGAAATAAGATTTCGTTTAAACGATGGCACTACAAAAGTGTCATGCAAATCTAGATAGAAACCGGATGTCAACAGCAATCTGAAATGCCCGATGGCTTCAACCTTTATGCCACTGCCATTTCCCCAATAGACGTATCTTTCATAGTCTCTTGGTTTTCTATGGCTTAGGCAACCTTGCATAGTCACAGATAGGTGAGTCGTGGCTCCCGTATCGACCCACCAAGTGGCTGTATCCGAAACAAAATTAACTTCAGAACAAACTAAGAATGTACCCTTTTTCTTGAGACAAGATATATAACCGGTACAATTCTTCCTTAAATGTCCTTCCTTATTGCAAAAGAAAAAAGTCATGCTTTTGGGCGTGTGAGTAGTAGGCATCCCCTTTTCCTTTTGACTTGCCTTTTGCACAGTAACCATTTCCGCAGCTTTGCGTTTCTTGCCACCGAACTTGGTGGTGACAGCATTCATAACTTTATGCACCCTTATGCTGTCGATTCCACGGTACTGTTTCGAGCAAAGTTTCTTCAAGAGATTGCCTGCCTCGGCTTTCTCATTCTTTACATATCTTTGCTCGAGATCGGCTAAAAATTCCTTAGCCGTCGTGGACTCAGAAACGTGTCCCCTGAAGCATTTGGGGATAGTCTTTTGCATGATCATAAGACACATGCGATTTGATCGTAGCCAGCGTGCCATGTGAGATTTTTCCTCACTGGTACTTTCGTCTGTTAGCACAGCTGGAGGATCTATCTGTAACGCATTGTCTAGATCAGCAATCCCCAGAAAGATCTCAAATTGATCTTTCCGTTGCTTATAGTTTGAACCGTTCATTGTAGGAATATCCTTAATGTTAGACATTATTGCTGAAAAGCAAACAAGAAACGGACTTGAATACACAACACGTGTAATCTTTAAACTGCATAAAAACCAAACATCAAAATAGAACCCTGATTCCATCTACCAATTGTCTTCCAATATTGGGGCTCTTTGGAGTCATCCCAATACCTTCCAACAATTGGGTGTAGTGGTCAATATGACGGCTCTCCAAGCACAGGTTAACCACCTTCCTTTGGGCCGATGAGTTAACCTACGCTTTTAAAGCTTCGCCGCCGGCCCTATTTGGGTCCACTACCATGCTCATATGTGTCTTCGACAATCACACCTTCCTTTGGGCCGGTCAATGATTGCCTCCAACACATACATGCCCTTCACGATCATAACAAATATAGTGGCGATGATATGATTGCCGCACTTTAAGGGGATCATATTAAAGCCCTACATTTGCTAAGTCGCGTAACTTTATGGTTCTAAATGATCCGCAGTTTCCTGACTGACCCTTTTGCACGTACCGTGCATACTTAACCCCAACATCCGTTTTGTTTTACTTAAACCAATTTGAACTAGCTTGATTCCCTTTACGGCTCAAATAAGAACCACCTTGAACCAAGCTCAGTTCTCCTTACGATATAAGGAAACAATATCTTTATCAATCAATTTAACAAGTGATATAACCTTATGATGGGTCACATTGAGTGTGAAGTGAACCGCTTCAGTAATACCCACTTGCCATAAGGGTGTATTACCATTTCACATAATTTCCAGGCTACCGGTGGAGTCACAATGGTCTCGCTTAAGTACCGGCTTTCTTAGACAAAACTATGTGTACGGTATTTTTATCACAACTCAATGTGTCATCTATCACGAGTATAAACCGCATTGATTGATAAGTGTTGGTTAATTCAGTCAACTTAGCCCATCGAATTAACTTGGTTGAACTCGGTCAAACCGGATCAAGCAAGATTCGGATCCTTATTGGGTTAAGTTCCTTAACTTTATTTGTTTATTTATTAACATGCATAAACATAAGGCATAAATAAATAAACAATTAACTGCATGCATATGAACAAAATAATGCAATAACTGAAAATTAAACATAACACTTGATTATTATTATTTTGGATTTCTTTAAAATAATAATAATAATAACAAGAATTTATTATTATTACTATTTTCCTTAATAAACTTTAAATAATAACAATAATAATAGAATTATTATCATTATTATTTATTTTATTTCCTTTAAAAGAACTTTAAAATAATAATAATAATTACTTATTATTATTACTATTTTCCTTTAACAATAACAATAATAATAATTAAATTATCATCATCATTATTATTTCCTCTAAAAGAAGACTTTAAAATAATAATAATAACAACAATTTGTTATTATTACTATTTTCCAGAAACTTTAAACAATAATAATAATAATCAAATTATTATCATTATTATTTACTTTATTTCTTTTAAAAGAACTTTAAAATAATAATAATTATTATTTATTATTATTACTATTTTACTTTTAATAATAATAACAACAATAATTAAATTATCATCGTCATTATTATTATTTTCTTTTAAAAAGATACTTTAAAATAATAATAATAACAACAATTTGTTATTATTACTATTTTCCTTTAAAAGAAACTTTAAATAATAATAATAAAAGAATTATTATTATTATTTACTTTATCCAAAACAATAATAATAAACCAAAATAAATAAATAAAACTGAAAATAAAGTGCTAGAGCGCGGGTCGGGTCGGGTCATACCCGCCCGGCCCAGTTTCTGAATTTCCTTTCCTTTTTCTTTACTTAGGTGCTAATTGGGCCAAAGCCCTTTTCCTAGACCGGATTGATCCGAATTACCAGTCAGAAGACCGGCCCGCCAGTACTGGAGCCCAAACTGTTAACCTTTTTTTTTTTAATACGGGCCGAAGCCCTATACTGAACCGAATTAGGGCCGGATCGGGTCGAACCCGAATCCAGAAGCCCAACCCCCCAGATTCTGACTGGAGCAAAAAATACTCCAGAATGCCTCCAGTAGGTCTCGAACACAGGACCAACTGCAGGAGAGCTGCCGCATTACCACTAGGCCAAGAGGCCTTTAGGTTTTTAATGGAGGCGCTTTTATTCTTATTTTAAAGCAACCAGAATTCCAGAAAAGCAAAAAACCTGGAACCGAAAATTCAGGAGCGGGGTGTTGAACCAGAGACCTCCCCAGAAACAGAATGCTCCGCCGACCACTAGGCCAGAAGGACTTAGCGTGGGATAAAGGGCCGCGTTTTATTTATATCAAAACCAGAATTCCACCAGAATAACAAAAAACTAGTGGAAATTAAAAAACGATTTTTTTGACCCAAAAATTTCGTTTTTCAACATGAACAGATTAACACACTTGATTCGATTAGGCCTGCTCTGATACCACTTGTTGGATTTAATTTAATAAATCCCTTAATAGAACCGTTTAATCGAATCAATGGACAAAGTAACAAAATGCGGAAAATATACCTTGCTCCATTGCTGTTGTTAATCTGAACACGTACACTGCAACTGCTCCGGCTGATGAAGAATCTGGCGTGATCCAAGGATTCACGACCTCCCACCAATTGTTGATATGCCCCTTGAACCGGAATCAACAATTCACTGCTTTACCCGATGGAGAGGTTAGGCAGTGTGGACTTTATAGAAAATTTGGCACACCCTCCCTTTTGCTTCTCTGTAACCGATTTTTGCCTCTTACGATATGAGGAGATGAAGCGTTCTTCATATAGAGGGGATGGGAAGGATCTGATAGGTATAAGGTTTTAAATTTAATCTTAAATTTAAAACTCAACCTTATCTTCCCATTAAATATTATCCAATATTTAATTATTGTACCAATAATTATCTACAAGCCACACGTGGGTTGTCGCCCCTCGGGGACCAGATGTCGTAACTTTATGGTCGTTGCACTTTGAGCCCATCCATCGCGGTCTCTGACCATATGACTGTCTACATATTCGGGGTTTCCATTTAGACCACACTATACATCCACGAGTATACCCGATGATCACTTAACGTGTGGATGATTTACGTAACAATTAATATTATTACGTGACATATGTGACATATAATATTATCATACATAATGTCCACCTTATGATTAATTCGTATAAACTTTATCAACGTGCTGCGCATCACACGTATCTCGAATTAATCCCAACAGTATTTTCTCAGTGAACAACACTGTTCTATGAGTAATACTCAAAGTAACAACTATATTGATCTTAATAAAAAATTGTCTAAAATTCAAATAACTAATAATAGAGCAACACTTTGTAAACTATCTTCAATGCTCTTTCATCACTTCCACTCGTCAACGTCCTCAAGATAAATATACTCAGTCTTTAATATGCAAAAATGGTAAGTGTGTGAGTAAAACAACATGCTCAGTAAATAATCTAGCTACATTTTGTGAGAATCCCTTCTACAACAAAGGCTCATGGATCCCCACGATGAGACGTAGTCATGAGGTTAAGTCCTCCCATGTTTGGACGGTCCATCAACTCGCGCAAATTACTAAACCACTTACATATAACATATACTTTCAACGTTTGAACAGTCATGCGACGCCAGTATAATACACTGAAGAGTATAAAACATCTCACTTCATAAATCATATATCATCAATAAACTTTCACATAAAACACATACTTTATAAAACACAACATACTTTTACATGATCTAATTTAATATCAAATAATACTAAGTGGTAGTTGGTCAGAATGTTCCGCGGATATACGAAAGATTTTGTGTGCACTAAAACGGGCTCTCCAGCAAGCTGTTGCAACTCCACAGTCAAGTCTTTCTCGAATTAAGCCCTCTTCTCTGTGGCTAGGCCACGTAAAATCAGCTCCCTGGTAACCAAGATCTCCTATTCCATATTCAAAAAGTATATCTTGGAAACGTTCCATAGAAGTAGCACTTCGTTCAGTCATACCCTCTTTTTCATGCTAAAACATATTCTCGTTAAAATCCTTCATTACGGGCCACTGCAAATTTGATACATCGCACAGTCGACAAAGAAGGGATGATGAATGAATGCGCCATTCTTGTGATGGATTGCCGTAGAACCCTGGGAAATCTCTGTGTTACTGATGTGGTGCTCTTACCTACTACGTCAATATGACCAAGTGAGTGGCTTAGCAGGTGGACATCCGGATCATCTCGCAGAGCATTCCCATTAGAACATTGGTTTCTTCTTTAACACTTGGAAGAGAGGGAGCGATCTCTCTGTCGGCATGGACATATCAATTAAGAGTTAGTATCCTTTCAGTCCGTCGCTGTACCTCTTTAATGTTTCGAGGTGGGTGCATAGCTTTTCAGGCTTCAACTTTGTTTGGGTTAGCTTGAACCCCTTCTTTATGCACCATGTTTTCCAAGAATGTTTCGATGCAGACCCTGAAAGTGTATTTCTTGGGTTTAATCTTATCCTAGAGTCTTTAAGGACAATAAACACCTTCCTCATGTTTTGGATATACACATTAAGAGTCTTTCTCGTGATGATCATATCATCAATATAGACTTCCAGGATTCGGCCGGTCTGATCTTTTAGGAGATAATTCACCAATATCTGGTAAATGATTCCTGTGTTTTTCAAGCCAAAAGGCATTTTGATATAGCAATAGGTGCCGACCTTTTTTAAGAAGAAGGCTTTTCCACAGTTCTCTTTGGCCATGGTATCTGATGATAGTCTTTGGAAGCATCTAAAACGTCCAAGACCTCATGTCCAATTCTGGAATCAACTAATCGGTCAATTTTATGCATCGAATAACAATATTTTGGACATGCTTAAGTTAGCATAATATATACACATCCTCTAATTACTGTCAGGTTTTGGCACCATCATTGGGTTAGCTAACGAGAATGGATAAAGAACTTCCATAATAAATTTTAAGGCAAACAGCTTGCCGGCCTTTTCAGCGATTACCTTAATTCTCTTATAAGTAAAGTTTCATTTCTTTTTTGTTTACATACCTAATACTTGGGTATACGTTAAGCTAATACTCCGTAAGAGTTATTAGAATTCCTAGCATATCCTTAGCTGTCCATGCTATGAGTAAATTATGGAGTTAGTTCTAAAGCTCAACTAACATCCAAGTTCCAATTTTAATCATATTGTCTGGCCTCTCCGTATCCAAAATAAAGTCTTGGATCGCGTCGTCTTACTCGAGTTTCTTCTCGACTAGAGATACAATATCATTGAGGCTAACCTGCTGCACAAATAGTTTTTCTTTGACTACGACTGCATGGAAGGTATGCACCGTTGGGAAGTCCTCCATTATTGTTGTCATCCCAGCTTGGGATGGAAACTTTATGCTGACATAAAATGGAGAAACAATTGTCTTAGATTCTATTAAGGTTGGCATGCCAAGAAGAATATTAGAGGCCTACCTCTCGTCGACAATGACGAAATCTACCCATGAGGTATGACACCTCGGGTGTTCGCCAAAGGTCATTAACAACGTAACCAGGCCTTCTGGCTCCACTGCCGCTCCAGAAAACATTAATAGATGAGTTGACATGGGATGTAATAAGTTGTCTTGGAGGCCAAATGCTTGGAAAATATTATTGTACATGATGTAGCTGCACTGCTCGTATCCACATAAACTTGGCGTGCCCTGATATTATTATCTGAAGCTAAGTTGATCACGATGTCTATCACCAACCATTCATTGCAATATCCAAAAGGGACTAGGTCTTCAGTCCTATATGCTAATTCGTGCGATAACTTGGCTTTTTTATGGAATGATTTATCTGAACTTTCAGTAACCCAGGCTTTGGTCTTGACAACAGCATAACAAGACCGCCAAAAATTGTATAGATGATTGTATTTACCTAGCGCTAGCCTGCAGCATCAACATCTTCTTCATTGTCATCATCATTTTGCCGACAAGGTTTATTTCCATGCATCCTTATTCAGGAGGGATTTGGCAAAAATCTAGCCAATTATGTCAACTGCCTTCATAAAATTTTTGCAAATGACCTATTTGTCTTCAATTTTCAATGTCATTGTCAATATCCTTATGATATTTGCAGTATAGATTGTGATTCTTTTTTGACCTTGATCCTTGTAATGGATACGGTTCCTCCCGCAATCCATTTTTTTCAATAATGGCCAAAATCCTTTCTTTAGATGCCAACAAAGACAAACCTTCCTTTTTCTGGCTTCCAGCCTGCCAAAGGCTTTGTGCTTATCCTATGACTCTTTTCGGGCTTCCTCTTTGAAATCAGCGTGGCCCAGCTTGCGGTAAGCCTGCTCAGATTTTCTTTTCAATCTGTTTGTCCCCTTGCCCTAGGAAAACTGATAGGCTTTCTCCGGACAAGCTTTCAGAGATTTAAAATTCTCCTCGGCCAGCTAGCAGAAGAGACGAATCGGCTTAGCCCATTCACGAACCCTGCAGCCGTTACTTCATCGTTGTTGTATGTAAATTCTAGAGAGACTCATCAGTGATGTGTGGCACATACTGAAGGACTGAGTCCTCTAGTTTTTGCCTTAAATACATCAAATGTGAAAAAAATTTATAAAGGTCTAGAAGACGCAAATTGTGCCTGCAACATTTGAGCCAATTGTCTGAAAGTTGATGGCAACTCTTGAAACTATCTCCGAGCCTTTTGCCTCAAATGTACAGGGAAAGTCTTGCACTTTAGAGGGTCAAGAACGATCTTCAAATTCATCGTTGTTTGAAATTGAAAGAGGTGATCCACCAGGTTTGAGGTGCCATCATATGTGTAACGCCCCGTCCCAAACCCTAGGGTCAGAACCGGTACGCCCGCCGTATTCCGCTAAGGGATATACAAGGTGTTTGTACGAATCCATGCACTTATCAAAACGACACAGTATTCGATTGCGAAAGCAAAATAAATCAACTCAAAACCCTAAATCGAAAGTAAAATAATAATAAAATAAAACTTCTCTAATTCTCGGTCCTCAATCTCTGATCAGTCCCTACGAGTCCCAATGAGCCTACTCAGAATCCTTTCCAATCCATATATAGTCAACCCTCAATCGTCTGCAAGAAAACATAAAGAACGGTGTGTGCGACAAAAATGTGACACAGTAGGTGCCCTGCCCGCATCGGCCCTGTGAGATTATACATGCTAGGATAGTAGTGAAATACATATCAGTACGGCAATACGAAAATAAACTGTCCACGTTTTCATAAATCGTATAACGGTCATAACTTTTTAAAACAATCAAAGCACATAATCATGCGAAATGCGCATGAAATGCAATTTCACATACATGATGCATGATAAGCCTACATTCTTAGAACATACTATCATGCAATGCATGACCCTGGGACCTAACAGAATAGAACGGAGCAGAACAGATATGCGACTTACGTCTCGATATCCCAGAAGAACAGAACGGAACAGAATAGATATGCAATATCGTGATGCATGAATGCATAGAAATCACATAGGGAATCCTTCCTTTACTTTCCTTTTTCCTTTTCTTTTCTTTTTCCTTTTTCCTTTTCTTTTCCTTTCCTTTTCCTTATTCCTTTTCTATTTTCCTTTTTTATTCCTTTTCTATTTTTCCTTGCCACCCTCAGTTTCTCCCCGCGATTCCAAACTTTCCCTCAACTTCTTCAATTTTTAACCTCCCAGCATCTCTCCCACGCCCCCAACTCCCTCTCCCCCCTCCCAGCTCAACTACTCCCCCCTTTCGCCCCACCACACCCTCAGCCGCACACCTCCCCACGACCCCCATTCCCTCAGCCCCCAGTCGCACCCCCTCCCTCAGCCCTCCAGTAGCACCCCTAGCTCCCCTCAACCACATCCCCCTCCAGCCGCACCCCCTCCCACACCTCACTTCCTCAACCGCCACTAGCACGGCAGCACGTGGCCATAGCCCATTACCACCGCCCATGCGTTGCCATCACCACCACCTCCAAACCGATTCTGTTACTCATATAAACATAAAAAACGCAACCTTTTCATACTAATCTTATGAAAATAAGTCATACATATATATACATATGCGATCACATATATGGATATATGATTCATCAAATACATATATAATCAAATATCAAACATCTATACAGATATAAATACTTATGCACGATCTCAGTTTTATATGGGAATTAAAGATTATAGTTTTACATTCATATGTGTGAATGGGGCACCTACCTGGAAATTAAAGGCAATTACTATGCGTTTGAAGGGTGTGAATCGAGTGGTGGTACTGCTCCCTAGCCGGCGGCCTTCAGGCTTCTTGGTAGCAAGAAAACGTTCTCTTTTCTTTTTCCTGGAGAGGGGCGACCGAAAGTTGATGTGAGGAGGGAGGAGAACGTCAACCTAGTTAAATAGAATTTGATTAGGGTTTATGAAAAATTTTCCTAATCAAATTACGGGATATAACATTCTCCCCCTTTACAAAAAGTTTTGTCCTCGAAACTTGTGTGCTACGTAATCAATAACTTAGTATGTCCTACATAATTCATTTACCTAGATTATGACCGAACTTAGTATCCCTTGCGTTGCCCGTTCCACTTCCTCGATACAGGACTAAGTCCTCAAATCATTCAGTGTGTATATTTACAATGAAATCTTTAAATCCATTGTCCTTCGCCTGATAGATCGTAACCTATTCTTTCTATAGTTCTCGAATCAACCTTACGGGTATCGTCATTATACTGGTTTTATAACTTAATCGTCAGTCTACATCGTACTCATATTTGCTATCATGTGCAATCCTCTAAAATCAGTTTTTAGGTGTAGTACAATCTTTAACTTAACGCATTGTTTGCAAGACTCATCCATGAAGCCGTATGTATTTCTCGAAATACATTGTACTCTAGTACGATTTAATTTAGTCATCACTAGCAGCTCACACAATGAGCTAGTCCTTATAGGGTTCAATCCTTACTTAATTCTCTATAAGCAGTGCTTCCAAACTTCCACTTATGCTACTTGACGTGTATCATTCAACTTATTGCAATCTACAATATCGGATTCTTAAACTTATCACATATGATTCATCCCCTAGACAATTAACCATACTAACATCCTTTGTGTATGCCAATATAGTAACCGTTTACCTTTCTTTAACACCATCAAGTCTTCAAAATCAGTTCTTGTACACTTACGAACTAGCTCTATGATCATGCTCTTAATTTTTTAGAGATATTGTCAGCAGCCTAGTACATGAAATATATGTATGGACATATTTTTCTTCTAGATAAAAAAAGTAGCTTACGTAGCTATAATTTTGAATCTAGCTTTAACTATTTAAAATACTAAACCTCCTAAGTTTTGAAAACACAAAACCCAAAGTACCATAGATTTGTTTTCGCAATGCGATACCTCAAATGACCATTTTAAAAATGATGATATAACTTGTTCGTAAGGCATTTTGGTAAAATTGTGCCAAAACATTTGAAAACTTAATAATGTAAGGTTTTATGAAACGATTTGAATACGGTACCTTCCGTTTTCTATAACAGGTATATATTTTGGAAGCTATTTTTTCCACAAAAGTTAAGTTCATCGCAAGCGAATAAATAATTTCGAAAACATTTAAATGATTAAACTGCTTGCAGCATCGATAGTCGCCAAATTAAATTAATTTTTGACTTAAAAAATAGATGTAACAAAAACAGAAATTTGAAATATTCTACAAGAAATATATATAAACACATCGTTTTTGCAAGAACCTCAATATTTTAAAAGTTTTTCCCTTTTCAAGGTCGTCAAAAGAATTGAAAATTTTATTATACCGATTTACAAATACGAAAAAAATAATTTAGCTTCGTATTATTTAGTAGACTATATAAAGAAATGAGACTCAATAAGGTATTTTCAAAAATAAAATATCTTTTGAAATTCCTGTAAGATATAGGTATAACTCGGTGCACGTGCTTATATAAAATATTTATCTGCTAGAGAAATAATATAGTCTAATATTTCGTATAATTTCTATAGTCCATCCTTATTTTCAAAAGAACAATCTGTCTATGTATCGTTTCTTATTAGTCTAACCTTCACCTACTATGTTAAAACCTTATCTTAAATTGTCCAATCTTAGCATGACACACTAAACATTTATCGACTTAAGGTGTTCTAATTCACCATGATTCCGCGCGCCATACTGATTCACCGTATTTCTTTACTTGGTTATTTGAACCGCTAATTGTCCAAGTTAAATCTCTCCTGAACCAACAACCACTACTGGTTCATGCTTACTCTATTTCAATTCAAGCCTACTAGATTCAAACCAAATGTTCCGATGTCAACACGTAACCCACAATTTTGTAATGATATCATATTCCAAGACATATACTATGGTCGATTCTCGCATGTCGCTACTGTTCAATACCTCTAATAAGACTAATATCTTCGACCTATTTTGATTACCTTACATTCAACATCTTAACCCTAGACTATAAATTCCTTTTGTACAATATCCTTAACTAAACTCTACTGATCATAACGCTAATTGTTATTTAGTTTCTATCATTCTACTATAAATCATCTCTTAGTATTTATCATACTATTATAATTCATTTCTTAGTAGCTATGGTCCCAACTTAGAACTAAGCCTGCTCTAATGTTACCATCCAAATAGAGATATGACCCGCTTTACTTTACCCTAATGGTACTGAGTACCATGTTGAAGTTATGGTAAGGCAGCCCGAGTTACTGCTTGACCCATTAATATGTCAACTAATGTTTGTAGTAAGGTATTCTGGTTAACATTGTAATTCATTCAAATCAAGTATATAGTATTCAACTAGGGTTACTAAGATCATGGCTTAAAGTGTTATGATCAACTTTAGATAAGGGAGAATTGTATAGGATATCCTAGGTATATGTGTTTCAAAACCGATAGGCTTCTTAAGTTTCGGATCATAACTTATTTGTAGGATCATTCTTAGCGTCATCATTTCTTAAGTCTAAGATCACATCTTATTTCCAAAATCATAATTAGTACATAATCAATACTTATTACTAAATCAGTACTTATGCTTAAAGTCAACTCTTAACTGAGATCGTTACTTATGTCTAAGATCGTGACTTATGTTCAGGATCATCGCTTATAACTGAGAGCAGTACCTATGTTCATGATCATCGCTTATGTTCTAATCATCACTTATGTCTAAGATTGTGACTTAGAGGCAAAATCGTAATTTATTTTCTAATATCATGGCCTAATTCTACATTTTCGCCGTGGGCCTAGAGCCATGCTTTGAAGATCGTACTGTCGGCACGAAATAGTTCTTGAACTCATTCTGAAATTAGATCCAAGTGATCAGCGGTGTCCGATGTGCTGCGTCACCACGCCTGCATCCACTTGTAGAAGAATCTCAAGTCCGAGTGCGGGTGGTAGTGGAGCATGTGGCTGCTGACGTGGTTGGGCCACAGCTTGGGCAATGACCAGTAGTGCGTCGGTCAGGGTCTAGGGAAGCACAACCTGCGTTGGGGCCCCATTCTCAGAGTGGTTCCTATTGTCGTTCCTACCGTTCTCTTCTGGGTGGCATATTTGCTACGACAAGGGAAATTTCAAATTTTTTTTTGTCCAGGGCATTTCAGAAACATACAAAACTTAAGAAAAACAGGAGAGAATCAAATACGGAAAAAATAAAATGGAGATGAAAACCAACCATGCCCCGTCCCGATCATCACTTAGTCTAAATCAAACTTATTCTCAGGTCAAACTTAGTCTCAGATCACAACTTATATCTAGAATCAAACTTAGTCTAAGATCAAACTTACATCAATGATCAAAACTTAAATCTATAGTCATCTTTTACGTCTAAGATCATTTCTTAATTCTACGTTTTCCGCAGTAGATCTAGAGCCTCGGGCCCTGGTACCACTTGTAGCAGAACCGGTACGTCCGCCGTATTCTGCTGAGGGATATACAAGGCGTCTGTACGAATCCCTGCACTTATCAAAACGACACAGTATTTGATTGCGGAAGCAAAATAAATCAACTCAAAACCGTAAATCGAAAGTAAAATCTCCAAAATCATTTATAGTCAAAATCAAGTCAACATTTCTTAAACGACCTTGTAGAGTAACTAAATATAAAATCCCTAAGCTATGTCCTCAAATGAAATAATAATAAAATAAAACTTCTATAATTCTCGGTGCTCAATCTCCGATTAGTCCCTACGAGTCCCAATGAGCCCACTCAGAATCCTCTCTAATCCATATATAGTCATACCCTGAATCGTATGTAAGAAAACATAACGCACAAAACGTCACTCAGTAGGTACCCTGCCTCCATCGGCCCTGTGAGATCATACATGCTAGGACAGTAATGAAATACATATAAGTACGGTAATACGAAAATAGGCTGTCCACGTTTTCACAAATTCGTATAACGGTCATAACTTCTTAAAAGAATCAAAACACATAATCATGCGAAATGCGCGTGAAATGCAATGTCAAGTACATGATGCATGATAAGCCTACATTCTCGGAAACATACATACTATCATGCAATGCATGACCCCAGGACCTAACAGAACGGAACAGAATAGAACGGAGATGCGACTTACGTCTCGCATATCCTAACAGAACAGAACGAATCGTGATGCATGAATGCACAGAAATCACATATGGAATCCTTCTTTTTCTATTCTTTTCCTTTTTTTTCTTTTTTCTTTTTCCTTTCCTTTTTCTTTCCTTTTCCTTATTCCTTTTCTATTTTCCTTTCCACCCTCTGTTTCTCCCTGTGATTCCAAACTTTCCCTCAACTTTTTCAATTTCTAACCTCCCAACATCTCTCCCCGGCCCCCAACTCCCACTCCCCACCTCCCCGCTCACCTACTCCCCCCTTTGCCCCACCACACCCTCAGCCGCACACCCCCCATGGCCCCCACTCCCTCAGCTCCCCCAGCCACACCCCCTCCCTCCAACTGCACCCCCCAGCCCCCCTCAACCACACCCCCTCCAGCCACACCCCCTCCCTCCCCCCACTTCCTCAACCGCCACTAGCACGCAGTACGTGGCCATAGCCCACCACCACCGGCCACGCGCCATCATCATCGGCCACGCGCCGCCATCACCGCCACCTCCAAACCGATTCTGTTACTCATATAAACATAAAAAAGCAACCTTTTCATACTAATCTTATGAAAATAGCATCATACATATACATATGCAATCACATATACGGATATACAATTCATCAAACACATATATAATCAAATATCAAACATCTGTACAAGCATAAATACTTATGCATGATCTTGGTTTCATATGGAAATTAGAGATTATAGTTTTACATTCAAAGAATGTGAAGGGGGCACCTACCTGGCATTAAAGGCAATTACTACGCGTTTGAACGGTGTGAATCGAGTGGCGGTACTCCTTCCTAGCCGGTGGCCTTGAGGCTTCTTGGTAGCAAGAAAACGTTCTATTTTTTCTGGAGAGGGGCGGCCGAAATTTTGATGTGAGGAGGGAGAAGAACGTTAACCTATAGAATTTGATTAGGGTTTAGGGAAATTTTTCCTAATCAAATTAGGTTTAGTAATTAATTAGGCCTTAATGACCCTTTTGCGCCTTTTAAAAAAATGGGATATAAAGAATATGTGGCTATTTTAGACACCTTGAAATTATCTACGGCTACATACTCCATGATAGCTTCTAAAAAAATGGACTTTTTTGCACTGCTTGTGTATAATTCTGGTGGCCTAAAGATGACTCATTCTGAGAACCACATTGGCTGTAAGGAAGTAGTGATGGCTGCTGTGCATACTTAGAGTGACATGTCTTAACTCCTAAGGGATTTCTGGTAGTCGGTTTAGGCTCAGCCTGAGGCTTTTGGCTTTTACTCCTTGCATTCGCCATAAATTCAGCCATTGACCTAGAAGAATATTTTTCAGAATTTTGGCCCTCTTGGCGGCCATTTAGGCGGTTCTCAACGACCTTCCTTTTCATTTGTTTGACCAAGACCTGGAAAATACGCATGTTTTATGTGGCGTATTGCATAACCTCCATATGTTAATCATGGGTAATTCATGGATGTTCATCATGGTGCCCAACCCGTTTGTTGAAGTGCTGCTCAACAGACGGCTGGACCCCATATATCTTTAACAATGGGAAGATTGCTCCACATCATGTTGATTAGTTTCACCTATTTAAAGTGGTTTTATGCGGGCTTTGGTAAGGAAAACGTAAGAATAATGCTTGGTTGGCAGGGACAAGTTGGGAGCTTTATCTTGCAAAATAAACAGCGTTAGAGGCTCTAAAATTGTTATTGTGTAAAAACTATCTGACGGTCAAGTCAGCCGTGAGCATGTTCATGATTGAAAGTTAAGTTTTTTGAAGTTTAAAAGAGGACCTGTCTCTTTCTAAGAATGTTTTGTGGTTCGAGAAGAATGTTTGTTTGACTGTGTTCATTTCCAAGAATGTTTTGTATGGTTATAAATATCCATATAGCCGTTTTACAACACCTCCAAATATCAGGGAGTCGAATCAAAAGTATGCAATATTTTACTGTTGCTGATCGGAAAAGATAATTGTGTATGCCGTGTTCAACGGCAGAGCATTTTTCACGAAGGTGCCCTTGATTTCTACAATGTGAGAATCGTGGTCTTGTCCCTTTCCCTCATATGCCTAAAAAGGAACGATGCATAGCCTGTCCTTTGTCCAACTGCGAATCAGCCATGGCCGCCTCCTCAGTCTGAGGCAGTATTATTTGTGCCAATGTTTGCAGCTTTTCCTTTTAAGTTACTAGTGCATATGCTTTGCTTACAGTGGGAAAAGACTCAATGCTAAGAATTTGAGAACGTATCATACGGTAACTTTCATGTAAGCCAACTAGAAAATCAAAAACCATTTCTTTCTCCTGTATTTTGTCAAAGGCATTTGCTAATCCGCAAGAGCAAGTGGCACAAGTACATATGAGAATCGTGTCATATGTAACTCAGTTCACACTGTCTTCAGTTTGCCAAAATAAACAGGGATCATGGTTTCTCCTGCCGAATGGAGGCATTTTTGATCGCCTTGATTCATTAAGCACGCATCAATGCCTTACATGAAACGCTCTTACAAATCAACCCATACCTCCCGTGCGGATTCTGCGTGTGCAGCAGCTCCCTGCAACTCCTTGGCTAGCGCATTGCTTAGCCAAGCCAAAAAAATAGCATTGCATTGCTGCCATGATGAATACTATACGGTATTAGATTTTGGTCGTTGAATTGAACCATCAAGAAACCTGGCCTTAGTTTTTGAACGGAGAGCATTCAGAAGGGTCTTTCTTCACACAAAATAATTCTTGTCATTTTCATTCAATGGCTGAGTAATACATAAGAGGTCCAGATGATCAGACGAATGTAGGTATATGGTGATTTAGGATCGGTTGCAACAGGGATGGATGATTTGTCTCCCATTGAAAATTTCGCATTTTAGATTTTTGTGCAATGGTCGGTATTCGTATGATTTTAAGGTTTAGACGGATTGTTGCTATGATGCCACGAAGAAGTCGAGACAATAAACTAAATGAAGATTTTAAGGTTTAGGGGGATCGTTGCTATGATAGCACGAAGAAGTTGAGACAATAAACGAAATGAAGAGAAAGTCCAACTTAATTTTATGAATTGATCGTGTACATAGATTTATACATGATGCAGAATGATTACTGTGCTACATGATAAGAATAAAATGGCAACTGAATAACTACCGTAAATAAACTCAAATGTTACAATTCAAATATTACAAGCAACATACAAAAGATAAAATATTTGATACGGCAAGTATTGGACAAGTCTCGTGCTGTGCTAAACCTGCTGCCGAGATGCTGAGATCATGCCAAACATGAAATATTATCTCTTTGTGAATCAAGGTAAGAATTTTAATTTGTATAAATGCCAAACGCCTCCGTAAAGTTCTTCCAGTTATGCATAGCAGTGGTTAGCCTTTGCAATGGATCAGACCTTTACTCTTTGATGAGGGGTGGGTTCTCCCCCATCTGTACCAGAGGCCTTTTAGCCAGGTGGGATGTAAATCGAGGGATGTGCTCCACCGCCAGCCCTGCAAAGGGAGAGGACACACGAGACTCAGCCAGCCCAGAGGCAACCCTTGTAATATTTCAACAAGAATTGTTTCCACACGGACTCGAACTCGGGACGTCGGGGTTCTAACTCCAATCACCTTTGCTACTTACCACTGGACTATATCTCTGGGGGCGGATCAGACCTTTACTCTCTCAAAGGTGGATTGGTTTATGTGTTTCCAAATGGAGCATAGAATGGTGAAAATTTTCTACACGACCTCATCTGCCGAAGTGTCCAGGATCCAACAAATCCACTTGTCAATCCAATCACTGGAATGTTGTTCACTAATGAAAAGGCAGTTTGTTTCACCCGAAGCGGTTCCATTAAATAGTTTAATTAGATCGTGAAACGATCCAGTTTTTTTGAATCCTGCGTAAGCGTGAAAGTTTAGTTTACTGAAAACATGTTTTAATTAGATTTTAATTTAACTAAAAACACGACGAAGTTAAGGGCCTCGTTTTAAACTAAGAGATATGGAAATCATTACATTAAACAACAAAAAATGTAAAGATAGTTGTTTAAAGAGATTATAAAAGATGTTGACGCACCAACAGCCGAATAATTAACAGGAAAGCGTTCACGTAATTCCATCAAACTGAATAATTTATCAAACACATTAATACTTAAAAAATCATTTCTGTTAGGCCAAAATAAATAGCGGAAGAATAAAAGTTACCTCCAGCCATTATCGCTTAGTCGTTGCCTTCGAAACGGAAGCCTGCTGCAGAGAAGAATCCTTGCGGAAATGGAGTCTTCCAGCCTATGCCTATCTGAATGCTGTATAGCTATGATTGATGAAATATCACAGGCCCTCTATTTATAGGCTAGGCCAGAGATCTCTTTCCTTATTTGACTGACAATTGATTCCTTCCATCAAGGAAACTTAATAATTGCCAATCAATCAGAATCAAATCAGATAATTAATGCAGTCAATAATTGCAACGTATCTAGCCAATATAACGTACAGATACATTATACATGTGATCCACATTAGTGATTTATAAATAAATCACGAGATTATAGCAATCAATTATAATTAATATAATTGATTCTAACATTCTCCCACTTGGATCACATGTCGAATGCTAGATAACACAGCATAAGTGACAAAACAATATGGCCATAATTTATTGTCGATTGGATCTATTGACTACCAACTTAGATTGAATATACAACACATGAATCAAGGCGGCCATGCTTTGATGTCAATCACTCCCTTCCAAGAATTACAATGCATCATACACTCAATCGAACAAAATGAATGATTTACTATAAATCATCTCAAAATGGGTCCACGTCCATAGATCAAATAGATCCTACAACTTTAAATGCGCATATTCAAAATCAACAAATGTCTAGACAAAATAAGGTCAAAGTACAACAAATCAAGGAGAACTAAGAAGTCTCATATCAGTAGCATGATCCCTGAAAACTTTAACCGGTAATTCTTTAGTCATAGGATCAACAACCATTGACTCCGTACTAATGTGTTCAATCTTTATTTCTCCTTGTTTAACATGATCTCTGACCTTCAAATACTTTATGTCGATATGTTTACTGCGACTCCCACTTTTATTATTTTTTGCAAAGAACACAACAGCTGAATTGTCGCAGAAAATCTTTATAGGTCTATCAACAATATCGACAACCTTAAGACCACTGATTAAATTTCTCATCCATAAGGCCTGTGACGTAGCTTCATAGCATGCAATAAACTCAGCCTCCAATGACAATAGGTGACGCAATAGACACACAATTATGTATAGCAAATTTCTCAAGTACTTTGATTATGTAGGCCTTCTGAGAAAGACCAAGTATTTTACTTGTTCTATCTCTGTGAATTTCTATGCCAAGGACATAAGAGGCTTCACCCATATCCTTCATATCAAAGTTCAAAGCGAGAAATCGCTTAGTCTCATGCAATAACTCAAGATCACTGCTTGCTAGTAGAATATCATCCACATATAGGACTAAGAAAATGTATTTGCTCCCACTCATCTTGAGGTATATACATTGATCAACAATGTTCTCTACAAAACCGAATGAAGAGATTACCTCATGAAACATGAAGTTCCACTGACGTGAAGACTGTTTAAGCCCATATATGGATTTATTCAATTTGCAAACCAGTTGATCATTGTCAGAATGACAAAGCCTTCAGGTTGACGCATGTATACCTCTTCATCAAGAACCCCATTCAAAAACGCAGTTTTCACATCCATTTGATGTAGCTCGAGATCAAAATGAGCTACTAATGCCATGATTATCCGAAATAAATCCTTCTTTGAGACTGGAGAGAAGGTTTCATGGTAATCAATGCCTTCTTTCTGAGTGAAATATTTGGCTACAAGTCTGGCTTTATATCGTTCAATGTTACCAACGAGTCTCTTTTGGTCTTAAAGACCCATTTGCATCCCACCACAGAGGCTCTGTTTGGTAACGGAACAAGTTTCCAGACATTGTTTTTAGCCATTGATTCCATCTCCTCTTTCATGGCATCGTACCATAGTGATGATTTGTCACAACTCATGGCTTGTGAAAACGAGATAGGGTCATGATTTAGTCCAATGTCATAGTCGGACTCTTGAAGATATACAACCTAATCGCTAGAAATTGCTGACCTTTTAGTTCTTGAGGATCTTCGTACTCCCACTGGTTCAGTAGATGTGGGATTAGTGGGTTCGGTTTGTTCTTGATGTGATTCTTCAATTTGAGGTTGTACAATTGGTGGCTCTTCATTATGATGAATAGCAACCGAATTGTCTACATATAAAGGTACAATATGTGTATCCCTTATTTCCTCAAAATTGAATTCTCGATTCGAATAGCTCCCACTGACTTTATGATCCTCTAGAAACTTTGCATTTCTAGCTTCAACCACTTTAGAAGTACGTGAGGGACAGTAAAATCTATATACTTTGGAGTTAACTGCATATCCAATAAAATAACCGCTTTTCGTTCGTTCATCCAGTTTCTTTATGCTTGGGTTGTATACCCTAACTTCAACTAGACAACCCCATATGTATAAATGTTTTAAACTTGGTTTCCAACCATTCCACAACTCGAAAGGTGTTCTAGGAACGGCCTTAGATGGAACCCTATTTAAAACATACACAGCGGTTTTTAGAGCTTCACTCCAAAAGGATATAGGCAAATTCGTTGTGCTAATCATGCTCCTGACCATGTCCATAAGAGTCCGATTCATTCTTTCAGCAACACCATTTTGTAGTGGTGTGCCAGACACGGTGTATTGAGCAACAATACCCTCCTTTTGAAGGAATTCGGCAAATGGACCAATCATTTGTCCTTTTTCTGTGTAACGTCCATAATATTCACCACCTCTATCAGATCGGACAATTTTAATTGTCTTCTCCTTTTGTTTCTCTACTTCTAATTTGAAGATTTTGAACGCATCAAGTGCTTCAGATTTTTCAAATAGAAGATAGAGATACATGAACCTTGAATAGTCGTCGATAAATGAAATAAAGTATTTCTGACCATTCAAACAAGGTGTATGAAAAGGTCCACAGATATCCGTGTGTATGATTTCAAGAGGTTGAGGACTTCTTTTGGCACCATTAATGGTCTTGTTGGGTTGCTTGCCCTTTATGCATCACACACAAGTACCTAAATCAGTGAAGTTTAGAGTTTGTAAAACTCCTTCATTCACCAATCTTTTCATTCTTTCGATTGAGATATGTCGCAATCTTTTATGCCAAAGACTTGATGAGTTCTCATTGATAATACAACGCTTTATACCAGTTTCTGTTAAAAGAGTATGCTCGTAATGGGATCTAACTCAAGTTGAAACAAAAAACCATTCAATTTCACAGAACCAATAACTTTATTCTCTTTCAATACATTCATTACAAAAAGATGTGAATAGAAATCATATCCAATAATCGAAAGTCTTGAAAGAGAAACTAAATTTCTGGAAAAAGAAAGTACATAAAAGGTGTTTTCCAAATCAAGTTGAAAACCAGTTTTCAAAATGAGCCTATAAGATCCCACTCCTTCAACAGTAGAGCGCATCCGGTTTCCAGAATAGATGCATTGCTCACTTTCATTTGGCTTCCTCAGGTTTAGAAAGCCCTGCATGGTTTTCGCAATGTGAATTGTAGAACCACAATCAATCCACCATGTATTATTAGAAACCTCAGTAAAATTAGATTCATGACACACAAAGGAAAAATTACCTTTCTTCTCCAGCCATCCCTTATATTTCAGGCAATCTTTCTTCCAGTGTCCCTTTTTCTTGCAAAACCGACATGTGTCTTTATCGCCGGTTTTCTTCATGGGAACACCTTTGCCCTTCTTTGCATTTTTCTTAAAATGAGTCGTAAGATGCACAGACTCAATGGACTCATTCTTCAATCTCTGCTCCTCTTGAACACACATGGTCAGAAGTTCATTAATTGACTAGTTTTCTTTATGTGTTGTATGAGATCTTAAATGGAGCGAACTCCGAAGGGAGGGTGTTGAGTATAAAATGCACCAGGAATGACTCCGAGATTTCAACCTTTAGGGAGTTTAATTTAGCAACAATATCCCTCATCTCCATGATGTGCTCACGCACACCACGGCTTCTGTCATGGGTCATGTTTGAAAGCCTTTTCATAAGGGTGCTGGCAACCGCCTTGTCAGAGCTTACGAATTGTTCATCAATGGATTTCATGTGAGCTTTGACATTATCAAGATTAGGGATAGAACCCCTAATGCTTGGACTTATACGAGACTTGATGAGCATCATGCTGAGGCGATTAGATCGCTCCCAGCGTTTGTAACTAGACCTCTCAGATGGCGTACTTGATTCCGTAGGATTTGGTGGTTTTTCCTCACGGATTGCCAGGTCTAAGTCCATACACCCCAACGTCAAAAGGATATTATCCTTCCATTCAGTAAAGTTATCACCAGTCAGCATTGGAGTTTTAGCAGAATCAAATAAAGCAGTAGTGGGAATAACTGCATAACCAAAGAAACACATATCATGCTATGAACATATATAACCAGAATGAATTAATCAATTTAATTCAAATAGTATATTCTAAACCTTCATGTGGGTAGAGGTCGCACTCATGCATAGAATATACTTAAAACGGTATGAAAATTAAACAAGCCAAAATATTTCCGTACCTGTGGGCATAGGAAAAGTTTATGTTTAATTTTTTTGATTAATAAAACAACCACTTCCCTGTGGGGCAGAGTGACTACTGTTAGTGTATGTGCCCTAGGCCATGATTTGGATATTTATGTTATGCATTTATTATTAATAAAAGAGGTTTTATTATCATTATTGTTGGTTAGTATGTTACACAATTTTGATATATGTCCCTGATTCATTATTGTTATAGAGATAAATAATTTATAATCAGTATGAGTATTGATTTGATGATCATGAGATGATTATGTGTATGGTGATACGAATCAATCTCATAGATACTTGTTAGAGAACAGTGTATTGGATAGACCCATCATGAGATTACTACATGGATTAGCGTCATAAGTAAATCTCATGATAGTCATGTTTTAATCCTTTGACTTGAGATTGTCATAGTTTCCAACATAAGGACTATTATATTTTGACATGATCAAACGTTATTCGTAACTGGATAATAATAAAGGTCATGATTGAATGTGATAGAAATTATGTAGAGGATATTGAACAATCAAGATAGAATTTGTCCCTCTCTTTTGAGAGTGATATCTTTGGGCCCCTCGATTAGTGAGACTGTGAAACGCATGGCCGTGCTCAAATGATTTGATAGTGTGATCAATATCATTTGTTTTATCAGTCTACTTAGAGATCGAGTAATCATATGTTTGAACAATATAAGTATGACGCTGACCATGACTTATGTTCAAACTAGATATCGTGTGACAAAGGGATTAATGCATGTACTATTATTAGGCTAGTTGGACTTTACTCGTATTAATTGGGTAGTCGTAATGCCTTGCTAGAGGCCAATTACGACTTGTTGGTTTAATAGAGATTTAATCAACTACCAATTAATATGGGCCTATCGGGTCACACACAAGAATGCGTAAGGCTGATATTAATAATATTAAGAATATTAATATTGGATATTAATTATTGTTATTATTATTATCGTTTTAATATTAATAATATTAATATTGGATATTAATTATTATTATTATTATTATTATTTTCGGGTTTTTGGTGATTATATATATACATGTGTATTATCGGATAATAACGAGAGAATCCATATCTGATATGGATTTTGAATATCCTGATAGAATCCGTATCTGATATGGATTTTTGATTGGCATCCACTAATCCGATTAGGACTCGGATTCTGATGTCTACGTATGTGCATATATACTTGTGTATCTCGTATACACAAGACACACGAAAACTACACAGAGTCATAAAAAAACCCTAGAGCTGTTTTTGTGGAAAAACGAGTTCTTCAGCCGCGCCGTTTTGAAGAGCTAGCACTCCGGGCGGAAGCGTTCGTGTGGATACCGACAGAGGGTGATCGTATTTTCGCACCTTTTCATCTGCAGATTTCGAATCTACGGAGGTACTTTTTGATTTCTTTTGTCGAATTAAACGAACAACATGGATCCTTGGTAGGAAATCAGAGATCAAGTTTTGTTTTCCGCTGCGCGTTTTTGCAGTGATCTCGGTTGATTTCCTAACAACTACCTTATTAATCAAAACCATAGGTATGATGACATTTTATTTTCTTTATACCATACAATTTTAAGATGTTGTGGCTAATCTTCAAATTAAGAAAATAATTCTTTATATGTCATCAACTTTAAAAACGCTTTATATGACATCAACAAAAGATGAAATCATAATGAAAATGTGAAGTGAACCGATTCGGCAATACCCCAGGAAAGATCATGAATCAATTTTCTAGACAGGTATTACCATTCCACGTAAAGTCCCAGGCTGTGCGGTGGGGGTCACAACGGTCCCGCTTAAGTAGCGACTTTCTGGACAGAAATTACGTGTACGGTTTATTTATCACACTTTTAATAGTTCACCTTTTGTATTTGCCACAAATTTTCTCAAATGGATACATAATCATAGTTGTAATAACAAAGTTACTTAATAACCTTACAATTGCCAATAAGTATGGTCATATAAAAAAAAGGTCTAAACAGGTAAAATAAACAGTCTAAAATCATAATATTAGCATGTATACAATAATAACATATTATGACAATTAAGGCATAATGCAACATGCTGTCAATCTATAAGGAAACGTGGTGTACAAAAGAACAAAACTGAACAATGCGCAGAAAAGCTATCAACCTTTGCTTTGAGTGCCACGCGCTAGATTTTTTTTTAACTGATTTCTTTAACACCAAAATCATACTTACCCAAAAAGTTACTGATATTTCTCTGCATTCTCCAACGTGCTTTAAGGAACAAATAAATCAGACAAGTTTTTAAAAGGCCCAATCTTCTATAGTTTGGGAGGCAAATTAAGTGGAAAAGAAAGCACATACTTTAAGAAGCCCTTATTTAACCTAATATGCTGCCGCCGCCGTTTTACTTCATCTTCTTACTGCCTTCCCCGCCTGCAACTCCAACCTTTTCTCTCTCTCTCTTTTTTTTTTAAATTAAACAAAAAACAGAGAGCAAAAAGTGCCAATTCATCCTAACCCAAATATGTTTCTCATAAAACAAGATGAATATCACAAATCAAACCATATTTGCAGTCCACCACAGCGGCGGCGGCGGCAGTGAGCAACACCAAACGTATTAGTTTTAGAGACAGAAAATGTGCTAAAGCTTCTAAGGGATCAAAGTTATAGGGACGGAATCGAGTTGCAAGTGCATAGATTCCCGCCTGTACAGCAGCAGCACTTTCAAGAGGCTGCAGTTTGTTGGAAGAGTTTTCTTAACATTCGATCCATTAAGGTTGTGCTACTGGAGAGTGATGACTCTACTCAGGCATATTGTGACTGCACTGAGTTCGCAACTGTAACTATGAAGGTGAGGGATTTATATATGCTAATCAGCAGTATATGTCAATCGACAGAATGCAGCAGAAAACAAAGTGCAATTGTATGCAGTAATTTTAGCAGAATAACAGTATATTCAATTGAATATCGAAGGCCTCGAAAACTATAAATCCGTAACCTTTGAACAATTGAATTACATTAAAGGATACGGAAGAATGTTTTCTAAATACAAACGATATGGTCAGAGGTGTCTCTGATACCAAATGTTAGGCCAAAATAAATAACGGAAGCATAAAAGTTACCTCCAGCCATTATCGCTTAGTCGTTTCCTTCGAAACGGAAGCCTGCTGCAGAGAAGAATCCTTGCATAAATGGAGCCTTCCAGCCTATGCCTATCTGAATGTTGTATAGCTATGATTGATGAAATATCACATGCCCTCTATTTATAGGCTAGGCCAGAGATCCCTTTCCTTATTTGACTGACAATTAATTCCTTCCATCAAGGAAACTTAATAATTGCCAATCAATCAGAATCAAATCAGATAATTAATGCAGTCAATAATTGCAACGTATCTAGCCAATATAACGTACAGATACATTATACATGTGATCCACATTAGTGATTTATAAATAAATCACGAGATTATAGCAATCAATTATAATTAATATAATTGATTCTAACATTCTCCCACTTGTATCACATGTCGAATGCTAGATAACACAGCATAAGTGACAAAACAATATGGCCATAATTTATTGTCGCTTGGATCTATTGACTACCAACTTAGATTGAATATACAACACATGAATCAAGGCGGCCATGCTTTGATGTCAATCAGTCCCTTCCAAGAATTACAATGCATCATACACTCAATCGAACAAAATGAATGATTTACTATAAATCATCTCAAAATGGGTCCACATCCATAGATCAAATAGATCCTACAACTTTAAATGCGCATATTCAAAATCAACAATCTAAACATATAATAACTCTTTCTCAGGAAAAAAAAATTAACTGATTGAAAGTTAAAATTTAGCTTATAAGCACTTAGCTTTTATAAGCAATCTTTTTAAGCAAACTTTAAATTTCCTCGTAATAAGAAACCATAACTGTAAGACCCTCATTAACAGAAATGACGAATTTCATCATGTATGATGCTCATGAACAGAAATCACGAATTTCATGACATAACATCATTCATCATGTTTCCATTAAGGCTGTGTGAGTTACGAATCATGAGAGTAATCCCGTCAATCTTCACCTCAACATGTAACTAAGTGTGTTTATTGGAGCAAAGGCCATACCCAGGGCCATAGGTCCCCCACGTCCCATCCCCAGCCCAGTCCAAGTCCAAAGAGTATTATGTAGAATGCAAATCAGAAGTTAAACGACTTCTTAGGTACAGGAGGTCATACGTAAGGAGCTCACCCAATATGTCTATTGCAAACTGGGTATTTGACTCAGACAGCAGTGAAATACCAACATTATGCGTGTCGCTAGAATTGAACCATGTACTTTTTGGAGAAACTCTCCACCCGAGTACCAACTTAAGCTATGCCGTGAAGGCAACTAAGCGTGTTTATTAATTCGCCTCAGTTTTCTTTTTGTTCCGATTATAAGTATTTTTGGAACCTTTTATTTTTCTTTATGACTCAGGTATAATAAATTGTCAATATAGATGACGTAGGATATCCAGCATTACATTCTTTTTTTAGTCATCATAACATGATTTAGTATCATATTATTAGTCTTCTGTCCTTATTTCTTTTATAAAAGTTATCTTTCTTGCAGGGCAAAAAGTATAAAAGAAAAAGAAATTAAACTTCGTTCAAACGTTGAAAGAAACTTTTCTCTATTTAAGATAATTTTCAAAAACACTCTTTAGTACGTTCTCCTAGAATAACCATAACTCGATCAATAAGACCAAAACTCACATAATAACCATTATTTGTACAAGTGAATATTTTATCACAGAATAAACCAAATTACATTGTGCAGCTGAACAGATCATTACAATATGCGATGTGGTATTATATCAGAGGATTATAAAAGGATGTTGATGCGTCAACAACAGCCGATAATCAACATCATACCCTTCACATAATTCCATCAAATTGAATAATTTATCATTTCAATATTCTACCAGGTCCAAGTAGCCATATTGCTAACTTTTGTTTTATCAGTGGGAATCAACTCCACTTACCACAAAACAGCCAAATCACAAAACAATAAACAACTAAAAATATTCCAAGTAGAGACCAAGAATTTTGCCCAAAGACGAATTAAAACCCATTTTCAAATCTTACAATGCTCCACATATTGAAAATTTTGAGCATAAAGTACATTAAACTCTGCTACTTATATGTGATTACATTCCAACCGTTTGCTCCAACTTTTAGAGCCATTTTTTTTAAATTAAATAGAATTAACTAAAATTAAATTAAATTTAAGCACAGACAGAGCCACAAGACAAAGCCATCAACAAAAATGCAGCTTGTTCTACTTCTCCTAGCTTCCTCCTCTGGTTAATGATACTTGATCTTGGTCTTTGAAATGCTACTTTACCACCAAAAGACAACAATTTCTTCTTCAATGAAATTTCACCCATTTTGCGAGTGCTTTCTTCATTGCTGCTTGAATTGTTACTGCTGCTCATGCTATTGTTATTCATCTGCTGGATCCTCTGTTTAATCAAACTGGACTTCTTTACTTTCTTGTCCTCTTTGTTTATACCCAACAAAGCTCTCCTCTTTTTCCTGCTCCTGATCCCACATGCATTACAAAGGGACTGCAAAAACAGATCAAGAATTTATGGTTTAGCCCACTGTAATAGAAATATTGGATTTTTCTTTAACATTTGTACCATGAGTGTATTTTAGTATCTTGCTGAACATTGACCACACATCAAACCTTATCTTATCATATAATCATAAAAAAATGACATATCATTTTAAAGGCTCGCAAAGTATATGATCCATGGAGCTTAAAGAAATAACTAAGGCTAGTTTTTTTTTTTTAGAAACAATAAATGTGTGGCATATATTCAAGAAAAGAAAAGGCAAAAAAAAAAAGAAAGAGAGTGACCTTGGGACCAGCTGGGCCACCTCTCCAGAGGGGTGTTTTGGTAGTGCCGCAATCAGCACATGTCTTGATATCTGTGCCATCTACTGAAGAAACTCTTTCATACAAGGATTCTTGAGTATTGATCTCTTCATATTCTGATGATACCTGCAAGCCCATTAAAATCAGATCAGATGAACTCATGATTAAGAAACTAATTACTGATCACGGTGAAAAGGAGGATGATGATCACTTGATCACTAACTTTATCACTTAGATCCGCCATACTTAAGCTCCAAATCAGAGATCCCAAAACAATCTCAGATGAAGTTCAATAGATCAAACACTTTGGTAGGCAAGATTCAACCACTCTCTTTGGATCACTTCCAAGTTCAACCCAACTAATGATCAGCTCCAAGAGCTCCCGAAAACTCAGTGACCGTTACAAAATCTGATATTTAACCAAAATCTTAAGCATAACCCCAGACCAAACTAGCACTCAAGCATACCGAACTACAAGCTTTCTTAAGCTGAACAACAACACTAAAAAAGACACTTTAACTCACTGAAAATTTGAATCCAGAGAGAGAAAGAAAAAAAAGAAGAAGAAGCGGGAATTTGAAATTAGAATGAGGGCTAAAGAGGAGGTAGAAATGAAGAGGACACACGCAAAGATCGAAAGATGACAGCAATGGAGAAAGAGAGAGAGAAGGAAGTAGAGAGAGTGAGGCTAATGACGAGAGATCTGGAAAATTCAAGGATTTATATGATAGATATGAAAACCCTAGGAACCCGGGGGGACGGAAATGTCGAAAAAGTCCTTGCTTCTAAAATTTTTTCGCTTTTGATCGCGTAGTAGTACCCGCCAAAAACGAGGGAAAAAGAGGCGCCATTGGAGTGAAACGGTTGGTGACTTGATGGCAAATGGGGGCATCTGTTAATTTTCTAGGGTTTTTCCACATTTTCATCCCCGCCGTCAATGCATTCCACACGATCATCACAAAATTTCTTCTCACAAAAAAAAAAAAAAAAAAACTTCTCGCAAAATTTGCCTCTCAGAAACAAAAGAAAATTAAAAATAGCAATTTGTTTGTCAATTAATTTTTTTTAAAAAATTTTTATCACAAGGATGTGGATACCTTCTACCTTTTCTTAGTGAATCAGTAAAAGTTTGCAATAAATTATATCGATAATATAAACTATTCACATTTTAATCATCACGACACAGTCTTTAATATAAGGTAATCATTTTTATCTTATTTTGTTTAAAATTATTCTTTCCTCATTATGGAATTGTGTAAATTAGAAATATAAGTTAAAACTTCATTATAAACGTAAAGAGTGATAAATTTTCTTTTATAAAGCTTCCACATACGCTCAAACCCACATATTGTACTTTCATATCTAAAATATATGTTAGGAAATCAATTATAGTGCTCCGCTTTCGAGCCCTAACTTCGGAAACAGTGCACCTGCCGTAATCTGTTACGAGAACTACAATGCGTTGATCAAACTTCTAACTCATCAAAGATGACGTAGAAATTTTTTTGCGGAAACGATAATTAATATTCAAATTCAAGTTATATAATCCCAATACGGAAATAAATGATAGTTAGGGCTGACAAAACCCCGACACGTCAAAGCAGAATTCTAAAAGTCTGATATGAATAAATACAAAGATCTATCAGAGTCCCTAGCGGATAATGTCGAGTCCCCAAAAATATCTCAGAAGGCTCACTCGTCCCAGCTGGCATGGTCTAAACCCGTCCTCAACAAAACATAGTCAAATTCTGTCTCACCTATGGAAGGAATAGTAGGGGGGAGTGATATGAGATCATTCGTAGGTTATCCGCTTCTTCCAGAAAGGAATCAGACTCATGATAAATTATAAACGCATAAAGAGAGCAAAATACCCAATCATGTTATGCAAAATAAGATAGATTACCTATAACTCGCAACAACTGAAGTGTAAGAAATCACACTCTCACACATTCAAATGCAATGCACAACTTCATGATGAATACTCCTTCTCACTGCCGTATCACACACAACGATATTATTATCTCACACAACATGCTTCTCTCGATCCATGATATGTTATGCATGTCCCGGGTCCTATCACACACTCCGTTATCGTGAGCCACTCGTCCCGAAGGGTCACACACTCTGTTTCGTAGAGTCAACGCCGCGAGGGGTCATGATCTATATCATAGAGTCACATGCACATGCTCCATAACGTGGAGTCGCTCGCCCCGAGGGGTCACAAGCTCTATATCGTAGAGTCACCGTACACGCTTCGTAATGTGGAGTCACTCGTCCCGTAGGGTCACACACTCTGTATCGTAGAGTCAATGCACACGCTCCGTAACATGGAGTAACTCGCCCCGAACGGATGCAATACAATGCACGTCATGAATGTTTCACATGTAATCCGACGCATCCATACTCATATATATATACTCGCGCACATACAAGTGCACATATACTTGATGTATACCCCCATTTCCAATGTTAATTTTATTATTATTATTATTATTATTATTATTATTTATTATTATATTTTATTATTACTATATTTTATTATTATTTATTATTTGTTATTCTATCTTTTCTATTATTTTACTTTTAATATATTATTTATTATTTTATTTATTTCCTTCGGTCTCCTATTTTTCTTCTTTATTTACTGGCCTATTATTTTTAATTTATTAAATTATTATAATATTTATTAAATTTCTTACTTTTTCTTTTTTTCCTTTTTCTCATTTTCCTTTTCGGACCCTTTTTTTTCTTAGCCACAGGTCGCCCAGAATTAACCCGCTACCTGTCAGCTTCCTCTTTTTTTATTTTTTCTTTTCTATTTCAGCCCGGCCCGCTGTCCCTTCTCTTTTTTTTCTGTTCTTTTCCTTTTCTTTCCTACGACCTAACCCACTCCTCTACAGCATAACAGACTGAAACTGGTCTGGTCCAGTCCTTCTTGGTCCATCCTGCGGTCAGGGCCATTCGGGTCAAACCGACCTGACGCGTCAGTTTCCCCCCTTGCTTTTTAATATAATATTATAATATATATATATATATAATAGATATATAATATAATTTTATTTCTTTATTTTAAAAAACTAATTCAATTCAATTTTCTTTCTAATTCGATTAAACCTCAATTTAAATCCAAATTTAACCCTAATTAATTTCATTTAACTCAAATTAACCAACACACTGCACATATGCAGAAGCCGCGCGTGGGCTGCAGGCGCCACCCACGGCCGCTTGGGCCCTCACGCGCCACCACCACTGCTGCGCGGTTGCACTCGCCTCCCCCAGACCCGTTTCAATTTTTAGTCCGATTCTAACCTAATTTCTGGCTACGTGATCTATTTCTAAGGATATTCATGCATTTTTCCATAATTTCACATAAAATCTATACTTTTTAATTCTTTTCATACAAATGAACAATCACCACCATAGCACACACATATACCCGCACACACGATCATCATACGAGAAGACCCATAAGAAATTGTAATAAATATCACATAAATAAATTTTAAAGCAAGCATGATCCAGCACACGAAGTGCAGTCATTCCGAGAAGAGGGGAAGGTAACCTGCCTTTTTCGAGCAAAAAATTTCCTACGCAACTTTCTTCCCCTCTTGGCCTCTTATGGCTGGTTGAATTCTACCATAGTATAGGAGGAGGTGACGGATTAGTACACAAATGTGGATAGGGTCTTTTTATTTTGTTTGTGATAGGTATATGTATGTATAGAATTAGGGTTTTCTTCCTTTTGTTGGACAAATTCTTCTCTTCTCCACCAAAGAGAGGTTGCGGATGGGGGGGTGAAGGAGAGGGCTGCTGGCCGGCTGGGGGTCTGAAGGAGGTGAGGTTTATTTTGATTTAGGTTGGGGTATATATTAGATAAGTGAGGATGAATATAATTAGTGCTTTCTAATAGGTTTAGGAAATAATATAGGTAAATCCTATTAAAATTCATATCTTACTCTTCCTAGCGCATCCCAATATTGTGGGATAACATTACTTATATTTCCTATTCTCCTACCAAATATTCTATGAAAATATTAAGTTTATCCTACATAATGTTCTTATTTTTCCTTTTATTTCTTTTTTTCTTTATCTCTTTACACCCTGAAGGGCGGGTGTAACATCAATGAGATCAATGCTATTAAAAAACGTGCATGAAAAAAAAGATATTTGATGTCCTATCTAGGATCCATTTTGATCGTTTAATTCGATAAACGAGATTTAAAAACTGACATCTGTAGATTCGAAATCTGCAAACGAATGAGGTAAATAACACAATCACCCTTTGTCAGTATCCACACGAATGCTTCCGCTGGAGTGTGCTAGCTCTCTGGAACGGCGCAGCTGAAAGAACTCGTTTTTCTCTAAAAACGAGTTAATGTTTCCTTTTTTCTTTCTTGTAATATCATGTACAATATATATACACACACACACAACACCTTAACCTCCGATTCGAAATTGGATTGGTTAAGGCCAATAAAAAACCATATCAGATTGGATTCTGTTGATATTATCCAATAATAATAAACATATTTTAAAAACACAAAACAACAACAATAACAACAACAATAATCTATTGTGAATATTACTAATATTAATCTCAGCCCATGCGCATTCTTGTGTGTGACCCGATAGGCCCATATTAATTGGCAGTTGGTTAAATCGATATTAAACCAACAAGTCGTAATTGGCCTCTAGCAATGGATTACGACTACCTAATTAATACGAGTACAGTCCAACTAACCGTGATAGTACATGTATTAATCTCTTTGTCACACGATATCTAGTTTGAACATAAGTAATGTTCAGCTTCATACTTATATTGTTCAAACATATGTTTACTCGATCTCTAAGTAGACTGATAAAACAAATGATATTGATCATACTATTGATTCATTTGAGTACGACCATGTGTTACAGTCTCACTTACCGAGGGGCCAAAAGATATCTCTCAAAAGACAAGGACAAATCATATCTTGATTGTTCAATATCTTGTACACAATTTCTATTATATTCGATCATGACATTTATTATTATCCAGTTAAGGATAATGTTTGATCATGTCAAAATATAATAGTCCTTATGTCGGAAACTATCACAATCTCAAATCTAAGGATTAAGACAATATCATGAGATTTATTATGAGCTAATCTATGCAGTATAATCTCATGATGAGTCTATCCAATACATTCCTTTAACAAGTATCTATGAAATTGATCTGTATCATCATTTACATAATCGTCTCATGTTTATCAAATCAACACTCATACTGGTTATAAATTATTTTATCTCTATACCAATAATGAAGTAGGGACATATAATAATTGTGTAACATAACCAACAATAATTATAATAAAACCTCTTATTAATAATAAATGTATAACATAAAAATCCAAATGAATGACTTGTAGGACTTGTATAGCACCACTAGAAGGGGAAGGGTTGAATAGTGGGTGCGGAAAATTTGGTTTTTAAAAACTTTGAACCAAAAACCTCACATATGAAAGCAGTTTCTGTTTTCAGATCCTGATTTGAAATAATTAAAAAAACCTAGTTGTAGAACTCTAAAAATTATTAACTTTTGGTATGAATTAACTCTCAAATGTTGTAAGTATCTCATAAAAATTTCAAATTAAAATTATACTCCTAACCTCTTGAAAATCGTTTTTGGTAAGATTGCGCGAATATGCCAGAAGAAACCATACTCCAACTTGAAAAATTTATTCCGATTATTGGTGACTCCAAATGGTCTGAAACTTTAATTGCAAGACCCTCAATATATGTATTTTAATGGGTTGAAGCTGTTTTTTAAAATTCATTGGGAAGTATGTCAACCATGTTGATGTTCTCTACCTTTGCAAATCTGAAAATCAGATTGCACTAGTCTCATAAGTATTCACTTTTGACTGACTTATACTTATCCAAATAAGTTGAAACTTGCGCCAAATGAAAGCTAGAATATGTGGCTATGTGTATGGAAAGTTTTTAATTTTTGAAAATCTTTTACTATTTTTTCCGTTGCAACAAACTCAACAAAGAAAACTAAAAACTGAAAGTAAAGTGCAGTAAAAGTAAGAACACCAAGGATTTTATATTGGTTCAGTTGAATCAACCTACTCCAGTCTTAGAGGACACCTTCTTCGGTTATCACTAAACACCAAAAACACTTTACCACAAGGGTGATTGGAGTTAAACACTAACTCCACCCTTTTACGATCAATACAATCGAGCAAACGAATCACGGACACCACCATCGATTGAATGAAGATTTGATCACATCTTGATCAACCTTTTACAACAATGAATGAGTGTGGATGGTATACTCAAAGCCTATACAATATTTAGAATATATGAACAATAGGCTTGAGAGAGAAGAAGAAGAAGAAAAGAAAAGGAAGAAGAGAAAGTAGTTGCTTCTTGCACTTGAGAGAATATGAGTTGTAGTTTAGCCTTGTTTGCACTATTTTCTTCTTTTCATCTCCACTAGGTCGCCCCCTTTAGGACTTCTTCCACTCTTGAGAATTCTCTTTATGTCCTTGGAAGATTGTCTTATGTAGAGATGACACCATCTTGCACTTGGCACACTATGATTGGAAGGATGACTTGACCTTGCTTACTTGTCACCACCATGACTTATATCATATGATATAAGACCTGAATATACTCATAAATATGAGGTGTATATAGTGGTGTGACGTCGACGTACGTTTGTAATATATGTGTAAGGTCGGTAGTACGTCGGAATATATGTGCATTGTGCCTTTTTAACAAAAATATAAATATGTATAAATAATATATATAGGCGTGTGTATAAGTAGGGAGTAGACTTTGCATTTCCAAATTTGTTCTCAGTAGCTTCCACCAAATATATCTCCATTTAATAAACTAGTTAGTTCATTAACTTAAGCATTCCACTTAATGAACTAGTTTAGTTCATTAATTGTGGCACCTGAAAATAGTACAAAGACAACAAATGTTTTCCATATGATGTAAGCTTTAATGCTTCATGGCTTGTTAGTACGGCAACAATATATATAAACATATGAAGCATGTATATCCATAAATGAGTCAAATAATAATTTTGTCATGCATTTCTTAAACTTGTACCATTTAAATCAGCATTTGTAAATCATTCAAACATTTTTTCTCAACATGGCTTAGGGCACATACACTAACAACCTCCCACTTGCACTAGGCCTACAAATGTTTGAGACCCATATATATAGTGTGCTGATCATGCTTGACCTGTGAGAGAGACTTCGTCAATGGATCCGTTATGTTATCGTTTGTGTCAACTTTGCATATCTTGACATCTCCTCTATCGATGATGTCTCGAATGAGATGGTAGCGCCTGAGTATATGTTTAGATCTCTGATGGACAGGCTCTTTTTTGTGCTATGGCACCATTGTTGTCACAATAAATGTCCACAGGATTTGCAATGCTAGGTACCACTCCTAGCTGTGATGAACTTCTTCAACCAAACTGCTTCTTTAGCTGCATCTGATGCTGCATATACTCATCCTCTGTTGTAGAATCAGCCACATGCTTTGTTTTGAACTCTTCCAACTAACAGCTCCATTCAATGTGAATACAAAACCGACTGCGATCTGAAATCATCTATGTCGGTTTGGAAATAGCATCTGTGTAACCATTTACAACTAACTCGTCATCCAAACCTCCATAAACCAAGAATACATCTTTAGTCCTTCTGAGGTACTTAAGAATATTCTTGACAGCTGTCCAGTGACCTTCACCAGGGTCAGCTTGATATCTACTTTTGTGCTCAATGGATATGAGACATCTGGTCTAGTACATAACATGGCATACATGATCGATCCTATAGCAGAAGCATAAGGAATTTTATTCATTCGATCTCGCTCATCAATGTCTGAGGACATTGATTCTTGCTAAGATGAATGCCATGAGACATAGGCAGGAATCCTTTCTTGGACTCTTGCATGTTGAACCTCTTCAACATTTTATCTATGTACGTACTTTGACTCAAGCCTATTATCCTTTTAGATCTATCTCTATAGATCTTGATACCAAGGATATAGGTAGCTTCACCCAAGTCTTTTATTGAGAAAGAATTCCATAACCAAGCCTTAACCTTTTGCAAGGTAGGGATATCATTCCCAATAAGCAATATGTCATCCACATATAAACTAAAACACTACTACTGCACTCCCACTAACCATCTTATAAATAAAGGTTCATCTTCATTCTTGATGAAACGGAAGTTCTTAACTGTTTCATCAAAACGAATATTCCAGCTCACGATGCTTACTTCAATCCATAAATGGATCTTTGAAGTTTGCAAATCTTCTTTGAATTCTCGAGATTACAAAGCCTTTATGTGTATCATGTGCACATCCTCAAGTAAATTTCCATTCACGAAAACAGTTTTGACATCCATTTGCCATATTTCATAATCATAGTATACTGTATAGCAAGGAGAATTCTAATAGATTCAAGCATAGCAACTGGTGAAAAGGTTTCATCGTATTCTATACCATGAGTTTGCTTGAAACTTTAGCAACAAGGCTTGCTTTGTAGGTTTGCACATTCCCATCCATAACAGTTTCTTGAAAATCCATTTGCAACCAATAGTCTTAATACCCTCTGGAGGATCAATTGAAGACCAAACTTGGTTATCAAACATTGATTACATATCAGAATTTATGGCTCCAAGCCATTTATCTGAATCTGCACCTGGCACAACTTTTTGATAGGTAGTAGACTCATTTTGATCTATAAGCATAACTTCACTACTATTAGTCACAAGAAATCCCTATCTCTCTGGATGACGATGTATTTATCAGATCTGCGTTGGACTTGTGTTACATTTTCAGGCTCCACAAAACTGTTTGTGGTTCTGAAATAGGCTCTAGAGACGGTTCAATGATGTCTTGTGAAACTTGAGTTTCCTCAAGTTGTTCCATACTCCCACAGTTCTCTTAGAGAGAAACTCCTTTTCTAAAAAGGTTCCATTTGAGAAACAAACACTTCGTTCTCTGATAAATATAGAAATAGTACCCTTAAGTTTCCTTAGGATACCCTACAAAAATACATTTGACAGACTTTGGAGCTAGCTTATTTGACACTGCTCTTTTCACATAAGTTTCACAACCTCAAATCTTAAGAAAAGACAAATTGGGCATCTTACCAGTACATATCTCATATTGTGTCTTTTCAACCGCTTTAGATGGTACGCAGTTCAAAATAAATACAGCTGTCTCCCAAGACATAACCCCAAAAAGATAAAAAAATCTATTTCACCCATCATAGATCGGACCATATCTAATAAAGTTTGATTTCTCCTTTCAGAAACACCATTCCATTGTGGAGTTCTTGGAGGAGTCAATTGTGAAATGATTCCATAATTTCTTATATGTTCATCAAATTATTAGCTCAAATATTCACCACTCGATCTGATTGAAGCGTTTTAATTGTCTTACCAAGTTGATTTTGTACTTCATTTTGAAAAGTTCTAAACATTTCAAAAGACTCATGCTTATGTTTCATTAGGTAGACATAGCATACCTACTGAAATCATCAGTAAAAGTAATGAAATACTGAAATCCTCCTCTGGCACTAATTGATTGGGCCGCATACATCTGTATGTACCAAGCCAATAAGTCATTAGCCCTTTCACTATGTCCAGTAAAAGGGCTTTGTCATCTTTCCAAGCAAACAAGACTCGCAATTTTCAAATGATTCAAAATCAAATGAATCTAATAATCCATCTTGATGGAGTTTAGATACGCGCTTCTCATTTATATGGCTAAGGCGACAATGCCATAAATATGCATTTTAATTCATTTGGCTTAGTTCTCTTTGAAGATATGTTATAAATATACCGTCATTGGAATCATCAAGGTTAAGGACATAAATGCCATTATAACTACTTGCAATACATAAAGCAAGTCATTTTTATCAAAAATAGAACACTTCTTATTTTTAATTAAAAATGAATAACCTTCATCATCCAAAACAGATACTGAAATAAGATTCCTACTCATAGTAGGAACATAAAAGCAATTGTTTAAAACTAACAAAAGCCCATTGGGCAAGACAAGCTCATAGTCCCTACAGCTATAGCAGCAACTCTTGCTCTATTGCCAACACGTAGGTCCACCTCGCCCTTCTTGCATCCTACTCCTTTTGAGCCCTGCATATTTGTACAAATATGGGATCCACATCCAGTATCTAACCGGAAGAAGGGAGTAGATAAATTAATTTCTATAACATAAATACCTCAAGATGTAGCCGCACTATCCTTTAGCTTCTTCAACTCATCCAATAAATGTCATAATTTCTTTTCCAATGCCTTACTTGTTGCAATGGAAACAAATCCCTTCCTAGGAACCGTTGCCTTGGGTTCAGGTTTGGTTTAGCTTGCCCCTTTGGCCCTATTGCAACTTTTGAACTTTTGCACTTTTGCACTTTTTCCCTTACATTTGCCTTTACCTTTCTTTTTCATTTTCTTAATATGACATTCAATATTTGGGTAGGCTTTTTTGATATTCCCCTTAGCAGTTTTGAATGTACCATGCAGCTCAGGAATCGACCTTTCCATATTATTCATATTGTAGTTCATGATGACTGAGAGAAACTACTACACAAAGAGTGTAAGATCAAATCCGTGGCGAGTTCTAAACTCAGGGGATATCCAAGTCTTGCAAGTGATCTATAGAGCCTTTCATTGTCAAAACATGAGTGCTAACATATTCACCTTCAGACATCTACAGTCAAATAATGCAACAGTGGTGTCAAACCTATCCTGTGTAGCCTTTGTTGGAATGCTTGTTTGAGATGCACACTCATCTCATAGCCTCTAAGTGTTCCAGATCCTTCTGACCTGGACACATAGTTTCCAACATAACACATCCTATCTCATTGGAATCTTCTGCATGCTTCTTATTTTTTTCTTAACAGCATTAGGAGCATCAGCAGGAGAGGTTTCATGGATAGCTTCATCGAGCACGTATGACTTCTTTCTTACTTGAGAACAATTCTTTTCGAAACCAGTCAACAAAATTAGTCTCACGTTCTTTCAGTTTTTCCTTCTCAAGGATAGATCACAACGATAAGGTATAATTGTTATTAGCAGCCATTTTTAATCTACAAAATATGCAAAGTCACATTTTAATTAATAACGAGGTTATAATTTATTAGACCCCACTAAAACACAACCCTAAGAAACATTTTAGTGAGCTAAGATCCATATTTCACTTAATTCTAAACTCAGCTTGGCGTGACGCTGAAATTAAGTTATTTAGGTAGGTGAATTCTTTACCAATTACATCTCATGTAACTCTTAGAATTTTAGGAATAGTGATATCATATGTCATAGCATGTTAAATTTCATCTAATGCTTTAGACCCAAATCATTTTGATAGCCTACTTAAGTCTAACCAATTTTAAACATATGAGTAGCATATTACTCATCCTACTTAGCCAGGATGTTTAAAGCACATTGCTTTGACGATTCCTACTTTAATACAATCCTAGTTTTAATAGGTGTTTAAGACATGGGTGGCATTAAGACTTAAATTATTGATGAGGGTACAACTTAGATCGCCTTGCATTACATATCATTGTATCTAAGCATCTTATATGCATACGTATATATCATCCGCACATTGCATACCAAACGATAAATATGTAAACGTGACATATCATGGCAAAACTAATATGATCTTCATGAGACCAAATGAAGATATAAAGGCAACCCTATATGAAAGGCTAGCTATTACAACATATCTTCTAATCTTGAGCTAGAGTCTCCATCTTCATGGAATCCACTCGTCCTTGGTATGTCTCGCCATCACTATCTTGGTAGTTTGATTCTTATTTATTACAATAATAAGAAAACCTAACTACTTGTAAAAAAATACAATAGAATAGACAACGCGCATGCCGTATTTACCCAAAAATAGAAATATGAATAAATCAATCACATAGGCCCTAATATGCACCATGCAAAGTCATCAAACAAATGTAAACATATTTACACAAACACATCATAACAAACAAATATATTGATATTCTTAATGTCACGGTAACGAACTATAGGGCATACGCGTACGGCTGTCCCGCTATGACATAAGCATCGATCGAATTCATATATCTCATTCAAAACCCTAAAACAGAATCATCAATCTTATTAACAATCTAACTGTTTTGAATATGCATAAACCCTTACAGAATCATTATTGTATGTTTATATATGATAAAAACTGGATCGTTTTAATCACCACATGACAAACGAATTCTTGAGCTTACCCCATAAGGGTGTTTAACGACATACTACCACCATATGACTGCGGATCTTAGGTTTCCCTTGGGCCGCACAACTAGCCACCAACCTTGAGAGGGTTATGACATGTTTTTAACTAGGACTGCACCTTTTTGGACTTGGAACCTACTTCAAACCTTTTTTTGATATTTGTTTTTCAAGTTCGAGCTTTACAAGCAGGGAGTTGAACGCCTGTTTTGTAGCAAAACCTATATCGAATCTACAAATTATTGATGGTCTTCCCACAAAAGTTGGCAGATGGAAAGAGCATTTAAGCCTTTGTTGCTTCTGGTTCCCCAAATGCGCGTAACTTGGGCCCGAAAGCTCACCAGATACTCCACCAAACAGCCAATGGATTTAGAGGAAGATGATTTTCTAGTCATACGCATGTTTCTTGTTCAAGGAACAACCGGTCAATCAGCCGGCTTCGTATTTGAGATAATTATTGTTTTTTTTTAAAACACAAGGTCTCCTATAATATAATGCATTGTCTTATGATGTTGCTTATATATCCTATTCAAGTAGTTCATGTTTAACATTTCTATACATGTATTATGGTGTCGAACTCTTGATGTCATTCTGGTTTCAACAAAGTGTAGATACATATTTATCTACTCACACATATTCAAACTGCTCCTAGACATAATCACCATATATAATATGATACATGTATATCAATAACCAGTCATTTTTATCTTTCCAAAACGCTTCTCTAGTCGATATATAGTTCTTTAACACCATAGACGCGGTGTACATCATGAACATAACAACACGTTCTTTTTTTAACTTTTCTTCCAGATATTCTTATACTACCTTCACTTAAACTCATGTTATTCTATACCACTATTTGCGTGTTCTTTATCATCTGTATTAGCTTGTAGAATTAAGGGTGGCTTATACAAGTCATAATCACGAGGAATAAAGAGTTAAACATATTGTTGCGACATATTACATCAAACACCTTATTAGCAATACCACTATCTTTATAACGCGAAAACTGAAACTGAAAGATGATGACAAAAAAGCAAAGACTTCAACCAAAACCTTTATAACGCGAAACTGAAATCCCAAAACAGAAGTATTACATACATTACATTTAAATGCAACTGCAAAGCTGGACTTTGGGTAGATGTAGTAAACAATAATTTATCACTCTTTTCTTTCTCTGGCTCGTGTGCACTGTGCCAGTAACCAACAAACGTACTAGACAACACTCAGCAAGAGCAAAATACTATGGACAAATCTGTGGCAAAAGAACTATTACGATTACAAGGAATGAGAAGACGTAAAGACTCTTAACCTTAAAAAACTCAACGTCACCTTTGTCATCTCTTCATTCACACAATTTCGCATCATCCTTAAGAAAGAAGCTCCACCAGCTCGCCATCGGGGCCCATGCAGCTTTCTTTATTCTTCCAGTATTATAAGATGACCCGACTCGTCACCCCATGTACCATGACATATACCAAACTCAGAGAGGTGCTACCACTTCCCCTGACCCTGACCCTGGACCTGACCCTGGACCATCATGACATATACCAAACTCAGAGAGGTGCTACCACTTCCCCTGGCCCTGAACCTGGACCTGACCCTGAACCCTGACCTTTGACATGACCAGTAATGACCTTGACGCCAACGCACAATCTTCCCGCAAAGACAAGGACCTGCAGATTTGCAAAGCATGAATAAAAGCCGCATAAGCAGATGCTAACTTCACATGCTCATAGTTAATGTTAAATATTTGCCATCAAACTTGCTCTAAGATTAACCATAAGACTTCAACAATTTCGGTAATTTGCAGGGGTTAACATATAAGAGGGACAAGAGGGCAAGGTAATAAGTCAGTGGTCCCACGTACTTCAGCCAAACTTGAATCCACCAGATGGAAGTTGGACGTCATTCCCTCCAAAGTTGAAACCAGGCTGGACACCATCAGCAGCCGGCAATGTTTCATCCTCCTCCTCTAACCAATATGTCTCGAGTATTTTAACTGCTTTTTCATAAATTTCATTGTTGTCATGACTTTGGAGGTTCTCAATCTTTTCCAAGCCCTCAGCTCCATCAATCAACTCCGCATAATAATTAACCTCGCCACTGTTGCCAAGATTCTTTTCCGCTTCCCCGACCTTCAATATGTTCTCCAGGCCTTCTAAACAAACAGTAACAATCCTAGGGTCCGGACACACAAGAAGATCACACAGAGGTTTTATACAGCCCTGAGAAACAAGGAACCTAACAACAAAACAAAACAGGAACATGAATTCCATGTTCAAGAAAGGTTACTAAAAGGCGGAACACGAACAACAAATCACTAGTTTTATAAATTGAATAGGAAAAGAAAATGAAGTACTTGATTTGCTCATGTGTTCCACCAGAGGTGGCATTTGAAATAGCCCATGCTGCCTCTTTCTTTATATCAAATTCAGCAGTTTGAAGAAGATTGACTAAAGGACCAATCAATTGAGCTTCAATCACAGCCTGAAATTCCAAAAGATATACCTCAGAGTTTATAGCAGACAAGTAACATGTATTTTTCGATTAATCAATTTAGATGACTTCAAATCACTAAGCATACTTACGTATACCACAAAATGAACTACAAAATACAACCAGTATGGAACTAATGATCCTCCTCCATTCCCCCCCCCCCCCCTCCTTTTTTCTCCCACTTCTTTCTGTGTAGCAGATATGTGACATTGCAGCCAAGGAGCATAATTGCACGTACACTTGCAGTTATAATAGTTTCAAATATATCTCATTTCAATCGCAAATAATCAACTACATCAGCAGAGGGAATTCCAAAATACATTATAGATGCAGAAACTACAAAATAGAGTAAATACCTTTATCTGCTCCTTGTTTCCAGCTGTAATATTGGAAATGGTCCAGCAAGCCTCTTTCTTGATACTCTTTTTGTGATTATGAGTCAAAAGACTCAACAGGCAAGGAAGCGCCCCATGGTCAATTATACACTAACGCACCAATAAAACACTTTTAGCAACAATATAGTCTCATTGAGATCTCTTGCACAGGTTGTTGCATGAGAAATAATCGGAAATCAGTTTACATAGACTAAAAGAGTATTTGAACATAAACAAATGTTGACAGGCTTTCATAGCACTCAAATCATGTAAGAAGCGAAACCAGAACAGCAAAAAGACTCAGAAGAAAATAAGATGAAAGGAGGCGATTCATGTTTTGCACATGCAAATATGATGAACGCATACCCAGCATATCCCAACGACATCAAAAGCTCTCGCTAGGGTCTGGGGAGGGTGAGAGGCAGGCAAACAATACCTCTATCCCAAAGAATAGAGAGTTTGCTTCCAATGAGACCCCGGCTCTATATTTGCACATGCAAATATAAAAACTTTGAAACGCAATAAATGCGGCAAACAACTCCATGGAAAAAGATATCGCTATCAATTTAACTACTGTGGCCTGTCGAAACAATGGAGGTAGACAGCCTACTGGAAAATTTTAAAGGAAAAAAAAATGAAACGAAACAACTTAAAATAATCATACCTGGGTCTGGCCGTCATCTCCTGTCACAATGTTGCCAACTGTGCGAAGCGCAGGAATAAGCACAGAAGTAGAAGGATGCCTACAAGAAATTAAATGCACACACGCAATGAAAATGCGTTCAGAAAACAAAATAGAAGTACATCAACACTGAGATGGGCACTAACATTAGGAGTTCAACAAGTCTTGAACAAACCCCAGCTTCAATCACAGCTTGAATTTTGTCGTTTGTGCCATCAGAGAGGTAAGAGAGAGCCCAGCATGCATCTGTTAGCACCTCCTCATCATTAGAGTGCACAAGACGCTGGAGTGCAGGGAGTGCTGGCCTCACCTGGCATATTAATCAAAAAACAATCAATGACCATTCTCTCAAGAGCAAGCCGTCATCAAACAAATAACCAACCTGCTCAAATGGAGGTTGTGGTTTACCCCTGCAGAAGTTTGACAGTGTCCATGTAGCATTTCTCAACATTGAAAGCTTGGCATGCTCATTCAACTGCGCCAATAAAGGAATTAAAGCACCATGTCCAAGAACAAGATCTCGGCACCTTGGAGAATCACCAGCAACATTTCCTAATGCCCATACAGCCTGTTCCAGAGGAAATCGATTGACCCAATTCAAGTGGCAATCTTGAAGCTAATTATGCCTAACTACAGACTCGGGGAAAAAAAAAATTCAACCAAGTACCTGCTCGCGAACATCATCACTTGGAGAACCTAGAAGCTTAACAAATATGGGAACAGCCCCATAATCAATCACAACCTTTGTGTTCTCAGAAGTTCCAGAAGCGATGTTAGTGAGAGCCCAAGCAGCCTCAAACTGCATTATTTTCGACCTATAAGTGAAGAGGAGCTCCATATACAATACTAATTAAACAAGAAGACCAAACCCAGAACAGTATTCAGTCTAAACCTGAAGCTGGGGGAAATCTTCCCTCACAAGGAACTCAACAAACCGGGATACAACTCCAGATTGTATAACTTCCTCAATGGGAGGGCTTCGCTCTAGTGTCATAATCAAAAGACAAACAAGTAAACATACTCAGAGATCATTCAACAGAAAAAAGAAAGGAGTAATAAACAATTGGCAGGAAAAGAATCAGAGGAAAAACCTATAGAGAGCAATTTGCGGAACTGCGTAGTTGCCTCTAGCTGCAGATTGCTATCATTTGAATAAACGCCAGCAATCATAGAAGGAAGACTCTCTAACTGTCATAAGCAAAAGCACTTAAAACCATCGAAAATGTAATTATACACGGAACAGAAAGATAAATCCAAATGCTTTGGAAGTACAAAATCCAAGCCAGAATAAGAAAGACAACTGCCGAGTAAAATCATATTTACTCAACTCCCACTCCAGCACTCCAGATCAAACGAATCTAAAGCTCAGTCTTTTACTGATGATTTACCACCAACGCCCAATCTGTAAGCTTCAGAAATCTCCGATTAATTCTTCACATACAACTTAACAGTCCGATAATCTAAAAGCCCCAGATAGAATATCATGAATAAGCTCCCATCAAAGGGCACAACATTCCAAAAAAAAAAAAATGATACCTTTTTCTCGATGTTGGTAGCGGGAGAGGGAGCGGGGAAAGATTGAGACATCTGAAGGCCTTCGCGACGCTTTTTAAGCAGATTCTCCTCACGCTTACTCTTCCGGATCTCCACCATTTGGTCCTCCCTCCTCCGCCGTCCCTCCTCCGCATCAACCGCCACCTTGTAGCGATTCCGACGGACCTCAGTCCTCTCACTTGGCCTCAAAGACATCTTCGCTTCAAGTAAAAAACTTCCACTTACGTTCGATCAATCAAACCTAGAAAAGGGGAAAAAACAAATCCACTCCGATAACCATTCAAAGAAAAATAAAAAGCTTCAATACAGCACGGATCATTATGCAGCCATTGATTAAAGTACAATCAGATGAATTAATTGGTAACTGAACATATGTAAAAAGACTTAACTACGAGATAGTCATAGGGCTGTGTGTGTACATCATACCTGCAAGGCTGCAAGTGTGTGAGAAGAATTTGGAGAAGAAAGTGAGGGGAAGGGTTGGAATTTGGATTATTAGTCAACTCTTTCTCTCAATTATTTTTCCGTCTTTATTGGGCCGGGTTACTCATGTTATCTTGGGGCGGGTTGAGTTTTAGCGATTGGTTCTGGCTCAGGACTTGCACTCACTTGTTTTAGGAAATGCCAAAATTTTGGAATGATTTGAAGATGTGGATGCATTGGTGTGGTTCCTCTATGCCTAGGACACCAGAATATCAAACTATGAACGTTGAAAGGCATGAGAGAAGAGCATATTGGCTAGTGATTAGGAGACCCCAATTCTTGACTGGAGGGGACACCAAAGGCCTCTGCCCTTCCATCCCTTAGATAGAGAGGGGGGCAGAGCTTTTGGTTTTTTCATGTTGTCAGAGAGTTGAACAATGTTTTTTCGTGTTGTCAAAGATTTGAACAATGAAAATAGATGGCGAGTGCCTGATCGAATTGATCAGGTCATGTAGGAACAAGGTTCAAGTCTACCGGTCTGTTAGGATGCCTCAGCTGCATACATCACTGCACTTCCACTTTGCTTTACTGATTTCTATGATATAACTGCACCTCCACAAGTAAAGACGTATCCACTCTGTGATCTTCATTTATGAGGGTCGGGAAGATAACCAGCATCAGCGTAACCTATTTATTGCGATTCTGAATTCTTTGAATAGTATAAACCCATATCTTGTGTTCCACGAAGATAAAGCAAAATGTGCTTGACACCATTCAAATATCTTTTGGCTGGAGTTGAACTATATCTTGCCAATAAATTCACTGAGAATGCAATATCTAGCCTCGAGCAATTGGCAAGATACATTAAAGCACCAACAACACTAATATATGGTACTTCTGGACCTAATAATTCTTCATTATTTTCTGGGGGTCGAAATGGGTCTTTATTCACATCTAACAACCGAACAACCATGTGACTACTCAATGGATGAGCCTTGTCCATATAGAATCATTTTGAAATCTTCTCTGTATATGATGATTGATGGAGAAAGATTACATTGGGTAAATGCTCGATCTGCAGGCCAAGACAAAATTTGGTTTTCCGAAGATTTTTCATCTCAAACTCTTTCAAGAGATAATTAGCAGTTTTAGTAAGCTCTTCAGGAGTTCCAACAAGATTTAAATCATCAACGTATACAACAATTATAGAGAACTTCACTATGAGATCTCTTGATAAATGCACATGGATTGGATTATTTATATATCCTTCTCTTACGAGGTACTCACTAAGACGATTATGTTGGACCGTACACCTGCAATAAACATCACTAGAGGAGGGGGGTGAATAGTGGTTAGCGGAAATTACACTATAACCCTTTGTAAAAATCCCATTTGAAAACAGAATCTAAGACCACCTCAGATTCAGAACCCGTTTTTAAAAAATTCAAAACTAATTGTACACAACTCCAAAAATTATGAAACTTTCCATAATTGAACTTCAATGGGTTAACAAGACTCTGTCCAAAACTCAGACAAAAATAAGATCGTTGGCCCCTTCAAACAAAAAAAGATTCAGATGGTCAATCTGGACAGAATTGGACATAATGTTACTGGTTTTGAAAAACGTGTTTCTCTTTGAATACTCAACCAAAAAAGTTGATCTTTATATCAAAACACTCCTTAGGAAGTGTAGATGATGTTTCCAAAAGGCCCTAACCTTAAACAATTCTTGATAAATACAGAATTTAAGTTTTCTCAAAACTAGTCAGATTGCAGCCAGATTGGAGCAGTTATCTTGCGATGACTGAAAGACTAACTTTCTCTTGCTCAAATCAAGTGATTCTTATTGCAAATGAAAGCAAACAGTCTGAAGTAAACTCCACCAAAAATCACAAAATTTGAAAGTGTTTAGCTATTTTTTTTAAATTGTGAGAAGTTGTGTGAAAACTGCAGTGAAAACGGGCAGAATACAGAAATGAAGAAACAAGACAAGAACACCGAGGTTTTATCCTGGTTTGGTCAATGTGACCTACTCCAGTCTCAAGGAACACCTTTCCTTGGATTTCACTACGAAATGAATCATCTTACAATAAGAACCAAGCTTGATCCTTGGGTTATACACCAACCCTACTCAAGACTTGGATAATCACCTTCTATGCAACACTTAGTTGCAACACCTCTACAACCTATTGATATAGCCTTATAGAAATGGCTAATCAATATTACAAATGAAGCTCAAGAGGCTTGTAGCTCAACAAATACAACAAGAACACCTTTGCTACATAGAATAGAACAAGAACAACAACAAGAAGATGATAGCTAGACAAATCAACAATGCTTTTCAAGTGAGCTTCAAGTGTGTTTCATCTTCTTCACCATTGCCTCTATTTATAGTGTGATTTGAGCCTTGTAGATAAGACTTCCAATGTGTCACCATCTTCATCATCAAGTCCAAATGTCTTCTCATCATTGGTTGGCCTTGTACACTTGGCAAAATAAGACAACATAATTGGTCCACCTTGGCAACTCCATTTGGCCGAAAATTCCACCATGAAATTGTCTTGAAAATGTGAAGATAATACCCAAAGATAATAGCCATAACAACTCCATTATCTTCTCAACTCTTTAGCAAGATAATAGGCATGTGGGCATTTACAATTTCAAACTCAAAATTCAGCTCCAAAGAACCATCAAGTAGCCGTTGGCTACCTTTCGTTTTCTCCAAAATAATCTTTATCAATATGTAAATAATAAGAGAGGATAATACCACCAAAATATCCCCAACTTCAAGCACAATAATAGGACATGTGAAGTCTTTATTTGACTTCAAAAATCTGCTGAAAATAGTCATGAATACCGAGTAGCCGTTTGGCTACATTTGAATATTTCCAAGTTGGCATTTTTGCCAACTAGCTCCTTTTTTATTTGTCCACTTGTCACCAAGCCATAAAATGAATTACACATCATATCCAACTGCATGTGCATGTTTTTCAATATATATATATGTGTAGCAACTCAGATTTTTGAAGAAGAATCAATAGATAATAGTTGACAAGATTATGTCAACGTGTAACACCAAAATTCCCAATATTTCTTCTTAAATGTCGTGATCATTTCCACACCTTTAACACCTTTGATATCTCTGAATAATGATGATAAATATGCTCCCATAACATATATAAGAGTGTCTTCAAGAAAAAATAGAATGTGACATCTCAAATCGTCACATATCCAGCTATAGTCAATAACATCATCATATGAGAGAATAAGATAAAGAATCCCCATATAATCTTCAAGATGATAATATCTCAACTCCAGAATGAAGATAATAATATGCTCAAGAGATTCCTTGAGTGAAAATACCAAAAATACCTTTGGGGTGAAATAACCAAAATACCCTTAGTATGTGAAAACTCCAGAAATGACCCGGACAGTCAGAAAATAATGATATCACCTTTGTCATGATAAATAGTATAAGAATACATCCTTGAAATAATTTCACCATGTGATGTTCCTACAAAACTCAAAATACCAATTTTGCCCTTTTTGGTAAGTTGTAGAAACTTCCAAGGCACGTTAGTAACAAGACAATTATAATCACCAAAAACACATAACAATCACATAATAAACATGTATAAATTATATACAAATGAAAACAACCAATTTATCATATTTAGAAAATATTTCTAAAAACCCTAGAAATTGATCGATCGAAGTGCCTAAACTTCAGAGATCAATGTCTCACAGTAAGGTTCATAATTTGTTTCTGACCTACATCGATCGATCGAAGTGAGGGTTCGATGTACATCGATCGATCGATGTGTCTCAGGTTCAGAGATCTATGTCTCACAGTAAGGTCATGAACTTTCACTGCCTTACATAGATCGATCGATGTGAGGGATCTATGTACATAGATCGATCGATGTACAACAACCTGAGAGATCTATGTCAACTTTTTCAAAATTTTCAACTTTTAATCACATATAACATTATGTATGATATTTTATGTATTTACCACTTAAAATCATGACGTTGAAAATTATCCAAACATATTTCTCAACATTCTCCTCCTTTTGGATGGTTTTCAAAATATCCTAACATGATTTTAATGTCACAACTTATAACCAATTGTTTATCATAATCTATCAATTATTTCACCAGATTTGTGCCAATTATTTTAGAAACTAATCTCCAACCAATTACCAATTGTTTTTAAATTTTCAACTCTCATGTATTCATATGCTCATGTACTCCCCCTCAAATTATAGTCTCCCTCTTAACTTATGCTCGACTTACACCAATTGAAACTTAGCATGACTTACCAACTCAAATCATGTTCTTATTCTATCTCTCCCTTTATTTTGCAAATCATGCAAAAGATAGAACTACGCAATGGTATTATAAGTCATCATACCTAACTTGGCTCGTAAGTTTTCAAAAATGGTTTGATTAAGGGGTTTGGTAAAGATATCAGCTATTTGGTGATCAGTTTTATATGGTTTATAACTATATCCTCATTTTGAACATGATCTCGAAGGAAGTGGTACCGCACCTCAATATGTTTGGCCTTAGAATGAAGCACCGGATTCCGAGAAAGATTGATTGCACTTGTGCTATCGCAGAAAATTGGAATTATTCATTTTAATGCCAAAATGACTAAGTTGTTGTTTAAGCCAAAGTATTTGGGTAGTACATAAACTTAAGGCAATATACTCGGCTTCAGTGGTAGAAAGAGCTACACTAGCTTGCTTTTTAGAAAACCAAGAGATCAAGTTGGTTCCTATAAATTGACAAGTACCGCTAGTAGATTTTATATCTAATTTGCAACCACCATAATCAGCATCACTATATGCGTGTAATTCCAACTTAGAGTTTCTATCATACCAAAGTCCTAAGTGAGGTGTGTGTTTAAGATATCTAAAGATCTTTTTCACCGCATTGTAATGAGATACCTTAGGACAAGATTGAAACCTGACAAACATACACACACTAAACATGATATCAGGTCTTGATGCAGTTAAGTATAATAGTGATCCAATCACAGACCTACAAAGTGTGTCATCAAAAGGTTTACCATTTTCATCCTTATCAAGTTTGGTGCTAACCCTCATGGGGGTAGTTGTTGGTTTTAACTCTTCAAAGAAAAACTTCTTAATCATATTATTGACATACTTAAATTGGATAATGTGAATTCCTTGAGGGGTTTGTTTGATTTGAAGCCCTAAGAAGTAATTCAACTCTCCTACCATTGACATTTCAAATTCTGACTTCATACATTCTTCGAAGTCTTTTACTAAGGTAGGGTTAGTTGAACCAAATATAATATCGTCTACATAGATTTGAACTATTAAGTCATTATCTTTTCTTCTTAGGAATAATGTGTTGTGTATGGTTCTCCTTTGATAATTATTTGTAATAAGAAAGTTCGCAAATCTATCATACCAAGCTCTTGGAGCTTGTTTCAAACAATATAAAGCTTTCTTAAGCTTGTAAACATGGTTAGGATTCTTTGGATCTTCGAATCCAGGGGGTTGTTTGACAAACACCTCTTCTTAGATGTATCCATTCAAGAATGCACTCTTGACATCCATTTGAAAGAGTTTGATATTGCTTAGACTTGCAATAGCAAGTAATAATCTAATTGCTTCTAGTCGTGCAACGGGTGCAAAAGTTTCTTCATAATCTATTCCTTCTTGTTGATTATAACCTTGTGCGACTAGTCTAGGCTTATTCCGTGTGATGTTTCCTTGTTCATCCATTTTATTCCTAAAGACCCATTTAGTTCTTATTATAGATTTGTCTTCATGTTTAGGCACTAAGTCTCACACATTGTTCCTTGTGAATTGGTTCAATTCCTCATGCATGGCATCTATCCATGACATGTCACCTAAGGCTTCCTTAACATTCTTAGGTTCTATGTGTGAAACTAAGCTATGTCCTTCAAATTGACTTATGTTTCTACGTAATCTAACCCCAACACTTGGATCCCTAATGATTAATTCTTTAGAGTGCCACCAATTCCTAGATTGACTAGGTTCACCCTCATTTTGTTCAAATGTTTCATTAGTGTGAACATTGTTGTATACAACTGAATCATTATTATCTTCTAATTGCAAAGTCTCTTCATTTGTTTCATCTAAGGGTTCATGCATATCTTGTTCAGGGAGAGTTTGTTCTAGATGATCAATTACAAGCTCAAGTAATATATCATCATCAAACATATTTTCAACATTAGTTTCTTGTTTATGTTGATGTTTATCACTAACTTCAAAGCATGCATTTTCATTGAATTTCACATGTATAGATTCAACTATTCTTCTAGATGCATGATTATAACATCTATATGATCTAGAATTAGTTGAATAACCAACAAATATACATTCAATAGACTTTTGTTCAAATTTGTCTAGATTATCCTTAGTGTTCAACACAAAACACTTACATCCAAATACTCTAAGATAATCTATCTTAGGTTGTCTATTGTTTAGAAAGCCTATTTATAATATAGCATGCACAACTAACAGCTTCAGCCCATAAATATTTAGGTAATTTATTTTCACACAGCATTGTCCTAGCAACTTCTTGAATCGTTCTATTTTTACGTTCAACAACTCCATTGAGTTGTGGTGTTCTAGGTGGTGAAAATTCAAGTTTGATTCCATATAGTTCGCAAAATTTGATTATGTCTTTGTTTTAAAATCTCCACCTCTATCGCTTCTAATTCTTTTAACATTTTCTTCATAAATGTTTTCAAATTGCTTAATAAGGGTTTCGATTGCTAATGGAGCATCGTCTTTGTGTGCTAAGAACAATGTCCATGTGTAGCGTGAGTAATCATCTACTATGACACACACATAGTAGTGTCCACCTAGACTTCTTATCCTACTTAGACCAAATAAGTCTAAGTGAAGCAATTCTAGTACATGACTAGTACTCACTTCATGTTTCGGTTTTAATGTTTCTTTTAATGTATTTTCCTTTAATGCATGTTTCGCACATTTGAAAATTATCTAAGTCTAACTTAGGCATACCTCTAATTAAATTCTTTTTAGATAATTTCCTAATGGTTGAAATTCCTATATGACTTAATCTTCTATGCCATAAATTCACATCTAAGTCATGTGATATCAAACACTTACACTTAGCATCTAACATATTGTCTAAGGTAAGAGTATAAATGTTACCATCCCTATTTCCTTTTAAAACTATTTCTCCTTTTTCATTTATTATATCACACGAAGTGGGAAGAAAAGAGACATTATAACCGCAATATATAAGTTGACAAATACTAAGTAAATTGTAAGAGGGATTGCTTATTAACAACATGTTTCGTATTTGAAATGTGTTAGGATCCCCGCTTGTTCCTTTTCCAACAACTTTTCCTTTGTTATTGTCACCGAATGTCACCTTTCCACCATCAATATGTTCAAGTTCGGTGAATAGTTTGCGGTTGCCCGTATATGCCTCGAACATCCACTATCTAAAAACCATTTGGTTTTTAGATTATTTGACTTTGCCTCCTTCTTGCATTCCTTGCGTTTTCCTCGTTGGATACGAAGCAGACTTGAGCTTCCTCAATTTTGGATTCTGAGTCGGATGAGTCACTCCATGTGCTTACCTTCATTGCTCGTTTCCCTTTCCTTGCCTTAGACTCCTTTGTCTTTGTCGTTTGTGCCTCCTTGTCCTTGGCTTGTTTATTATTGCTGTTATTATTATTATTTTTCTTTGTGGGACAATCATATGAAATATGTCCTTTTTGACCGCATTCATGACACTTTAACTCTTTATGATACCATTTGTTAGTGTTTTTTCTTAGGTTGAGAAGAAGAAGAAGAAGAACGTTGTCTATTCCTATAAAGACGTTTGAAAAACTTTCTAAGTTTTCTCGCTATTAATATCAAGTCATCATCTAATTCAGTATCACTAGTACTATCATCATTCCTTGTATGTGTTTCAATTGTTTTGAAAGCTATTGACTTGATGATTTAGATGACTCGGACTTCCGTTGGTTTAGTTTTACCTCATAGACTTTAAGAGACCCGATCAATTCATCCATCTTAGTGATTGACTTGTCTCCTCGATTGCAGTCACCTTTGGATCCCATTCAGCAAGAAGGCTTCGTAGCACCTTTTGAACCTTTTCGTTGTTCGTGAATGATTTGCCTAAAGCTTCAAGGGCATTAAAAATGTTAGTAATCCTTAAATCCATAGATGTTATGGATTCACTTGGCAACATTTTGAAAGACTCTAATTCAGTCATAAGCATGTTTATTTTTGATTCTTTAACACCACTAGTGCCTTCATGCTTTAATACAAGTGATTTCCACATATCGTTTGCACTTGTGCAATTTGACACATACCCTGTTTCAGAAGTTGTAAGTCCATTTAAAAGTAATTGCATAGCTTTAGCATTCATAGACATTTTCTTTTATCTTCCGATGTCCATTCACTTTTATATTTTTCAACTTCTTGAGTGACTCCACTAACTTGTACAACTTTCATTGGAATGTACTGTCCATCTTCAACTATAGACCATAAATCAATGTCTATAGCCATTAAAAATAGCCTCATTCTTAGTTTCCAATGAACAAAATTATTGCCATAAAAAAGAGGAGGGCATTGAGTGGACATACCTTCCCGTTCACCTTTGTGAGAAACTATTGCCATAGTATGTACCTTTAATCTGAGATAAGCAGGCTACAAAGAGTAATTGTTTCTTGGCCTTTGTTGTTTGTACGGTATTGAATCTTGCTTCTTTGAGTGGTGTAGACCTTGCTCTGATACCAATTATTGGACCGTGCACCTGCAATAAACACCACTAGAGGGGGGGTGAATAGTGGTTAGCGGAAATTACACTACAACCCTTTGAAAAATCCCCTTTGAAAACAGAATCTGAGACTCTACCTCAGATTCAGAACCCGTTTTTAAACAATTCAAAACTATTTGTACACAACTCCAAAAATTATGAAACTTTCCAGAATTGAACTTCAATGTGTTAACAAGACTTTTTCCAAAAATCAGACAAAAATAAGATCGTTTGGCCCTTCAAACAAATAAAAGTTTCGGATGGTCAATCTGGACAGAATTGGACAGAATGTTACTGATTTTGAAAAACGTGTTCTCTTTGAATACTCAACCAAAAAGATTGATCTTTATATCAAAACACTCCTTAGGAAAGTAGATGATGTTTCCAAAAGGCCCTGACCTTAAAAAATTCTTGATAAATACAGAATTTAAGTTTTCTCAAAACTGATCAGATTACAGCCATCTTGGAGCAGTTATCTTGCGATGAGTGAAAGACTAACTTTTCCTTGCTCAAATCAAGTAATTCTTGTTGCAAATGAAAGCTAACAGTTTGAAGTATAACTCCACCAAAAATCACGAAATTTGAAAGTGTTTATCTATTTTTTCAAATTGTGAGAAATTGTTTGAAAACTGCAGTGAAAACGGGTAGAATACAGAAATGAAGACAAGACAAGGACACCGAGGATTTATCCTGGTTCGGTCAATGTGACCTACTCCAGTCTCAAGGAACACCTTTCCTTGGATTTCACTACGAAATGAATCATCTTACAATAAGAACCAAGCTTGATCCTTGGGTTATACACCAACCCTACTCAAGACTTGGATAATCACCTTCTATGCAACACTTAGTTGCAACACCTCTACAACCTATTGATATAGCCTTATAGAAATGGCTAATCAATATTACAAATGAAGCTTAAGAGGCTTGTAGCTCAACAAATACAACAAGAACACCTTTGCTACATAGAATAGAACAAGAACAACAACAAGAAGATGATAGCTAGACAAATCAACAATGCTTTTCAAGTGAGCTTCAAGTGTGTTTCATCTTCTTCACCATTGCCTCTATTTATAGTGTGATTTGAGCCTTGGAGATAAGACTTCCAATGTGTCACCATCTTCATCATCAAGTCCAAATGTCTTCTCATCATTGGTTGGCCTTGTACACTTGGCAAAATAAGACAACATAATTGGTCCACCTTGGCAACTCCATTTGGCCGAAAATTCCACCTTGAAATTGTCTTGAAAATGTGAAGATAATACCCAAAGATAATAGCCATAACAACTCCATTATCTTCTCAACTCTTTAGCAAGATAATAGGCATGTGGGCATTTACAATTTCAAACTCAAAAATTCAGCTTCAAGAACCATCAAGTAGCCGTTGGCTACCTTTCATATTTTCTCCAAAATAATCTTTATCAACATGTAAATAATAAGAGAGGATAATACCACCAAAATATCCCCAACTTCAAGCACAATAGGACATGTGAAGTCTTCATTTGACTTCAAAAATCTGCTGAAAATAGTCATGAATACCAAGTAGCCGTTTGGCTACATTTGAATATTTCCAAGTTGGCATTTTTGCCAACTAGCTCATTTTTGATTTGTCCACTTGTCACCAAGCCATAAAATGAATTACACATCATATCCAACTGCATATGCACGTTTTTCAACATATATATATGTGTAGCAACTCAGATTTTTGAATAAGAATCAATAGATAATAGTTGACAAGATTATGTCAACGTGTAACACCAAAATTCCCAATATTTCTTCTTAAATGTCGTGATCATTTTCACACCTTTAACACCTTTTATATCTCTGAATAATGATGATAAATATGCTCCCATAACATATATAAGAGTGTCTTCAAGAAAAAATAGAATGTGACATCTCAAATCGTCACATATCCAGCTATAGTCAATAACATCATCATATGAGAGAATAAGATAAAGAATCCCCATATAATCTTCAAGATAATAATATCTCAACTCTAGAATGAAGATAATAATATGTCCAAGAGATTCCTTGAGTGAAAATACCAAAAATACCCTTGGAGGTGAAATGACCAAAATACCCCTAGTATGTGAAAACTCCAGAAATGACCCGGATAGTCAGAAATAATCATGATATCACCTTTGTCATGATAAATAGTATAAAAATACATCCTTGAATATTTTCACCATGTGATGTTCCTACAAAACTCAAAATACCAATTTTACCCTTTTTGGTAAGTTGTAGAAACTTCCAAGGCACGTTAGTCATAAGACAATTATAATCACCAAAACACATAACAATCACATGATAAACATGTATAAATCATATACAAATGAAAACAACCAATTTATCACATTTTAGGAAAATATTTCTAAAAGCCCTAGACATCGATCGATCGAAGTGCCTCAGCTTCAGAGATCGATGTCTCACAGTAAGGTTCATAATTTGTTTCTGACCTACATCGATCGATCGAAGTGAGGGTTCGATGTACATCGATCGATCGATATGTCTCAGGTTCAGAGATCGATGTCTCACAGTAAGGTCTTGAACTTTCACTGCCTTACATAGATCTATCGATGTGAGGGATCTATGTACATAGATCGATCAATGTGCAACAACCTGAGAGATCTATGTCAAGTTTTTCAACTTTTTCAACTTTTAATCACATATAACATTATGTATGATATTTTTTATGTATTTACCACTTAAAATCATGAAGTTGAACATTATCCAAACATATTTCTCAACAGATTATACCACATTCTGCCAGATTGTTTTAGTCCGTACAAGGATCTTTGTAATTTGATTGAGTACAATCCATTTGTCCTTTGATTACATGCTTCAGTCAATTTAAGTCATAATCAAGCCCAGGTCTTTGTGAAAAACCTTGTGCAGCCAGATGTGCCTTGTATCCCATAACCTCATTGTTCTCATTGCATTTTTGTACAAAAACCCATTTATATCAAGTAGGTTTGGTTCCTCCAGGGGTTTGGACCATGGGTCCAACTTTGCGACTTTCGAATGATTTTAGTTCTGCTTGGATTGCATCTTTCTATTTTGACCAATCATTTCTGTGTCGACACTCTTCATATTTTTGGTTCAGGATCTTCAATAGATTTTGCACCAACCGGACGTCCATGTTTCAGACTTGATTTTGGTATACCATCATTATGTCTTTCAGATACATCAAGTTGAATCGGCGTATTCATTGCTGGTACGTGGGATTTTGTTACCTTTTTATTATCAGTAAATGCATCAGGAAACTGATTTGCAATATTCTGTAAATGAATTATGTTTCTTACTTTTTGCTCGCATTGATTTGTTCGTAGGTCAAGATGAGAAAGCAAAGGAACGTTCCATATAATTTCACGCCATTCAAGAATCAGTACTTTCGCTCCCACTAACAGTGGGAAAACTTGCTCATCAAAATGACAATCAGCATATCGCGCCTTAAATAAATCATCCGTCATGGGCTCAATATATCTCACAATTGAGGGGGAATCAAAACCCTCATATATCCCTAGAAGTCTTTGAGGACCAAGTTTTGTTCGTTGTGGTGGAGCAATCAGAACATAAATCGCACAACCAATGATCTTTAAATGTGAAATATTGGGCTGTTGGCCGGATACCGTTTGTAATGGCGAGTATGGTTAAAACGAATTAGATCTTAGCTGGATCAATGCTAATGCATGCATGATTGCATGTCCCCAAGCCGATGCAGGTAAATTAGACCTCAGGATCATAGGTCGAGCAATCAGTTGTAAACCTTTGATGAATGACTTTGTCATGCCATTTTGAGTGTGCACATGTGCTACTGAATGCTCAACGTCAATCCCAATCGACATGCAATAATCGTTAAAAGCTTGGGAAGTTAATTCACCGGCATTATCAAGACGGATAGATTTAATTGGATAATCAAGAAATTATGCTCTTAAGCGTATAATCTAAGCAAGAATGCAGTGCCGGCCCGAAATTAGGGTTCCGACCGATGCACCCGCCATACTCTGCTACGAGGAGTACAAGGCTTCGATACTATATATGTGTTGAGAAATATGTTTGGATAATTTTCAAAGTCATGATTTTAAGTGGTGAATACTTAAAAATGTCACATATGGTGTTATAAGTGATTAAAGGTTGAAAATGTAAAGAAAAATGACGTGGATCTCTCAGGCAGAGACACATGGATCGATCCATGTACATTAGCCCCTCACGTGGATAGATCCATGTTGAACTGAGAAGAACCAAAACTTACTGTGAGACGTCGATCTCTCACGTGGATCGATCGACGTACGTCAGCCCCTCACGTGGATCGATCGACGTACTTCAGCCCCTCACATGGATCAATCCACATCTCATAGAATGTTTAGGGTTTTTAGAAATATTTTTCTAAAATATGTTAAAGTGCTTGTTTTCATTTGTATATAATTTATACATGCTCATTATGTGAATCTTATGTGTTTTGATGATTTTAAATGTATTGTGACTAACGTGCCTTGGAAGTTTCTACAGCTTACCAAAAGGGCAAAATTGGTATTTTGAGTTTTGTAGGAACATCACATGGTGAAAATATTTCAAGGATGTATTCTCATTATATTTATAATGACAAATGTGATATCATGAGTAGTTATGACCATCCGTGATACGATCTTGGATCGTATGAAAATGACGATCGCTTCTTTCAACTCCAAAAGACACCTTTGATCAACCCTTGCGTGGGACAATAGCGCAAACACCACCTGCTTGGACAAGAGAAGTGAACAACGCCTACGTCGAGCAATTCAAATCTCCCAATCCAACACGTCGTTCCGTATCCTTGGATTCTGATTCACCAACTAGGTTTGCTCAAACCTTGATTGGATCTAGCCTTGATTTTACTTTGTGAAAACCAAAGGAAAAACACAAGAATGAAGACAACACAAAGCTGCCGAAATTCTGGAATTCAAAGATTGAAAAATTCTGAAAAACTCTTACTCTAGGCTGCCGTTTTTTGTCATGATATAATGCCATATTCTTCTACTCCTAAAAGTTAACTAATCAATCAAAGTCCTAAGAATACTACCTATCAGTCTTAATCAAATTTACATAAAGATAATTCAAAGCTAATCAAGGAAGATTACATAACTCAAATCCCTAAAATCTCGCACTGGAACTACACCCTGTCGGTTACTGGATTATAGCCGCTTCTAGACGCCGAATTAGGGTTTGCACTCTTCAGTAAAGTTGTAGGTCACGAAATGTCCTTGAATTTAAACTTTTGAATTACCTCATTTGGACTCTTCTTGACAGAGATACGGGCCTCCAAAAACTAGGTATCCATCTAGTGAACTTCAGTACTTTCCATTCTGGACTCCCAACTTGCACCTGATTTTGATCCATCTTGTAGCCCGAATTAGAAAAAGTGTAAAACATGAAAATCGTCCAAAATTGAGTTATCTAAGACCTCCAAGTAGTTTGAATCAAATTGGATCAATACTCGGACCTGGGCATCCAAAATACCGACTGGTGTCCGGCTGCCTTCCTGAAAAATAGGGACTCTTCAAGCCACTTTCCTTATTTAGCCTTGCCTCCTTAGAAAACACTCAAACACAGCCATTAGCACTAGAATCACATATTAAAAAGACGTTACAAAATATACTAGACCCAAAATAAAGATAACTCAAACAACTAGACTCGATACTACGACGACAACGCATGAAATGACCATCCTGCCTTCCCACCAACCCTTACATCAATAGACTCAAGGATAATCAAGTCACGGCCTCAATGATGAGCACCCAATGCTGCCCACCATGTGTTGACATCTCTTGCACATGCCTTGTCAAGAAAGTCCCAGTGTCAAAACCTAGTCGTCTCGCTTGGCTTCTGGTAAAGAGACCCCTATGTGTCTCGTTGGAGGGTCCTTGGCAAGATTATCATGAGGAAGGCTCTTGAGCCTCATCAATCCCCCCCTCCTCAAAAGGGTTCGACCTCGAATCAAAGTCATCAAAATGCTCAAAAGGAGTAAGATCGCTAACATTAAAAAGTGTGAGAGATAGAACCATACCTGTCTGGCGAAAGATCAAGAACATAAGCATTTCACCAACCTTTTGTATGACCTTGAAAGGTCCATCTCCCCTCGCATGAGCTTGGACTTCCTCTCGGTTAGGAAACCTAGCTTTTCGCAAATGCAACCAAACAAGATCACCAGAACAAAAGAAACATGTTTTCTATTTTTATTAGCCTTCCTAGCATATTGTTCATTTTTACGCTCAAGTTGCAATTTGACATTAGCATGCAATTTCTTAATCATGTCAGCTTTTTCTTACCATCAAGGCTAGCACGTTCATTTACAGGAATAGGAAATAAGTCAAGTGGGGAATGGGGGTTGAAAAACCAATAAACAACCCTCAAAAGGTGAATATAACGACCCACTATGCACTGTCCTGTATATGCAAATTCTACATGAGGTAAGCATTCTTCCCAATTGTCTAAGATTCTGTTTAATCAATGCATGCAAAATTGTGATAAAGTCCTATTAACTACCTCAGTTTGGCCGTCAGTTTGAGGATGGGCTCTAGTAGAAAACAAAAGTTTAATACCAATCTTTCCCCAAAGGACTCTCCAAAAATGACTCAAAAACTTAGTATCCCTATCACTCACGATTGTGGCAAGGCATACCATGCAAAACGGACAACTTCTTTGAAGAACATGTGTGCAACATGGAAAGCATCATCGGCTTTCTTGCATGCAATAAAGTGTGCCATCTTAGAAAATCGATCTAACGACAACAAACACACTATCCATCCCAGTTGTGTCCTAGTTAAGCCTAAGACGAAGTCCATAGACAAGTCTACCCATGGTGAAGAGGTACGACCAAGGGAGTATAAAGTCCCATGGGGGTGCGTGGTTGATTTTGCTTGCTTACAGGCGAGGAAACTCCCACAAACTCTCTCCACGTCCATTCTCATGTGGGGCCAAAAGAAGTGCTCTTTAGGGTTTCCAAAGTCTTAAAAACCACAAGTGTCCCATTAGTCCGGCCTCCATGAGCCTCTCTCACAAGCAACTCTCGCATAGATCCCTCGGTATGCACAATCGCTGTGCCCTAAACAGATATCCTTCATGCAAATAGAACTTACCGAAAGGTGACACAAGACATGATCGTAAATGGATCCAAATCAATATCATCCTTGTACATTTCCTTACGTGCTCAAACCCAAGCAAATGTGACGACAACTTAGTGATTAAAGTGTATCTCCTGGACAATGCATCTGCCACAATGTTATCCTTACCTTGCTTGTATCTAATGACATAAGGAATTGCTCAATGAACTCTACCCACTTCGCATGCCTCTTATTCAATTTTCCTTGGCTTTTAAGGTACTTAAGGCTCTCATGATCAGTGTGGATCACGAATTCCTTAGGTTTCAAGTAATGCTTGCCAAGTTTGCAAAGACCGCAATAATGCAATACAGTTCTTTGTCATAGGTGGAATAATTCAATGACGCACCTTTTAAATTTTTACTAAGTATGCAATAGGCTTCTTCCTTGTGTAAGAACGGCACCTATCCCAACCCCGCTAAGCATCGCACTCAATCTCAAAAGTCTCTTCAAAGTTAGGTATCGTAAGATGGGGGCTGAGGTGAGTCTGACCTTCAATTCATCAAAGGGCCTTTTGTTGAGCTTCTCCCAATGGAACCCAACATCCTTCTTGACAATCTCGTTTAGTGGTGCGGCTATTGTAGAGAAGTCCTTCATAAAACGCCGGTAGAAGCTTGCTAGACCATGGAAGCTCCTAACCTCTACCCACGGTTTTGGGCGTGGGCCATTCTAGGATGGATTTCACCTATCCTTGTCCATTTCTATCCCTGAAGCACTCACTACGAATCCTAGGAACACAACCTTCTCCATACAAAAAGAACACTTTTAAAATTGGCAAACAATTGCTGTTTCCTAAGTGTGTCAAAAATGGCCTTTAGATGGTCAAGATGGTCTAGCAAGTGCCTAGAATAAATCAGGATGTCGTCGAAGTACACTACGACAAACTTGCCAATGAAAGCTCTCAAAACTTCATTCATCAAACCTCATGATTGTACTGGGTGCATTAGTTAAACCAAAAGGCATCACTAACAACTCGTACAATCCAAATTTTGTTTTGAAAGCTATTTTCCACTCACCTCCCTCCTTTATCCTCACTTGAAAATAGCCACTCTTAAGATCAATCTTAGTAAAGTACTTAGCACCGTGCAACATGTCGAACATATCATCAAGGTCTAGGGATTGGGGTACCTACACTTCACTGTGATTTTATTGATGGCTCTACAATCCACACACATTCACCAGCTTCCGTCATTCTTAGGGACTACTCTTACGGGTACAGCACATGGGCTCATACTCTCTCTTATCTTACCTTTACTCAAAAGCTCCTCTACCTGTCTCTGAATTTCCTTCGTTTCCTTAGGGTTTGCCCTATAGGCTGGCCTATTAGAAAGTGTGGCCCCTGGAATGAAATCTATTTGGTGTTCAATGCCTCGCAGTGGGGGGTAGTCCTGGGGGTTCCTCATCGAGAAAACAATCGGAATACTCCTCTAGTAAGGTCACGACACCACTGGGTAAAGAAGTCGGTAAGTCATCCCTAGAAAATAGGCAATCAACGCTCTCTTTAAAACAAAAACACATAAACAATCTTCTGAGAATGCAATGCATGGGTAACTTCACTAGGTTTTGCAAAGAACGCGTGTTTTGTTGGGTGGATGAGTTATGAGTGAGGGGAATGGGGGTGTGGGGATCATGTCTGCCGGCCTGGTGCCCTTTGCGGAGGCCTTGTAGCTTTCTCCCTGGCTCCTCTTTCCCTTCTTGAGGTCCTCTAAGAACCTCCTTTCAGCTACTTTTTCTTTTGGATCATTCTGAGTTTTGTTTCTTCTTTGGTGGTCCTCAAAAACTTTGTGCGGTGGCAATGCATGAAGTTTGAACATCTTGTTGTTAAACTTAAATGAATAGACATTGAGACGACCATCATAAGTAACATGTTTGTCAAATTGCCAGGGCCTACCTAGAATGATATGACTAGCATGCATAGGTACAACATCACACAAAATCTCATCTTTGTAACCACCGATAGAAAAGAAAAGCATAACTTGTTTGGCACACTTAATTCTCCACAATCATTCAACCAAGATAGCCTATACGGGTGGGGGTGATCAATCAAAGGCAAATCAAGTTTCCTAACAAGTTCTACGCTAGCAACATTAGCACAAGATCCGCTATCAACAATCAAAGTACAACACTTACCTTTCACCATGCAGTGAATGTGGAAGATGTTCTCTCGCTGTAGGGCCTCTTCTTCTTCCTTTACATGGGCGTTCAAAATTTTTCTGACCACTAAGAAGTCCTTGTAGGCGCCCTCTTCTTTCTTGATCTCTTCGTCACTGACCACTTCATCTTCCTCATCGGACTTAGGTTTTTCCTCCTCACTTTCATCAGTGTAGTACTCTTGCGTATCGTCTAGGTACATGATCTTCTTGGGATTAGGGCATTCTCTAGCATAATGGCCCCTACCTTGGCATTTGAAGCATTGAATATCCCGGAATCTAGGGGTTTGGGTTTCCTGCCTTTCTCTCTCCGGCCCTATTCTTCCCTTTGTCACCTCCCGCTGGAGAGGGATTCACCTTGCTTGGAGCTTGACTTGGTCCTCGGGTAGGCGTGGTTATGTTTGGCCGACTGTTTCCCCCACTAGGACTCGACCTAGGCTGCATTCTAGTGGAAAAAGACACATTAGTTCTAAAATAGTAACCACTAGCAGAAGAACGTACCTTTAACTGTCTTTCGATCCGTGAGCTTTGTGTACCATAGAGTCCAGGTCTACGTAGTTCGTAAGCTCAAGCTGGAAGCCAATCTCCCTGTTTAGTCCTCCTAAAAATCGTGCCATAGTTGCCTCCTCGGGTTCTATTGTGTTGGTTCTTATCATTAAAATTTCAAGTTCTTTAAAATATTCATCAACACTTTTAGACCCCCGTGTGTGTCCCTGCCATCTTTGATGTAAAGTACGTTCATATGACTCAAGAATAAATTTTTTTCTCATTTCGAATTTCATTTCATCCCAAGTGGAAATCGGATCTCTCATGGTTCTTCTTCTTATATTCTGAATTTGATCCCACCAAAATTAATGCATACTCCATGAATTCAATACTAGCATAACGTACCTTTTGCCATTCGGAGTAGTTCATGCATGAATAAATAAGATCGACCCTCCTTCTCTCCCATTCAGGGTATGCTTCGGGATCACTCTTACCGTAAAAGGAAAGGATGTTCGTCTTGGGTTTTGAGAAAATCATCCTCTTGTGGTGGCGCTCTCCTTGCTTGTACTCGGCCTTGATGCCAAGCTTGCGCCTCATCTATCTCTTCCTCGTAAAACTCTTGTGGTGGATATTCTTCTCTTGGCTCACGATGTCTCATGGACGCTTTCCCTCGATCGGACCGTCCTCGACTTCCCATGGCAACGGGTCCTCTGGCCTCTCCTGCACGCGAGGTCTGTCCGTGGCTTTGTAAAGGCGCGTGTGCCGAGCTTTGGCTGGAAGTTCTTCGGTCCAACTCCTCAAACCTTGCTAGAGATTTCTTGTAGCTTCTCCAGTACCTTTTCAGGAGACACTTCAACCCTCGTCTCTTCCGCCACGGCATTGGTTGACGATATATTTTCTCCTGAAACGAAATAAAGAAAACAAGAAAAGAAAGACTAACATAAAGACAAAAGATATCTCGTTACGTTAGTGAAAATCAAAATCAAAGTGTATGTTCCTTTCTCGCTCTTGTATAGTCACTCAAGTTTGCGCTTCCTCGGCCAATCTGGGCTAGATACAACCAAAGCAAGCTTCTCAAGTGGCTAACACAATCCGATGATCAATTGCACCTCTTTCTCCAATGTGTCAACCAAATTTCAGCAACTAATAAGCAAGGTATCAAGCCAAGAATAAGACAATTTAACACACTTAACCTCCTAAGAATCAAGGAAAATGAGACCAAAAATTATGTCGGAGGCTGAGCCAAAGAAAACTAAGGTTGCCCTGGGCAATCTTTAGTTAACCTTAGCCTTATGCAAATTAATCACAAGTTGTTGATTCAATTACAACAATCAAGTATCCAAGTGTAAAGACAATAAATGGTGTAGTGATTTGTGGCTTCAAAGGACAAGGCTTTTTGGTCTTGGATGGAACTTGATATTCAAATAATTCATCAACAATCTTGGTACTCTTTTTTAAGCAAGCTGTCTCCTTTTTTTGTTGTCTCGGCCTTTTGATATTTCGGCCGGTATTTTTTTTTCAATTTTGCTAAAAGAACACAAGGGAAAATATGTATTTAACAATGTATAGCCCGTGATTTAGGACTCAATAGGACGTCTCTTGATGTTCAAGGCACTCTTAGGGGCTGTTTTGCGAGAAGTGGCAAAACAGTTTTGTATCTCCACAATTAGTATCTTTGTGACTTGATTTGGTTTGAAAGGTGATAGCTTTGTATCAAGAGTTTTCAGCAGTGTGTATGGCGTGTGCGAACTAGTCTTGGATACAAGAAAAATTGCAACGCAAACCAAGCAACAATGCAATCAAGTCACACAAGTCTAAGACCAACCAAAAGCTTCGTTAGCAACGGGATTTACGTGTGACTAGATAGCACTTTCAAGCAATGGACTAGATTTATATGTTATGGCTGAATTTAAACCCTAACACAATGACCCTATTGTTAAGTGTGTGTAAAGATTCAATCCTGAGGGGTTAATAGCAAAAAATATCTGCAAAGTCAAAACCTTTCTTTCGGTGTATGACTTTTTTTCTTTTTTTGTTGTTGTCCTCTATGTGAAAACAAAAACGCACCCTTTTTTTTGAAGTGAGATGACAACAGAAATTTAAGAAAAAAATTAGAGATAGAGATGGATGCTTGGGCATCTGGGGAATGAGGAAGGAAATAGCAAGAAAAGACAAGAGAATAAAGGATATACGAAGTTGTAAAGAAGAAACCTTCGCTCTGATACCACTTTGATACGATCTTGGATCGTATGGAAATGATGATCGCTTCTTTCAACTCCAAAAGACACCTTTGAACAACCCTTGCGTGGGACAATGGCGCAAACACCACCTTCTTGGACAAGAGAAGTCAACAATGCCTACGTCGAGCAATTCAAATCTCCCAATCCAACACGTCGTTCCGTATCCTTGGATTGTGATTCACCAACTAGGTTTGCTCAAAACTTGATTGGATCTATTTTACTTTGTGAAAACCAAAGGAAAAACACAAGAATGAAGACAACACAAAGCTGCCGAAATTCTGGAATTCTGAGATTGAAAAATTCTGAAAAACTCTAACTCTAGGCTGCCGTTTTTTGTCATGATATAATACCATATTCTTCTACTCCTAAAAGTTAACTAATCAATCAAAGTCCTAAGAATACTACCTATCAGTCTTAATCAAATTTACATAAAAGATAAGTCAAAGCTAATCAAGGAAGATTACATAACTCAAATCCCTAAAATCTCGCACTGGAACTACACCCTGTCGGTTACTGGATTATACCTGCTTTTAGACGCCGAATTAGGGTTTGCACTCTTCAGCAAAGTTGTAGATCACAAAATGTCCTTGAATTTAAAATTTTGAATCACCTCATTCGGACTCTTCTTGACAGAGATACAGGCCTCCAAAGACTAGGTATCCATCCAGTGAACTTCAGTACTTTCCATTCTGGACTCCCAACTTGCACCTGATTTCGGTCCATCTTTTAGCCCGAATTAGAAAAAGTGTAAAACATGAAAATCGTCCCAAATTGAGTTATCTAAGACCTCCAAGTAGTTTGAATCAAGTTGGATCAATACTCGGACCTGGGCATCCAAAATACCGACTGGTGTCCGGTTGCCTTCCTGAAAAATCGGGACTCTTCAAGCCACTTTCCTTATTTAGCCTTGCCTCCTTAGAAAACACTCAAACACAGCCATTAGCATTAGAATCACATATTAAAAAGACGCTATAAAATATACTAGACCCAAAATAAAGACAACTCAAACAACTAGACTCGATACTACGACGACAACGCATGAAATGACTATCCTGCCCTCCCACCAACCCTTACATCAATAGATATAAGGATAATCAAGTCACGGCCTCAATGATGAGCACCCAATGCTGCCCACCATGTGTTGGCATCTCTTGCACATGCCTTGTCAAGAAAGTCCCAGTGTTAAAACCTAGTCGTCTCACTTGGATTCTTGTAAAGGGACCCCTATGTGTCTCGTTGGAGGGTCTTTGTACAAGATTATCATAAGGAGGCTCTTGAGCCTCATTAATCCGGGTCATTTCTGGAGTTTTCATATACCAGAGGTATTTTGGTCATTTTAACCCCGAGGGTGTTTTTGGTATTTTCACTCAAGGAATCTCTTGAGCATATTATTATCTTCATTCTAGAGCTGAGTTATTATTAATTTGAAGATAATATGGTGATTCTCTGTTTTATTCTCTCACATGATGATATTATTGACTATAGCTGGATATGTGACGATTTGAGATGTCACATTCTATTTTTTCTTGAAGAACCTCTTATATATGTAAGAGCATATTTATCATCATTATCAGAGATGTTCAAGGTGTTAAAGATGTGGAAAATTTCATGACATATAAGAAGAAATATTGGGAATTTCGGTGTTACACGTTGACATAATCTTGTCAACTATTATCTATTTTTTCTTCTTCAAAAATTTGAGTTGATATACATATACATATGTCCAAAAACGTGTATATTCAGATGGATATGATGGTGTACTCATTTTATGGCTAAGTGACAAGTGGACCAGCAAAAAAGAAGCTAGTTGGCAAAAATTGCCAATTTGGAATTTCCCATTTGAACATAACGGCTAGGAGCTGAGGTTGTGATCAGATTTTTGAGTCAAAATGAAGCTCTCACATGTCCTATTATTGTGCTTGGAGTTGAGGATATTTTGGTGGTATTATCCTTTCTTATTTTATTCAGGAAAATCAAAAATCATTTTTGGAAAAAGAAAAAGGTAGCCAACGGCTACTTAGTGGTTCTCGGAGATAGTTGTTCATTTGAAATGTTCAAAGCCTCACATGCCTATGTTTATGCCAAGAAGTTGAGGTATTATCTTCTCCATATTATCTACATTTTGTAAAGGATAAATGAGACTATCCAAGGTGGAATTTTTGGCCAACAAGGTGTATCCAAGGTGGACCAATTATGTTGTCTTATTTTGCCAAGTGTACAAGACCAACCAATGATGAGAAGACATTTGGACTTGATGATGAAGATGGTGACACATTGGAGTTCTTATCTCCAAGGCTCAATTTACACTATAAATAGAGGCAATGGTGAAGAAGATGAAACACACTTGAAGCTCACAAGCATTTGTTGAATTGTCTAGCTATCATCTTCTTCTTGTTGTTTTTCTTGTTCCATTATTTGTAGCAAAGTTGTTCTTGTTATTTTTGTTGAGCTATAAGCCTCTTAAGCTTCATTTGTAAGATTGATTAGCCATTCTTATAAGGCTACATCAATAGGTGGTAGAGGTGTTGCAACTAAGTGTTGCTTAGAAGGTGATTATCCAAGTCTTGAATAGGGTTGGTGTATAACCCAAGGATCAAGCTTGGTTCTTGTTGTAAGGTGATTCATTTGATAGTAAAATCAAAGGAAAGGTGTTCCTTGGGACTGGAGTAGGTCACATTGACTGAACCAGGATAAATTCTCAGTGTTCTTGTCTTGTTTCTTCATTTATGTTTTCTGCCCGTTTTTACTGCAGTTGTCACACAACTTCACATGTTTTGAGAAAATAGCTAAACACTTTCAAAATTCGTGATTTTTGGTGGAGTTATATTTCAGACTGTTAGCTTTCATTTGTAACAAGAATCACTTGATTTGAGCAAGGAAAAGTTAGTCTTTCAGTCTTTGCAAAATAATTGCTCCAATCTGGCTGCAACCTGACCAGTTTTGAGAAAACTTAGATTCTGTATTTATCAAGAACTGTCTAAGGTCAGGGCCTTTTGGAAACATCAACTAGACATCCTAAGGAGTGTTTTTTATAAAGATAAACCTTTTTGGCTGAGTATTCAAAGAGAAACACGTTTTGCAAAATCAGCAACATTCTATCCAATTCTGTCCAGATTGACCATCTAAATCTTTTTATTTGTTGTAAGGGTCAAACGATCTTATTTTTGTCTGATTTTTGGATAGAGTCTTGCCAACTAATTGAAGTTAAATTCTGGAAAGTTTCATAATTTTTGGAGTTGTGTACAATTAGTTTTGAATTTTGCAAAAAACAGGTTCTGAATCTGAGGCAGTTTCAGATTCTGTTTTCAAAAGGGATTTTTTCAAAAGGGTTGTAGTGTAATTTCCGCTAACCACAATTCACCCCCCTCTAGTGGTGTTTATTGCAGGTGTAGGATCCAACAATTGGTATCAGAGCAAGGTCTGCACCACTCAAAAGAAGCAAGATTCAACATCGTACAATCAATACAAAGCCAAGAAACAATTACTCTTTGTAGCCTGCTTATCTCAGATTAAAGGTACATACTATGACTATTGTTTCTCACAAAGGTGAATTGGAAGGTATGTCCACTCAACGCCCTCCACTTTTAAATGGTAATAATTTTGTTCATTGGAAACTAAGAATGATGCTATTCTTAATGGCTATAGACATTGATTTATGGTCTATAGTTGAAGATGGGCCGTACATTCCAATGAAAGTTGTACAAGTTAGTGGAGTCACTCAAGAAGTAGAAAAATATAAAAGTGAATGGACATCGGAGGATAAAAAGAAAATGTCAATGAATGCTAAAGCTATGCAATTACTCTTGAATGGACTTACAACGTCTGAAGCAGGATATGTTTCAAATTGCACAAGCGCACACGACATGTGGAAATCACTTGTATTAAAGCATGAAGGTACTAGTGGTGTTAAAGAGTCAAAAATAAACATGCTTATGACTGAATTAGAGACTTTCAAAATGTTGCCGAACGAATCCATAACATCTATGGATTTGAGGATTACTAATATTTTCAATGCCCTTGAATCTTTAGAGAAGTCATTTTCGAACAATGAAAAGTTTCAAAAGGTGCTACGAAGCCTTCCTACTGAATGGGATCCAAAGGTGACTGCAATCGAGGAGACAAAGTCAATCACTAAGATGAATGAATTGATCGGGTCTCTTAAAGTCTATGAGGTAGAACTAAACCAACGGAAGTTCGAGTCATCTAAATCATCAAGTAAGTCTATAGCTTTCAAAACAACTGAAACACATACAAATAATGATGACAGTAATAGTGATACTGAATTAGATGATGACTTGATATTAATAGCAAGAAAACTTAGGAAGTTTTTCAAACGTCCTAATAGGAATAGACAACGTTCTTCTTCTTCTTCTTCTTCTTCTCAACCTAGGAAAATAACACAAACAAATGGTATAATAAAGAATTAAAGTGTTATGAATGCGGTCAAAAAGGATATATTTCATACGATTGTCCCACGAAGAAAAATAATAATAATAACAGCAATAATAAACAAGCCAAGGACAAGGAGGCACAAACGACAAAGACAAAGGAGTCTAAGGTAAGGAAAGGGAAATGAGCAATGAAGGTGAGCACATGAAGCGACTCATCCGACTCAGAATCCGAAACTGAGGAAGCTCAAGTCTGCTTCGTATCCAACGAGGTATGTTCTTCTTCTGATAGTGATTCTGATAGTGACATGACATTTGATGAACTGTATGAAGAGTTCTTAAGAATGCATGCTCATTGTAAGAGGCTCTCTAAAGAAAAGAAGAAACTAGTTGAAGAAAATAACAAGTTGACGACGTCCAACTTGGAATTTTCCGATCAATTAGAATCTCTTAAACAAGAGTCTACTAATACTCTTGATTCTTTAGAGAATAATATTGAATCATATAGGAAATATGAACAAAAGTTAAAAATGGAGAATAATATGCCAAAGTCCAAGTTGGAAAATTGTGAACATGAGATAGTACAACTTAAGTCTTCTAAACTTAACTTAGAAAAAATGTTAGAACAATTTAAATCGGGTGCTAAGTTGTTAGATACACTAATCTCATCACAAAAATATGGAAATGATAAAACCGGCTTAGGCTATAAAGAAGAAGATGACAAAGTAGGTAGAAAGACTAAGTTTATATCTTCAACTACTAAACAACCTTATAAAGATATAAAAACAACTTTGCCTGCTAAATCTTCTTCTACTCCTTCTTCTATTTATTTTAAGGCAAAAATGCAACATACACCCATAAAAGCACACACATATAAACATACATCTAGGCCAAACTTTGCATCTAGACAACCTAGAAATTATTCCTATATGTATACAAATGCAACTAGACATAATAAAATGCATCGAACTTATTATGAACCTCAGTATAGGCAACACTCTTATAAGTCTTATAGGAATGCCTATGAACACACTTATATAGTGCCATTCAAGAAACAAATTCGCATGCCTTATACACATTATAAAAATCAGCCATCATATAATAATTATCAACCATGGCGCAACATGTATAACAATGCATCTTCACTTATGTGGAATGATCATGTATATGCTAATTCTTCTTATTTTCCAAATTATAACAGTGCTAAAAATGTGCCTAGAAGGTATATTCAAGTTTGGATACCTAAGGGATATCTAAACAAGAATAGTGCCCCTAACATTCAAGGACCCAAATAAAGGGTACCTAAAACTTTGTCTCCATTGTAGGAAAAATGCAAAGAATGCAAGAAGGAGGCAAAGTCAAAGAATCTAAAAACCAAATGGTTTTTAGATAGTGGATGTTCGAGGCATATGACGGGGAACCCCAAACTATTCATCGAATTTGAACATATCAAGAATGGTGGAAAAGTAACATTCGGTGACAACAACAAAGGACAAGTTGTTGGAAAAGAAACAATTGGGGACAATAACACATTTCAAATACGAAATGTGTTGTTAGTAAACAATCTCTCTTATAATTTACTTAGTATTTCTCAACTTATAGATTGTGGTTATAATGTCTCTTTTCTTCCCAATTCTTGTGATATAATAAATGAAAAAGGAGAAACGGTTTTAAAAGGAAATAGAGATGGTAATATTTATACTCTTACCTTAGATAACATGTTAGATGCTAAGGTTAAGTGTCTAATATCACATGACTTAGATGTGAATTTATGGCATAGAAGATTAGGCCATATAGAAATTTCAACCATTAGGAAATTATCTAAAAAGAATTTAATTAGAGGAATGCCTAAGTTAGACTTAGATAATTTTCAAATGTGTGAAACATGTATTAAGGGAAAACACATTAAAAAACCTTAAAACCGAAACATGAAGTGAGTACTAGTCATGTACTAGAATTGCTTCACTTAGACTTATTTGGTCCAAGTAGGACAAGAAGTCTAGGTGGACACTACTATGTGTGTGTCATAATAGATGATTACTCACGCTACACATGGACATTGTTCTTAACACACAAAGACGATGCTCCATTAGCAATCGAAACCCTTATTAAGCAACTTCAAAACATTTACGAAGAAAATGTTAAAAAGATTAGAAGTGATATAGGTGGAGAATTTAAAAACAAAGACGTAATCAAATTTTGCCAACTATATGGAGTTAAACATGAATTCTCACCACCTGGAACACCACAACTCAATGGAGTTGTTGAACGCAAAAATAGAACAATTCAAGATGTTGCTAGGACAATACTTTGTGAAAATAAATTACCTAAATATTTATGGGCTGAAGTTGTTAGTTGTGCATGCTATATTATAAATAGGCTTACTATTAGAAAGAAATTAAATAAAACGCCTTAATAGAGGTGTTGCAACTAAGTGTTGCTTAGAAGGTGATTATCCAATTCTTGAATAGGATTGGTGTATAAGCAAAGGATCAAGCTTAGTTCTTGTTGTAAGGTGATTCATTTAATAGTGAAATCCAAGGAAAGGTGTTCCTTGACTGGAGTAGGTCACATTGACCGAACCAGGATAAATTCTCGGTGTTCTTGTCTTGTTTCTTCATTTCTGTTTTCTGCCCGTTTTTACTGCAGTTTTCACACAAATTCACACGTTTTGAAAAAATATCTAAACACTTTCAAAATTTGTGATTTTTGGTGGAGTTATACTTCAGACTGTTAGCTTTCATTTGCAATAAGAATCACTTGATTGGAGCAAGGAAAAGTTAGTTTTTCAGTCTTTGCAAGATAACTGCTCCAATCTGGCTGCAATCTGACCAGTTTTGAGAAAACTTTGATTTTGTATTTATTAAGAAATGTTTAAGGTCAGGGCCTTTTGAAAAAATCAACTAAACATCTTAAGGAGTGTTTTTATATAAAGATAAACCTTTTTGGTTGAGTATTCAAAGAGAAACACGTTTTGCAAAATCGGCAACATTCTATCCAATTCTGTCCAGATTGACCATCTGATTCTTTTTATTTGTTTGAAGGGTCAAAAGATCTTATTTTTGTTTGATTTTTGGACAGAGTCTTGCTAACTAATTGAAGTTAAATTCTGGAAAGTTTCATAATTTTTGTAGTTGTGTACAATTAGTTTTGAATTTTTCAAAAACGGGTTCTGAATCTGAGGCAGTTTCAGATTCTGTTTTCAAAGAGGATTTTTACAAAGGGTTGTAGTGCAATTTCCGCTAACCACTATTCACCCCCTTTCTAGTGGTGTTCATTGCAGGTGCACGGTCCAACAATATGTGCATGCCGACATAAATAATGGATCGATAAGCAGAAGAATCATAATATAAACAAATCATAATCGACATGCACTACATTTCATCATTAAATCCGTACAAGTCATAATATACAGAGTACTGAAATCTTCTAAAAACGTCTTCAAGGCTAATCTCTCAGTACGCTTCGTCATTATCAGTGGGCTACCTGACCTCAACAAGCATGTATAATGGTACCTGTTATATGTAAAGTGATAAGGCAAGTATATCGTCTAGTAAGTAGTCCTACTAGATACAACATGTGGATCATACATAGGGAGACGGTGTGACAAATTATATACGTCTCCGTTTTAACAAGTAAAGTATCATAACATGAATGTAAATTTAAAGCATGTAAGACAAGAAATATTTTACAATGTAACGTAGCATCATCTCATTCTGCTTAATCTGTAACATCGTATAGCATCCATACTTAATTTTTAATCCATAACTTATACTATTCTCGCACATCTTACATGTACTACACTTTTATACATAAACACTATATTGACCATTGTAGTGCCATCATAGACATAAGGAATTCTTAATCATAATCCTAAGGTAACATGACCATGGCATGATGCATAAAACATTACTTTTCATAAACATATTTTGACATGGAGCATAAAACATGACTTTTCATAAACATATCATGACTTTCTTCCGTAAAACATGCATAACTTGGCGTTTCATAAATCATAACATGAATTTGCATTTAAAAATCTGAAAACATAACATTTCATGATAGCTATAGCACTTCCTAGGAATAATAATCCACGACGAACCGATTGATTCCCCATCTAGTACATGTACGACATAAAACATCATAAACATATGTACATGTGCTAACAGTGACGCGCTATGACAGAGATCTCGTGTCCCAGATCTGGTGTTACACTCGGCCATAAACGTAATTGTTGAGAAATATGTTTGGATAATTTTCAAAGTCATGATTTTAAGTGATGAATACTTAAAAATGTCACATATGGTGTTATAAATGAAAGAGTTGAATAAGTGAAGAAAAATGACACGATGTCTAGGGTTGTTAGAAATATTTTTCTAAAATGTGATAAAATAGTTGTTTTTATTTTTACATGATTTATATATGTTTATCATGTTGTGATTATGTGATTTTTATGATGATAATATCTTGTGACTAATATGCCCTCGAAGTTTCTACAACTTACCAAAAAGGGCAAAAGTGGTATTTTGAGTTTTGTAGGTACTCGACATGGTGAATATGATTCAAGAAGATATTATCATCTTATTTATTATCAAGAAGGTGTTATTATATTTAATTCTGACCATCGGGGTCATTTCTGGAGTTTTATCTCACTAGGGGCATTTTGGTCATTTTACCCCCGAAGACAGTTTCGGTATTTTTACTCAAGGAATCTCTTGAGTATCTTATTATATTCATTCTGGAGTTCATTTAATATATTCTTGAAGATTATTTGGTGGTTTTCTATTTTATTCTCTCATTTGATGATTTTATCGACGGTGGCGGGATATGTGACGGTATTCGATGTCACGTTCTATTTTCTCTTGAAGACTCTTATATATATGTTATTGGAGGTTCTTAATCATCATCTTTCAGAGATTACAAGGTGTCCTTGGTGCAAGATTCATCACAATATGTCAAGGAGAAATGAGAATTTTGATATTATATGTTGACATAACCTTGTCAACTATTATTTGTTGATTTCTCCTCAAAAATCTGAGTTGGTATACATATACACAGCCTCCAAAACGTGATTATACAGGTGGAGATGATGTTTTTCTCATTTTATGAGTTGGAGACAAGAAGACAAACCAAAAGCAAGCTAATTGGCAAAAGTTGTCAACTTGAAATTTCAAATTTGAAGTTAATGGAGACAAGGTTGTTGGAGATGATTATGGAGGTGCTTTTAATTCAAAATTCTCAGCCATCACATGGTCTAAAAGTTGGAGGGAATATGCCATCAATTCACTCTATAAATAGGAAGGCAAGGTGAAGAAGAGAAGACACACACTTGAAAGCAAAAATTGAAGATTGTTGTCTTGCTATTCTCTTCTCATATTTTCGTTCATACTTTGTGTAGCTAAGGTGTTCCATTTCTAGTTGTTGTCCAGCTACACTATACACACCTTCTTGTGTCTTATTTGTAAGATTGATTAGCCAAATCTATAAGGCTACATCAATAGGTGATAGAGGTGTTGCAACCAAGAGTTGCATAAAGGTGTTCATCCAAGTCTTGAATAGGGTTGGTGTTTAACCCAAGGATCAAGCTTGGTTCTTGCTGTAATTTGGTTCATACCATAGTGAAATCCAAGGAAAGGTGTTCCTTGGGACTGGAGTAGGTCACATTGACCGAACCAGGATAAATTCTCGGTGTTCTTCTCTTGTTTCTTTATTTCTGTTTTCTGCCCGTTTTTGACTGCAGTTTTCACACAACTTCTCACAATTTGAAAAAATAGCTAAACACTTTTCAAAATTCGTGATTTTTGGTGGAGTTATACTTCAGACTGTTAGCTTTCATTTGCAACAAGAATCACTTGATTTGAGCAAGGGAAAGTTAGTCTTTCAGTCTTTGCAAGATAACTGCTCCAATCTGGCTGCAATCTGACCAGTTTTGAGAAAACTTAAATTCTGTATTTTTCAAGAGTTGTTTAAGGTCAGGGCCTTTTGGAAACTTCATCTACACATCCTAAGGAGTGTTTTGATATAAAGATCAACCTTTTTGGTTGAGTATTCAAAGAGAAACACGTTTTGCAAAATCAGCAACATTCTGTCCAATTCTGTCCAGATTGACCATCTGAATCTTTTTATTTATTTGAAGGGTCAAACGATCTTATTTTTGTCTGATTTTTGGATAGAGTCTTGTTAACTCATTGAAGTTAAATTCTGGAAAGTTTCATAATTTTTGGAGTTGTGTACAATTATTTGTGAATTTTTGAAAAACGGGTTCTGAATCTGAGGTGGTTTCAGATTCTGTTTTCAAAGGGGATTTTAACAAAGGGTTGTAGTGTAATTTCCGCTAACCACTATTCACCCCCCCTCTAGTGGTGTTTATTGCAGGTGCACGGTCCAACATTTGGTATCAGAGCCAGACCAACACCACTAAAAAGAAGCAAGATTCAACACCATACAAGGCCAAGAAACAACGATTCACTATATACTACTTGTCTCAAATCCAAGGTACATACTATGGCTATTGTTTCTCACAAAGGTGAAATGGAAGGTATGTCTACCCAACGCCCTCCTCTTTTTGACGGTAATAATTTTGTTCATTGGAAACTGAGGATGAGGCTATTCTTAATGGCTATAGACATTGATTTATGGTCTATAGTTGAAGATGGGCCGTACATTCCAACGAAAATTGAAAAAGTTAATGAAGTTGCACAAGAAGTAGAGAAATGTAAAAGTGAATGGTCATCAGATGATAAAAAGAAAATGTCCATGAATGCTAAAGCTATGCAATTACTTTTGAATGGACTTACAACTTCTGAAGCAGGATATGTGTCAAATTGCACAAGCGCACACTGACATGTGGAAATCACTTGTATTAAAGCATGAAGGTACTAGTGGTGTTAAAGAGTCAAAAATAAACATGCTTATGACTGAATTAGAGACTTTCAAAATGTTGCCAAACGAATCCATAACATCTATGGATTTGAGGATTACTAATATTTTCAATGCCCTTGAAGCTTTAGGAAAGTCATTTTCGAACAGTGAAAAGGTTCAAAAGGTGTTACGAAGCCTCCCTGCTGAATGGGATCCAAAGGTGACTGCAATCGAGGAGACAAAGTCAATCACTAAGATGGATGAATTGATCGGGTCTCTTAAAGTTTACGAGGTTAAATTAAACCAACGAAAGTCTGAATCGTCTAAGTCATCCGGTAAGTCAATAGCTTTCAAAACAATCGAAACACATGCTAGTAACGATGATAGTAATAGTGATACTGAATTAGATGATGACTTGATATTGATAGCTAGAAAACTTAGAAAGTTTTTCAAACGTCCAAATAGGAATAGACAACGTAATTCTTCCTTTTCTTCTTCTTCTTCTCAACCTAGGAAGAATAACACAAACAAATGGTATAATAAAGAATTAAAGTGTTATGAATGCGGTCAAAAAGGACATATTTCATATGACTGTCCCACGAAGAAAAATAATAACAATAACAACAATAATAAACAAGCCAAGGATAAGGAGGCTCAAACGACAAAGGCAAAAGAGTCTAAGGCAAGAAAAGGGAAACGAGCAATGAAGGTGAGCACATGGAGCGACTCATCCGACTCAGAATCCGAAACTGAGGAAGCTCAAGTCTGCTTCGTATCCAACGAGGTATGTTCTTCTTCTGATAGTGATTCCGATAGTGACATGACATTTGATGAAATGTATGAAGAATTCTTAAGAATGCATGCTCACTGTAAGAGGCTCTCTAAAGAAAAGAAGAAACTAGTTGAAGAAAATGACAAGTTGAAGACGTCCAACTTGGAATTCTCCGATCAACTAGAATCTCTTAAACAAGAGTCTACTAATACTCTTGATTCTTTAGAGAATAAAATTGAATCATATAGGAAAGATGAACAAAAGTTACAAATGGAAAATAAAATATTAAAATCCAAGTTAGAAAGTTGTGAAAATGAAATAGTACAACTGAAGTCTTCTAAATTTACCTTAGAAAAAATGATAGAACAATTTAAATCTGGTGCAAATATGTTAGATACACTTATATCATCACAAAAGTATGGAAATGATAAAACTGGATTGGGATATAAAGAAGAAGATGAAAAATTAGATAAAAAGACTAAGTTTGTATCATCAACTACGAAACAACCTTATAAAGTTATAAAAACAAACTTGTCTGCTAAATCTTCTTCTACTCCTTCTTCTTCTTATTCAAAGATAAAAATGCAGCATGCACCCATAAAAACACACACGCATAACTATACATCTAGGCCAAACTTTGCATCTAGACAATCTAGAAATTATGCCTACATGTATACAAATGCAACTAGACCGAATAAAATGCATACAACTTATTATGAACCTAAATATAGGCAACACTCTTATAAGTCTTATAGAAATGCCTACAAACACACTTATATAGCGCCATATAAGAAACAAAATCGCATGCCTTATGCACATTATAAAATTCGGTCATCCTATAATGATTATCAACCATGGCACAATATGTATAACAATGTATCTTCACTTATGTGGAATAATCATGTATATACTAATTCTTCTTATTTTCCAAATTATAACAATGCTAAAAATGTGCCTAAAAGGTATATTCAAGTTTGGATACCTAAGGGATATCTAAACAAGAATAGTGCCCCTAACATTCAAGGACCCAAATAAAGGGTACCTAAAACTTTGTCTTCATTGTAGGATAAACGCAAGGAATGCAAGGAGACAAAGTCAAAGAATCTAAAAACCAAATGGTTTTTAGATAGCGGGTGTTCAAGGCACATGACGGGCAACCCCAAACTATTCACCGAACTGGAACAAATCGATAATGGAGGAAAGGTGACATTCGGTGACAACAACCAAGGCAAGGTTATTGGAAAAGGAACAATTGGGGACCCTAACACATTTCAAATACGAAATGTGTTGTTAGTAAGCAATCTTTCTTACAATTTATTAAGTATTTCGCAACTTATAGATTCTGGTTATCATGTCTCTTTTCTTCCTAATTGTTGTGATATAATAAATGAAAAGGGAGAAATTGTACTAAAAGGAAATAGGGATGGTAACATTTACACACTATCACTAAATAACATATTAAATGCTAGGATTAAGTGTTTAGTATCACATGACTTAGATGTGAACTTATGGCATAGACGACTAGGCCATATAGGAGTTTCAACCATAGAAAGATTATCTAAGAAGAATCTAATTAGAGGAATGCCTAAGTTAGACTTACATAATTTTCAATTATGTGAAACATGTATTAAAGGAAAACATATAAAAGAGACAATGAAATCAAAACATGAAGTGAGTACTAGTCATGTACTAGAACTGCTTCACTTAGACTTATTTGGTCCAAGTAGGACAAGAAGTCTAGGTGGACACTACTATGTGTGTGTCATAGTAGATGATTACTCACGATACACATGGACATTGTTCTTAACACACAAAGACGATGCTCCATTGGTAATCGAAAATCTTATTAAGCAACTTGAAAATCTTTATGAAGAAAATGTTAAAAGAATTAGAAGTGATAGAGGTGGAGAATTTAAAAACAAAGATATAATTAAGTTTTGTGAATTACATGGAATAAAACATGAATTCTCACCACCAAGAACACCACAACTTAATGGAGTTGTTGAACGTAAAAATAGAACACTACAAGAAATAGCTAGAACTATGTTGTGTGAAAACAAAGTACCTAGATATTTGTGGGCTGAAGCTGTTAGTTGTGCATGTTATATAATAAATAGGCTTTCTATTAGAAAGAAATTAAATAAAACACCATATGAGTTATTGAATAATAGACAACCTAAGGTAGATTATCTTAGAGTATTTGGGTGTAAATGTTTTGTACTTAATACCAAAGATAATCTAGATAAATTTGAACAAAAGTCTATTGAATGCATATTTGTTGGATATTCAACTAACTCAAAGGCATATAGGTGTTATAATCATGCATCTAGAAAAATAATTGAATCTATACATGTGAAATTCAATGAGAATGCATATTTTGATGTAAGTGATAAAAAGAAACAAGAGAATAATGTTGAAAATATGTTTGATGATGATGATATATTACTTGAGCCTGTTCATGATCATCTAGAACCAACTTCCCCTGAACAAGATGTGCATGAACCTTTAGGTGAAATAAATCAAGAAATTTTACAATTGGAAGATAATCTATCTAACTTACAGGATGTTCCAATTGTATATGAAAATGTTCACACGAATGAAACATTTGAACTAGAAGAAGGTGAACCTAGTCAACTTAGGAATTGGTGGCTTATAGAAGATAAACATAAACACCCTAAAGAGCTAATCATTGGTGATCCAAGTGTTGGGGTTAGAACACGTAGAAACATAAGTCAACTTGAAGGACATAGCTTAATCTCAGAATTAGAACCTAAGAACGTAAAGGAAGCCTTAGGTGACATATCATGGATAGATGCTATGCATGAGGAATTAAATCAATTCACAAGGAACAACGTGTGGGACTTAGTACCTAAACCTGAAGACAAGTCTATCATAGGAACTAAATGGGTTTTCAGGAATAAAATGGATGAACAAGGAAATATTACAAGGAATAAGGCTAGACTAGTCGCACAAGGTTATAATCAACAAGAAGGAATAGATTATGAAGAAACCTTTGCACCCGTTGCACGACTAGAAGCAATTAGATTGTTACTTGCGATTGCAAGTATAAGCAAAATTAAGCTCTTCCAAATGGATGTCAAGAGTGCGTTCTTGAATGGATACATCCAAGAAGAAGTGTTTGTCAAACAACCTCCTGGATTCGAAGATCCGAAGAATCCGAACCATGTTTATAAGCTTAAGAAAGCTCTATATGGTTTAAAACAAGCTCCAAGAGCTTGGTATGATAGATTTGCAAACTTTCTTATTGCAAATAATTATCAAAGGGGGACCATCGACAACACATTATTCCTAAGAAGAAAAGGTAATGATTTGTTAATAGTTCAAATATACGTAGATGATATAATCTTTGGTTCAACCAACCCTACTTTAGTAAAAGACTTCGAAGAATGTATGAAGTCAGAGTTTGAAATGTCAATGGTAGGAGAGTTGAATTATTTCTTAGGACTTCAAATCAAACAAACCCCTCAAGGAATTCACATTAGCCAACTTAAGTATGTCAATGATATGATTAAGAAGTTTGGCTTTGAAGAGTTGAAACCTACAACTACGCCTATGAGTGTTAGTACCAAACTTGATAAGGATGAAAATGGTAAACCTTTTGATGACACACTTTATAGGTCTATGATTGGCTCATTGTTATACTTAACTGCATCAAGACCTGATATTATGTTTAGTGTGTGTATGTGTGCTAGGTTTCAATCTTGTCCTAAGGTATCACATTACAATGCAGTGAAAAAGATCTTTAGATATCTTAAGCATACACCTCACTTAGGATTGTGGTATGATAGAAACGCTAAGTTGGAATTACACGCATATAGTGATGCTGATTATGGTGGTTGCAGGTTAGATAGAAAATCCACTAGCGGTACATGTCAATTTATAGGAACCAATTTGATCTCTTGGTTTTCTAAAAAGCAAGCTAGTGTAGCTCTTTCTACCACTGAAGCCGAGTATATTGCTTTGAGTTTATGTACTACCCAAATACTTTGGCTTAAACAGCAACTTAGTGATTTTGGCATTAAAATGAATAAGATTCCAATTTTCTGCGATAGCACAAGTGCAATCAATCTTTCCCGGAATCCGGTACTTCATTCTAAGGCCAAACACATTGAGGTGCGATACCACTTTCTTCGCGATCATGTTCAAAATGAGGACATAGTGATAAACCATATAAGAACTGATCACCAAATCGCTGACATCTTCACCAAACCCCTTAATCAAGCCACTTTTGAAAACTTACGAGCCAAATTAGGAATGATGACTTACGATACCATTGTATAGTTCTATCTTTTGCATGATTTGCAAAATAAAGGGGGAGATAGAATAAGAACATGGAACATGATTTTAGTTGGTAAGTCATGTTTTAGTTGGTAAGTCATGATGAATCATATGCTAAGTTTTTTATTGGTATAAATTTTGGAGCATAGGTTAAGGGGGAGAGTATGAGTTGAGGGGGAGCAGCATACTATTTAAACGTTGAAAACATAGTTGAAAACATTTGGTTAAACTTTTGGTTAGACTTTTGGTTATAAGTTGTGACATTAAAATCATGTTAGGTTATTTTGAAAATCATCCAAAAGGGGGAGAATGTTGAGAAATATGTTTGGATAATTTTCAAAGTCATGATTTTAAGTGATGAATACTTAAAAATGTCACATATGGTGTTATAAATGAAAGAGTTGAATAAGTGAAGAAAAATGACACGATGTCTAGGGTTGTTAGAAATATTTTTCTAAAATGTGATAAAATAGTTGTTTTTATTTTTACATGATTTATATATGTTTATCATGTTGTGATTATGTGATTTTTATGATGATAATATCTTGTGACTAATATGCCCTCGAAGTTTCTACAACTTACCAAAAAGGGCAAAAGTGGTATTTTGAGTTTTGTAGGTACTCGACATGGTGAATATGATTCAAGAAGATATTATCATCTTATTTATTATCAAGAAGGTGTTATTATATTTAATTCTGACCATCGGGGTCATTTCTGGAGTTTTATCTCACTAGGGGCATTTTGGTCATTTTACCCCCGAAGACAGTTTCGGTATTTTTACTCAAGGAATCTCTTGAGTATCTTATTATATTCATTCTGGAGTTCATTTAATATATTCTTGAAGATTATTTGGTGGTTTTCTATTTTATTCTCTCATTTGATGATTTTATCGACGGTGGCGGGATATGTGACGGTATTCGATGTCACGTTCTATTTTCTCTTGAAGACTCTTATATATATGTTATTGGAGGTTCTTAATCATCATCTTTCAGAGATTACAAGGTGTCCTTGGTGCAAGATTCATCACAATATGTCAAGGAGAAATGAGAATTTTGATATTATATGTTGACATAACCTTGTCAACTATTATTTGTTGATTTCTCCTCAAAAATCTGAGTTGGTATACATATACACAGCCTCCAAAACGTGATTATACAGGTGGAGATGATGTTTTTCTCATTTTATGAGTTGGAGACAAGAAGACAAACCAAAAGCAAGCTAATTGGCAAAAGTTGTCAACTTGAAATTTCAAATTTGAAGTTAATGGAGACAAGGTTGTTGGAGATGATTATGGAGGTGCTTTAATTCAAAATTCTCAGCCATCACATGGTCTAAAAGTTGGAGGGAATATGCCATCAATTCACTCTATAAATAGAAGGCAAGGTGAAGAAGAGAAGACACACACTTGAAAGCAAAAATTGAAGATTGTTGTCTTGCTATTCTCTTCTCATATTTTCGTTCATACTTTGTGTAGCTAAGGTGTTCCATTTCTAGTTGTTGTCCAGCTACACTATACACACCTTCTTGTGTCTTATTTGTAAGATTGATTAGCCAAATCTATAAGGCTACATCAATAGGTGATAGAGGTGTTGCAACCAAGAGTTGCATAAAGGTGTTCATCCAAGTCTTGAATAGGGTTGGTGTTTAACCCAAGGATCAAGCTTGGTTCTTGCTGTAATTTGGTTCATACCATAGTGAAATCCAAGGAAAGGTGTTCCTTGGGACTGGAGTAGGTCACATTGACCGAACCAGGATAAATTCTCGGTGTTCTTCTCTTGTTTCTTTATTTCTGTTTTCTGCCCGTTTTTGACTGCAGTTTTCACACAACTTCTCACAATTTGAAAAAATAGCTAAACACTTTTCAAAATTCGTGATTTTTGGTGGAGTTATACTTCAGACTGTTAGCTTTCATTTGCAACAAGAATCACTTGATTTGAGCAAGGGAAAGTTAGTCTTTCAGTCTTTGCAAGATAACTGCTCCAATCTGGCTGCAATCTGACCAGTTTTGAGAAAACTTAAATTCTGTATTTTTCAAGAGTTGTTTAAGGTCAGGGCCTTTTGGAAACTTCATCTACACATCCTAAGGAGTGTTTTGATATAAAGATCAACCTTTTTGGTTGAGTATTCAAAGAGAAACACGTTTTGCAAAATCAGCAACATTCTGTCCAATTCTGTCCAGATTGACCATCTGAATCTTTTTATTTATTTGAAGGGTCAAACGATCTTATTTTTGTCTGATTTTTGGATAGAGTCTTGTTAACTCATTGAAGTTAAATTCTGGAAAGTTTCATAATTTTTGGAGTTGTGTACAATTATTTGTGAATTTTTGAAAAACGGGTTCTGAATCTGAGGTGGTTTCAGATTCTGTTTTCAAAGGGGATTTTAACAAAGGGTTGTAGTGTAATTTCCGCTAACCACTATTCACCCCCCCTCTAGTGGTGTTTATTGCAGGTGCACGGTCCAACATTTGGTATCAGAGCCAGACCAACACCACTAAAAAAGAAGCAAGATTCAACACCATACGAACAATACAATGCCAAGAAACAACGATTCATTATATACTGCTTGTCTCAAATCCAAGGTACATACTATGGCTATTGTTTCTCACAAAGGTGAGTTGGAAGGTATGTCTACACAACGCCCTTCTCTTTTTGATGGCAATAATTTTGTTCATTGGAAACTAAGAATGAGGCTATTCTTAATGGCTATAGACATCGATTTATGGTCTATAGTTGAAGATGGGCCGTACATTCCAACGAAAGTTACAGAAGTTAGTGGAGTAACTCAAGAGGTTGAAAAATGTAAAAGTGAATGGTCATCAGATGATAAAAAGAAAATGTCCATGAATGCTAAAGCTATGCAATTACTTTTGAATGGACTTACAACTTCTGAAGCTGGATATGTGTCAAATTGCACAAGCGCACACGACATGTGGAAATCACTTGTATTAAAGCATGAAGGTACTAGTGGTGTTAAAGAGTCAAAAATAAACATGCTTATGACTGAATTAGAGGCTTTCAAAATGTTGCCAAACGAATCCATAACATCTATGGATTTGAGGATTACTAATATTTTCAATGCCCTTGAAGCTTTAGGAAAGTCATTTTCGAACAGTGAAAAGGTTCAAAAGGTGTTACGAAGCCTCCCTGCTGAATGGGATCCAAAGGTGACTGCAATCGAGGAGACAAAGTCAATCACTAAGATGGATGAATTGATCGGGTCTCTTAAAGTTTACGAGGTTAAATTAAACCAACGAAAGTCTGAATCGTCTAAGTCATCCGGTAAGTCAATAGCTTTCAAAACAACCGAAACACATGCTAGTAACAATGATAGTAATAGTGATACTGAATTAGACGATGAGTTGATATTGATAGCTAGAAAACTAAGAAAATTTTTCAAACGTCCAAATAGGAATAGACAACGTAATTCTTCTTCTTCTTCTTCTCAACCTAAGAAGAATAACATAAACAAATGGAATAATAAAGAATTAAATGTTATGAATGCGGTCAAAAAGGACATATCTCATACGACTGTCCCACGAAGAAAAATAATAATAACAACAACAATAATAAACAAGCCAATAACAAGGAGGCTCAAACGACAAAGACAAAGGAGTCTAAGGCAAGAAAAGGGAAACGAACAATGAAGGTGAGCACATGGAGCGACTCATCCGACTCAGAATCCGAATCTGAGGAAGCTCAAGTCTGCTTCGTATCCAACGAGGTATGTTCTTCTCTTGATAGTGATTCCGATAGTGACATGACATTTGATGAAATGTATGAAGAATTCTTAAGAATGCATGCTCACTGTAAGAGGCTCTCTAAAGAAAAGAAGAAACTAGTTGAAGAAAATGACAAGTTGAAGACGTCCAACTTGGAATTCTCCGATCAACTAGAATCTCTTAAACAAGAGTCTACTAATACTCTTGATTCTTTAGAGAATAAAATTGAATACATAATTTAGTCATATTTCATGTCTTAGTGTACATAATACATTTAAACATACCTAACATGTGATAAAAACCCTTTATCTCCAAAAATATAATCCGTATAACCATATATGTATAATTGTATAATAAAATATATATACTTGATCATACTTCATACATGTGTACATAAAATATACAAAGTCATTCTTTTCATATCTTAACATATCCATTATACATATATACATATGCATAAAATGTAATAAAGTCACTTTATCATAAAAGGTCTAATGGCCGAACATGTATCAATTTATATATATATATATACACACACACACACACACCTTTTTATGACATGTTTGATGAAATACATAATTTAGTCCTTTTTAGATCTTGACATATACATTATACATATGTGTGTACATACAATATATTAAAGCCATTTTAACCTTAAATGTTGTGGCCGAAATATATAAGTGTGTATACTTATAATATGTACAATTTATGGCATATTAAATACTATACATAACTTACTCATTTTCATAAGTTAACATATATATTATACATATATGTGTATATAAATTATATTTAAAGTCATTTTAACATAAAAAGGCTTCATGGACATGCCACATATATATTTTTTTAGGTGAAGGATGGGCGGCACCGTCCGAGTATTTTATTAATATGTAACCCACACTTGTGGCGGAGGAAACTGTGGTTACATTATCGGCCCTAGCTATGGCGGGAGGACTCTCCCAAACTAACAAAACAGATAACGAAAAATGCGTAGAAATCTCAAAAATACATGTTAAACAATATACTATGGTGCGAAAATATCATGAATAAATCCAGTACTCCTAAGCTAACATAGGCCTTATCAATCTTGGATGTGATAAACCGCTGCTCTGTTGATGTATTCAGCTGTGGCGGCTTCACAATGTACCTCAAACAGACAGTCAAAGAAACCATTATGTATGCAAACAGGAGGTATGATCCAAAGATATGTATAAAAAGAAAGGGAGAATGAATACCCAGGTTGCCCACACTTGACAATTATGGGCAACGTGTAATAGAAATAGCCCCGTAGGTATCCCTCCTCGAACAGGTGACAGTAGTCCCATAGCTTGGAATGGTAAATCCTCAGCGCAAAAGATGAAGGTGTCATCAGTGCAAGAATGAACTGTGACAGAAAAGAGAATATATAATGAAAACATACCCGACCGTCTGCATCAGATTGATGTAGGCGAAAAGAATAAAGTAATGCCTTCTCCATGAGAGTATTATGTGGCGAATGTATGGCGTATGTACATCTGTATGTAAACTATCATGCGCCAATTGTGGAAGCCTCCTGCAGCGTGTGAAATATTACATGTGCAAGCCCGTATCAAACCATATTGCGCAAGAAAGAGAATGAGCTACTGAATTACCCTCCCTGTGTACAAAGGAGACAGTAGCACGCATGAGCCTCAAAAAATGCTTTAGGCGAGCATAGTCCATGGCCAACCGATGAGTAAGAACGGGGGGTGCTTTTATCAACTGTATGAGTGAGAGGCAATCCATCTCAAGCAAGAAATCAAAGTATCCAGATGTCAAAAAAAGAGAATGGAGAATAACATAGCCTGGAGCTCCGCATGTAATGGCTGCAAAGATCGGCAATGGGAAACATATATCTTGAATCATTTGACCTACTGCATCTCGAAGTATAGCACCGCCGGCTGCACCTCTTCGTCCTGCTGCTGCATCAATATTAAGTTTTAATTTACCTGTAGGAGGCAGTCTCCAACAAATGACTTGGATGCGTCTGGAGCGCAAAGGTGGGAATACTGAGCTGCTACCAATGGCTGCATAGTAGCAGCAAACTTACTCCCAGAAATAGAGGAACACCATGCATATATTCCCAGTCGAATACTCTCACGTAGGCATGATAAAGAAACCGATCCTCTACAAAGTAAACCAATGCATACTCTTTCCATATATTCCAGGAAGTTTATCAATGGAACCATCGCTGAAAGCTGGCGGTCATCGTACCTCTATCGCCTGCTGCCACCAGCTACGAAGAAATCGCTTGCAAATGGGAAGCATTCGGTAATGGGCTACCAAAGACAACAGCCAGATGTGTCCATACTGAGCGAATGATTGGGCAAGAATAAAAAATGTGATTATAATCCCCCAATGCGTTTCGACAAAATACACAATAGGTAGGGAATGCAACAAGCCACGCACTTAGATTCTCCAGCATAGGTAGCGCATTATACCACAATCTCCAGAAGAAAACCTGGCCTATGCTGGTGCCCCCGTCCACCAAATGTATTTGTCTTGTATAAATTGCGCGGGTCCCTGCAGACGACAGACTTCATATGCACTGTGAAGAGTAAATTGTCCATTTATCCCAGGAGACCAGAGAAAGCCATCCGATGATTCTTGAACATGCATGGCACAAAAAGATGCAATACGACATATTCGCTTCCAATCAGCAGAATCATAAAATGTACCTGGAGCCAGAATGCGTCCTATATTTTTGACGAACATACTGGGCCCAAATCGAGTCTGATGTTTTGTACGACCACCAAAAGCTCACATACATATGCTTTTGCAATGCATTGAGACTGCGAATTCTTAAACCACCTTCTCCCCGCGGATAACATATAGAATCCTAAAGAACGCCAATGGAAACTATTCCGCCATAAAGAACTGCGACAGTTTACGATTAAGCTCTACAATCACACTCTTTGGAAGATGCGCACTTGCCATTAAGTGTAAGGGCATAGCTGATAAACTGATTTTAGCAGGGTCAAGCGGCATGCTGTGGTATAAAGGAGGTGTTGCGAACCAATTGGATAATCTGGCATCAAAATGGTCCAGTAATGCTGCACAGTATTGTGCATGATTTATGCCCTTAAAGAGATATGTGCCCAAATTACTTTATTGGTAAAGACGAGATACGCATTTTAAGACTGCTATCATCCTCTGAATGAAACACTTCGGTTCAACAACTAGTTGAATTTTATGAAAATTTACAAGTTGCCCCGATGCCCTCTGATATTTCTCCAAAAAGTTTAAAAATTCGCAGGTTTCCACATGAGTCGTTTAGAAAAATCAGTAAGTCATTTGCAAATCCTAAATGGGAAGCAACTGGAGCTCGTCCAGTGTTAAATCCACTCAGAGTGCCCGCAGAGAATAAGGCATTTAGTCCCCTAGAAAAGCCTTCCGAAGCTAGAATAAACAGCAAGGGCAACAAGGGATCTCCTTGCTTAACCCCGCGTGAAGGACGGAAAAAAACCTGTGGGCTTCCCATTGATCAAGACAGAGCAGTTGTGTAGCATTCAAATTATTAATGAGGAGCCTAACAAAACGTGCATGAAATCCAAAACGTAGCAGCAATTGCTCCAAATATATCCAAGATACCCGATCAAAAGCCTTTAACATATCCAACTTGATCATTATCTGACCCCTCTACATTTGCAATCCTGTAAATGAACCATCTCCTTCGCCATCAACACTTGCTCAGCAATGGCCACGCCCTTTGCATAAAGCTTGCTTGTTCCGAAGATATAAGGACGCGGCAGGAAAATAGATACCCGTGATGCAATAATGCGAGTGACCAACTTAGAAACAAAATTGGTTGAACATCTAGGACGAAAATCTGCAAAAGTATCAGGATTGGTCTTCTTAGGAGTCAAACAAATCAATGAAGCAGCCATCGCCTTTGGAACACATATGCCAAGAAAGAATTCTTGGACTGCAAGCAAGACATCTAAACTCAAATCATCCCAAAAATGTTTGTAAAAAGAACCAGGAAAGCCATATGGACCTGGTGCACTAGACGGACTCAACTGCCATACCGCTCTTTTAACTTCATCCGCCTATGGTAGAAGTAGAAGGCTCGTATTATCCTCCTCCATCAACACATGAGGAATATGTTGCAATATATCTGCATGATCATATGTGTGCTCCGAGGTAAATAAGTGTTGAAAGAAATTAACCACTTCTGCTTGAATAGCCTGGGGTGTATCACATTCGACTCCATCCTGCCTGCTAATGGAGACAATCGCTTGACGTTTTCGATGTAACTTTAATGTTTGGTGGAAATAAGCCGTATTAGCATCGCCGTCTTTATCCATCGAACATTGGCTTTTGTTTCCATATAAATAGGCACACGTTTGTATCTGCAGCAAATGTGCCTTAGCTAGATGAGACGCCTCTCTAGTAGATTCTGTTGGTTGCGCATCATAATCTCTTTCTGTCTTCATAGCCTCCTCTTCCGCCACCACCAAATCACTAAAGATATTCCGAAGATGCTTTTATTCCAAGCCCTGAGATCTTTCTTTAACCTTCGCAGTTATCATATAAGCCATACATACCTACACATGTTGGATATGTCTGCCAATGTGATCGCACATAGCAATCAAAGTCATCATGGGTTAACCAAACATCCAGAAATCTAAAAGATGAAGAGCCAGTATTTTCAGCCAATGTATACTGCAACAAGAGAGGAGCATGATCCAATGTGACCCGGTATAGGTGACGCACCAACCCTACACCAAAAATTTCAAAAACTCCCTGAGTACAAAATATACGATCCAATTGACGACCATACCTTACCGAGACCACGTCCGTCTGACCATGTAAAACGAGAGCCCTGAAAAGGAATATCCAATAATTCGCAAGACTCAACAAAATGTTTAAAATCAGATAATATACGCAATGCTAGCGTAGCAATGCCCTTGTGGTCTTCTAAGATGAAAAAGTGTTAAAGTCACCACCAATGAGCCAAGGAAACGTATTCCCGTCAGCAAAGACTCTTAAATCATCCCACAAAGGCCGAAGAGCCACAATCGTATGACGCGCATAGACAGCTGTTAACCAAAAGACCTTCCCAGTTGCTAACTAACGAAATTGCAAAGACAGATTCTGTACATCCGAACATGTATCTAGTAACTCCAAAAAGAATCACGCCAAAGCACCCAAATATTATTATCCTAAGAAGAACATGCGTTAATAAAACAAATTTGTAGACGCAAACCCTCCAACCTTAAATGCCGCAACTTAGGTTATATCAAATTAAAAAGTGTAACCTGTACTGACGAGTGAGAGAGATAAGCTGTTACGACCCGAGATCCCGGGCTAGTGGAAATGATGAAAATAGAACGCAAATGTGATGTTGATGAAATTTCAGTGGAATTAAATTTCTATTTAGAATTAACAAAGACATCGACATTAAATATCGGGGTTAGAAACACATAAAAATAACCTTAAGGTAAGTTAACGGATAGAACGAGACTGGTTGGGACTATACAATAACTGTATAGGACATACAAGGTATTTAAATAAATTAATCGTAGCAACATAAGTCGATAGAGATAAATCAAACCGAATAAAATACCCGATACGAGAACTACAATACACACTAGTATCAATTTTCGTTCATTTTATCCTACATGGCAACAAAAGACAAATTTCCACTCCCCTAAAAAAAACCCTAAACCGCCCCCACCCGCTCGCTTCAAGCAACAGCGACGGGGCGGGCGACAACCAGCTCTTACACACCAGCCCCTACACCCAACATCCAAAAAACCCATCACACTTTCTTGTTCCCCTCTCGCTCTCTCACTTTCCACTTTATTGCCCATCCCTCAACCCAACGACAAATCCAAAGGAAAATAGAGAAACTTTCACCCACACTCTTTTTCTTACACCCTTTCATTTGAATATTATACTACACCATAATACCTCCAAACTTCCCATTATTTCACCCATACAGCCGAAAGTGTCTTTCTTTTCCCCATTCCATCCAAAATTTTTTTTAACAAAAACCCATTCTCACACTCATCTTTCTACACAAAATTCAAACCCCATCATTCTTCCCACCTTCTTCTAACCCCCTCCACTCACTTTTCATTTTCCTCTCTCCTCTCCCTCACATTCACCGTAAACCCAAGGAGGAGAAATTTTTAATTCTCTTCTTTACACTACACACTCTATTATTACACTCCAACTCAATATTCTTCAACCTTCTCTCCTCATTACACAACAAAACAATTCTCCTTCCCCTTTCTACATATTTTTGCTGCTACTCACCAAGACAACAAGAGGATTTTCTCTTCAACTCAACCCACAAACAACTCCTACATCAAGTTTTAAACAACACTCCATCAACTAAGAATGATTCAAGAAGGTGTAGCATGTAGAATCAAAAGCAAGTAAGGTAAGAATTTTATGAAGTTTAAGTTTGATTCTTCCATATAATTAGTTTCATAAGTTGTACACTAACTCTCCTTTTTGGGCATCATAACCGTATACACCAAGGAGAAGGAGGAGAAGTGTGTTCTTCAAATCCAGTAAAGGAAGGAATCACCATCTAAGACTAAGAAAGTAAACCAAGGCAAGTATTCTTCCTAGATCCTACATGGTTTTACAAATATTAAGTATTTATGTTCATATCAAAGTTGGATCAACATGTAGTATGTTCAAGATTCTCTTCTCAAGAAAGGATAGATCTATATTTGAATAATAAGTATATACATATATATACACTATATACACACGCCCATTATATATGTTATGCCCCGCACCCTCCGTAGGGTAATTAAATGACAAAGAAGGACTTCACGGAAATTAATGACGGTCAACCGTACTAATTACGAGTTAAATAATAGGATTAATGAGAATTAAATGAAGGGTTAAATATTAGGAATTTAATTGCATTTAATTTTTAGAAATAAATATTAGTATTTATCCTTTAAGATAAATAGATAATAGATATAATTTAGAAACACCAAACTTTTCTCTTTTCCCATATAAAAACTGACAGGACGTCAGTTTTCCCTTCTCAGAACAGAAAAGGATCGACGCTTCCTTTCCTCTAGCCCTAGCCGTTTTTCCAACCACGTAGAAGAAGAAGATAGCCTCCAGGAATCAATCAAACCCGCATCCGTTCTTCGTTTCTCTGTCGAGTAATCAAAGGCAAGTAACTTTCTTATAAGTTCCTACGATTTGTGAAAAGAAAAAGGCTGCTATTAAATTGGATCACCATGCAGTAGTTTCGTTGTGATTATTTGCATATGATTTATGTGTTTGATTTCAAGATTTGGCCAACGTATATGAGAAAGCACTTGTTGACATTGTTGATTTCGTGAAATTATGCAAATCCCTACCCGATATCCTTTTTTGATGTGATTGCGTGATTGTGTGGGTTGAGGAAAGGATGAGGCTTTTGGGGATTGAAGAAGTTGGATGATTGCGTTGTAGGCTTGAATCGTTGTATGGTATGCTGTTAGCGTTGAATCTGCAGTTTAAGCCTGTGATTTTAGCAAGGTGTTAGGCGTGGATGGATTGGTATGCGTGTGGAACCAATTGGATGATGGTTCTGTAGAAGTTTGCAGATGGAACTTTGAGGAAACGTGGACATCGATCGATCGATGTCAGAGATCGATGTCCTCTGAAGGACATCGATCGATCGATGTATAGGTGAGCTGAGAGATCGATGTCCCCAGACGGACATCGATCGATCGAAGTGGGTAAAGTTGAGAGATCGATGTCCTCTGTAGGACATCGATCGATCGATGTAAATACAGGTTGAGAGATCGATGTCCCCAGATGGACATCGATCGATCGAAGTGGAGAGATCGATGTCCTCAGCTGGACATCGATCGATCGAAGCTAGGGAACGAAGTCTCTTAGTTTTGTGGAAAAATAGAGGAGAGGAAGGAAGAGGAAGTTCGAGGAGTCTTCGGGTGACCCTTAGAGACTTCTTAAGACCTGATTAAGGGTAGTATAAGTCTTGGGAACATGACCTAGGATGGTGAACCAATGTCGGTGACTTCGATGGGTTCTCGAATCGAGTTTCAACGGGAATGACTTAGGCGGGTTAGGAGATGCAGGTACGAGGTGTTTGAGAGTTCAACGAGGAATGGTTAGGGATATTTGCCTTAGGTATGGATCTTAGGGTCATGACTAAGTGTTGACGCGATAGTAGAAGCCTAAGTGATGACGTGTAAGTTAGTGAAAACTCGTGTGTGTTTGTACTTGCGCATGTGTACATGAATGACTTATATGAATGTGAATTGCATACGAGAATGAGAAATGAGAATGAAATGAGGAGTCTTGCATCATAGCACATGCATTTGCATATTGATTTGAAAAGAAAGGTGCTTTGGCACAGATTTGCGAAGGTGACCTGCAGTGTTAACCGGGATGGAAATTTAAGCCGGGGTGCATTGCAGGGCACAAAAGGCTGTAACGTAAACCTGGATGGAAATATAAGCCGGGGCGCGTTACAGGGTATAAAGTTGTCTGTAATGCTAATCGGGATGGAAATATAAGCCGAGGTGCATTACAGGGTATAAAGTTGGCTGTAACGTAAACCGGGATGGAAATATAAGCCGGGGCGCGTTACAGGGTATAAAGTTATGTGAAGTGACCGGACATTATGACATGCATTGCACTGTTTCAAAAGAGAAAGCGTTCATGCATATGTGAATGTGTAGTGTAGTGCATATTTGACATGCATCACGAGAGTCGATGTGGTATGAATGTGAATGTTATTTGATTGCCAATGAATTGTTTTTGCGCGTAAATTGCTGTACTTGCTTTATACGTTACTCACTTAGTATATTTGAAAGTTTACAAGACATGTGCCCCACAATTCTCTTGAATTATATATTACTCATGTCTTGCCATGTGATGATCCCGTATGTCTTATAAGCGAGTTACTTGCTAGCGTTCGCTAAGGGTACTGCCTTTGTCTTTGCAGATGAGCCTAGCTACGACATGATATTTATAGAAGACGACGGCGAGTGGGCTGAATGGGATACGTATGGGTGCTAGCTGAGACAGTTGTTATTTATTTCTGTTTATTCATTCGTTTGAGGATTAGTCGTTATTACTATGGTTGCCCTTTTGAGGTTTTGGATATCATTGACGTACTGCATTAATGGTTTAGACTTCCGAGATATATGTTTCCGCACTTATTTCTCTTACGTCATTGATGATGTGTTCGAGAGATGAGACGTCTTGTAGTCTTCTCAGTAAGCTACGACGGGTGTACCGGTTCGGATTCCGCTGTCTGGGTCGGGGCGCTACAGGTGGTATCAGAGCCTAGGCTTCAGATCTACCTCGGAGACCTTGGTTATGACATGTAGAGTTTTAAGTTATGATTTTCACCGTAAGTTGATCTTTAAGTCTAAGTATGCAATCTTAGATTTAAGTTTGATTGGGATGGGTGTGTGTACGAGCGCGATTAAGTGTAAGCAATAAAGGTTAATTATTTTAGTTCGTAAACTCCGCCTTGTACACATTTTGGATTCCAAGCACTGATTTATTTCTAAACTGCTAGATACTAATAAGCGTGACCTTGCAGAAAATGCCTCCTAGACGTGACAACCAAGGAAATGGTGGCAATGGGAACAATGACCCACCACCACCACCTCCAGTTCTAGTACCCCAAGCACTGATTGATGCTATCACAGTGATAGCACAAGGGGTTGCTCAGCAACAGCAACAGCCACAACAACCTCCTCCACCACCTCCCCAACAAGGCATCAGGTACTATATTGGGGAGATGCGCAAGATGCATGCCCCCAATTTCGAAGGGACCACTGACCCAGAGGTGGCTGGGTTCTGGTTAGACGAAGTGGAAAAATGTTTCAGTCTTGTGCAAGTGCCTGATGATCTAAAGGTGGATGTAGCCACGCCATTTCTGATTGGCCGAGCTAATGCCTTGTGGAGCTAGCCACTCCTTCATTTCTAAGCGTTTCGCTAAAGGACTCGACTGTTTACCCGAATGGCTTGAGAACCCATTTAGGGTACAGGCAGCAGGAGAACAAGTACTGATTTCTCACCATCAGTACAAGAGTTGTGATTTGGAATTAGAGGGGAAACTCTTCTCAGCGACCTTGGTCCCAATTCCACTGAAGGACTTTGACGTAATATTGGGCATGGATTGGCTGACCAAGAATCATGCCAACATCGACTGTAAACTCAAGCAAGTGACCCTCAAAGATCTTGAGATGAATGACATCAAGGTGCAAGGAAACATCAAGATAATCAAAGCTCCTAAGAAAATATACCTGACGGCGATTAAGGCTTTTAAAGCCCTACAGAAGGGAGCAGAGGGATATATGGTGTATGCTATAGATGCTCAGCAAGAAGTTCCCTCCATGGATCAAATTCCGGTAATCAATGAATTTAAGGACGTATTTCCGGATGATTTACCGGGAGTTCCGCCATCGAGAGAAGTGGAGCTCGAAATCAACTTGATTCCTGGAGCAAAGCCTATATCTAAGGCACCTTACAGAATGGCTCCAGCTGAACTTAAGGAACTGAAGGGGCAACTTCAGGAATTGTTGGACAAGAAGTTGATTCGCCCCAGTGTATCACCCTGGGGAGCTCCTGTATTATTTGTGAAGAAGAAAGATGGCAGTATGCGGTTGTGTATTGATTACCGCGAATTGAACAAGATCACCATCAAGAACAAATATCCTCTGCCAAGGATCGAAGATTTATTTGACCAGTTAAAGGGGGCCCGATGGTTTTCAAAGATCGACCTTCGTCAAGGGTACCATCAGTTGCTTGTGAAAACGGGAGACGTCCCTAAGACCGCTTTTCGGACTAGATACGGGCACTATGAATTTTTAGTGATGCCTTTTGGATTAACTAATGCCCCAGCGGCCTTCATGGACTTGATGAACACCGTGTTTCGAGAGCAGTTGGACCAATTCGTAGTAGTGTTCATCGATGACATTTTGGTCTACTCCCCCGATGAGCAAGCCCACGCCGACCACTTAAGAGTGGTGTTGCAAATTTTGAGGCAACAAAAGCTTTATGCCAAATTCAGCAAGTGCGAATTTTGGCTAAGAAGTGTAGCCTTCCTCGGGCACGTGATTTCTGAAGATGGGATCTCTGTGGACCCTAAGAAGATAGAAGCCATCACTGAATGGCCAAGACCTACCAACGTGACTGAAGTGAGAAGCTTTCTGGGCTTAGCAGGCTACTACAGGAAGTTTGTTGAGGGATTCTCAACGATAGCAGTACCATTGAGTCGACTTACGCAGAAGAAGACTAAGTTCGAATGGACTGCTGAATGCGAGCAGAGCTTTACCGAACTCAAGAAGAGATTGACCACAGCCCCGGTGTTGGCACAACCCTCCGGCACCGACGGTTTTGTGATCTATAGTGACGCGTCCAAGAAGGGACTAGGTATGTACACCATTACAGCTAATGCATTGTATATACTCATGCTAGTCCTGAATTAACTTTCTGTTATAGGGTGTGTCTTGATGCAAAATGAACGAGTTATTTCGTACGCGTCAAGACAATTGAAACCATATGAGTAATTACCCGACGCATGACTTGGAGCTCGCAGCTGTGGTATTTGCTCTTAAGATCTGGAGACACTATTTGTACGGAGAAAAGTGCGCCGTATTTACTGATCACAAGAGCTTGAAGTATTTATTCTCGCAGAAGGAGTTAAACATGAGACAGAGAAGATGGTTGGAGTTACTAAAGGATTATGACCTGACCATCAATTACCATCCGGGTAAGGCCAACAGAGTTGCGGACGCGTTGAGCAGAAAGTCTAGCCACGCGAGACAATCTCCGTTAGAAAGAGAGATAGAAGAGTTTGATCTTGAATTGGTAGATTCAGTGGCAAATGACCTTACAGCTTTGTCTATCATCCGACTTGGTAGACAGAATCAAAGAAGCGCAGTACGAGGACCCAGCACTAAAAGAAATCCGCGACAAAGTATCCACAGGACCAGTGAAGGACTTCCAGTTGCGAGAAGATGGAAGTCTATGGTTTCAAAACCGGTTATGCGTGCCAAGTAAAGATGAACTCCGAATAGAATTACTCCAAGAAGCGCATAACTCAAGGATGTCTATCCACCCAGGAAGTACTAAGATGTATAAGGACCTCCGAAGAAACTATTGGTGGATAGGGATGAAAAGGTCAATAGCAGCATATGTTGAAAGATGTTTGATATGCCAACAAGTCAAAGCGGAACACCAACGACCGGTGGTTTGATGAAGCCACTAGAGATTCCAGAATGGAAGTGGGAGCACGTGACAATGGATTTCGTAATGGGACTACCCAAGACCAGAAATGGAAACGAGATGATTTGGGTAATCGTAGACCGATTGACAAAGACGGCTCACTTTATAGCTATGCCACATGGTACGTCGTATGAGAAACTTTCCAATATATATGTGGATAACATTGTGAGCCTACACGGAGTCCCAGTCAGCATTGTATCGGACCGTGACCCCAAGTTTACCTCTAAATTCTGGAGGGCATTTCAGAAGGCGATGGGTACCGAGCCGAGGATGAGTACCGCATACCACCCACAAACGGATGGACAATCCGAGAGAACCATCCAAACATTGGAAGACATGTTGAGAGCATGCGCCCTAGATTTTAAAGGGAACTGGGATAGCATGCTGAAGTTAATGGAGTTCTATAATAATAGCTATCACAGTGCAATTGGCATGGCGCCATTTGAAGCTCTATATGGACGTAAGTGCAGATCCCCGGTTTGTTGGGATGAAGTTGGAGAAAGGACAATCACTGCACCTGAGTTGGTTGAGCAAACTATTAGAAAGGTCAAAGTGATAAGAGAGAAGCTCAAAGTGGCTCAAGATCGCAGTAAGAGTTGGGCTGACACACAGAGGTGACCTTTGGAGTTCGAGGAAGGTGAAAAGGTCTATCTATGGGTCTCACCCACCAAGGAGGTTGCAAGATTCGGAATGAAGGGCAAGTTAAGCCCAAGATATATTGGACCTTACGAAATACTTAGCAAAGTTGGCGAAGGAGCATACCGCCTTGCCTTACCTCCGAGTTTGTCCCAAGTCCATAACGTGTTTCATGTGTCACAACTAAGGAAATACGTATCGGATCCAAGCCATATCCTTGAAGCTCAACCATTGGATGTGAAAGAAGATGTCACTTACGAAGAGCGTCCTATTAAGATTGTGGATAGAAAGGATCAAGTCCTACGCCGACGCGTCATTCCGTATGTCAAAGTTCAGTGGAGTAACCATACGGAGCGCGAAGCCACGTGGGAGCTTGAGGATCAAATGAAGGAGCTGTATCCACACCTCTTTTAATCAGGTACGCCAGTTTCGAGGACGAAACTTTTTGTAAGGGGGGTGGAATGTTATGCCCCGCACCCTCCGTAGGGTAATTAAATGACAAAGAAGGACTTCACGGAAATTAATGACGGTCAACCGTACTAATTACGAGTTAAATAATAGGATTAATGAGAATTAAATGAAGGGTTAAATATTAGGAATTTAATTGCATTTAATTTTTAGAAATAAATATTAGTATTTATCCTTTAAGATAAATAGATAATAGATATAATTT